>CM052546.1:52685828-52821984 GCA_028533065.1 Trachops cirrhosus | reverse complement strand
ATGGCCTGGAAGGATCTATCAGACCCCTGCTGGGATTGGCGGGGGGGGGGGGGGGATATGCCTTTTCCTACCCCCAGGTCTTTCTCCTACAGCAAGCTGAGTTAGAGTCCCCAGTGGCCGCCACTTTCATGCAATGCTCAGCATCACCACAAAGAGGCAGCACCTCCCAATGTGCCCCTTGTAGGCTGGTTCAAACTGCCCCCAGGGTTAGTGAGAGCAGTATCAATGAACTACTCCTAGTACATGCCAGGTCCTGTGCTAAGTGCTTCCTGTGATGTGGCTTATTACTCCTAGGACCCACGGCATCGTTAAGGCCTTATTTCCTGGAGTCGGAGTCACTGGCCCAATCTCACCCAAAACACCCCATATCCCTTGACCTTCCTACCACCCCACCTCAATTTTCCCCCAGCCCAGCACTGATTCCCCGACTACTGCCTTCAGCCCACAGCTCTCTACACAGTCCGGGAGAGAGCCGACTCACCGGCTGCGTGACCATGGACAAGTTGCCTGGTCTGTCTGAGCCCTGGTTTCCTCATGTCCAGCTCTCTGTACTGACCTCCTGAACCTGCTGCGAGGGTTACAGGAGAAATGGCTCACAAGACGTTCAGCAAGAGCAGGGGATTCACAGAGGGAGAGCCACAAACACTGGCTGTTCTTAATGAGGCAAGAGGTGTCGCCTCAATGGCGAACAACTGACTGTTCCAGCTGAGGGCAAACCCAGACAGAAAGTATGCCAATTACATGGTTCAGGGATTCCACCTCGAAGAATTTATTCAGAGGAAATAATTGGATGATTATGAGATGTGCACCTGAGGATGATCATCACGGTCTTACTTGTACAAACTAAAATCTTGGGATCTCCTTCAATGCCCAATGCACAAAAGAACCTCCTTCTGGGCTGAGCATGCTGGTGGCTGAATCTCCCCAGGTATTCTGATGCCTTCCCTGACTCCCCCAGGATCCCGTCTGAACACCTCAGCCTGGCATTCACAGCCTCCCGGCCTTGGAGGCTCACCCCTCACCACAGCACATCCCTGCACCTACGTCCTCACTTCCACTGACCCCTCACCATTCCCTGGATGTGCCCTGCACATCCAGCCTCCGTGCCTTTGCTCAGGCCATGCCATCTGCCAGGAATGCCCTCTCCACACCCACTTCCCTCTGTTCCCAGCCTTCAAGGTCAGCTCTCATGGTACCTGCTCCATGAACCCTCTTTGGCATCCTCTCCCAGACATCATCTTGCTGTACAGCACCCTCCACCATCACGTCCTCCCTCCTGTGGACAAGAGTTATGAAATGACACCCACAGAGCACATGAATGGGGCTCTTATTCTGTGCCAGGTACTTTGATAAGCATGATGTTATGCAACCTCCATAACAGCCTATGATAATGCCACCATTATCATCCTACAGGTGAAAAAATTAGGTCCCCTGTGCAGTGAGCCTTCCATCGGCATCAACTATTAAGATCCTTATTAAATTCTATGTGAGTGAGGAGGACTTGGGAGCCTTTTGTAAAGTCAGGAGGCATTGTAGGCAGCTAGAGGTCACAATGGGGAATGGGGAAGTATGTGGCCTGGGTCCAGCTCAGCCATGCCCTAGACTCACCTGTGGGCTCCAGGTAAGGGTTGTTTCTTCCCCAGCATCCTATGGGCCAATTTAAGGAGGCCTGTGGGTGGCAGGCAATGCTTTTCCTAAGGGGGCTTCTATGGGTTGCTCTGGTCTTGCTGTTAGGTAAAGTCTGGGCAATGGGGCTCCCTTGGAAGTGGGGGTAGTGAGTGAGGATCCTCCTCTTGCCCTCCCTGCCTCTGAGTTTAGCCTCCCCCTGCCAAGCATGCACTGGGTGAGCCCCCTGGATGATAACTCCCCCCCACACCTGGCCTAGACAGCTGCAGGAGCTGGACTTACCACCCCCATGAGTCCAAGAGTTGTGTCAGGACCTGGGGCTCAAGCCAGCATCTCTGTGTCCCTAACTTGCAGCAAGAAAGTTTTGAAAGCCCTGGTGTCTCCCCCAGTCTCAAAGTTCAGGTGGGTGTCAAGGGGTTGAGATTTCCAGGGCCATGTGAAGAGGGGCAGGATGCTGGGCTTTGAAGCACAAGCCCTGCCTACTCTTCTGTGAGTTTCCTTGGACAAGTGGCTTCAGCATCATGTGTCTCCATTGCTTCAGCTGCCCAATGGGCATAACACCTCCTCTGCCCACACACTGGGATTGGAGAGGGTGACATCTCGGACACTTCTACTGGAAGACCTAGGACGAACAAGTCATTTCTCTTCTTCTTTGTAAAAGTAGGGCCTTAGAGAGATGCTATTATGGGGAAATTAAAAGCAATATCTTTGAGTAAAGAAAAAACAACACACAAAAAACCCTTGGGTTTTCCAACCTACTACTTAACAGCTGTGTGATGTTGGATGTGTGACTTCCCTTCTCTGAGCCTCAGTTTCCTTATCCATAAGGTGGCCACGATGAACAGCCTCCAGTGAGGCATGAGAGTAAATGAACTAAACTCATAAAGCACTTCGAAGTGGGTGTGGCACATAGAGAGCACTCACTAAAAGGTAGCTATGATTTATTATTATTATTGTCAGGCAGCTGCTAGAGCCAGATATGACTTCCTTTGCTTCTAGGAAAGTTTCTTTAATTGCTGCAAACATGAGCTGTGTGTTCCAAGGAAAAGGAATGAGAGTGGGAGAAATGGGTGGGGGAAGCTGTGCACCCTGAGTCAGATAGAGCCTTAATCGAAGCATCTCTCACCTACCCAGGGGGGCAGCCACTGCCAGAAATCTGGGGACTGATTGCCTGGTATCTCCAGGAGAGTGCATCCCCTCCAGGACTCTGTTCCTGTCCAAGGTGCTGAAATCTGCCCAGGGAGGGCTCCCTTCTGTCATGCACATTCGTGATTTAGCTGATCTCTACCTCCATTCAGTTTCACAAGGATACACTATGAAAATGTACCTTTAAAAAAAAATCTACTCTTTATGTAAATCAACTATATAAGGGCTAAGTGTAAAAAAATTAGATACATCTCCAACTCAAATTGCTCATATTTCTCAGGGAAGGAATTCAAGTGCCTCAGGAGAAGTGAGGGCAGAGGGTAGATTTATTTTCCTATTTCTTAGGTTTCAGTGATATCCACTTCTTGCCTTTACCCTTGCTTCTTCCTCTTCTGCAACATTGGCACCCTCCAAGGCTGTGCCTCTTCTACCTTTCCTGATCTAACCACAGCATACCAGTCTTCCCCAAAGCAGCTCCTTCTCTACTACTCATTAATGTCCAAGTCAGGAGAACTAATGATCAGTTTCTGGTGGGAGGGTAGACTATATAGAGAGAAAGCAGAGGGTGAAGGGTCTCTGAGAAGTGAGGCAGCAGCCTAGACAGGGGTGAGCTCCTTGTCGTATTTCTGCATGCCCTCGTCCGGAAGAAGTACCTCCACTGTGAAGCTGATCTTCTTGGTATGGACAAAGCTATACGTGTTGTCGAAGCGCAAGACATCTGGAGGGACAGATGGATAGACAAGTAGCTGGCCCTGCTTAACACTCCCTGTGTCCCTGTCCCATACTTGGGGGAGGACAGGCTGTGTTCCCACCTGCTGTGTTTATCAAGCTGAGCCAACTTCCTACCACTACTGTTTCCTTCCCCATGGGAACTGCCACCCTTGAGCAGGGCCTGTAAACAGACACTGGCCTCCTGGCACACATTCAGGCTGGCCTTAGTTGCATAAACTGGCAATGAGAACAATGGCCACTGCATGACACTTGCATGATGGGATTGGAAGGGGGAAATCTGGGAATGTCAGAGGCTTCCCAGCCCCCTTAGATGAAGTGGGGTGCTGGGCCAGGCCTGTGCATGTCCTCTGTCTCCCCAAAGGCACCCGGAGAAGAAGTTGTAACCTCTGCTTCACAGGTGAGCAAACCAAGGACCCAGATTGCAAAGACTTTTGTCCAAGATAACACAGCTACCACAAAGCTTAGGTGAGACCCTGGCTCCACACTCGGATGCATGGCTCTGGACAAGCTGACTTACTTCTCAGAGCCCCAATTTCCTCCTGGGGAGAGTTGCATATACCCTATCATCCCTTGCCTGTGTTCTGTGGTCCAAGGGCTCTCAACCCCTTCAGGGCCTGTGGGTCTCTGGCTCTTGGTGCACAGTAGGTGCTCATGAATGTGGACCAAATGAGCAGCCTTGTGAATGAATGGCACTAACCTAGCTGTGTGTACCTTGGTGGTGGTGGTGGGGTCACTGCCCCTCTAAACTGTGGGACAGGTGACTTCAGCTTTCAGAGCTGGGTCTCAGCTGGGGCAGACTTACAGACACCAGCTTCTGAGCAAGTGAGGCTACCATCCTCAGGCACCATGTGGGCATTATAGCGCTGGCTGGGCAGAACCTCTGTCATATCCCCTGCTCGCTGCCGCTCCCCCATCTTGGTCTTCAGGAAGACCCCAAAGCCAATATCTGCACCGTCAGATGAGAACTGCCACCTGTGTGGGTGGGAGGAGAGGGACAGGTTACTGCTCAGTCTGATGGGTCCCTGTGGGGCTAGTACCCAGCCAGGGGTGGGTCAGTGGCCTGTCCCTACCTGAGGACACAACCTGGGAACAGGATCTCATACTCTACTTGGTGTGAGGATCCACGGCTGATCTGCACTGAGTGCTCGTACTGAGTCTTCACCTGGTCCCGCACGTACATGGACTTGGGGATCTCTCCACCATAGTTGATCTGCAGGCACAGGATGGGATGGGATGGGCTTGCTCCCCTCTTCCAGCTATTGCATTGTTCATGCTGCTTCATCTGCCTGAAATGCTCTCACCATTTCCTGGAAGTATCTTGCTCATCCTGTGCTACCCCCCTTCATCCCACCTGACCCCATGACCCTCCAGGTTGGGTCAGGGCCTTCTCTGGAAACTTTGTTTTCCAGCCCATTCCTCTAAGTCAAAGTTCTCTTATTTCTTGTTGGCCTGCACAGCTGCTGAGAGCCCTATGGGGGCAGGGCTGAGACTGTTTAGCTCAACACCTTGCTCACAGGGATCTCTCCATAATCATTTGTAGAATGAGTGAGTGAGTAAGAAAGGAACCCAGCTCTACCCCTCTCCCCTTCCCTGTCTTGGGGCCCTTTGTACCTTAGTTAAACATTTGGGGTTTCCATCTGGGTCAGTCAGGGTCCCCCCAAAATGGGCAGGCAGTTCCTCAGGACTGATGTGCTTCAACAAACCTTCTTTCCAGTTGTCTGGGGGCAGAAGGGTTGAAGGGCAGTTTTCAGGCGTGAAAGAAACCTGTCAGCAGCCCCATTCCCATATGAGACCCATAACCCAGAGGTTGACTAGTAACCAACTGCAACCAATAAGGAAGAAGGTGTGCAAGCGTTAGTCACCAGAAATAGGGAGTAAGGCAGAGGCAACTAAATAGACTTTGCAATGTAAGACCCACCTCACTTTTGAGAAGGAGGAGCCTCTGACTCTAGGTGATATGTGAATTTCTGGATGGGTAATAGACCAACCTCACTCCAAAGCTCATGTACAGAACTCAGAGGTTGGAACTAAAACTACTTACTTCCCAACACAATAATTTTTCTGCGAGTGTCTTCACTTAGGAAAGGTTTCATGAGGTTGTAGCCCACAGGGAAGAGTTTGGTGGCTGGAAAGATACAAGCAAAGATAATAAGGAGAATATAATTCTATTGAGCCATTCTCTCCATAACAGTCATAGCTAATAATATGGAAGAATCATGAATTACCTTGGAAAATTTCAATGCTCTGCCCCTGACAAACCAATCAACCAATTGGTTAACCAATTAACAAGCAACAACTAACTAACCATGTAATCATCCAGTCTATAAACCAACCAACCAGCCAACAAATTACCAATCAATTCACTTTCTAACTATCCCACCAATTGTTTACCAACCAATCAGCCAACCTACCAAATAGTTAAACAACCAATTAACACTTCAGCTAATCAGCAAACCAATAAGCCAATTAAGCAACCAGTTAACTGCCCCACCAACTACCCTCTCCAGCCAGTCAACCTTTCAAACAACCAACAGCCAACCATCCAATATACATCCAAACAACAAACCAGCCAGTCAACTAACCAATCTGCCAACTTGCCACTCATACAACAAACCAACCGACCAACCAACCAAAATACCAACTAGTCACTCAATCAGCCACCCAAACTAACAACTATCCAACCATCAAATCAATCAACCAACCAATTAACCAGCCAACCATCAAACGCACATCCTTCTTTCCATCTACCCACTTTAAATGACAATCACCCAAAAACCCATTGACCATCTACAGGGCCCCAGGCCTGTGAAAGATACAACAGAAATGGAGAATCAGAAGACATTGACTTCAAGGAGTGGACAACGCAGCAAGGAAAACAGGATGAACACACACAAGAGGTGGCCCAGGAGGCAGCAGACAAGAAAGGCCAGACTGAGCTGCACCAGTCACCAGTGTCAGAGGCAGTCTGAGTAGGGAGAGATCAATGAGGCAGAGAAGTGATGGGAGATTCCTGGGACAGCTGGGGTTGGAGCTGCTTCCTTTTGCAGCAAGGCCAACCATAGAAGCTTCCATTTATGGAGCACTTACTCTGTTTCAGGCACTCAACGAGATTTGCACGCAGCGAAGCAATCAACCTTTCTTGCTACAACCCAGGGAAGAAGGCAATATTATCAACCCCAGGGTACAGGTGAGGAAAAAGAAGCACAGGGAAGTAAAGTCACTTGCCACACACCTTTCACAATGAACATGAACTTTAGGGTCTCCGGATAATTCTCTTCAAGGAGGCTAAAGAACTGTGGAACCAAGAAAGACCCCATCAGAGCCCACACCTCATCTTATGCTACTCCCATCACCTTTGCAATCTCCCTTCAGGAGGGTTCAGAGAGCTGTGGAGGGTTTTCTTTCTTTCCATTACCCCTAGAGGAGAACCTCTCACCTCAGGCTATTGCAACCATGCCATAATGATTAATTTAAAGTAAAATTATAGTAATGATAGTAGTAATAATAATAGCTACTGTTTATTAAGTGTTCACTATTTGCAAGCACTGTGTATATACTGTACATGTCAATTCACTTAAATATCCCTCTATTCCTCTAAAATGCAGGCAATCAGTCTCCCTCAAAACTTGTCCAAGTCACAGAGCAGGGATGACAGGGCTGGGAAGGCTTTGGGGGAAGCTGGCCCCCATGGTCTCAATACAGTGTTGTCCCTGAGGCCTGTGGGGTCTTCTAGAAAACATTATCAGTGAGTATGAGGCACATGGTAGGCCCAGGAAGGCTACCAACTTGTACCTAATCTTGGCTATGAGTAAGCAGCCAGGCCACAGCAAGCCAAGCTGATTGTTAAGGCAATCAGGGGGTGCTCTGGGGCTTTCTCCTCACCTCCTGGTATACTTCCACCAGTGGTTTCCAGAAGTGCTTCAGTCCCAGGCCCTCGCAGTCAAATATCATCACAATGGTATTAATCTTCTTCCCCAGCTGCAAGGATGAGAGCAAGGACCAGTTCCAAGATTCAGGGTGCAGACTCAGAACTTGGGACATGGTGACCCTAGCACAGGACACCTCAGGGTTTCCCCCAGTTCCCTACTCTGTCTTCAGAGGAGTGCTCAAAACAGTGAATACATTTATATACCCATCTATTCATCAGCTGACCCATCCATTCACCCATCTATCCATTCATATGCCATTCACTCATTCATTCCTCCATGTGTTCAACTGATACTTATTAAGCAGCTATTTTGTGCCAAATACTGAGAGCATAACACAAAATGCTCAATTAATCCACACTGCTTGTCTTCAACAAGATCACAGTCTGGCTGGGAAGACTGACAGGCAACCAGCTCACTATAGTCCTGAGATGTGCTGGGATGGGACAGCATGGGAGCTGTGGGAACACATGTTAACCCAGAAGGGGGCCATCAAGAAGGTGGCATTTAAGTCTGAGACCTGAAGCATAGATGGAGAAAGCCAGAATGTGGCAGGCAGGTGTGTATGCTGGGGGTAGGGTTTTCAGACAGCAGGAAGAGTGGGGGCAAAGACGCAGCAGGACTAACAGTAACTAGCATGGTTGAGAAATACGTTAGGTCCTGCACAGTAGGCCATGTACTTGCATTATCTCATTTAATCTTTGCGACCATTATTTATTATTATTCATTTTCTAGGTGAAGAAACAGGCTCAGAGAGGTGACTTTTCAAGGCTGCACAGCTGGGAAGTGGCAGAGCTGGTGTTTGACCTCACAGCCTTCTGACCATAACTGGAACAGGTGCGACTCCTGGGACCACATCACCCGGTGGCCTCACTGGGCCCAGCTGCCTGCCCCACCCAGCCTGGGCCTCACCCGCTCTGTCTGCAGGTCACACTCATGCAGGATGCGCTCGCAGTCCCTCATCTTGGTCTTGAGCAGGTCCTGCTTGGTAACTGAGAAGAGCAGGCCCTTGGGGTCCAGAGGCCCAATGATATCGTACCACACAGGGCAGCCATCACGGTCATGGCCACAGAGGCCTCCAGGCATGTATTTCTGGATCACCTGGGCATGGAAAGATACATGGCTCTTAGCATCAGGCACCTCCCTGGAGACCCCCGGACCGGGCTGACCTGGGTGCCCCGAGCCTACACACAGCATGGAGGGTAGCACTACAGTCCTGGTGAGAAAACTGAAGGCCTGTAGGGAGGGCCTTGCTCACAGCAGGTACACAGCAGAGCCAGGCCTCAGCAGGGCCTGGCCCGAGGCCTCTGGGCTCCTCAGTTACGCCCCCAACGTCTCCCACACCCCTTTTCATAGAGATACAGACATTGCTGCTGCCCTGCTGTGCATCCTGAGCAAGTGACACCGCCTCTCTGGGCCCCATTCTACCTCCTCTTCTGTAAAATGGCTTGACTAGTTCCTCCCTTACGGGGCTGTTAGGGTAAGTCTCCAAGATCATGTCAGCAAAGCACAGAGTCTGGCCTAGAGCTCATACTCCATAAATAAAACTGACCACTGACCATTGCTTTACTAGGATGTCAGTGGTGGGGCTGTCCTCCCAATGCCTTGGTGAGTAAGTTTCCTTCCCACCCAGACAGGATGCTTTGAGCAAGGCCCTAAGGGTGAGGCGCGGGGCACAGGCTCACTGTGGTGGTGAAGAGCCAGGCTCAGGGACAGACAGGCCTGAGCTTAAACCACAGCCCCACCTCGGGCTTGTGGGCCTTTGGGTAAGCCACTTAATCTTTGCTGGACCACGGTGTCCTCATCTTAAAATGGGACAATAGTATCTACCTCAAGGGTTGTAAAGATTAAATGAGCTTACACAGGAAAAGTCTTAACCCAGGCTTGGGTCTCATAAGCCCCTAAGAACTGTTCAATATTGTTACAGGAGAAGTACCTGCTGGCCCAGGGGGTTCCATAGGCTTCTCAGGCTGGCCGCCCTTCACGCATGATCCCCAGTGACCCAGAGGCTGCTTAGTGCTATGTCTGTGGAAGACTGGGGTGTGTGTGAGAGGGGGGTGTTGGCTCACCTCTGGGGGCTGCCAGTTGAGGATGTCGTCAATACCCATGGTCTTCCGGAACTCCATGTACTAGAGAAAGAGTGGTAAGGCTTCACTGGGCTTCCAGCACCCCAGAGGAAGAGATGGAGCAGAGGCTGGGGGCATGCATCACCCCCCATGAATCCCCCCTTCCAAATCTCCAGCAGAGATGAGTCTCACCTTGCGGAGCATGGCCTCTGATTTCTGCAGGTCAAAATTCCGAGCTGTGGGAAGAGGGAAGGGAGGAGTGAGGTGGGGAAAAGACTGCCTTGCAGTTGCTTTGTCCTGGTCCTGGGCAGTGGGAGCTATGGAGGGCACTGGGGCCTGGGGGGGACTTTTCTTCCCTGTGCCCTCTCCTCTCCTGGACCGAACATGTGCAGCCAGGTGATGTGGTTGGAGACTGAGGGCCCATCGTCTGGAGCAGTCGGGACCAGGCCCCCCTCGCCGCCCCTTCACCATGAGTGTTCCCACCGCTGCCCTCACCTCGGAGCCAGCGCAGGAGGAAATGGTCATCAGGGTTGGGCAGGGCAGGCAACACGTCCTGAACATTTTCTCGGAACTGAAAAGGGAGATGCTGGTTAAAGTGGTTTTCTCAGGGAGCCTCAGCTCCCAGACCCAGTGATATGAGTTTTCCTCTGCCCTCCTCTTCCACATGCACCTGGTCCACCATGACTGAAGGATGGGCAGGCAGATAAATAGGAAACACAGGTCATTGGATGGGTGAGTGGATGCAAAGGTAGGTTGGAAGGAAGGATACATGGGTGAGTGAATGGACAGAAAGAAGAATGAATGGGTGGGTGAGTGGGTAGGTGAGTGGACAAAGAAGAAGGAGAAAACAATGAATGAGTGAATGGGAAAAGGAGAGATGGGTGGGTGAGTAGAAGAAAGGAGAGTTCGGTAGGTGAAAGGATAGAAGGAGGAATGGATAAATGGGTGGTTGGGTGTGGGAGGATGGATGGAAGAAAGAATAAGTGGGTGGGTGAGTGGATTGCCCCCCCTTATTCCCAGAAGATACATTCTAAGAGCTCCCTGACCCCTATATGTCCTATGGTTTTTCCTATTCATATGTAGCTATGATAAAGTTTATTTAACTTGTAAAGTAGGCACAGTAAGAGATTGACAACAATAACCAACAATAAAACTGAACAACTATAACAATATACTGTAATAAAAGTTATATAGACATGGTCTCTCTCTTTCTCTCTCTGATAACCAGTCTGATAACAGAGACGGTTACTAAGTGACCAGCAGGTGGATACTCTGGACAAAGAAATGATTCTCATGTATGGTGAGTAGGGTGGGACAGACTGGGAAGGCAGGAGATATCATCACACCGCTTAGGACAGTGTGAAATTTAAAATGTAGGAATAGCTTATTTCTGAAATTTTTCATTTCATGTTTTCAGACTGCCATTGACAGCGAGTGACTGAAACCGCGGAGAGCGTGCTGTGGGTCAGGGGAGACTACTGCATTCTTCATTCCTTCCACGTGCTAGCCCACCAAGGCTTCTGCCTTCTTTTTCTCTTACCCCATTTTCTACAAAAACTTGGTTAAGGATCATGTGTCTTTGTCCCCACTGACTGTGGGGGTGACACACTCTGCTCTGTCTCTCTGGCTGTTACAGACCAGTCGTCTCTCCGGGTCCAGGAGGGATGCAACCAGAGCCAGAGGGCCGACCATCGGCACCCTTCAGCTCCCACCTGAGGGGCCTGGGAGGGAGGGGGAGGGGCGGCTTTCAGACAAAGCTCCCTGGGTCTGGCTCCTGCATGAGAAGTCGGGTTTGATCTGACAGCCACACTATTGACTGGAAGTGCTGCTGTTCCCTCAACCCCTTCCCTGGAAGGGTCACTGGGCACTGTGACACCTAACCTTGGGAGAGGTGACAGCAAAGAGACAATGTCAAGGACATGCTGAGCCTACTGAGTAAAGCAGAGTTACAGCCCCCGCCCGTCCTCTGCCCCTCAGCCCCTTTCCCTGGGGCTCCAGGGAAAGGGCTCTCACCTTGGCCAGGGTCTCTGCCTGCTTGGGGCTCAGGTCTCCGACTCGGCCGCTCATGGTGCTGGGTGAGGCTGGAGGAGTAGGGGCCACTGCAGGCGGAGGCCAAGCCGAGTCTGTGGCTCTGATCCAGCTGGGCCTTTTGCCCCCACTCCTGGGTGTGGCTCCAGGTGCCTCCTCTTTGGACAACTGTTGAATGGCACATTACATAATTGGGATTAAGTGAGGTCCAGTGTTTGGCTCTGGGACAGGTCTGAGAGGCCAGCAGTCACGTGAGGACGTGTGAGAGGTCCCCCGCCAGGTGGGGAAGGCTGGGAGGGAATGGGACTGGCCTCCCGTGGCATTTGAGCCCAGCCGAGGGCCTACAGAACGCCCATCAGTGTTCCCAGGCCTCCAGGGGCCGCTGTCCTGGAGAAGGGGGATATTTTGGGGGAGTAGAAACAGCACCCTTTCTCTTTGAGCCTCAGTTTCTCCACGTCACTCAAGAGGAGACTCCACACAGAGGCTTCTGCAAAAGACACCACCTACCCAGCTCTGACAGGTAGGAATCAGGGACTTGGTCAGTTTAGGAAAGAGTTCATTCACTCTGTCTGGGAAGGAGGCTCATGTCCTTTGCAACAAGCATTCATATTTAAGAAGAGACAGGCTGGAACAGAAAAATAGAATTCGAGTGTCCTTGCTAAAGGTTCGTTTTCTCCAAAGGGCTGATGCAGCTTTCCCTGATGTCTTTCCAATTTCATCATGCAGTGCTGGCCTGGCACCTTCCGTGTGGGGAAGGGCTGAGCACACTCCCTACTGCAGCCCTCTCTTTCCATTGCTGAGGGCTTGTCCAGAATCCCGCATCCGCTGGGCCCTGAGGGAGAGCTGGTGCGTGGGGACGGCCTTCGGATGGTAAAGGCATTTCTTGGTATTTTAAACACCCGATCAGTGAGGGGCATCCACCATATATTGCCGGTGATGAGAAAAACCCAGAAGGTTCCCCTGTCCTTTGATTTCTGTCATGCTGCCTGATACTGTATCATTAGTTGTGACTGCAAGGCCTGGCCCCACTCCCCGCTCCCCTGTAAGACCTCCATTTTAAGATGACATCTTGGAGTGTCACTTGCTTCACTTATAGAATGGGGACATGGGTCAACAACACTCGCCCTGTCCTCCTTACGTGGTTGGAGGGAAGATCTAATGAGACATATGGACTGTTGGGGTCACGCACGTCTAAGGGACTGTTCTCCTCCAGCTGTGAGAAGCTCCAAGACGGCATCGGCCCCATCGTCCACGACCGCCTATACAGAAATCAGGAATGAATCGGCTTGAGACCGCAGCCCGTCCGTGTGACCACATCTTCCAGGGTTTGAGGTACCACAGGGGCTGAAACCACCCCTGGGCTAGCCTGAACCACTCGGCCCAAGGGCTCCCCTAGGTCCCCTGCCCCTAGGGTATCCTGGGTCCCCACCTCTGGGCTATCTCAGGGCCTCTTTAGGCCAGCAGATGTGACTTGGTGCTGGACACCTTCCTGGCTCTGGGCCCCTGATAGAGTTGGGTCCAGAAGGAGAAGGAGGGGCCAGCTTTGGCCATCTCCATCTGGCTGGGGTGCCTGCTGCGCACACTCGGGAACAGTTAGATAACTCTCCTTGCCCCAGTCCCTCCCCACTTCACATTCCAGCCTCTTTCTGCAAACCCTCAGCCAGTTGTCCAGGCCTACTTCCTGCCCAGCTGGCAGCCTGCAGAGATTGGGTTCCCCACTGCTCTGTCATTAGCCCCTAATCCTGCGGTTTTCTCACCAGTCTCCTTTCCTTCACTAATCCCTCTCATGTGAGATGCCCCAGGTACTTCTGGGGACATCAGAGGTTGTCTGGGGCCTTTTTTGGGGTCTTTCCAGGAGCTATGGGCCTTCAGAGACATCCCTAAGTGCTCTTCCTGGCCCAGACTACAAATAGGCACAGAACACCTACTGTGTGCACAGATCATCATCGTGCACTAGAACTTTCTGCGATGGTGGGAATGTTGTATATCAAGGCTGTCCTACTGGGCAAACTTGGTAGCCACTACTCATGTGTGAAATATGGTTAGTGAGACTGAGGACCTCCAGTGTTAAATGATTTGAAATTTAATTTGATTAATTTGACTTTAAATCAGCCTTTATGATTTGTGGCTACCATATTGTACAGCAAAGGTATATTGCATTAACTGAAGGCTTATTACATGCCTGGCCTCCTTGTATTACCTCATTTAAACCTCAGAACTCTCCTGGGGGATAGGTGCCATTATTAAACCCATTTTACAGATAAGCAAACTGAGGTGTGGAGAAGTTAATTAACTTATCCAGAATTAAACCCATGCAATCAACTGCTCTGCTGTGGCTCCGTTGGCCTATTTGGCTCCAGGATCTTCCGCACTAATCAGGGAGAGGACCCAGGCACAGAAGTTCCCAGTGGGATGCAGGTGGCCTTTGAGCCACCTGAAGGAAGGGATAATGCCGATTAGTGCAGATCAGAGTGGAGGGGATGGCGTGGGCAAAGGTGTGGACGTGGGAAATCGAAAAGCATGTGGAGGGGAGTGCTGGGGATAGGGCACTAAACAAGATGGATTCGGTCCCCGCCCCACGGAGCTCACCATCTCCCACTGGTTGAGCATTTCCTCTGTGCTGAGAGCTGTGCTTCATCATCAAACCATTTAGAAACAGGCAGGGGTACCCCCATCGTACAGTCAAAGAAGTGGAAGGTCCGAGGGATTAAGAAACTTTTCTGAGGTCAGTAAATGGAGAGCCAGTACTGGAACCCAAGCCTGTCTGACTCAGGAACCCTAGCCCAGCCCTGCCTTCCCTCAGAGGGCTTAACGTTATGCCTGGAATATCGTAAGTGTTCAAAAAATGGTCTGAATCATCATCGTGTGTCCCCTGAGGTACCACAGGGCTGCAGGGTGTCTTGAGGCCAGCAGAATCAATCTTTCTCCCCTGAAACAAAGGCTCTGGCGAAGGACAACTTCCCCACCCCCACCCTAAGAATACATCATCTCCAAGTAAGTCCCCAGATTGTGTTTAGCTTCTAGTTTGCCAAGCTCTCAGGGGGCCATGGTGACAACCACAACATAAGCAAACGACTGCAGGGCGGTGGACAGGGCTGCCCACGCCACGCCCTGGGACCTCTCTTTCTGGGCAGTTACTAGGAAGTGTGAGAGGGCTGCCACTCGGTCCTCAGCAGGCACACTCCTGTCTGCCTTCCCCTAGATGGGTTGCACCAGAACCAGTTGGGCGAGTACAGAAGAGGTCCAGGGGGTACGGGAGCCTCACCAAAGGGGCGAGCATTGCTGGGAGGAGGCAAGTTAGTGTATGTGTGTGGGGGGGCGGTGCTCAGACCACAGGAAGGTGAGGCAGGGGTGGCCTAAAACGGGAAGGTGGGAAGGGAGTTGGAGGCACCTCGCCGGAGTCCCAGTGGTGCCCTGGGGAGCACCTCCCCAGGGACGGTCTATGTTCCATCTTCTACCCGTGGGCAGTTTTATTTCCTTTTTTAGGTAAAAAATATGTGAGTGTGATATAATTCACATAACACAAATTCGTCGTTCCTACTTATACAACTCAGTGATTTTTAATAGATTCATGAGATTGTGCAACCATCACCACTATCTACCAAACACTTCCATCATCCCCCCCCCAAAAAAACCCAAACAGAAACAAAACAAACAACCCCGTACCCTCAGCAGCCATTCCCATTTCCTGCTCCTGCGCTCCAGCCTGGGGGAACCGCTAATTTACCTTCCTCCTCCGCATTTCCCTCTTCTGGGTATTTCCTATGAAGAAAATGACGCAGCGTGTCATCTCCGGTGTCTGGCTTCTTTCTGTTGCCACAGTTTGCTGGGTCCATCCATGTCGCAGCAGGTGTCAGTGCCTCATTCCTCTTTGTGGCTGGTGAATCCCCTTTTGTACGGGTACACCGCGTTTTGTCTATCTGTTCATCATTTGCAGGGCGTCTGGGTGGTTTCCCCTTTGTGGCTATCATGCACAATGCTGCGGCGAACATTTCTGCACAAGGTTTTGCGGAAGCATAGGTTTTCAGTTCTCTCGTGTATGTCCTAAAGAGGGGAATCGCTAGATCATGTAGTCGTTCTATGTTTATCCTTTTGAGGAACAGCCAAGTTGTTTTCCAAAGCGGCTACGCCATTTTACATTCTGACCAGCAAAGTGTGAGGGTTCTAGTTTCTTTACACCCTCCCCAACATTAACTTTCTGTTTCTTTTTTAAAATTATGGTGGCCATCCCAGTGGGCGTCACATGGTACCTCGCTGTGGTTTTGATTGGCATTTCTCTGTTGACTAGAGATGTCGAGAGCGCCTTTTCACACACTTACTGCTGCTTGTACATCTTCTGCAGGGAAATGTGTATTCACATTTTTAAAATGTGTTTGTCCATTTTTATACTAGGTTCTTGGTCTTTGTATTGTTGACTTGTAAAATGTTTAATATATTCTGGATACGAATCCCTTACCTGATATATAACTTGCAAATATTTTTTTCCACTCTGTGGGTTGTCTCTTCACGTTCTTCAGTGTCCTTTGATGGAAAAAGTTCTAAGTTTTGATGAAGTCCTACTTATCTACTTTTTCTTCTGTCACTTGTGCTTTTGGTATCATAGCTAGGAAGACATTGCCAAATCCAAGGTCATGAAGACTTTACCTCCATGTTTTCTTTTGAGAGTTTTATGGGTTCGGCTCTTATATTTAGTTCTTCTTAGGGAGGCACATGGCTCTGGGGTCAGACACCCAGAATTCCAATCCTGGCTGAGCAAATGGCTGCGTCTCTGAGCCTCTCTTTTCTCTCCTATGTAACGGGGACAACTATATTTATGTCACAGAGCTATTGTTGACAAAAGAAATGTCTGAACCTGTAGAGAATTTTTATAATTTTATTTGTGCTAAATTGACAGACAACAATGGCTAGAAAGCAAAATCTCAACAGACTGAGAAAATGCTCCAGAGCGGGCAGCTCTGCAGCTCATTTCGTACATTAGAATCGAAGGAGGAGATGTGAGGAGGGTTACACGAAATCCTTTGGTGTAGATTAACGGTGGGTGGTAGAAAGCAAAGTGGGGGAATTGCTAGAATTGGATAAAAAGTAAAATGGAGAGATACATACTTCTTTTCCAGAGTAGCTGTGCACGATACAGGGCCATCGACATTTACGGCACACAGGGATAGCATGTGGGGAACCAGAAAACAATGAGGGGCAGTAGGTATCTCCTGGGGGTCTGGAAAAGGGGATTGCTCTGACATTCCAAAGGTAGGCTACTTTAGATGCAAATGGACAGTAGACAAGCTCACCTAAAGTAAACATTGATCTTTGTCAAGGAAGCTACAGGCCTAGCGTGTGACTATCTACTTGCTTTTAATTAAGAATTTTTATGTTCAGACCATCTGAGGTGGTTACTTTTGGTCTCTAAGTTTGTAAGGCCCACCTCCGGGCCTCCCCTGAGCTTGTCAGTATGGGGCCCATGAGAGCTTTTACCCACGCTTCATGAAGATTGAACGAGATGGCACAGGTGGGCAGCAGGCCCGCACAGGGGCTCAGCAAATGGCATCTGTATTTTTGTAGGGCTTTAGGGGGCGCCTTGGGAGTGCAGCCTGAATGGGTGACTGGGCATGAACAGGAGACAGACATGAGGCAGACTGACTCTGTTGTGTGATGATCCCTGTCCTCTTGCTCTGAGAGCTTGGAGCAGGAGCCCTAACCCTGCTAGGGGCTGCCCAGAGGACAGCTCCAGGGGCCTTGCGGGCGCACAGAAGAAGACTGAAGAGGGTGTCCTGGGCTGTGGGTTTGGCAAGAGCAAAGGTAAGGGGGCAGGAAGGAGCCTGGTGAGTTGGCGAGTGCTGGTCGTTGGGTGAAGCTGGAATGCGGGCACTGTGGCCAGGGCACAGAGTGCCTTGTAAGTCCCCAGTGAGACTGACCTTTCCCAGAGGGCAATGGGGAGCCAGTGAAGGGCTTATGCAGGGAATGGTGTGAACAGTCTCATTTTGGAAAGGTTTTCCTGGCTTCCCTGTGGAGTCAGGATGGGGGAGTGTAGGAATGGGCACAGGGAGACTCCTGGGCTCCTTCCCAATAATCAGGGTGGAGGCCCTGTTTGGCACAGTGGCCGTGGGGAGGAAGATAGGGTCCAGAAGTGTTTTGTAGCAAGCCAGCAAAGAGCAGAACCAGGATCTGAACCAGGTTGGACCACCTCTTTCTCCCACACCAGATGGCCCCACAAATAGCCTGGGCCTGGTGAACTTGGCCTTTTGAGCCTCAACTCACCTGCAAAGCTGCCTTTCATGAGCTGGATGCTTGGGGACCCCATTTATACTTCATAGGGCGGACGCATGGCTGGCCCAATGGTGCTCTGTGGTGGCTGAAGATGGAAGTCACCTGAGGGCCCCTCAGCTCAGGCCTGGCACAGTGGCCTCCCCTGAAGTACCAGGTGTGAAGCTGCCCACCCGATGTGCTCATTAACTTCTTACGCTGTCTGCATGGATTGGTCCTGGCTCACGTCTGGCCTCCTTGTCTTTGTTGTGATCCAGTTTCTTCCTTCTGTGAGTCGTGCTCTCCTCATTTATCAACAGGAAGACGCTTCCTGCTTCAGCTTGGGCCTGGCACACAGTAGGTGTGCAGTGTAGCCAGCACTGCCACATCCGATCAAGAGGCACAAATGTCCAAGAAGCTTTCTACAGACTCTGGAGCACCCCCCCCACCCCACCCCAGCACCTGGCTCTGACCCACTCAGCGTCCCCTGCCCCAGTCTGGCCCTCCCTGGCAGGGCTCACTTGCTCCCTCATTCCCTGAGAGACGGGGTGGGTGGGGCACTGCTGGCAGCACACCTGGGTGCTGGCTCCACCTCTGTCATTAGACACCGAGCCTTTGGCCAAGGCACTTCCCCTTGTGAGCCTCAGTTTCCTGGCCTGAAAAATGGGGCTGTGACTCCTGTCTACTCCAGGGCTGATGGGAAGGGGCGATGCACACTGTGGAGCGCTGCACCATGGTGTAGCTGTTGAAGACCCGCTCTGGGCAGCTGTGCTTGTCCCACAGTGGTGTCCCCTCTGGTCCCCTCAGCTCTTAGAAGGTGAGCTGGGCTGGGGTGGAGATTTGGGGGGCAGGGAAACCTTCCCAACTGCTCTCAAACACCCATATAGGTGCCACCTTATCTCCCTGCCTCTCCTGGAAGATTGGGGGTGTTTTTCAGGGAGGAGATGGCCAGGAAGCACAGGCCCTGCCTCCATTCCTCTGGACAGGTGAGGCCAGGTATTTCCAAACACCTCCTTTTGAGCAAGAGTTTTGATCTGTGGCCTCTTGCCAAGGTTTTGTCATTCTTTCCTGACAAACAACAGACTCCGTTTCATAACCTGCATTATTAACAACTAAGTGTACACAGTTGTTCACAAATAGCAAACTCCAGTCAGTGCTTACCACTATCACCTGAGAGCCCTTCTGGCTTTCCTCCAGCCTCGAACACCTGGCTCCTCAGTCTGGAAGGCTGAACCACACCTGGACAGCCCCACTTATGCTTCAGCTCTCCCCTCAGGGGTCCCTCCCTTAGGCAAAGCACATCTGACACCCCCAGCGGTGTCCTTTGCTGGATGGTGCCCCAGAATTTGGCCCCTCCAAGCATGTGTGGTGAAGACAGGCTCACTGGATAGTGGATTGCAGAGTCACCTCTGTCTCTCTCCACACGGGCAACCTTCCTGCTGGTGGCGTACGGTCAGCCCAGCGCCTTGGTGTCCCCAGCGCCTGCCATGCCTGGCACTGGACAGATGCTCAATAAAAGTTGATGAATAAATGAATGAATAGAGAAACAAACTTCAGGCAGGCCAGCCTCTCCCTTGTGTATTTCTGGTCTACTCTTTTTTATTTTTTTAAGTGGCAATGTTGAGTCAAGGACGGGCTGCTGAAGACATGGCCCCTTGCGCAGCTCCCAAAGTGCTCCTGTCACACTTGCCACGTGGGAGCTTCTGTTCTCACCTCTGCAGGTGACTGCTGCCATCCCTGCTTAACTCTGAGGTGTGCTCTGCCAGGTCTAGGACTCAGAGTCGTTGGAGCCCACACCTGACCCCTTGTTTTTTGACCCCTAGTTGTATCTGGGTAAATTCTCTGGGATTGGATTTTGGGAGGAAACCAGATGAGACTGTGCTCATGGTGGGTAATCGGCTGTGGTGGTTAGAAGGACAAGGGTCAGGGGTCAAGTCCATAAACCCCTTGTTTTTAAGCAGGAGGTTTTGAAGGTAGAAATGAGGCATTATGAGCCTCTGTCATAGGAAAAGGTGGGCCCAGCAAAACCAGGCAAAGTGTCCCCCCAACCCCAGTGAGCGCGCCCTCTATAGTCTGCCAAGGGCAGTGGGAAATGGCTCTGGGATGCACAAGGGCCTCAGGGTTCCCCAGGCAGGGCTGCATCCGGAGCGGCTGCGCAGAGGGTGGCCCCGCAGTGCCACACGGGTGGTGGGAAAGCCTGCCGAGTCTGGGATGTGGAGCAGCCCTGGGACACGGATGTCCTGGGACTTCTGCCTGACAGCCTGCCCCAGGCCGTCTACGTGACGCTGGCACAGCAGGTTCTTTTCTTGCCAAACTACTCAAACATTCTGCTAGCTGAGCAGTGCCTCACAACACTGACTGCTGGCATTTCGTTTCATTTAGTTTGCTTTTTATAGCATCAGAACCTGTTCAGACCCGAGTGGGAAACCATGAATGATGGTTTCCCTGCCATAGATGCAGGGCCTGGGAGTCCCAGGCCCTCACATAGCTCACCTGAAGACCCAAGCCTCATCATTTTCTTGCTAAAAATAGGTCCTGGGAAATCTAAAAACTTCCTATAAACTGGAGAAAATGAAATCACAGACTCTAAGGGCAGGAAAGGGGCTAGAGCCTGGCTTCTTGGTCGCAAAGCACCTGGACAGTGGTACCTGCTGCGGCTTCCAGTCTCTGGGGAGGGCCTGGGCAGCCAGGGTGCTAATGACGTACAGGGAGAGCCCCTTTCATAGACATTGGACCACTCACTTCTGGGGATGTTGCCTGGTGGATGGCACTCCTTTGCCCCATGGGACTGAAGGACAAACAAGCAGCTCATGGGCAGAGATCCAGAGCTGAGGACCAAGTCACCCAGAACCAGGTCTTCAGTAATGCTGGTGGCCACTGGCCTGGCCCAGCCGGAGAGCAGGGGCAGGGAGGGGAGGGGGGAGGGTAGGGCAGCCTGGACTCCCAGACCCCGTTCAATGACTTCATTGCCAGCTGGAGTCCACCCGCAGAGCCACTCCCAGTTCGATGGCTTCCTCCGTTCATTCCACAGCAAGCTTGGCTCTGCCGGGTGCAGTCCACCCAGTAGCGCAGGTGGTGGTCCCGACTGGGCTGCAGGCACCAGGTGGGCCAGCTTTTGAGAAATAGAGGCCATCACTGGCCAGCCGCTGGGTTGCATAGTGGGGTCAGAGGTTGGCAGCTGACCTTCAGCTGTCCCCTTGGGAGACACAAGAATGGAGGAAAAGCTGGATGCTTCTCCAAGAAGCCAGTCAGAGCCTGAGATGCGTGCCCCGTGATGGCAGCACGTTCTACCTCATTCCAGCACAGTCCAGCTTACTCTGGCTCTGCTTCAGTGTTGCCCCCACTCTGAGGCAGAAGGAACCCAAGCTGAATGTCAGCTGGATCACAGCAGGTGGGGAGGGAAGGGGGTCACCGGGAATCCCCTGGAGACTCAGGCTTCACCCACTCAGTTCTGTGTAAGGCTGAGCATGGCCTTTTCTCCTGGTGGTTACACCTGCTGGGTCTTCCTCTCCATTTTGGATTTTCCCTCCAAAGGCAGAACAACCCTGGAGGGGCCTTGATGCTCTTCCAGAAGTGACACCCTCAGCCTTGACCTGTCCCTCTACCTAGCTGCCTCTAGCTGTCCCTGCCCATCCCCACTGAGCTCCTTTGTGCAGAGAATTCCACCTCACTGCTCTTAGGGCCTGAGGCTGTGCTCCCTGTAGGGCCCAGGGTTTAAGCCCCCCAAGCCTGGATGCCAGGTAGTGGCTGAGCCCTGGGACAGGTGGATCTTGTCAGGCAGATTCAGGGCTGCTACTGAAGGCAGGATCCTCCCTCAGTGGATGCTGGTTTAGCCTCAGGATTCTCATTCTCAGTCTTTTCAAGCAGGGGATAAGATGCTCATCAGAGTCCTCAGGGTGGCCTACTCACTGGGTGTCCCCTTCCTGCTTGACCACTGTGCCAGGTGGTCCCATGAGCAGCTGAGATGGCCATGTAGGGTGAGTACTCTCTGCACTTACTTCCAGCACCAGCCTGCCTGGGAGGGCAGGGGACAGGGAGTAGGGGGTAAAGGGGGTTGGAGGGCACAGGCACAGAGGCACAGCCAGGGTCTTTCTTCATTGTGCTGGAGATGGTCCTGTCTCCTCAAGACCCCGAATCTTCTCCTGGGAGGCCTTGTCAGGGAGCAGCACCTCCACAGTGTAGCTGACCTTCTTGGAGTGCATCAGGCTGTAGGTGTTGTCAAAGCGCAGGACATCTGCAAAGACAGAGAAGTAATCAGGCAACTCAAGCCCAACCCATCTGAGAACCTGGCACCCTTGGGAACCAGCTGCCCAGGACTATGGGTGGGGCTGGAGGGTCAGCCACTGCTCAGCTCCCAGACCATTACTCATGGCCATCTCTTTGCATGTTGCTTGTGCTCCATAAAGAATTACTAATAGCCACCAGCATGCATCAGCTCTTCCTAGGTGCCAGGGATTACATCAATACTCACAGCTCCCTGAAGCCTCAAAGCAGCCCCATGGAAGGTACCATCATCTGCATTGTATGAATGAGGAAACTGAGGCTTAGAGAGGTTGATATGACTTTCTGACGATTACAGAGCAAGGGAGGGGAGGGACCGAAATTCCCATATCCCAGTGCTCCAACCCAGAGAGGAGCCCTGCTTTCCCCAGAAGAGAGGGCTGAGCTCCATGAGGCACTTTTCCATCATGCCTTTCACAGAGGGCATGTCCTTCAATGCCAAAGGTCCACGTGGATGCTGGGTCGTGGTGAATCATCCAGTCTCTGTTTCCACTCTCATAATTCTCCATTTCCACAAAGATAAACCAGGTATGTATTAACTAAAGCTTCAGCAAAAAATCATTCTCCTTCTCAAGAGATCAAGCTTGGGTCCCCCTTCTAGCTCCACTCTCGACAGGGGTGGGAGGTCTGCACTGCTGTGCAGCACTGTCGCTGATAAAACTGACCGAACTGTAGCGGGCCGGGGCAGCCTGGGGAGGAAGGGTAAATCATCTGTTCAGGATGCCCAGCGTGGGGTGGCCCATGTGCCTGGGCAGTTTGGGACCCCTGAAGCTAATCTCATGCTGTTCACTTACCCGTCTCTTAGCCTGCCCAGTTCAGTGTGGAGGCTTCCCAGGAGCTGAGCCCACGGCCCCAGGCTGTGCATCCCACTCTCTACAATGAGTCTGACTTGTACCCACACCTACGGCTACTCATCAGATCCAACACCCTGAGCCAACTCCCCTGGCACCTCTGGTGTCTAGGAGCTTGCGCAGACCCCCACACCCTCCCTGAGGGCTACAAACAGAAGGCAAAGGGGGAAGCCAGACTGGCAACACACACCGGCTCATCTCTTTGTTAGGAGGGAAAAATGACTCTAGTGAACCCTGTAGCTCTTACAGACGCCAGCATTGAGGCAGGTGAGGCTGCCATCCTCGGGCACCAGGTGGGCGTTGTAACGCTGGCTGGGCAGCACCTCTGTCATCTCCCCGACTCGCTGCTTCTCTCCTTTCTTGGTCTTCAGGAAAACTCCGAAACCAATGTCTGCCCCATCTGACGCAAACTGCCACCTGCAGGAGACAGGGCCGCACTGCTGACCACCTGCCTGGGCTCCGGGTTCCTCCCAGCCGTACTCAGGTGTGAGTGGCCTCTGTCCCTACCTGAGCACACAGCCCGGGAACAGGATCTCATTCTCCACCTGCAGGGAGGAGCCGCGGCCAACGGTCACCGTGTGATCATACTGCACCCTCACCTGGTTGTGCAAGTAGTAGCTCTTGGGCACCTCACCTCCATATTTGATCTGTGGGTAAGGGTGGGTGAGTGAAACCACCAGTTACCCCTTCCCCCCATTCCCTGGGCATCCTGTACCTTGGTCAGGCACTTGGGGTTGCCATCAGGGTCAGTCATGGTCCCCCCAAACTCCATGGGCAGCTGGTCGGGGCTGATGAACTTCAGCAGCTCCTGCTTCCAGTTGCCTGTGGGAGCAAGAGTGAGGCCCCATGGGGGCGCAGGCTTGACAGAAGGCAGAGGGGGCCAAGCCCTGGGAAGGGGCCTGATGTGTCCTTAGCTTGCTCTCCTGGGTGCCCACTCATGAGATCACCCAAGAGCTCTACACGGCCACCTAGGTTGGGATCTAGGGCTCAAAGCCTTATCTGAGTGTGCAAAGGCTGCTGGGAGTCAGGCCAAGATCAATGCCTGGGTAAAGAGGAAGAGCCAGGGAGAAATGGGGCCTTTAGCCCTGTCCTCTGCTTCCTAGGCAGACAAGCACAACCAGGAGGCCACGTCACTCACCTCCCAGAATCACTATCTTCTTTCGAGTCTCCTCACTTATGAACGGCTTGACCAAGTTGAAGGCCACAGGGAACAGCTTAGGGGCTGAAACACATGAAACTCCCTTGGGAAGCTGGACCGGAGAGGGCTCAGATATATAAAGTCACACTCAAGGGCATGGGCTAGACAGGAAGTAGCCAGATGGAGACTCTGACTCTTCCTGCTCTGTGGCCCTCAGCCAGTTACTCACCTTCTTTGAGTCTCAGAGCTATTAACGACAACTACAAGGCAGAGGTTGACTCTAACGGCATATGCTTCACCCTTGGCACAGTGCCAGGCTTTCCATAAGCGGTTGCTTTCCCTCCTCAGCTGGAGGGCCTCAGCAGCTTTGCGTCCCCAGTGGTGCCTCTTCCTTTCCACTCTCAAGGTTTTCCCAGGTTGCCCTGGAATCCTCTTGGGTGCAAGTAGGTGGGGCACCCACCTTAGAACGCATGTCCCACCTGAATCACTCCGACTCACTGGGCCAGGCTCTGTACTACGCCTTCTCCACAGACTGTCTCCTTGAACCTCATAACTATCCTATGGGGAAGGTGCCACTGCATCCCTATTTTACAGAATGGGAAAACTGAGGCTCAGTGAGGTGCAATAGACTTGCTCAAAGTCACAGAGCTAGCTAGACAGGAAGCCAGATCATCCGGCCCAGAGCGCACGTGGCGACCCCCTCACTATGTTGCTGTCATGGACAGGGACCATTCCCGCCCACAGTGAGTCCACCAACCTGTGTGGTCCATGGACCATGTTACCAGTCCACACCCAGATAAGTAAAGAAAATAACATTACACATTTAGAAACTTATAACTTATTTGACATTGCTGCATAGGCATTTGTATATTCCAAAAGTATTAGTCTGCGAAGGACTGAGCTAACACACACACACACACACACACACACACACACACACACACACACACACAAACCAGAAAAACAAACCAACCAACACAAAAACCCATTCTTCACAGAGGATGGGTTGAGAAACCCTGAATTCAGAGGCTTACCCACTGCCTATCCCCCGCTCCCCACTCCTCCCTCACTGCCCAGTGAATCCTCACCTCGAACAACAATTAAATTCTTCACCGTCTCAGGATAATTTGCATCCAGCATGAGAAAAAACTGCAGAGTCAAGAATAGTCAGGTTTAGGCCATACTCCAATATCCCTGCCTGGCTTCGGTGGCCTCTGAGGCTGCTGAGACAAGAGTCCCCATCCCCCTACGCTCTGGCCCACCCCATCTGCCCATGAGCATGTTCTTTGTTTGTCCTCTTTCTCCTTGCAGGGGGTACCCAGGGCCAGCTTCACTGGCTGCTCTGTGGGACCCCTGGGTGGGGGCGCATCCCCCTCCTCCATGGTCTGAAGCTTGTGTGGGCAGTGGCTCCCTAGAGGCCTCGAGCCAGCTGCTTACCTTACCTGCTGGTAGACCTCCACAGCTGGCTTCCACAGGTGTTTCAGGCTCAGCCCCTGCATGTCAGCCACCATTATCATTGTCTCTATCCTCCTGCCCAGCTGCATGGGACAGAGCAGGAATACAGGTCAGACAACAGCTCCAGCTGGGAGATACTGGCCAGAGACCTGGCCACAGCTCCTACCTTCCTGCCACCCCCACCCACCGGCTGCCCACAGTGTTTTCCAAACAGAGACGCTTATCTAGAGTCTGCATTTAAACCTGGCACAGTGGCCCTTATCACACAATTTGTTCAAAACTATTGCCTGAAATTGGCTAACCCTGGAATTAAAATCATCGTTCCTCACTCATTGGGCTCTTCGGATACAACGGTATGCTATGCTGGCCACCGCCTGCAGTCCCATGGCTGTATCCATGCCTGTGCTGCACTGTCGGCAGGCTGTGTGGCCTTGGGTGGGTTCTCAACCCCTCTGAACCTTATTTTTTTTCTCTGTAAAATGGGGATAATTCCAGGCTCTGTTAAACTTGCTGTGAATCCATGAGCCTAGTGCCTGGCACATGGTTGGTCCCTAATGAATATTAACAGCTCTTGTTAGTAGTAACATCATCACCATAATTATCAGCACCAATGGAGACATCCCTGCCAAGGAAGACACTGTTTTGAACCTTTGGCATCAGCCATCTTGTTTGACAGGCACACACCTACTCAAACCAGGCACTAAATACGGTGCTTTGCAATTCTCTCCTGCTTGCCACAGATCTCTCTGGTGTCTAATACTGAGCCAGAGGCTGCAGACCGAGGCCCTATCCATGTCACTGGGAGTCAGCCATTCGCCCAATCATCCCACAGGCACATAGCTCCCTCTGGGGGTCAGTCTTCTTCTTAGGCTCATTAGACACTTAGATTCAGAAAACAACAAGGCATTTGATTCACTCTGAAGGTTACAGGCCAGGGAACACAGCCAGGGGCAAGAAGACCTGCAAAGGTGGGGGCGAGTCCTTCTTGGCTTAGAAGCCCCCATGTCTCACAGGACTTCATATATATTTTTAAAGATTTTATTTATTTATTTTTAGAGAGAGGAGAAGGGAATGGGAAAGATTGATGTATGAGAGAAACATCGGTTGCCTCTCACATGTCCCCAGCTGGGGACCTGGCCTGCAACCCAGATATGTGTCCTGGCTGGGAGTCAAACAGGCATCCTTATGGATCGCAGGCCAGTGCTCAGTCCACTGAGCCACACCAGCTGGGGCAAGGACTCCATATTTTTTTAAAGCAAATCCATAGCTTCTAGGGACCCACAAGGGGATGTGTACATTTCTGGGGTTACTGCTCTCTAGGATATCCAAAGTAATGGCTCCCCCATCAGGTAATTACAGTCATGCGATTTACAATCACAGGAAGTCTTTTCCGCAAGCGAAGTTGACCACCTACTGTTCCCAGAGTTCCTGGGGAACAGAAGGAGAGCATTCATTGCACCCAAGGTCAGCATCTCACTTAAGGTCAAGGGAGAGGGGAAAGGGCTTTGGTGACCCTTGGCTCATGCTAGCAGAGAGGGCCACACTCATGTTGGACGCTTGTAGGTGGGAGACTGCAGGAGAAGCCACGTTTCACCAGAGACTGGAGTGCTGAGGGCTGGGGGGAAGCTGGGGCAGGGTACCTCCCCTTCCCGGTCCTGGTGCCACCTTTTAGACACACTAGGCCTAGCATGAGCCCGTCCCCCCACCCCACCCCTTTAACACTCCCCGACCCTGGCCCCGGTCACTCACCTTCTGGCTCTGCAGCTCACACTCGTGCGAAAGCAGCTCACAGGCCTTGATACGTCTCCGGATCAGCTCCTGCTTGGAGGCTGACAGGAGGAGGCCCTTTGGGTCAAGGTTCCCGATGATTTCGAACCACACGGGGCAGCCATCATAGTCGTAGCCACACAGACTGCCCGAGTCGTACAGCTGGATCACCTGGGGTGAGGTCCTGACTCAAACCAGCCCACCAAGCCATGTCCCTGCTCCATCAGGTGGCGGGACATGGTGGTGAGGAGTGAGGTGGGGGTTACTAGATGGCCTGGGGGTGCTCTGTGAGGCTCACCTCTGAGGGCTGCCATGTGAGGATGTTGTCCAGGTCCTGTTGCTTCCGGAACTCCAGGTTCTGTGGAGACAGGGCAGGACCTGAAGACTGCTTGCCCCAAAGGTCCCCCCGCCCATGGCCATCAGATCCTGCCAAAGCATCCCCAGCCTCTATTGACATGGAACTGGGCATGGGGACACCAGGAGGAGGACTGTGGGGGACCTGGTTCTGATGCAGAGAAAGGATCCAAGGAGGAGAAGTGTGACAATGGGACAGGGCAAGGGTCCCCACCCTTTGCCACTAATCTCTGGGGTACAGCGTGTGGGAGGCATGAGAATGGGGCCTCACCTTCCGGAGCATGTCCTCAGATTTCTTCAGGTCAAACTTCTGAGCTGCAAGAAGAGTCGAGGTGAGAGGAGGCTTGAGACCAGATCTAGAGCAGGCTATTCTCTGAAAAGTCGTGAGGAAATTGTGGAGTGCCCCCTGATTTTCCTGACACCCCAAGGATAAATGGGGGTAGGAAAAGTTGGTTAAAATGCAAGGATATTTAATTCTCTAGAAGATTTTCAAGGGCCTTAATTTCAGTTTGCAGGCCTTTTTAAACTCTTCTAAAGGCTGACCTAGCCTGTGGTATTCGACATGCCCCTGGGAGCAGAGGTCCCCTTGGTGTTAGGGGCAGTGCAGAGCCTGGGCTTCGGAGTCAGGCCAGCTTGGGCTCCAGGTCGCATTTTGTCCTTGGATTTGCTGTGCAACCCTGAGCAAGTCACTTAACTTCTCTGAGCCTTAGTTTTTAAATCAGTTAAATGGGAATAGTATCTTTTTCAGAGTTATTCAAAGAATGGCATGAGACAACGTGCGTAGCACATTACCTCGTCTGCAGGTAGTGCTCAGTACCTGGCAGATAGTGTTGTGATTACTTATTTTAAAGAATTAAATGAACTTCGATTGAAAACACAATGCTTGCTCTATTTTAGAAATGCAATGACCATTGCACTCTGAGACTGCTGGTTCCCTGAGGAATTTGTCCTGTAATGGGCCTTCGATAAGATCCAGGGGCAGAGATTTTCAAATGGAAGAAGTCTGAGATGCCACCAGGCTCCCCTCTGCCCTGATCATGAACTTCCAGGAAAAAACCACCGAGGCCACCGGTTCTGTCTTTTTTTATAATCCTCACCCGAGGATATTTTTTTTAAATTGATTTCAGAGAGAGGAAGGGAGAGAGACAGAAACAGAAACATCGATAGGTTGCCTTCTGTATGTGCCCCGACTAGGGATTGAACCCGAAGCCTAGGTGTGTGCCTTGACCAGGAATCAAACCCGCAATTTTTTTGGTGCATGGGATCATGCTCCAACCAACTGAGATACCCAGCCAAGGCCACCAGCTCTCTTGATTATCAAGTTCAAAATCCATTCCATGGGGTATACTGAGTCAAAATAAATTTCTCCCTAAGCTCTGGGGTGGTTTCTGTTGTTATAATCATTTTACACAGTTTTAGCAATTCCTAGAAGAAACTCCTCCATCCTTAATTACATCCACTTCCTGAAGAGTTTGCTGGGCACCTGCTTGGTGCCAGGTTCTCTAAGGGGACCGCATAGCCTTGTCTTCAAGGAACTGGGATAGACCCAAAGGCAGGTCCTGAAGACTGTGTTCAGTGATACCTGAGACAGGCCTGGCCAGTCCTGTCATCCTGAGAACTTCCCTAACCTCACCTGGACCCCGTGCCCCCCTGGTGCTAAGCACTACAACTCTCACTTAACACTCATGACAGCCAATGGGGAGGTGCCATGCCGGTTTGAAAGGGAGCTCAGATTCTAGCCCAAAGTGGGCTGATTCCAGAGCCCACACTCTTTACCACCCTGTGGCCCTGCCCCTCAAAGTCTCCCACACCCTTTCTTGAGACCCTCCAATCCCGCCAGCCTCACCTCGCAGCCAGCGCAGGAGGAAGTAATCATCAGCCTTGGGCAAGGTGGGCAGCAGGTCCTGGAGGCTGTCCCGGAACTGAGGGGGCGATATGGTTTCAGAGGGGCTCCCATGACCTCCAGGGCTCCCAGTCTCGTCCCTGGATCTCCCCACCCTCAGTCAGCAGTCAGCCCTGCCCAGGGATCCTGCAGAGTTGGGGACTGCACAGTTAGCAGCAGCTCCCTGGACCATTTTGCCACCTGTGGATGGGGCACACCTACTCCTTCAGCTCACCATGGTGGGAAGAGGTGTGTCCTTCTCAAACTTTGGGGGATCTCCACTCCCCCAAACCCTCATTCTGTAAGTCTGAGGTGGGGGCCCTGCCATTGCCTTTTTTGCAAACATCCCTGGTCAATTTGGTGCAAGCCAACCAGAACATTTTAGGAACACTGCCCCGATACTGCATCTTGGCTCAGATTCCGAAGCAAGTTACTTAACCTCTCTGAGCCTTGGTTTCCTCTGTGAAGTGGAGATAATGATACACTTGTGCCAATGAAAGGAGTTTGTGCAGGCAAAGCAAGCGCCAGGCCCAGCTTACAGCAGGTGCCACATAAATGTGGCCACGCAGCAAACACTGACTGCCCGCAGCCCTGGACAGTGGAGTCTGTGGAAACGACCCCAGGCAAAGGTCAGCAGAGACGGCTGAAAAAGAAGCCAGAGCTGCCCCATCAGGGCTGGGGGAAAGGAGAGCAGCCGACCGGCAGGGGCGGGGGATGCCTTTGCTTTCTGGTAGAGTTTGGGGAAGTGTCTGGGAGTTTGGGTTTGGAAATGAGGCTCTAGTGTGAGATAAGAAAAGAGGCCCCAGTTCCATGGGGATGAAGGGAGCTGAAGACAAGGCCTGGAGGGAATTCGTGACTGAGAACTTGGGATTGGAGACAGATGCCAGCAAAGCCCTAGGAAGCTGTCTTGATGACCATCTACCAAACCATTGTTAGCTTTATGGATGACGTCTAAAATAAGAATGCATTCCTATATTGATCCCATAATTAAAAATGAATAATCAGCTTAAACATCGCCATTGTTAACAATGGGAGCAGCAGCATCTGCTCTAATGATCACCAGTTGGAGATCATCATAATAATAATCTAATAATCACCAGGCACCTGAAATGGAGCTTCCTGCACCTTGAACAGCTGTAGCCTCTGGGCTTCTGAGGAAGCTTCTTTGGGGAGGTGGGGGGCAATACTACCGGAGAAACAATAATCCCACACCCCTCAGCCCCTCCAGATGACCAGATTCCCTCCTTTGAACCTCAGGATGTGCCCTGAGGCAGGTGGAGCAAAGGTCACATCCCTGCTTGGTAGGTGAGGAAACTGAGGCTGGGGGAAAGAGGGGAAGGGGGTCCTCCCCAGTGACAGAGTAGGGAAGCTGCAAGGTCAGCAGGAGTCCGAATCTTCCCATCTCAAGGCTGCTCCACTTTTGAAATTCAGGTCGAGGAAAAGAGAAAACCACTAAGCAGGTGCTGGGAAGGGACTGGAGCATCGAGGAGGAAAAACTGATGGTGCCTTGTGGGAAAGTAACAGCAGCCTCTGGCAGAGGGGCCGCCCGTGGTGGGAACTAGGCTTAGGCAAAAGCTAGAAGGAAACGTTCCGAGCATAGTCGCCTAGAACACTGTGACCATGGGTGGTGGCTTCTCCCCCTGCTTTCTACTTTTCTCTTTTTCCCTAATATTAAATATAGAATCTGTTTCTTTTAAATAGTGGTAAAAGTAAGAATAAACTCTTTTTACATTGTTTGAAGCTCTTGGGTCCACAGACATCCACATCATAATTCACCCCTAAAAGCAGGTGTCCAGACCCCCCTAGCAGCCTAGGCTATGGGGCTTCTCTGAGGTCACTGCCAATGGGGGAGGGAGAGGGTTCACCAGGGGACCCCCTTTCTTCCACTTGAGGACCCTTCGTTCATCTGGGAACCTCCGCTGCTGGAACCTTCTCCTTTACTTGTGAATTCACCCAGGGGACCCATCATTCACCTGGGACCCCTCTCTCCTTCACCAGGAATTCACTCAGGGTCCTTCTCCTTCACCAGGGGTCCTCATTCCTCTCTGGAGGACCCTCGCATCCTCCCGAGGGGAGGAGCATCATTCTCCACATGTCTGAAGCTGCTCTTTCACAGGCCCAAGGTGCAAGCCAGGGCTGTGACCACCGCTCTCCCCAACCCGGAGTCACAGTTTCCAGCGCCTGGCCATCTGCAAACCACATTAATACTGTGGCACCTAGGCTTGGATAGGCTCCCCCTTCCCGGTGGCCATGACACTCCCAGGTGTGGCCTGCTGGACAGTCTTGAAATCCCCCAAGTCTCCTCCATTCTCCTTTCATAAAAACACTGACAACTGCGACAAAGCTTAGGCCCTCGGGAGGCAGAAAGCCACAAAGGAAACCAAACAAATGTTGCAATCTGGGCGGGATCTGGGAGTCTGCCGGAGGCTGCCGGGGAGTGGGATGGCGGCGCCCCTGCCCCACCCCGCCCCGTTGCCCCCTAGTCAGGGATCAAGAGCCAGGGCTCTGTGACCACGAGTGGGCAAGAGTGGAAAGCTGCATTGGGAACCACTGTCGCAGAGAAGAGGGCTCCTGTCCCATGTCCTGTACACAGCTGTCTGGGCAACTGGGAGCAGGACGTCTGGTCAGAGGCGCTCTCCAGGGTCCCCATTCCCCTCCGTACAATAGGGGTCTCAGCCCGGGTGGTCAGCGTCAGGCTGCTCGGTCCCTCCCCAAGCCTCCCGGCCCTGGGCCCTCGAAGACCCTCACCCTGGCCAGTGCCTCCTGCTGCTGGGGGCTCAGGTCTCCGACTCGGCCGCTCATGATTCTTGCGGGAGCCAGGTTTTGCCGCTCATGGTGCTCTTGGGAACCCGGTTTTGCTAGGGAGGTCAGATGTGAGTCCCGCCCCGACGGGAGAGCCCCGCCCCGACGGGAGAGCCGCGCCCCGCCAGGCCTCGCCCCGCCTAGTCTCACCGCTAGTTTCTCCTCCCCTCTAAGATATTTGCCACCAGCAGTCATCGAGACTCACCCTACCCGGGGCAAGGAGGTGACTCGTCCCCAGAGGGGTCCCAGAGCAGACTTCATTTGGGGAGAGCAGGCACCCCCCACCCCCTCCAGGTGTCCTCAACCCAGGAGCCCCACGTGGCAGTCAAGGAGGAAGGCATAAAGTGCCCTCGGGCGCGTTTCAGGGAACACCAAGACCCCCTTCCAGCAAAATGGAGGAACTTTGTATAAACGTGGTTCAACTTTCTAGTTGACCCCTGGGCCTTCCTTCCCAAGGGGCTCCCCTCCCCCCTCACCTTCCTCTGACCTTGAACACAGGCTGCACCCTGCCAGCGTTCACTAGCTGATAGGAGAGCCCTTGGGTGCAAAAGGGTTCCAGCTTTCAGGATGGTCTGGAGGGTTAGATAAGATGATGGGCCATGGGTTTGCCTGGCATGCACACCCAGCAAGCGCTGGCTGGTAAAAATATTGTCTTACACTCACAGCTGCTGAGGCTGTGACCAGAGCAGCCAGATGCAGCGGCGGATGTCTGGGGTCGCCCTGGGCGAGCTCCTGGGTGGGAGCCGCAGCCTAAAGGCAGGAAGTGGGAGGTGGCAATGGACAGATGGAAGCCCAGGTGGGGTGATGGAGAGGCTGGGAGGCCAAAGGGTGGGAGGCTGCTGAGGCGGGTGTCCCCGATGGCATCTGAGAGCCAGGCAAATGTCATTGGGGAAGGTGAGAAAACTCCAGTCGGCTGGGCAGAAATTTCCAGAGAGTGGAGCCAGTAGGAGGTGAAAGTAAAGGGGGCAGGAAATCAGGCTACCACAACCTTTGCCCTCTACCCTCCATTGGGGTCAAACCAAGTTTTAGGACTTTGTTGACCGATCTGGTGGCCACAAGCCACGTGTGGCAGCTGAACGTTGGCCATGTGGCTTGTCACTAGTGAAAACAGAGATGTACTGTGAGTGTAAAATACACACCAAATTCCAAAGATCTAATGAATAGTATCAAAAAAGTTAAATATCTCCTTAATTAATTTCTTATAATGATTACATGTGAAGTGATAATATTTTGGGGTATATTGGGTTAATAAGATTAATTTCACCTATTTCTTTTACTTTTTGTAATTCAGAATTTGATAAACGAACAAACTTTATTTTTTAGGGCAGTTTTAGATTCACAACAAAATTGAGCAGAAAGCACCAGAGAACTCTCACAGACTCCCTGTCCCCACTCCCACACAGCCTGCCCCACGAGGGACATCCCCCACCACAGTGGTGCGTCTGTTAGAATTGATGGACCTGCATCATTATCCCCCGAAGTGCATACCTTACATTGGGCATCACTCCTGGTGTTGTGCATTCTGTGCGTTTGGACAGATGTGTAATGACATATATTCACCATTGTGGTATCATACAGAATAATTTCACTACCCTGAACATTTTTTCTCTGCCTATTCTTTTTACTTTTAAAAAATGTGGCTCCCAGAACGTTTCAAATTATATGTGTGGCTCACAGTTTTAGCTTGCATTGTATTTCATTTAGTGTTGTCCTAGAGGGATTTTCAATCAAGAAAGAAAGATAGATAGGTAGATATTACCAACGGCAAAAAGAAGATAAAGCGACACTTATCACATCTCTGGAAGGGCTTGGTCTGCACTTAAAAGCAATGACAGAAATCACAATAGATTGATTGATTTGATTGTGTAAAAACACGAAAATCTGTTAAACAAGAAACATAATTAGGGTATAATTAAGTCAGCAGTTGCTGATGTGAATTTGGGGAAAATACAATGTTCAAAAATTGATCTTTATAAAGACTGCATGTAAATTGGCAAGAAAATAGTAAGGCACTAAGAAATGGACAAAAGACTCAAAACACCAATTAGCAGAAGAGGAAATGCAAACAGGTGAATAAATGCTCAACCTGCAGGTCACCAAAGAAATGTGTACAAACAGAGATGCCTTTTCTCTGCACCAAATCAGCAATAAAACAAGAGACAACACACACGTGCGCGCGCGCGCACACACACACACAACATTTCTTAAGGTAGAAGTTGGCAAACAGAAACATCCACACACTGCTGGCCGAACTGGAAACTGGTTCAGCTTTGCTAGAACACTACTTGACGATATGCATTAGGATCTTTCAATAGTTTACCACTCTGGAATAATCTAAAATAAAAAAAATTAAAAAAAAAAGAGCAACACACACACAAAAAAAATAGTTTACCACTCTGCCTAATATAACCCTAACTGATGGAACATATTTTCAGCTTCAAGTTGTTTGTGTACTGTTAGTAGGAAAATTGGAGACAATTTTTCAGGAAACCATGGTGCTTAACGTGGTTGATAAAGAGTTTATAACAACATGGAAAAAATACCACAAAATAATTTGGAAGTGATAGGACCACATTGTATATGCTTTTGGAATTTAAAACAAAAATCTACTCCTTGAAGAAGAGCCAGACAAGAAAAGAAATTTGTTCCCAGTTTTCCCTAGTCTCTGAGGAGTCGGAAGTCGTATTTGGAAGTCGTGTTTGTAAAATGCCACAGGTAGCAAGTCACCTCCAAAGAGAAGCCTTTATTTAACCAGCTCTTACAGGTGTCTTCTGTGGGCCAAGCCCTGTTCCGAAGGCTTTATAAATATTAGCTCAGCTAATGGGAGCCACACAGGTAACTTTAGTGTTTTTTAAGTTTTGTTTTTCAATTACAGTTGACATTCAATATTATTTGGTATTAGTTTCAGGTGTGCAGCCTGGTGGTTAGATAATCACACGTTTTACAAAGTGCTCCCCCACCCTCGATATTTCCAGTACTCACCTGGCCCTATGCATGGTTATTACAGATTCTTAACTGTATTCCACATGCTGTACTTTATTTACACTCCCTGACTATTTTTCAGCTGCCCACTTGTACTTCTTAATCCCTTCACCTTTTAAACCTAGTTCCCTAAGCCCCCTCCTCTCTGCCAACTCTCAATCTGTTCTCTGTATCTGTGAGTCTCTTTCAATTTTGTTTCTTTTCATACAGGTCACTTTAAATTATCTGGCACCTACATTTACATTTCTCATTTTAATAATATACTTTATTTAACATAATGTATCCAAAACATTATTATTTCAACACATAATCAATATGACCGACAAATGAGATAAATTAATGATCTCATTAATAACGAGAGAGCTGGCTTTTTTTGGTACCAAGTCTTTGAACTCCAGCGTGCAGTTAACATAATAGCACATTTCAATCCCCACTAGCTGCGTTTCAAAAGCTCAGAAAGCCACATGTGGTATTATGGATTGAATCGTGTCCCTTCAAAATAAAAGTCATATGTCGAAGTCCTAATCCCCAGCACCTAAGAATGTGACCTTACTTGAAAACAGGGCCATTATAGATGTAATTAGTTAAGAGGAGGTCAGAGTGGAGTAAGATTGTCCCCTAATCCAATACGACTGGTGTTTGTGTAAAAATGGGAAATTTGGACACAGGCATACACACAGAGAGAACTCTACGTAGATGGAGGCAGAGATTGGGGTGAAGCCAAGGAAGCTGAAGATTGCCAGCAAACAATCTGAAGCCAGGGGAGAGGCATGGAGTGCATTCCTCCTCACAACTTTTGGAGGGAGTCAAGCCCATCAACACCTTGATCTTGGACTTCTAGCCTCAAAGGATGCATTTTATTGTTAAAGTCACTCGGTCTGGGGCTTATTGGGCAGTGCAGTGTTAGCTCTTTTAATCCTCCAGACCCGTTGGGAGGTAAGCACTATTATTATCCCTATTAATGGAGCAGGAAACGGAAGTTAAGGAGCCTCCTGAGGTCTCACATCCTGTAAGCAGCAGAGCCTGGAATGAGGCACAGGCAGGCTGGTGCAGGGCCAAGCGCGCGCCAGGCCACACCCTTCTGTCTGCTCAGCTCCACTGTTCCAGGTCACCCTCAAATCCCTGTCTTTCCAACCCAGCGCAGATGTTCTCTCCTGAGCCTGTATTAAGCTGCCATCTCCTCAAGTGTCAGCTGTTGCTGGGCGTGGAGGACTTGTGCTCTAACCCTCTGGGTACCAGTGGTTTGGGGGCCAGATGACTCCCCTCTTCCATGGTGTGCTCCTCTCCTCCCACCTTCCAAAAGACGACTCATTGCTTTGGTGCCTCCTGGCTCATGGGCCGAGAGGCTGGCCTATGATGATGGTGCTGTCTGGTATGTAACACCGATTTCACACCTCCCGCCCACTCACTGCAGTACCTCTCCCTCCCACCTTCCAGATGCTCTGAAAACTCATGGCAACTCTTGGTGCCAACAGGTAATTCAAGCCTGTAACCTGCCAACAGAAGGAAACTCTGTTGAGTGAATGACATCTCCGTTTCTGGGGCACGATCAGGCTTTACAGGTGTCCCTGCCTGCTCTGCCCCTCATCATGGCTAAATTAGTCCACCCTGTGGACATCCAGGCTGGACAAATGCTATTGGATGCTTCTCCAAATGTGTAGGTCTGGGCCCAGGTTACCCTTGGGGGAAGAACTGGGAGGGAGTGTCTGCCTGGCACAGATGGCTAGGGCTGGGGTGGCCTCATGCCTGTACCTGCTTGGGAGGTGGAGATCAGGCACTAGGGCAGCTGGGGGAAGGTTTCCTTGGCTCTCCCACCAACTCAGGGTAACCCCAAGGAAAGGCGGGGCCTGGCATGGCCACATTCCCTGTACTCTTTGCTCCCTAAAAAGAAAGGCAGATGGCCACAAGGACCTGGGAGAGAGAGGGATGGACAAGGGGAGCCTGACCCACTGCCCTCGGAGACCTGACACACAGAGGGAAAGGGGGTCAGGGACCTGGGGCTACAGTTGAATTTCTTCCCCTACAAGATCCAGGAAGCCCCTGCCTTCCCAATCCCAGAACATCAGGTTGGCAGTGTATGGAGCTCTCTTTCTCTTTGCTGCTTCCAACCTTTCACAGGGCCTTTGCACATGCCAGTTCCTCCGACTTGAACATTGTTCCCTCACTTCCTCCTCTGGCCGGTATTGCCATCTCTGATCCCCCCAGTTAAATGGTCAAACAGAACCCTATTCCTCTTTTGTGAGTATTACTCTCATTTGACATTGTATGGTTTGACTATTGGACTCACCCCCTTAACTGCCAGCCCCATGAAGACATGGGCCACATTTTCTGTGCTCACCATTGTACCCCTGTGCCCATTTTACACATGCAAAACTGAGCTTCAGAGTCTGGTAACAGCCAGAGCCAGGATTTGAACCCTTATCTGTCGACACTCAAGGTTTGGATCCTCAACCACCACCTGTCCTGGCTCCCTGAAGGTAGAATGTTCTAGCGGAGTTCTAAGTAAGACTGCACTGGGGAGAGGGGTCCTGGGATGTCCCCCAGAGGAGATGGTATTTGAGTTGGGCCTCTAAGGTGGGAATAGGGGGATGATGTTCCAGATGGAAACTCATCCAAAGAAACTCACAGAGAGGGGAGAGAGATACCACAAGGACAAAGGTCTCAAAAAATTGAGGTCAGGTCATGAAGGAACTTTAGGCATCACTGGGGACATTGGGCCATGTGCTAATCAAGGTAGGGGGAAGTTGAAAGTTCTAGAGGAAGAGACAGATATGATTGCACCTGTGCCAGGAAGATAAGCCTGAGCCCAGTGTGAAGAATGAGAGACAACAGATTGTTCAAAGCAGGGAAACTGGTTAGGAGGCTATGGCATAAATTCACAGCAGATGTGGGAGGGGACTGGGGAGGAGCAGGGACAGGGGCAGATCGGAGCCTCGCCTCTGTTTGGGGCAGAGCCTGGAGTGGAGGCTTTGAGTAGGACAACAATGTAAGAGGAGGCAGGTGGAACCAGCCATGGGCCAATGGCTCTGGCCTTCAGCCTGTTTCCAGGGAGAGTGTGGCAAAGGTGGATGTTAGAGAGGATGAGGTGGTGAGTAGAATGGGGCAAATCATAGGCCAAGGGGTCAGACCCCAGGAAGACCCCTCTGTCCTTGCCTTGGCTCCCCAGTGCCCACCCCTCATCCACTGGGCTGCAGGCTAAGGGGCACCTCTTTAGCTGGCCCCCACCCTCAGCTCCTTGGCATCTTCTGTGCAGGAGAACAGGGAAGAATCATGGAGGATGAGAGGAACCAGATGATGGGTTTTGGAATCTATTGAGTAAACTTGTTATCAAAATTCTAGAATAGATTGTTGAATAGGGGTGAGTGGTGAGCCCTTGAAAATGAAGGCAGTGATTCCTGGGAATGTACATAGGGTGTCCGAGAGCAAGACCTGCTGAATGCCCACATTTCCATGTTTGGACAGGATTGCCAGCAAAATGACCACTTATGAAATATGGCTGTCAACTGGGGCTACCACTTTGAGAGCAAGCTGGGGAAACGCGCGTGCAATTAGACAGAATCTCAGTTGACCACACAGCCAAACCCAGGGCCTGACCCAGGACAGGGCCATCCCAGTAGGGCTATTGGGCCTGTGGGGCTCCGTGAGGGGCTGGATCTGAAATCTTAATCAGGAGCTTGGATGGAGACCCAGACAGTGAACCAATTCTCAGATACCCTAACAGTGGGAAGGAAAGTGTATGTGTGTGTGTCGGGGGCGGGGCGGGGGGAGACAGAATTGAGGAGTAAAAGTTCTTTCTCAACAGGGAGAGCTGTGAGGCTGAATTTCAGTTCAGAGCATCAGTTGCACAGCTGCTTGCTGGGTAACTGTGTTAACTATGGCGTTTATTTTCTATATTCTGATGCATTGACACCGAGGGCCTCGCCGATTCTAGAGAAACTGTCCCTCCCAGGAATTGCCAATTCCTAGACAAGGTGAACAACTCGCCCATGAGTGGGATCTGGACGCATGTCGAGGCACCCACTCCTGCCCCTTTTCAAATACAAACCAACTGATGTAGAGCCCACACTGCAACCACCTCCTCTATTGAGCTCTCACACTTGGGGCCACTGTCCTCCTGCCTTATTCACCCCACAGCCAGGTACCAGACTCCCAGGGACAGCCCCAGTGCCCCAGAGCCCACTGAAATTATTCCAGCTACCTAACCCTAGGCCTGCTTCCCCGTCTCATTGATTTCCTCCTTCGGAAACCATAACTAGTGCTTTCACCACAAGTCCTCCCTCTCCTTCACCTCATGACCAACCCTGGTGCTTCTCCACCTGGCCCCCATGGTACGGCACGCCCCCTCCTTGAGAACTGTGAGTAATCCACTATCTGTTCAATGGCAATTGTTTCCTGTAGCTGTTGAAAATGCCCCCAAATTTCTACAAATACAATATATTTTAGAATAATAACTCATGCCTTGGGATTGGTTCATAAAAATGGACCTAAAGTTCCCGCTGAGCTTGAGGTCAGTGGAGGTAGTAATGGGGATAGAGTGTTCGTGTTGCCCTGCTGTGGTCCTCTGGCCACCACTGGGCCACTGCCCCAGCAGTTCTTAGATGCAGACCCATGGTGACAGATGGGCTGAGACCAGCGGTTGTAGGATCCCGTCCCTGGGGAGGTTGAGGGTTCTGACTGGGGAAGGCTGTGAACTCATTGTGGACACAGCGATCAAAGAGGGATGTGGGAGCCATGAGACTCACCTAGAATTTCTCCATCTTCTCTGTGAAGTTTTGATCCAGAAGCAACACCTCCCAGGTGTGGCTATTGTGTTTGGAATGAACCAGGCTATAGGTATTGTCAAACCTTAAGACATTTGCATTGAGGGTATAGGGTAAACGGGGGCAGTCTGGCTCCCTCGCCCAGTCTTCTGGGCAATAAAGGAAGCAGTTTCCCATAACCTTGAGAATGGGCCTGATAAAAAGTGTTCTCATAGCCTTGAAACTGGGTCTGATAAATGGTTCCCCTAACATTAAGTGGGCTCGCATGTGCAGAATCTCATGTTACACAGTATAGTCTGGCATCCTGCCGGCTTTGTCTGTATTTAGTATATAAGGGGGAGGGGCTTCCCACTGGGGACACACAGCTTGCGCATGTGTGGATCACCCACCTTTGAATAAAGGGCATGTCAAGCATCCAATGGCTCCATGAGTTTCCTTCTGTCTGACCAAATCCAGAGGGAACCTGTGGGTCTTGACAGGCTACAAGACAGAGGGGCATTCAGACAGGATGCCCCACCTAGGACCTTGGCCTCCATGATGGTAAATCCCAGACCCGGGAGCCATTGCCATGCCCACAGCCAGCTTCACTCTGTGCCTATCTGATCCAGGGACCTTACCTAGTGGGACCTGGTCACATGCCGAGGCGCCCACTCCTGCCCCTTGGCTCCAGCTGGAGCTACTTCCTGCCAACAGACACCCACGTTGAAGCAGGCGAGGCTCCGGCCCTTAGGCACCAGGTGGGCATTGCAGCACTGGTCAGGCAGCACCTTCATCATCTCCCCTACCCACTGAGACTCCCCTTTCTTGATCCTCAGGAAAACCCCAAAGCCAATGTCTGTCCCAGCTGATGCAAACTACCATCTGCAGGGGACAGGGCCCCGCTGATGACCATCTGTCTGGGCTCCAGGCCCCTCTCAGCTGTGCCCATGTGTGTGTGGCCACCATCCCTGCCTGAGCAGGCAGACCAGAAATATAGTCTCCTTCTCCAGTTGCAGGGGAAAACCTTGGCCCACAGTCGCTGTGTGCTTCTACTGCACCCTCACCTGGTTGTGCAAGTAGTAGCTCCTGGCACCTTGCCCCCATAATCGATCCGTGTGTGAGGGTTCATGGGTCCACACTAGACCACGGCCATCGCCCTTCTGTCCCTGACCTGTGGGCAACCTGTACCTTGATCAGGTACCTGGGGTTGCTGCAGGGATCAATCGTGGTGCTCCCAGACTCCACAGGTAGCTGATCAGAGCCAAGGTACTTTGGCAGCTTCAGCTTTCAGTTGCCTGTGGGAGCAAGAGGAGGGCTTTACGGAGGATCAGAGAGGCTTGACAGAAGGTGGGGGGCAAGCCCAGGGCTGTCCTGTGGCTTACTGTTCCCCCTGTCTGGTGTACTCCTGGTGCCTGCCAGGATGGAAAGCGAGAGGCTCTTGGTCTAGATCGAAGATTAGATATGTTCCTCGGGATATGTTCCCATGTTGAAAACTTCCTGCCCCCGAGCCTGCCCCTCCAGACCTGGTACCCTGCCCAAGGTGTTGGCCCACAGGGTCACGTTGGTAGGGACTCAGCCCAGGACCTCCTGGAACCTGAGGCTGAGGATAGGTTGACTCTGGGCTTCCCTTTCTCTTGATGATTGAAGTCAGCCCCTGCCCTCAGCTCCTGCAGCTCCAGTACCCTCAGAACTGGGGGCCAAGATTGTGTCAGCTCCACCCCCACCAAGACGCTCTGAGATAGCAGGGTGGTCCACAGGCAAAGGAATAAGGGCATTGGGGGAACAAACTAGAAGAAAGCAGAGGTGAATGCCAACGCACCCTAGGATAGGTATGGACTGCTTAAACATAAAAGTAACAGAGAAATCAATGGGAAAGCCCCCCAAATATGACAACACTACACTGAGTCAAAAATTAAAAATAGCAGGCCAACTACAAACTTGGGAAAGTGATTGTCACCAATATGACAGGAAAGGTCAATGTGCTTAATATGTAAACAGCACTTATAAATCAATAACAAAAATACTTTTCTAGAAAATGAGCAAGAGACACTGGTAGGCAATAAACAAACAAAAAATTCAAGCATTAAAAATTCTAATCTCACCAGTCAGAAAATAAATAATGCAAAATAATAATAAATATCATTTTCCATTTTAAAGATGGCAAACATCTTTTAAATGATTAATGGTAGCCCTGGCTGGGTGGTTCAGTTGGTTGGAGCATTGTCCCATGCACCAAAAGTTTGCAGGTCCAATTCCTGGGTCTGGCCGTGTTTGGAAGACAACCTTCCTTCCTTCCTTCCTTCCTTCCTTCCTTCCTTCCTTCCTTCCTTCCTTCCTTCCTTCCTTCCTTCTTTTCCTTTTTCCCTTCCTTTTTATCACCCATCTTTCAATGTTTATTAAGAGCTGAAGGTATGCCAGGCCTTGGCCTGGGTGGGCACTGCAGGCTGATTGTGTCAGTAAGACCCAGTCCCAGGAGAAGTCTACTGTTGGAAGCTCGCAAACAAGCTAGTCAACAGTTCTGGCCCTGAGTGAGCAAACTGAGATGGGGGAGCCCTGAGTACCCAAACTAGCCTGGGGGCTGGGGTATCAAGGCAGAATGCCCAGGAAACAGCAGAGCTTGCTTTGAAAACACAGAGCAGTATTAGGCCTGCGAAGGGAAGGGGGCCTTATGACAGAGGGAACAGCATGTGCAAAGTCACAGATGCGCTCAACTGCAGGATTCCCCCTCCCCCAAGGGTGAGGGGGACCACGGCGGGGTGGGGGGGGTCCAAGCAGAGGACAGATTGGCTGCAGGGGGAGGGTGGCTTGTAGGGGTGAATCTGGGGAAGGGAAGCGAGGGGGGGTCCTGGTGAGGGGCAGAGGCCTGACCTAAGGCAAGGAGAGGGCGTGGAGAGTGTGTGAGTGTCCAAAGGCTGCTTAGGGTTAGAGTGGCTTAAAACAACAGAAATTTATTCTTTCACAGTTCTGGAGGCTGGAGGTCTGAAATCAAGGTGTTAGCAGCGCCATGTTCCCACTGAAAGTTTAGGCAGAATTCTTCCTTGCCTCTTCCAACTTCTGGAGGTGACCATTGGCTTGGCTTGTAGCTGCACCATACCAATCTCTGCCCTTCCTTGGCGTTGTCCCCGTGTGTCTGTCTTCACATGGCATTCCACTGCTTATAAAAACACTGGCCACATTGGATTAAGGCTCACCCTCACAACCTCATCTTGATTACATGTACAAAGCCCGAATTTTCAAATAAGGTCAGTTATAGGGAACTGGGGAGGTTAGCACTTGAACTTATCTTTTTAGGGGATACAGTTCAACCCATAACATAGAGGAACAGTTGAGGTTGTCCCACTGAATTTCTCTAGGGGATCGCCCTGTCAGGCCTACATGTGACTGGTCACTGTGGGTGACCCCAACTAGACAGAAATGTCAGGAATGACCAAGACCAAATTTGGAGCCATGGCGCCCCCTGCTGCCTGGTGTAGCAAAAGCAGTCTGGCTCCTGCAAGCGACAAGCAGTGGAGATCCTTGGAGACCTCATACTTTTTTTAAATTTGTTTTTATTTTTTTAGAATCTTGTCATTTATTTTCACATCTACATTTCCTATAAATGGATCTCTTTTTTAAAAACTGACTTTAAAGAATCACAAAATTGACGACTAAGGGCTTTCATATTTCAAATTACATATTTCTTTAATTTTCTTAAAATAAGTTTGTACCACTTTGGAATTCACACACACAGATGATTAAGAATAATAACTCCAATGCAGACTCATTCCTACCCATCCTGAACCGCAACAGTCTGTAGAAATAACAAGCCCAGACCATCGACATTGATAACCAAATGAACATCCAAGGTCAACAGCGAGGTTGCTGGTCTGACCAGCACACCTTGGAGCTGACCATGGAGCCACGTCTCCACGACCTCTGAATTCCCTGAGGAAGGGCCAAACGGGCTTCTCAGCCAACTCCAGCTGTGACCAATGGCCGAGAGCTCCCTCTAATGGCAACATTGGTTTTCTTTACTGATGGGGACTGAAGACCGAATTCTTAAACACCTGCACCCACAGGAAATCAGACTAAAGGCAAGCCTGGATTTGATGAAAAGGCAGATGATAGGGCAGTTCTGAGATTTGCTGCTAATGATCTATGGTGAACATTATTATAAACATGCAAGGAACTGGGTGGGAAAGGAAGCAAAAGTTGATGGTGGCAGACTGTCTTAAAATTCTTTACGAGGCCAAGATAGACTTATACTAGCTAAATTTAGATATAAATAACAGGCAATTAAGGAGTTAGACCTTAAGTGGTCTCTAGGGTATCAAAACTCACCCTGGAGGGTGAGTCTGTGGGTCTATGAGCTACTGAGTACTTAATGACAATGCTAATCAATGATTTAAATGAATATAGCTGTTAAAACGCATACATCCTAATAACCTCCTCCAAGGTAATCTGTTAAGAAGCTCAGAGTTCACAGTTCTGTTTGAAATTCTGTCTCAGTAAGTATCTCACCATCTTCAATGCAGAAATGGTATGACCCAGACTGGTCATTCTTGTTTACCAAAACCACTTCCAACCTGGAAGATAAGGAATCGTGACCACCAGGGAGAAGAGGAAGAATAGATTTCCACCATTTTTTCCCCACAGCCATCTGGGAGAATGGCATGATCACCAGCCTCCTGTACACCTAGGAGACAGTGCTAAGTGGCACAGAGTTGTCCATATGTACAGGCTCAGGTCCAGCCACTCAAAGGCAAGAGCGGGCCTTTTCCGGGAGAGCTGCCCTGCCAGGCCTTGTACAAACTGCCTGGTGTCCAGCTCTGCCCAGCTGTGTCTTCAGTCTCAGATGAGGAGTCAATTAGGACAAGTCCAGTTTGAAAGGGGCTCCAAGAAAGGCTTCCTGGATTTGAGAGCAATTTTTCAGCATAAAACCATTGGATTTAAAAGAAGAAGAAGGGCCCATGAGTCCCAACTTTCATCTGCTAAAGCTGATTACATTTAAAGACCAAATGTGATCTTTTAACACTTGACCCATAGCCGTGGAAGAGAACTCAGCATCACACAGTCAGGGGATGGGAACAACTATGGGGCCGTGACCAGAGGCGGGCAGACCCCCCCGGCAGGGTCCCCCACCCCCAAGGCCATCACTGGGGGAGGAGGACCAGGGTGCGCTCCAGCATCCTGTCACATTTGCGATCCCGCTGGCCAGCCTTCCTTCCTCCTTGGTACATTTTTGTGGCTCCAGTCTGCCTATTTTTATCCAGATTCCAACAACCAGGTCCTTGAAGATTTTTTTTGAGGAGTCAACCGTATTCTTTGTTTCAATGGCATACAACTTTTTCCCTGCTGTTTTAGAAAATAAAACACAACCTATGATTAAGCATACAGCAAACTAGGGTAAAACTAGGTCATGTAGCTTAAAGAAGGGACTTAAATTTACTGAAAACTCATCCACAAATTATAAAGGAAACAGTTTGCTACGTTTTAAGGGCACTGCTGTTCGCAGCCACAAAACCACACCAGTCTTCTTCCCTCATTAAAAACATCAGTTTGTTTTTCGATGGAGTTTAAGTTTTGGGTGCAGTTTCTCTTTGCACGTTTCCTCAGTTTCTCTTGCTCCAGTCTTCTCTGATGCTCCAGGAGATTATAATCTGTCGTGACGGAAGGTATGACCCCTTGGAGCCCGTGCTGTTGAAGACACGCTGTGGCCTGGAAATGGCTCTGACCAGCGAACAAACAGGTCACGCCTCTTAGGTCTTCCGGGGGCACAGGAGTGAGAATGGGTAAAGCCTCTTCTTCATGTCAGTCCCTCTACAAACTCCAAACCCCAAATAGTAGCAGATTGGAGTCTGGGCCAGCAGGATGGGCCTATTTGCATATCTTCTGACGTCATCCAGGATCTGGCAAAGACCAGTCCAGCTGGCATTCTCAGCATGCAGTACGTGGGTAGGAGGGACATCGGCATGAATGATCCAGAGGGCAATTGCACGGGAAGGGACCTGATAGAATGTCAGACCACGTGAGGCTCAGAGCGGTTTTGGCCTTGGGGATGGCAGCTGGCCACGGCTCCCTCACACCTAGTACTGGGAGTTATTTCTAAACACTAAGTCCATCTGGAGCGCATCAGTTTCTGTCCAGTAACCACAACCAGACCCTCCTTTCCTTGTCAGCAAATTCCAATTTCTCTGCAAATCTGACCGGGTGGGAACCTTTGTTTCTGATTTTGGATTTGCTTTTCATGGACAGGCCGTCGCTGTTGCCTACGCAGTCAGAGGAGAGGCCTGGCATCCATTTACCTCAGCCCGACCCGAACTGAACGACGTGGCTGGGAGGCAGCAAGCGGATCTGGTCCACAAGAAGCAGAAGTCCATCTGTCACCCTGTCCATTGCGTCGCAGATAAAAAAGGGACTCTGTCTTATAGGAGCTGAACACATGCTTTATCATCTTACTGTAATCCTCATAGTTGTTTTTACAAACAGGTTTCCTGAAATGTACCATTTTTTTTTGTGGTGTCCTCTGGTGGGTGAAGAGGTGGCCCTAGAATTGGTTCTGTAATATTAAGTAAAGAAACACAACCTGGAGGGTAACTTCTGTCTGTCCCAGATCACATCCCAAATAGGCGACGCAAAAAGACTATTTAACAACTGGTTAATCAGGTATCTGTTCAATGTGGCCTTCCCAGCGTCCTGAGACCATAAACTGGAATGATAGGACAGAATGACAGTGTCACAAGAGACCTCCACTAACTCTTCCAGAGCTTAAACAAAGGCTGTATTTCCCCCTCCCCCTCTTCTCTCATGCCAACAGACCCACAGGCCAAAAATACTCAGTTAACTTAGAGAGTGGGACTCTCTTGTACAAAAATGTAAAAGAAACGTGGATGGCTGATTATGAAGTTTACAGTGGAGGTTTTCAGATTTTCAAGCATCACAAAGGAATCCAGAGGAGAGAAATTCTTCATCAACCAACATGTGTCAGCCCGGTTAAGATGAGATCTGAGCAAAGTTCGGGCTTCCCTTTCATCCCCTTGCTTTCCTCAGGCGCGAGTCCTGCGCTGCACTGACTGAGCTGCGGAGAGCGGGTGCAGGTGGAGGAGACGACTTGGGAAGGCCGACCTTGGCTAATGGTGAAACCGAACACCTGCACATGGCCATAAAGGCAGTCACATGACAGATCCCCCTAAAAGTAAAACTCTGCTGAAGCAGCCGCAGTGGCAGCAACACGCAGGCCAGGCCGGGTCCCCTCTGTCGAGATGCAGAGGCATCAGGGCGGCATCGGGGGCGGGGTCCTCATCCGGGTTGGGCTGGGGACCCTCTGCAAGCAGCCCCTGCCCCTCTCCGCCAGTCTGCATGTGGCTGCCCCGCAGCAGCCACCACCTCAGCCTCCTTGGGCCGCACCTTCTTGGGGTCCTGAGCCCGTGTCGGGGCAGGAGGCTGAGGATGAGGTGGAGGGCCCCCCTCATCCTTATGGGGGCCTTGCTAGGGCCCCCCAGCAGCAGGGCCCTTGCTTGGGTGGCAGCAGCGAGTCTGCCATGCTAACCCGGAGACCTCAGACTTTTCCTGCCACGAAGAGCCTCAGTCCTGAGGTTGAGGTGGCCAACTGGATGGGCACTAAAGACCTAGAGGCCACAAGGAACAGCCTTGGCATCTGGTCGACCTGGTTTTGCATCCTGCCTCTATGGCTGCCTGGCTGGGTGACCCTGCGCTGATTGCTCAGCCTCTGTGTCTCAGCTGCCTTCTGAGCGAGCAAAGGGGATTGTGTGCGTGTTCCCACAGGGCACAGGGCTGGGCACGGAGTGATCGCGCAGTACCTGCAACTACTTACTGTGACAGTATTAATTATGTTAATGAATGAGTTAGTAACTATAGGAAATGCTAATGAAGTAACATATTCTTAGCACCTACTACTTGCCAGATTTGGATCCCTAAGGGCCTGGAAGTGCCAGTATTAATAATAATAATGTAATTACATATATATATTTTTAAAAGCTCATAGATACAGAGAACAGATTGGTGGGGGGAGGGAATGGGAGAAATGGGCGAATTGTCTTTTTCAGTTTAAATAAATTTCTTTTAAAAATTAATGTATAATAATATTATTATTGGCATTCCTAGGCCCTTATTTGTCCAAGGAAATATAATTTCAGGGTTCCCACAAATCCACCCAGGATGTTATTGTATTGCACTAGGTCACATTTATCTTTAATAAAAGGGAAAGAATATTATTTCATGAATTTGAGGTCACTAACATCTTTTCCTGAGAATAGTCTTAAGCTATTGTCAGTTTTTTAATTTATTCATTTTTGCTTAGTTCTCTCCATATGGATTAAACGAAGGCTTCAAGGGCATCCTTATTTCTTGCTGGCAAAGAACATTAATGAGGGCACAGGCAACGAAATGGCTCCAGGTTGGTGGGGTCTAACTTCTTCCAGGCTGACCCACCATCCTGGTTGCCCAGAACTGAGGAGTTTCCTAGGATGTCAGGCTAAGACCAGGACGGTCCCAGGAAACAGACCCTTGCTCACCCTAACCCCTTCCCAACCTGCTTGGACCAGAAGCTCACTCCCAGGGGAAAGACTGACTGAAGCCCAGGGAGGAGTTAAGAGTTGATTGATCTGGCTTTGCATTCTGGCTATGGCACTAATTAGCTGCGTGACCTTGGGTAGGTCACTTAACCTCTCTGAGCTTTGGTCTATATAACTGGAATGTGGCAAATACTTTAATAAGGTATGTGAACACTTGTCTCGGAGCCTGGACCAAACAGGTCTCCAGTAGAGTCACACTGTGGTTTCTGCCTTTCACGTCTGGTTGCTGGTCCTGGTTAGAGACCCAAGAATCCCAGAAAGGGCCCCTGTCCCCCTGGGGAGACTGAGGGAGGCAGGTGGTTAGAGTTGATGCATCCCCACCCTGGTCGGTCACACCAGATGTACCTTGGTTACTCGGAGCCTCTCTGGACAAGAGCCCAGGCCAGCGTGCTGACTGCTGTATGGCTGGGGCCAGCTCAGGGCTGGGGGGCACAGCAGATAGCTAGCTGATGAACACCAAGTAGTTTTTGGTTAATAAACTGAGTCTAGGGCGGAAGGGGGAAACTCAGGGCCATAGGAGCTCAAGCAGAGGGTGAGGCAGCCTGGAGTGGTCAGTGGGGAATGAGGGACAGGCGGATATGGGGTAAACAGGCTCAGGAGGTGGAAGGGGTTTAGGGTCCCAGGGAGATGGGTTAGTTCTGGGTTTGATTTGTGACCTTGGGTAAATCCCTTCCCCTCGCAGAATGTCAGTTCCCATGTCTGCAAAATGGGAGCATTACTGTGCCTGCCTCAAAGGGTTACTGTGAGAATAAGATTGTGCAAGAAACCTGTAGCCTGGGCCTGGGGCCTGCTGCTCAGTGTCTCACTGAGGGCTCCCTAACTCCCTGTCTCACACACACACACACACACACACACACACACACACTCTATCCCCATGTGGCCACACACTCTGCCTGATTGAATTCCTGCTCCAGTCCTATGACTTACTTGCTGTGTGATCTTGGCCAAGTGACTTTCCCTCTCTGAGCTGCCTCCCTCATTTCTAGCATGAGATAATAATAGTCTCATGTTGCTAAGTTTTGATGAAGATGGGCTGAGATAATGTTCACAAAGCACTTAGCCCAGTGCCAGGCACATAACCAGTGTTCAGCTGGAGTAAGCAACTGGTACAGTTCCCTGGAGGATCTCTCTCTCTCTCTCTCTCTCTCTCTCTCTCTCTCTCTCACACACACACACACACACACACACACACACACACACACACACGATCTTCCAGGTCCCGGTAGCCTGTGGGAGTCCTTCAACCACGCAGGGCTTCAGTATGTAGCACAACAAATTTGGGGTACACCAAATCCTTGCCACACCATGGGACTCTGCCCCACAGAAACATGCACACAGGCACCAACCATGCTCTCTTGGGGTCCCCTGTTCCCAGTCACCCCCGACCTGGGCCCTGGCAGTCACCACGACTGAGGCTGATTAACAAAAACACAACATCAAATGCCTTTACTTCTGAAGTCTCCCCTTTAAGGGGAGGCAGGAAGTAGAAACAGGAAAGGGGATTTAATTTTAAAAACTGTATAATTAATCAAACGCTGATCTCAGGCCCTCTCTGCATGCCTCGGGCCCAGTCCTGGCCAGCTGCATCCCCACGGCAGCCCCACCTTACCTCGGGGACCGAGGTGGCACCAGGAGGGGGTCGGGGAAGGCCAGCGGGCCCCTGCCTGGCCCCTCCCCATCAAGCGAGCAGGCGGGGTGGGCCGCTGGGTCGGCAGGATGTTACCACTGCAGAAAGTCTCGAATGAGCTTCCAGAGCTTGGTGATCCAGAGGTTGACGCCGAGGTCCATCAGGTACTGGATCTCGGGCGTGAGCATGCGGCGACAGAGCTGTGCGTGTCGCTGTCCAATGCTCTTCTTGAGGTTGTAGCCCAGGATGGACTTGGCGCCCAGCGGCTGCCAGGGCTGCATGGCTGAGTCCTGGATGGCGGCGGCATCCACCGCGTGGCCCCCATCGATGCAGATGCGCCGCATGCGCTCATTGGCGAGTCGCAGGGTGGCCACCTCGCGGGCCATGCGCTCCCGCCCGAACGCTTCCACCTTTCGCCAGAAGCTGGCGTTGAAGTGGCGGTAGAGGCGGGCATCCAGCACGTTCCAGGCCGTGGCACGCCGGTACAGCTCACCCGACAGGCGGGGCACAGCCGAGGCGCGGCGGGCATTGAGCTTGAAGTAGAGCACATCCTCCAGCTCCCAGCACAGCAGGTCCTTGAGTAGCACCAGTGACTCGTCAAAGTACTCCTGCAGGAGCACCAGGTGGAAGCGGCGCTCCACCTCCAGGATGTGTTCCTGCACCTGCGGGCTGCGGGGGTCCAGGCCACTGTCGTAGCCCAGGTCGAAGAAGAGCAGGTTGCGGAGGTAGTGGGCGTTGTAGCCGTTGGGGTCGTAGTAGCGGTCAGGGTCCTGCAGGAACTCGGCCAGCTTGTCTTGGCCGGAAAGCTTCCAGGTAAAGGGCACCACTGAGCCGAAGTAGTGGAAGGAGGACTCGAAGAGGCGGGCGGGGTCTCGGAGCACCGTGATGAAGGTGGCGTTGGGCGGCACTAGGCCCCGGACCTCCTCGTAGTGGAAGCGCATGTGGTTGCAGATGATGTTGAAGCAGGCCCCCGGCCGGTAGTCCTGCACCAGGTTGCGGGCAAAGAAGGCCGGGTAGTCGAAGTCGTTGCGGCCATTGGGGAAGGCGAACTTGAGCCCGTGCTTCTGGCCGAAGCGGAACAGGATGTTGAGCAGCGTGCTACTGGCGGTCTTGTGTGTCTTCATGAACACGATGTCCCGCCGTGGCTGGCACCCTCCAGTCGAGCCGTTACCAGTGGCGGCCATCTCTGGCTCACCCGGGGCTGGGGAGCAGGATGCTACACCTTCTGGGGTCCTGCTGGGCACAGAGTGGTGGGGAGAGCCTCAGGGGCTGCGGGCCCAGGTGTCAGAACCGCGGGCCCTGGCCTCTAGACAGTGGGTTTGTTGGGGACGGTGGGGTGGGGGTCAGCCAGGACAGGGGGCCAGATGGGCCTTCATCCAGGCTGCAGAGCCTGGGCCGGGGTTTGGCCTCTCTGGCCTCACGTTCCTCATCGATGAAATGAGGAACACAGCAGACTCCATTCGTGGGGTCGGTGTGAGGTCAGAGTGAGATGACATGCTAGCTCTTGTCTCACTTGTGGCCACTGTGTCCTTGTACCTTTATCGGGAATTGTCATTAGGTTGAACCACAGGAAATTTTATAGACCAAAAATGGTCAATTTTTGACCATAAATGGTCAGTTGTCAGTAATTTCCTCTAGTTCAACTTAATGCCAGCTAACCAAGGGCACGGGCAGTGCCAGGCCTGGGCTGTGCAGCCCCGTGGGGAGGTGGGATAGCCTCCTGGTTAGGAGCCAGGCTTGGAGGCCAACAGACTCCACTTTGAACGGAGGCCCTGTGCCAGCTGAGTGCTCTTGGACAAGCCACCCACCCCCAGCCCCGCTGGAGCCTCAGCTGATGCCAATGCAAGCCCTGCACACAGACGGTGCTGAGTCCCATGCCACGTAAGGCAGGCTCTGTTATTACACCCACTTCACAGGTGAGGACACTGAGACCCAGGGTACACAGTGAGTTCTGTCCTCAGTGGTCTCTCTGCCCAGCATAGCATGGTGCAGGGTGTCCCCTCACCCCCACCCCAACCCGTTGGTCACCCAGGAGGACCACTCACGCAGAGGGCAGGCCAGCGTGCAGCGGGGACACTGCATACGAGTACAGCAGCAGCAGAAAGCTGGTGAAGAGTGCTCCCAGCACCAGCCCCTTGGCCATGGACTCCCAGCGTTTCCTCTGAGGCAGCGGCATCTCAGACACCTGTGGGGAGCACAAAGCAGAGCAAGCGTCAGAAGGCCGGCACCAAGGAGCGCCCACCACTGCCCCAGGCCCGGCAGGGTTGAGGGGCAGCCTTTGATATTATGCCCTGGTTTCGCCGGTTCTGTGGCCCCCCAGCAAGGTCCACGTGGAGAGACAGTGACAGGGTTGCATACAGAGATGGTAAAGCAGGCACAGGGCGAAGGTGGAGAGTAGGGCAGGGAGAAGTTTCTACTGCCTGGTTCAGTGTTAATTTTTAAGCTGAGTGGGGAGTGGGGAGTGGGTGTTCATTAGTTTACGTTTTATATTGTTCACTAAGAAGGAAAAGAAGACCCTGTCCCATTGCCTGTTCCCCCAGGCCTGGGGCCAGGGCTGTCTACAGGGAGAGGGCGAGGCTATGAATCCCACACCTCTCAAATTCCAGCCATTCCCACCATCCCCGATGCTGCCCTTTCCAGCTGCCCAGTGAGGAGCTGAGGCTCCTCGTCTCTTCACTGGCTCCTGGGTCTGTAGGGGAGGCAGGAAGAAACCAAGGCTCAGAGTGAGGGAGGAGAAGGCTCAGGCCACACAGCCAGCCAGGCCTCGGTCCACACACCACCTCCTCTCCAGTTGCCAACAGGCGGGGTTGCCCAGGTAAATTTGAATTTCAGATAAACAACAAAATTGATTTTAGTATAAGTCTGTGCTAAATGTTGCACTAGAAATTATTCGGTGTTTATCTACAAACCTAATTTAACTGGGTGTCCTGGTTTTTTGTTTGGTGTTGGTTTTGGGGTAGGGTGGCGACCCTATCAGCAGGGGACTGAGGTATGAGCTGTGATGGGTCCGGGAGAGAGCTGGGACTTGGGGGGCCTGCCCACCTCCCCTTGGCTGCAAGGCTAAGGCACAAAACTTTCCACTCCCATTCTGGCACGGGTGGCATGGAGCCCTGGGCCCCTGAGGCCACGAGAGGTCACGGGTGCTGCCCCATAACTACACGCATTGGCACGTCAGCACTGTCCCTGGGGACAGAGGTCAAATAACCTGCCTGGGAGAACCCCGCATACTTTCTCCTGAAAAAGTCACACAAGAGACCCACAGACCCTTCCTAGAAAAGGGGCACTCAGGCCCACCCCACTAGCCACAACAGGCCTGGGTCCTCTGCTCATCATCCAGAAATTTCTTGGCACAGGAAAGGACATAAAGAAGCTATCAGCAGAAGGAGGATCTATACGAGAGGGAATGTGGCCTCCCCTGTGACAATGGCCCATCTCTGTTTACTCAGACGGGCCCTCGGGGTGGACAAGAGTGTGGGAGAATTTCTGGAGGGTGTTCTGTCAAGGGAGGAAACTACGAGCTCTCCAAATGCCAACTAGTTTATGGAGACGCTTGGGCAAAGTCCCACGTGCAAGGGTGTTCATGGCAGCTTGGTCAGAAAAACAAAACAGTTGGAAATAACCTTAGCTTCCATCAGCAGGGGCCATGACACAAACAATGACCTGTTTCCAAAAGGAGTCACTTGCACCCATTTAGAAAAACAAGGCAGAGCTGGGGGCCTGGCTCAAAAACACACCGTGATTTCCAGAGCACGGAGTCCGCCAATCTGCACACGTGTATGAGAAAACACACCGGGAGCCCGGACAGAAACAACTGGGGGGGCAGCATTTTACATTTTAACAGTGGTGCCCTCTTCAAAGCGGGGGGAGGGGTACACGCGGAAATATTTTTCTATATTTTGCATTTCTGCAGTGGTTCCATTTTTTAAAGGGGCATGTATGACCTTGATCAGAAAGACAATCAAATATATTTAATATATTTAAATAATAAGTCAGAAAGCTCGTGAGGTGGGGTAAGCCGCCTGCGATGGTCTGGTCAAGGAGGGACCCCAGGAAGGAGAGGTGCTGGCCTCAGGCTCTGGAAGCCCCGGTTCTGCGTCTCAATCCCAGGAACCCTTGGGAGCCTCCATTTTCATCTGTAAAATGGGGAGCTGGTTCTCACTGGCTCTTCCTGAGACGGGGCAGGCAGAGTGGCTAATACAAAGTAACTAAACACAGAGAGGGCTGGGTTAGCTGCTCCCCTCCTCAGCGCCCTGGGACGTCTGGGTCTGTCTTTGTCACCCTGAGGGTGTGCCCCCTGAACAAGGCTTGGCTGCAATGCCCCTCTCCCCAGCCCCCCGAAGTTCAAATTTGCACCACACCTCGAGTGCCCCCACAGGCCTTCCGTTCCCTGGGGGCCCCAGGGAAAACAGGCAGAGCCCTTGGTCAGGCCACAGTCTCAGACGCAGGCCCAAGCCTTGAGTGGGACATTGAGTCTCAGCTTCTCTGACTTTAAAATGGGGAGGGCTTAGGATTCCTGTCCTCAGAAAATCTCCAGACCCCCCACCCCCGACAACCTGAGCTGCCCCACTCACCAGGGTACTTTCTGGAACTCTTGGAAGCTGATGGCAGAAGCTCTGGGGCAAAAGCCAGGCAGTAGGGGGCAGACTAGCCTCCCAGAGCCACCAATCAGGCTCCGTCTGGCCCCGCCCAGGATGTTCCCCAGCCTCCATCACTGCCTCACTCAGCCACTAGTTCATTCTCCCACTTGGGCTTCCTCAAACTGTGCTGGGCTCTGCCAGGTACGAGTCCTGGGCCTCCGCACCTTCTGGTGTCCCTTTTGAGCCCCTAGTATGAGCCAGGTGCTGGGCAGGGGCTTCTCCAGAGCATTTCACTGACTCCACTCAGCTATCCTGGGAGGCAGACCATTTTGTGACCCCCATATTGCAGATGAGGAAACCAAGGCTCCAGGAGGGGATGAGACTTGCTCGGGGTCACTCAACAAGGCAGGGTTCAGGGCTGGAACTCAAACCCAGGTCTGCCAGCCCCCAACGTGCAGCCTCCAGCTTCGTGCACGGCAGCCCCTGCCTGATGGGTCCCGGGCCCAGCCCCAAGCTCTGGGGAGGAAGGGTGTGCGCAGCAGGAGGCTCCACCACAGGAGGCTGAGGTGTGGCTGTGGACCTCTGTCGCAGCAGCGCAGCAGGGCCTGGCCTCTGTGGGTTGGGCCAGGGCAGCCAGGATGAAGGGTGGGGAAGCAGACAGGGCCCTGGTGGCTGGTCCCTGCTGTCTCAGCAGCATGAGAACCTTGGAACCTCCCTTCCAAGGTTGGTGGTTCCTTTCCTGCCCGGCCTCTGTGAACTTGGACAAACCTCTCCGAGCTTCAGTCTCCTGTGTACAATGGACACACAACAGCAAGGTCAGGGCAGACAGTGCCCTTAGTGACCACAGGCAGAGCCCGGGGTAAACTGAGTCCCAGAGGTGGGCTGGCTGGCAGCCAAGAGCCTGGCTGGTGGGAAAATAGTTATGAGGCTATGAGATTTCAGTGAGAGAATGCACATACACAGGCGGAGATCAATACATATTAATGATTATTATCACTATTGACCAGGGCTCCGCTGCAGGCAAGCCTGATGGTGATTCAGTGCCGAGCTCTCTGAGCCTGGCACCTGGTGAATGTTTGGTAAATGAACCCTCACGACCCTCAGGGCAGAATGTGGCCAGGGGTTGTAACATATGTGTGAGAGCCACATGTGTCAGTCATACATGTGAAAGTCACACGGAGCCAGCACTTTGGGGCCAGGGGACTGGGTTTGAATCCCAGCTCTGTTGTTCCCTTGCTGTCTGCCTTAGGCAGGTCTGCGCCTTAATTTCTTCTCCAAAATGATGATTCGAATTCTCCCTTCATCACTCGGTGGTGTGCAGACCCTCTGCCTCCCACAAGGAAAGTGACCAGCACAGGGCTGGCACAGAGCAGACACTCCCTGAGCCTGTGCTGCCACTGCTGTTATCATCGTCATTAGTATCACCCTCCCAGGGTCCCCGTCACAGCCCTTTGAGGTAGATGCCCACTTACCCACAATGGGGGATTACAGGCCACTGATAGCCCCGGGTCTAAAGCCACAGGATCCTGCGGACAATCCGTGTGGCCCAAGATTCACAGCCTCCAGTCTGGAAGGCAGTGCAGCAGGAAGGCTGAGGCTCAGAGAGGGCAGGGCCACCCTCGAGGTCACACAGCATGGAAGCAGCAGAGGCAGGACTAGAATGTGGGTCTCCTTTCTCTGCCTATAGTGGTGACAGTCCCAGGACAGATGGTCCCCCTTCCCTAGTCCATCCCATCTATTCCTGCCCTTCTGGGTTACCCCAGCCCTCCATCTGTGCCCATGGCTGGCCCCAGGCAGGCCCAGCAATCCTCCAGTTTGGCTGGACCAGCACCCTCCAGGGAACAAGGAGAAATCAGACTACTCATCCCCCACGGCGTGCACACAGGCAAATGAAGCCAGGATGGCAAGCCTCCCGTCAGAGAGCATCACCACCGGGCAGCTCCTGGCCCCAGGGTGTCCTGCTCTCCCAGGGACCTCTGTGCAGGGGCAGAGGAAAACGTGCTTACCTCGGCTCTTGACTGGCTACCCCTTTCTTCTCCCTGCCTGAGCCACGTCTGACTCCCAGGCTGCCTCTGCGGTCACTGGGAAACAGGAACGCTCCAATGACACCCAGTAGTGTGCCAGCTGGCTCCCTCCCACTCCAGGGGTGTGAATATTCATGAGTTCCCTCCCTGGGGATAGCAGGTGGCATGTCCCTGTACCCTGCAGGTATACCCTCTGCCCCCTGGGTGGCCCCTGACCTTCTCTGGACCTCAGCAGCTGGGCAGCTCCTTCATCCAAGGGCTCTGCAAGGTCCCTGGTGTCCTTGGGCCAAGGACACAAGCAGCCGCAGAGCCCTGCAGAGAGCCCAGGTAGGCTCGAAGGCCTTGGGAGCGACAAGGAGGCCACTGGGGTGGGGAGGCGAATTGCTCCTTGAACCACAGCTCGTTTAACCCTGCCCTGTGCATCAAGCACCACTGTTAGCCCACTCCCCAGGTGAAGAAACCAAGGCTCAGAGAGGTGAGCTCACCTGTCCAAGGTCACCCAGTTAACAGAGAGCAGACAGCCGGACAGAGTCCAAACTCAGACTTGTCAAACTCCAGGGCTCAGAGATGCCGAGGCATGACCAGAGAAAGGTCTGTCTAAACTCTGGGGGAGCCCAGTCATGGAACAAATCACCCCGGTAGGCCTCCTTGAGGGGAGCTCTTGACCAGGGTTGGGAGGATGGGCCTGATGTCATCTCACCTCTCTGAGCTCCAAGTCCTTCGTCAAAGAGGTGCCAGTACAGAACCCTGCCTGTCCCGCCTCCGCCCGTGTGAGGGATGGTGGCACAGGTCACTCTGGATGAGCCTGGAGGGATTCAGGCCAATCAGGGATGCTAGTGATCCTTCCTAAGGTCTCAACAGGAAGAGGCAGTTTTAGGGGGCCTGGCCCTTGACAAGAGAGTACCCCGGGCTCAGCGCGGGCGCTAGAACCTCTCACAGCCCACTCTTAGCTGGGTTTAGGTCTGTTCTCTCTTAGGTTTGCCCACAGACAAAAGGTGCTCAGGGAAGCCCCCTGCATCTGCCCTTCAGCAATGACGCCCACAGCCCCCAGCATGGCCCAGGTGCAGGGCTCTAGGTACCCGGTGTCCGCATCAATTAATAATAATAATTATCCCACACTGAGCATTTTAATAGGTTGAGCCACTGCCAACCCCAGGCAGCAGCAGGCATCTGACACTTTGCTATGACCTCTCTTCCCCCAAAGCCCTGCCCAGCCTGGGAGCAGCCCTGCACCCCCAAACACCCATGAAATACCAGAGATTACAGGACCACGAGAAAGGCCCAGAGTCCTGATCTGAGTGCTGGATTGGAGCCAGACACAGGCAGAGTCGTTTCCTCTTCTCTGGGCTTAGCGAGCTTGAAGGCAGATGTGTGGGATGAGTCTGGGCAGGGCTGGCATCAAATAGCCAGGATGGCAGTTTATGAACATGGATTGTGGACCAGGGTCCAGTCCCATGCTCAGGACTTTCCATGCACCACACACCCCCATAATCCTCTCAAGCAGTCCCTGTTATCACCCCCACTTTAGAGAGAAGGAGCTGAGGCTCTGGGGTGGGGGAGTGACAAGCCCAGCGTCACACGGGGTTAACAACCTCATCCAGGTCCTCATCCAGGTGGGAGTGGAGCTCAAGCTCTTGAACAGGAGGAAAGCTCATGGGTGAGGTTAAGAAGAGCCACATGCAGCAAAGCTTTCCAGAGCAGGGAGCAGTTAATGCAGAACCTGCACCTCCAGCCCTGCCAGGGAGGGCTCTTCCCCGTGTGACATCATCTCTAGCTGGGTTTTTTTTTTTTAGATTTTATTTATTTATTTTTAGAGAGAGGGGAAGGGAGGGAGAAAGAGGAGGAGTGAAACATCAATGCGTGGTTGCCTCTTGCATGCTCCCTACGGGGGACATGGCCTGCCACCCAGGCATGTGCCCTAAGAATCGAACCAGTGACGCTTTGGTTCACAGGCTGGTACTCAATCCACTGAGCTACACCAGCCAGGGCTGGTTCTTAATTATAACAACAGTCCATGCTCACTGGAAAAAAAAAAGACTTTGGACAATTACAGAAAAATGTAAAGAAGACAATGGAAAGAGCTCCATCCCCAGACATTTTTTTTTTCTGTCTATATATGCACATAGATGACCGGAGGGCTCTCTTTGGGGAGCTAATTTTGTCTTTAACTTTTTTCCACATATCAATAGATTGTGGACATTGTTTTGCAACCACCGTGAGCTTTAAATTGATTGGTTCCGCAGGTATTTGCTGAGCACCTGCACTGTGCCCAGCACTGGGGCTCATGGCACCAGGTGCATAGAGCTGGGGATCGCAGAGAGCGGAGCAGATACCTGCAGGTGCTGTGATGGAGGACACTTCGGCGGGGCTGTGGGAGCACAGACTTAACAATGGATTCAGCCTGGAAGGTGGGAGGGACAGGCTCAGGGAGGCTTCCTGGGGTGGGAGTCTCCAGGGGCAGAAGCTGCTGTATGTTTTCCAATTTCCAAAGGCAGTCCGCTCCCTTTTCCCCCTGCGTGCATGGCTGAAGTACGTTCCCCAACCTCCCTTGCAGTTCAGGGTCCTCATGGGACTGAATTCAGCTGATGGGTTAAGTGGGCAGAGCTTCTGTGGTCTCCCTCCACTGGATGAATGGGGGTGGTGTCTATGGACCTGGAAGTGGGAGGGGATATAAGATGGGAGGAGCCTGGATCTCCACATCACTGCTCACTGAACATCAGATTGGATTTTATGAAAATGACAACCAAACTGACATTGTGGTAAACCTTTCAAACTTGGGGCTTGTCTGTTACAGCAACTGGCATTAACTATGCACCTGTTACCCTAAAATGAGCCGGACAGGAAACAAAGCATGTGTGAAGGCCCAGGGCAATTGAGAACCTAGTGAATGCTTAGCCTGGCTGGAGTCTAGTATATGTGCACGTCAGAGGTTGTGGGGCAGGCAGGAAGACTAGAGGCACAGCTAGAAAGGGGCCAGGGGCAGGGAGGATGTGCAGGGCCTCAGGAAGCATGCTAAGGAATCTGGCCTGGGTCCTGTGGGCAATGTGGGGCCCTGGGAGCATCTTCAGCAGAGGAATGAGGAGATAAGATTCCCATCAGGCTGCTAGACAGAAAATTAACTACAGAGGTGGAGAAGGAATGGGAGAAGCAGGCAGGCCTTGACAATGGCTGTTCTGCCTGTCTAGGTGTGAAATCACCAGAACCAACAATAAGGCTGGGAATGGACTGGAACCATAGCATGGGAGGGAAGAATCCCTGTTGGGGTCACTGGCTGGGGGTGGAGCTAGTCCCTGAGTGGGGGACACTAAGAGAGGAGCAGGTTTAGCCTGGGGTTGAGTGGCCAATGTCAGTTTTAGTTCAGGACATACTGAGTCTCGACAATGCCTGCGTGAGATGCTTGCAGGCTGTGCAAACAGCGGTGGGATCCTCTGCCAGGAGCTCAAGAAGAAGATCTCAGGGGACAGAGACTGGGGACCATGGGCACAGAGGTGGGAACTGAGGTTGAAGGAGAAGATGGCGTCGCCAGGCAAAGGCTGAGGGAGGAAAAGAACTTGCACTTATGGGAGTAGGAAGGGGAAGATTTCCCCCTGGGAGATACAGATAAAAGGCCCCCAAAGCCACTGGCTGCAGAGCATCCTGTGGAACCACTGTCCCCGTGAACCATGCCATACTGTTTGCACACAGGAACAGGATGTTCCTCTGGCAGAGAAAGTGGCAGGATGAGTGTCCTAGGACTGTTCCTAGGAAAACTCTCCTGGGGACACTGGAGGAGACTTTAAGAGCAGAGCAAGAAGACATATCTGATAACAACTATTATAGTCCTAAAAGTGCCCATCCTCAGACTCAGCAATCCATCTGTGGGAATTTGTTCCGAGAAGATAATCTTGCACAAGATCTCAGATGGAGCATAAAGATCTTCATTGTGGCATTATTTAGAAAAGGCAAAATTTAGAAAACAACTAAATGTGCAACAATAGAAAATAGTTAAAAACATTTAGTGACATTCACCCCGTGGTCTATTATGTACTCATTAAAATTTGTTCGCAATATATAATAAAATGAAATATATATACACATGTATGTGTACACACATACACACACATGTAATTTGGTTTTACAAACAGCCTGTGTTACTTGGGGAAAAGGTAAAACAAAAAATTTGGATATTTCCATTTTGAAAAACTACATTCTGGCTGTAGGAGGAGGGAGACATGGCTGTTTGAACCATGCCCCACTGTGCTATGTGACCATGGCCAGCATGCTGCCCTCTCTGGACCTCAGTGTCCTCAAATGGGGAAGAGGCAGCAGGGCCCGGGGCAGAAAGGAGGCTGGGAAGCGTGGGCTGCGCAGCGGAAGGTTCAGATGGGAGAGGTTGACCCTCTGACCAGGAGCACTTGGGGCAGAGACTTGCAAGGATCTGGAAGCCTCCTCACTCTGAGCCCCTCCAGAATGTGTTGCTGGAGTAAAGAGGGGAGGGTCACCCCCAGAGGCGCTTCGGCTGGACCCCAGTTTGCTGGCTCCCAGGACCACGTCCGAACTGTCATTCCCAGCATGCTGCTCCTACTGCCCCCTTGGTGCGGGGAGTGGCTGCCAGCTGGGTCCCAGGCCTGACTACAAAGAGGCTGATGTTCTTTGATGATTCAGGAAGCTATTTTTGATCTTGCAGGATCACCCATCTCTACCTTTCCAAATGGCAACCACGTCTGTGATCCCTTTAGGCCCTCCCAGCGTCACCTGCTAGCCCACGTGGCAGGTGAGAAAACGGGTTCAGGAACGTGTGGAGGGGCTAGACATCAAAGTCAGAACTAGAAGCAAGCTCGTAGCGCTTCCTGCTCCACTGCCTGGTCTGGGCACCTTCACCACCTCTCTCAATGGCACACTGTCACCCCAAGGCAACTCTAATTGGAGAGTGACAAAACACAGGTTAACTAAAAAGTCAGTCACTTCTTTATTGGCTCCAAAATTACCGAGAACCCTGGAGGTGAGTACGGGGGAGCTGGTAACATCATTCTCTGTACCTTCTAGCATGACTGAAATGTTTTTGTAAAGGAATGTCACGCACTTGTTTGCATAAAAACAGGAAACAATATAAAGGGTTTTCAAAGGTGCTGGGCACTTGCTATGCACAATGCCCTGAATCCACCCACCTGCCTCTCTGCTCCTGCAGGGGCCGAGGTGCCCTGGCTATACATCCTGGCTCCACCACTCCCCAGCTGGGCCACCTTGGGCAAGTGACTTCCCCTCTCTGAGCCTGTTTCCTAAAAATGGGGATCCTGCCGCCCTCTCAGGGGCTCGCTGTGAGGGCCAAATGGGACGAGGCACACACAGCCCTTTGCACACAGCTCAGAGAATTGTCATCACCCCCTAGACGCCTTTGGCAGGAGAAGCAGGACCTGCCAGTGCAGACTCCTGAAGGCCACCCTCTCCATTGAGGGCACCCATATTCCCAGGCTCCAGACCCAAGATCCCTAAGATTTTGTATCCCAGGAAACTGAGGCGCAGATAGGGAAGGAATCACCTAAGGTCGCATGGCAAGTCAGGACACCTCTGGGACCAGGTGTGGGGGTGCCCAACCACACCTCACCTTTGCCCTGGAACCAGCAGGAGGAAAAGAAGGAATCATTTGGGATCTCACTACCTCCCATCACTTCTCACCTGGTGATTCCACCAGCCCCCTACCCACTGATCCTCATGGGCACCTCTGCTCTGCCCAGCCCTTCCCGTCTGAAGCAGGATAGGGCTCCTAAAAGGGCTCGTCTCTATTCCTCACCTAGTCAAAGCAAAGCAAGAAGGCCTTCGAGAGGCTGCTGCCATGCCTGGGATCCCACCACCTGTCCATCATTCTCCCAGTTAATCGCCTCTCTCACGGGTGGCGCAGGCAGCCCCTCAGACCCCAGAGAGAGGGAGGGACCAAGGGGACACACTCCTCCCTCGCTGGGTGACACAAGGGCATTGGACCCAAGCTCTCAAACATCAGACCCATGCCCATCAGGCAAGGGGATGAGCAGGACGCAGGCAGGCTTCTTCGTCCACAGGGAGCTTCCTTCAGGCAGGGATCTGCCTGAGAGAGAAGCAGGGCATGAAGCTGCCCCAGGTGGCAGCTGGGGACAGGCCTCTGTTGTCTCTGCTCCCAGTGCAGCAGCCTGCTCACCCTGCAAGTGTCAGGCAGAGCCGGGAGCCAGGGAGGCAGGGGGGTGGGATCCTGAGCAGGGAGTTTGGGGCAGCCCAGGCAGCTCCAAGAGGCTAGGACCCCAGAGGGACTTGGCAGTCTTGAGCAGGGCTAGGATCCTGAGATGCAGGCTGGGACAAGACTCCTGTGATTTACAGCCACCTTTGAACTATGTGACCTTGGGCAAGTCCCTGAACCTCTCTGAGCCTCAGTTTCCCCTCAGGATAATGGGGACAGCAACAATGTCTCCTTTGCAGGGCAAGGCTTAGTGCAGCAACACATACTGCTGCTCTGGCCCAGGCTTGCCCTCAGCCTCACCCTCTCTGGGCCTCAGGTCACCCCTTGGTAAAGGAAGAGATTGGATTCTCCCAACTGGACCGTCCTGAAGATTTCCATGGCACCTGTCACCTCAGCAACCCAGGCGATCAGGTGTCAGGCCCGTCACCTCCCTTCCCCCCACTGGTGTGGGTCATGCAGCCAGATGTGCACCCATCACCTCTCCTGTTCTAGGCAGGTAAGGAGAGGAGAGGGTCCCCACCTGGAAGGGGCCACAGTCTCACTCTGTGCTGTGATCGAAGTGCTGGCTTGGTACCGGGATGGTCCTCCTTCCTGGACACTGGTCCAGAAAACAGGGGAACTGTTGGATTTTCTAGGGGACCAGGGTTTGTCCTATTCCCACCAAGCCTCTCCTTGGTGGTGTTGGCCCCTCTGTGCCACAGGACAGGGCCTTCCCCAAGCAGAGGGGATCAATCCCTTACCCCGGCCCCCAACCTCTGTTCTGACAGACCCCCGCTTCTGGGGGAGGCCAGGTGGGAAGAGAGATTCCTGCCCCTCCTCCTCCAGAGCCCAGGCTCCTGTGTCCAAGATTAATCATTAATGGACTTCCAGCTCCAGCCCAGCTCCACCCATCCCACGTCCAGTGACTGGGAAAACCCTGGAAATGGGGACCCAGGAGAAGAAACCAAAGGCAGGATGAGAACCAGCCTGCGCTATCCTGGCCCCACCTGCCCACCCACCACTGTCAGCAGGAAGGGGCACCCCGGCCCTGGAGCTGCAGTAGCACTTTCATATCACTGAGGTCTGAGAGTCTGGGCGGGTGCACCGTTCCAGTTGGGAGGTTGGGATGGTGTGGGTCGGGACCCAAGGGAGTAGACTGAGACAGGGTGCAAGCTGGCAGTGGGTGCTGGGACCCCAGGACATACCTTGTCCCCGTTCTCCTCGGGCTTGGCGTGATGGTTCGGCCCGGGCCGCGCCGCCCGGGCGCTTACTAGGTGGCGGGGCGTACCCGCCGGAGCCTCATGCTCCGCGGGGCCTGAGCCATGCTCCCGCCCCGCCCCCGACGCCGCTGCGCGGGCTCCGGCCAGGTGCGGCCGTCAGCCTCGCCCAGCCCCCCCTCCCCACCGCGGCCAATGGGCGTCTTGGACCCCGGTCCCCTCCCGACCCTTCCACGCGCGCCCGGGATGCACAGAAGCCGCATTCAGCGCGTCCGGGACAGCATCGCGCCCCCGCCAGCGGCCCAACAAGGCTCATTTGTCTCAGACGCGCCAACGGGGCCATTGTCCCGCCACCGGACCCTGAGGCTCGGCTGAGCTCCCAGGCTCTGAGGGGATTTGAGGGTGCCTGGGAAACCGGGTGGCGTGGTGGTGGTGAGGCCTGCCCTGCTCTGGGAAGAAGGCGTGGCTAGATGAGAGGGTTCAGTGGAAGGCTTGGTCCCCCGCTCCAGTCAGCGCAGGCTGCAGACACACTTTTCGACTTCTGAAATATGGTTGGGGGTTGAGGGTGGTGCCAGAATTTCTGAGGGGAGCTCAGGCAAGGGACCCATCTGCAACCGGCCAGCCCCTTGGAGCTCTCAGCTGACCCCACCTCTCCAGGGCACCCATCATGGCTGAGCACAGTGCCATCAGCATGCAGGTGCCCCCCCCATCTAGGATCCACCCTTTTCCAGCTGGGCTTCCCTCCTTCAACTGAGGGGCAAGGATGGGGACTAATGCCTGTCTGTAGCCCCTGTAACGCTCAGCTCCAGCTGTAGGTAGTGACAAAGCAGCTGGACGCCCAGTGGGTCATGGGCCATGTCATAGCCCCATTGCCCCCACCATTACTGGGCGACTCTGGAATGGGGAAAATTCCACATCAGCATGGCTGCCAGATTTTTCCATATCTGATGGGCCTGCTCTCCCGCCCTGCCCGGGCCCCAGGACGCACATGCACCCAGGCAGGCCGCAGTCATGCTCCAGGGCAGCAGGCTTTGGCTCCAAGGGTCCTGACCCCACCACATGAGCATGACAGAATGGAATACAGCCCTCTCCTCCCCGCAGCAGAGACCCAGCTGAGACAGGGGCCCTGGGGCATCTGCTCCCTCAGCCAGAGCCCGCCCGAGATCTCCCTTCCCTCTCCACAGGTCAGGCCTGCAGCCACTGCCCAAAAAACGTCCACCTCCATGGAGCCTGCGCAATGAGAGACGGGGGCAAGGCCCCCCCTCAGGTGCCTCCCTGTGGGGAAGGTGGAGCCCGGTTCCAAACCCACACTTCCTTGTCCTGGGCCTGCTCCTGACAGCCCTCCCACTGGGGCACCCCGGGAAGGCTCTTCAGAAACTCCTTGCCTGACCTGGGAGGGGTTGTGACCATTCTGAGGCCAATTCTGGCCCCGGCAACTCTGTGAGGCACTGTCAAGCATGGGTGGGAAGCTGTAAGGACAGCCTAGCAAGGGTAGCAGGTCAGGCTGCTGCAATGTCCATACTGGGGGTTACTCGACAGTGCTGCCCAGGAGCCCACAAGGTAAAGCTCATTCCGTCAGCTCAGGCCCCAAAGACCCTTCAGGCGCTGGCCCTTCCCTTCTGGGCTGACTCAAGCCGCAGGTAATGATAACTCCAGTTGGTTTCCTGACACCACTGAGTTTGCATAACTATCACAGAGCATCTCCACATAGCCCTGGGAAGCAGGCTCCAGAACTTCTACTGATTTACACAGGAGGAAGCAGGTTCAGAGTCTGGAAAGCACAGGGGCTGGGCTGTAGACTAAGGGCAGGGTTCCAGCCCAGAACCTTGGTACCTACCCTCTGCCATCCTTGGACATCCAGAGAACTCTGATTGTGACCAGGCCCTTCTCTGTAATACCCAGGCCTGTCCAGCCTGGAGCACGGGGCACTAGGTAGCCCTTCTCTAACCTCAAGTAAGCTCATGAACACAGAATCCAACTGGCTGCAAAACTCCAGCCATTTAATAACAAATGCTTCCCCACCATTCCCCCATTGCAATACCGGGAGAACCATGGGTCTAACCACGTGTGTGCGGGGAACTGGGAAAGCCACGCTGAACAGCAGCAGCTGGTGAAGGGCTGGTGGGGCCCTGCTCCCCAAGTCGATGACTTCTAGCAGATACAGCTGGGCGGGGCACAGACACCTCTTCTCTGCCAGAACTCCATCCAGGGGAGGCCGGGGCTGTCCGTGGGCCCAGCCAGAGAGCATGAGAGGAGGCCAGGGCCAGCAGGGGGAGGAGGGGAATGAAAACAGAAGAGACTCTGGGACTCCGGCCTGCCACCAAGCCCGGGTCCTCTCGCCTGTGCCAAGTCCAGCTGCCCAGAACTGGCCTGGCCCGTCAAGAGGCTGCTGCCACTCACACTGGCCTTGCCTTCTTGGCCTTCTTCTCAGACCTCATGGCCTCATCGTGGGCTTTCCGCTTCTCCGCCAGTTTGTTGGCCTGTGAGGAGAAAGAGAGGAAATCAAGCTGGTGAAAGTGAGCGGGGAAGGAGACTCCCCTCTTCTTCTACTCGAGGACATACCTTAAAAGCAGAACGTCCCGAAAAGTTAACAGACAACTACCATGGGGAAAAACAAATCTATTCGAACAACCTCAAGTGAGGAAACAGCCCTCACTCTTGCCTTCAAAATTATTATTTTATGGGCCCACAGCGAGTTGGGAGGGTCCCTGGCTCCCAGGGCTGGAGGCAACTGCCCCATTTACCCGCTCCCCTTGGGAAAGCTGGGTACCATTCAAGCCTTCACTAGGAGCTGCCGGGGAGGGGGTCAGGCTGAAACAGTCTTCCCCCAGGACCATCTGGCAGTATCTATTACAAAACAGGTAGGCCTTTCAACTTGGCAATTACATTCCTAAGAATTAACCCTACAGAGACTTTGGGAGGTAGGCAGGGACAGCTCAAGTGTGTTTTCTAAAGATGACTAAAAATGGAAAACAACAGAATCCTATCAACAGGGAACAGGTGCTGTGGTTAAACAGAAAACACGCCAACAACCTATACAGGGTATGGCAAAAGTAACAGTTGTTCGTATGGAAAATAGTAACTAACAAGCGACAAGAATAAACTCTGGTTTGTGTACTCACAATGGTAAACCTACTTTTGCCCCACCCTATATGTAGCTTGATGGTCCAAAAATGTCTGTTATTGCATGCACAAAAAAGACCTGGGGGGCTGTGACTACAGATCACCCCAAGGGCAGGCCTACAGGCCACTTCTGTGCTCTCCATTACAGAGTTCAAGATGTGCACAGAACTTTTATTTTTATTTTTCTTTTTTCCAGTGTGCATATGTGGCTTTATAGACAAAAAAACAAAACAAAACAAAACAGAAGCTTAACCAAAAACTCTCACAGGCCTCCCTGCCTTACCCACTTAGGTTAAATGATCTTAATATAAGCAGGCCGGGTCTCCTGGGAAAGGTCTGTCCCCAGGCCCGAGCAGATTCAGAAACAGCCAGGTGTAGGAGGGGGACGGAAGCCCTGAAGAGACCCCAGTCGAGAGCCCCTGACACCAAGATGCCACAGAGGCCTGGGTGAGGGCCTCAGAGGCCAGGGGGGCAACCTCAGAAGGAGGCTAGGCGAGAGCCCACAGTGTGCCCAGGGAAGAGACAGCTGGCCTCAAAGGCACCCGTGTGGCCACACCTGGCCGATGGCAGGAACTCACCTCACGGATTTTGCGCTTCTTGCCAAACATGATCTTGTTGTAGAGGTATTTCTCCCGCTTTTTCATCATCATGATGGCCAGGCGCTTGGCCTCACTCTCCTCCTCTTGGGCCAGCCGCTGCTTGTCCTCCAGCTTCACAGTGCCCGCCATCACCTTGGGCTTCTGGGAACACAGGGTAGATGCTGTGGATGCAGGTCCCCACACCCACCCCTGCCAGTCCCCTGGCTCCCACCCTTCTGGGCCAGGGCTGGCATCAAGACGGCCACACCCCAGTGAGCTCCCCATACCTTCCCCTCCATCCTCTGCTCCTCCAGAGCTGTCAGCTGGGCCTCTTCCTCCTTTTCTGATCCAGCCTCCAAATCTTCTTCCTCTTCATCACCATCACTGTCGTTGTCTTCCTCCTCTTCCTCCTCTTCAGATTCATTCAAATTTCCTATAAATAGCCAATGGCTTCTGAATGCCCTGAGAGCCAGCTCCTTCCCTGGCCAGGTGAGAACTGGTGCCAGGCCCCACCCTTTTCAGCCCTGGGGACATTCCAAAGGTGGTGCAGGGCTGTCCCAACCGTGCCCCACTCTGGCACCTCTCCCCACAGTCCCAGATGCCTTCAGAGGAAATTCTAGGAGCCCCTCCCCACTCCTGAGCTATCTGTGCCTCCCATGTAAACCACCCTTCTGCTCAGTTACTCTGGACATCGAGAGCTCCTGACTGTAGGACACAGATGCTCTCTAGTCCTAAACCTTAGCCCTCAGTGAGTTTGAAGGGGTCTGTGCCTCTGTTGCCCACCCTGCTCTCTGGAGCTTGCCACCTTTGAAGTTGGCAAGGGAAACAACCAGCTGAGGCCCAGGGGCAAAGACCAACATGGAGGGGCCTGCCCACCCTGCCCCGCCCCTCGCACTCACCAGGGTGCTCTCCCCGTTGCAGGGCCAGCAGCTTCAGCTTCTCAGGGGGAACGTAATCTCCTTCTTTCTCCGACACGAAGGGCGAGAGGTGTGGGGGCAGCTGTACCCCAGGGAAGTAGTCTGCCACAGGGAGGAGGAGCCGGGCGTTCACAGAGTCAAACACCCACTGCGGCTGCACGTAGTACCTGGCACAGAGTGGTGGCAGGGAGGGGTCATGGGGGCTGCCCGAGACTCTGCTGCACTTGCAGAGGCCTTCAGACAGACCTCCGCACTCAGAATCCCCAACAGGCAGAAGGGGACGAGGGCCCTGGGGGCCTACCTGCCGATGACAGGCGTCTGCTGTCCAGGCCGGTCAACAATCTGGTGGGTGACGCAGGAGTCTGTGACATCATAGGTGGCCCCGATGCACACAGACTTGTCCCAGGACACATCCCCTCCAAAGCTCCTGCAGGCCCAAGGGGAGCCCACATAAATACTCGGGCATGAGGTGCCTACACTGGGATCGACTAGTCCCCAAGCTCACCTTCCCAGGACACAAGCGTCCCCTCCTCACCCTAGGATCCCGCATGCTGCCCTAAGCTGGTGAGAAAGTGATGCCAGCTGCACCCTGATGAACCCTTCCTGTGTGCTCGGGGTGTGCCAGGCACTGTCCAAGCACCATTTTGTTGAACCCTCACGACACCCTCAGAGGTGGGTGCTGACACCATCCCAAAGTCATTTCATTGGCGGGCATCCGCAGCTGCCCCGTGCAGAGCAAGACCCAGCCCAGAGTGCAGCAGAGCCCGTGCCGTCGACCTCCCTACCTGATGATGAAAGCCAGGGCCTCACGGGGCACCTCGCGGCTCAGGAAGAACTTCAAGCCCTCAAAGAGCTTCTTATGCTTGTCCTGCGCCTCCAGCTCCTTCCTGCGGTCCTCCTCCTGCGCCGCCATCTCCTACAGAGAAAGGGCCCAAGCCTCCAGCTGTCAGGTCTGCTCACACCCCGGATGCGGGGCAGGGGTTAGAGGTGAACCGTCCCCCACCCCAGCTTCCTTCCAGATCCCTCAGTCCTAACACCCCCGCCCTCTCCACCTGCTCCCCGAGGAAGGCAGCACAGTCCTCACCCCATCAGCAGGAAACTCATCCACCTCAGGCTCCTCCTCTGCAGGCACCACCACACGGGCCAGACTGGCACCGAGGGCTGCCAGTTTCTATGGAAAAGAAGCAGGACTGCAGGGCTGCTGCTAGTAGGTGGCGGTGGGGGGGCAGCGACTTAAATGAGGGGGTGGCCTAGGTGGGGCAGAGGTAGCGGTGACAGTTCTAGGACATCAGTGGGTCTGGGTTCTAAGGGAAGCCCCGAAACCATATATGTAGCCGTGACCAACCTCAGGACACGGACCACCATTCTAGGGGATGCAGGGCCAATGCTCTGGAAGCCTCTCTCACCTCCATAGAGCTCTCAGAGTCCAACGCATAGGTGTCCTCATGGGCTGTCACCTCTGTGCAGGCCTGACCCTCGAGCTAGGAGGCAGGGGGAGGTCAGAGGAAGAGGCTCCCCTCAGCCCCTGCCTCCACATGGGGGGAGAAGGGCTGTGCCCCTGCACAGGGAGGAGGCACTGGGCTGGGCCTCACCTTAGGTGGGTAGTGCAGGTTGAGTGACTGGTAGAGGCGGAAGTTGACGAAGCCCAGCAGGGTGGTGTAAAACTCAGTGAAGGTGGCCATGACCCTGTAGTCCACATCTGTTGGGTGCTGGGGGGCACAGGAGGCATATCAGCAGGGTAGGTACAGAGATGACAATGACAACCCACACTAGGTGAAAAACTCCTCCAGGGCAGCCCTGCCTTGAGATTCTGCCCCACAGGAAGGGGCTACATGGCGTGTCCCCACCCAGGAGCATTCTGGGCACCAGTGAGGCTCTGGACAGGGGTCCCAAGGGTTAGGGGTGTCCTGGAGGCTGGTGCCAGATACCCAAACATGTAGGGGGATCCAGAAGGGAGCAAAGGGAAGCCTTTGTCACGCCGCTCCCAGGACTGGCAGGCAGCCCCACCCCCCTCTCAGGCTTTTGTCCTTGCAGAGGCCGCCTTCCCTGACCAGTCTGGTCAGAGCTCATGCCTTCCGTTACCCACCCCACCATCTTCGTTTAGTGTCTTCTCTGGGACTAGCCCACAAGTGCCCAGGGGGCAATGTTCCCAGAGCCTAGCAGCACTGCTACCCTAAGCTCTGGCAGGAGCCTTGGGACAGATATTCAGAACTAAGTGAGCTGGTCTCAGGCCCAACTAGAAACAGAGGCACGACCTGAGGACACGGGACAGGTTAGGGTAGCCGCCTGATTCAGCCCCAGGGAGCTCTGGGGAAATGGTGGGCAGAAAAGGGTTCCCCTTAGCCCTTGAGGAGATGATAAAGCAAAACAGGGCAAGGATCTGAGAGCCAAATCAGAGCACCTCAACTCAAGCAGCACTGTCCCCCACAACCAGCAAGGCTGGCCCAGCCCTGCTGACCCCCGGGACCTGGACGGGAGGAAGTGCCAAGCAATGTCAAAATCAGTAACGATCACACCCGTTTTGTGCTGGGCATGCCTGTGACTCTCCATCCTGCCAGCAGGCAGTGACCCGGCTATGGGGGCACAGGGGCCAAGAGGTACCCCACTTGTGCCCACACTGACACCTCTGTCCTTCTGAAAGCATCTGCAGGACCCCGATGGGCCCAGCGTGCACCTGGGCACCTACTCCATTTCCTACAGCACAGTGTTGAGTGGGGTTTCCCCCCACCTGCCTGGGTCCTACTTTGAGGAGCCCAGTATTGCCACTAAGGGGAAGGGGACACATCAGGGCCTCACCTACAACCCAGTACCGGTCCTCCATCCTCCTGCTGAGAGGAAGTAGCGGCAGTGAGCTGGCCAGGGAGGAAGGAGAAAGAGGCGGCGGTTCCCCTCCCCCAGGCCAGCTGTGTGGAGGCTGGCCTCCACAGGGCCCTATTCACCCCTGGGGAACACACAAAGCCCAGTCTGAGCAGCACGGGGGTGGGACATCAGAGAGGAGGAAGGAGCAGGAGAGCCAGAGAGGAAGGAGGAAAGGGAGGGGGGAGAGGCAGGAAGGAAGAAAGGAGGAGGAGAGGGGCAGAACAGGGAAGAGGAAAGACCCATGGGTTCTGGCACATGAGCCTGTCCCGAGGAGTGGGAACAGGACTGCTGAGGGCCGAGCCCACCTCCCGCCCACATACAGGCTGCAGCCCGCACCAGCCATCACCGCTGGTCCGCACTCAGAGTGGTTCTGACCCTCAAACCCCCACCAGCCCAGGGTAGAGGAGAGGAGCCCAGAGCCTGGCTTTGCCCTGGAGCACCTGATAACCTGGCAGCAGACCGCCTGTCCAGTCAGGTTGGTGCATCTGCTCTCCACTGAAGGTGCCAGTGCACAAGCAGGAAACCGGGCCGAACGCAGGCCCACAGAATGACAAGTCAGATACTGAGCCTGGCTGAGACCCAATGGGGGACTAGAGGCTAATGATGCCCCCACAAGGAGGCAAAACCAGGATTTCTCTCCATGGGGCCCCACCAAAAACTTCAGTCTAAAAGAAGATAAGTAAGAAGTAGTGCCACACACTTAATTCTTCCCTTATGCTCACCCTCCCCAATGTCCTGTGGGGGACGGGAGTAGAGTAAGCTGAGGAGTTAAGCAAAGCAGCTTGGGCAAGGTCTGGCAGCTGCCAGCAACAGAGCAGGACGAGGACCCCAGTGGGTTGTGGAATAGGGCTGGGCTTGGCCATGGTCCAGACCCCAGCAGCTACTCAATATTCATTCAGCTCCCCAGAGAGCACCTTGAAATCCTCATGACAGTGCTAAGGTGAAAGCACATCATAAACAGAGAGGCGAAGGAACACGTTCAAGAACCACCAACTGGGGGATGCTGGAGCCGGGCTGGCTTGGGTTCTTATTACGACGCTGTCCCCATACCCCAAGCCAACACTCAGGAACCTGGCACACACTGGACTTTGCAGGACAGCAAAGCCCCCTCTTTGCTCATTTGCCCTTATCTGTCTGGGAGCCAGAGGAAGCACAGCTCATCACAAGCCCCTCCCTCCCCACGGGTACACTCACATCGTGGGAGAAGGCATAGGGCGTGATCCACACAATGGGCTGCCCCAACACGTCGGCCTGGTAGTAAATGCCTTTGATGGACAGGAAGACCTGGGGGGAGGGGAGGAAAGCATGGTAAAAACCAAGGGGACAGTAAGGGAGGGAGAGAGCAGGTGGGGCCCTGCCAGGTTGCCCTGAGCTCACCTTGCGCAGGGCCCGAGCGGCGATGACGTAGTGCATGAACTCCACAGTGAGCCTGCGGCACAGCTGAATGGTCTGCACGTGGCACTTGCCGGTCCGGGGGAAAGTGGAGAAGAGAAAGCACATGGAGAGGGCGTCGTCCAGGTCCCGAAGGGCGTCGATGAATGTAGGGTACCTGCATGGCCGGAAGGGCAGTACTTGTAAGTTCAGCCATGGGCCACCCTGGAGGCCCCATCCCCAAGCCAGGCCTTGCACTGCCACCTCCTGACCATAAAGCCAGGCAGTGCCAGCTTCCCCACAGCCTTGGGAGGAACTATGGAACCAGAACATGCCCACTTAGCTCTGAGAATCTGAGAAACCCTGACGGAGTCCCCAAGACACCCACTGCAAATGAAGGCCACGGCCTCAACCCACTTCCACACCTTGTGGTCAAAGAGGGCAGACTGAGTCAATGGTTCTCTCTCTTTCAAGGTGGAACCTTCAGATCACAGGAAATCTGTCTGGAGGTTCAAGACAGAGAACAGAAAAATGTGACGCTGCCCTAGTAGACCAGTGTGGAGGCAGGCCTATCCTCAGTAGCACTCATGGCCTCTGGTCACCAGAGTGGGTTGTCCGGTTTCTCATCACCTAGACCTCCATCTGGTTTACAGAACCAATCAGAGCCAGACAGTAAGAATGCTGGAACTCAGCCCTGGCCAGGAAGAGCCAGAGTAATAACGTACTTCCAGAAATCCTCTGGTAGATCAGGAAGCTGATGGGAACAAGCCTTCTTGGCAGCACCCACTACTGGGTGGCTGCCCCGCTGAGGGATGGAGGTGCGGGTCATGGGGAAGACACTGGAGTACAAGTACTGACACCCGAATTCCTGTCCCCGCTGTGACCCAGGGTGGTTCACTTTGTTTTGCTCCATCCCAGCAGTTTCATTTGGAAAACAACAATATTGGAGCTCACTGTTGGCTTAAAACTGGGCTCTTGCAGCTTCCTGGAAACATCTGGGGACAAGTGGACGGACAAGGCTTCAAGTCTCCCTCTCTCAGCCAGAGCAGATGTCAAGGCCTCTGGCATCCCTGCCTTCCAGGAAGCTTCTTTTTGTGGAAAGCATTCTGTTGCTTCAAAAAGGGACTCTCTGAAAGCCACAGGGCCAGAGACGGCCAAGTCCTTCTAGGCCTGGATGGCATCACTCCCTGAAAATGAGTCAGGAGGAGCCTGCCAGGTCTTCAAACCCACACCAAGATAGATAAAAGGCTGCAGGAACTTCAAGTGAGACAATAGGAGGAGAGCATCTGGTTTCCAGGCTCACGGGCCAGAACCTCGGTTGCCCCTCTCTGGTGCCTCAGAGTTTCCTCACTCTCCACCTCCCAGCACCCCCACCAAACCAGGCCCTTTGTAGAAATAGCACCATTTCTGAGCCACCTGCTTTTCTTTCTTAACCGATGGCTAAGGAGATGGGGGGAGGGGAAGGGGTGACATGGAATGGGAACACCACAGCCACACTGGCTCCGGGTGTATGCAAGAATCCAGACACTTGCTTTTTTCTTGTGCATTTATTTTCACTTGTTCCACACAACAGCTGTGTTATAGTGGGGACAGGAGCTACGGTCATCTCTCTGTTACAGGGGAGAACTTGCTCAGAGCAGAAACTGTTCTCGGGTCACCCAACTCACGGGCTGTGGGGCTGGGGTGAGAACACCAGCTGTCGAGCTCCTAGGCCAAGGCTCCTCCCGCACTCGCCCATAGCTGGGCTGGCTTAGTGAAGCCAAGTCTATCTAGCCTGAAGCTAAGTGATCCCAAGCCATCAGCCCCCAAGAGAAGATGGACATTCATCTAGCCCAGGGTTTCTGAATCTAAGCACTTTAATGTTCTGGGCCAGGCTTTTATGTGTTGTGGGGACTGTCCTACGCACTGTAGTGTGTTTAGCAGTATCCCTGGCCTTTACCCACTAAAAACTAGAAGACCCTCCCATCCAAGTCATTCTTACCCTTGGTTAAGAACCACTGATTCAGACAATGAATGAGGGGGACTGCTGAGAAGGCTGGGCAAGGAATAGTTAAGGTCAGGTATCCAGCCATATCCCCCAGGTCTGACCATGCACCGGATATGCATTCACCAGGACTGTGGCTCTCTCTTACCCCAGGGCCTTTGTTCTTGCTGCTGCCTCTGCTTGGATTGTGCGTCCCCTCAGCAAGGCCTCCTCTGACAAGCCTGTGACTACAGGCTTGTGTCCCACAGGAACATATGTCCCCCAGTTCTCTGCCCACAGTTGGCATCCCTCATGGCTCTATGACTTGCAATCATTATAGAAATTTGGCAGTTTGGTTTTTGGTCTGCTTCCTCCACCAGGACGCCAGCAGATCAGGCAGAGTCTTGGTCTGGTTCCCCACTGTATCCCCAGTGCTCAGACTGAGCTCCCAACTCACCGCTCCTTGACAATGTGGTCTAGCTTGTAGTAGGGCTTGTTGTCCTTCAGACGCTCCACAGTGTTCCACTCACTCTTCCCATAGGCCTTCCGGAGCTTGCGGACGAATACCTAGAAGAGAAGAAAAGAGAGCTGATGCTCGGGCCGATGGCTCCTGGAGACCCTCTTCTGCGCAGGAGGGATATGTGGGGTAGGAAGGTTCTCAAGGCTCCTGAAGCTGTCTGATTGTGCCATCTGCTCCCTCAACCCAGGATCTGCAAAACAGCTTACTCTAAGGAACATCAAAACTGACCCCTCCTTCCCAAGCCGACCAGTGTGGCTCAGTTGGTTGAGCATTGTCCCACCAAGCAAAAGTTGCCGGTTTGATTCCACATAATGACGTTTCAGTTGACAGACTGAATGCATGACAGTGGCCCCATAAATTATGATGGAGCTGAAAAGTTCCTATCACTACTGGTATCATAGCCATCGTAATGCCATAGCACAATGCATTACTCGTGTGTCTGTGGTGACACTGGTCTAACCAAATCTACTGCATTGCCAGTCCTATAAAAGTACAGCACACTATGTAAAATACACGTTACTTGATAATGATAATAAATGACTGTGTTACTTGTTTATGTGTTTACTATACTATACTTTTTATTTTAGAGTGTACTTTCTCTATAAAAAAAGCTTGCTGTAAGACAGTATGCCACGTTATGCGGGCAGCTGCTTCATACATCTCAAGTTTACTATGTCTGCCTATTGCATCATTTTCTCTTGGGCTTGATTTAATGTTTCTTTGCACAGTAACATGCTGTACAGATTTGCGGCCTAGGACCAACAGGCTATTCCATATAGCCTAGAACCATATAACGGTGGGCCAAGTCCTGAGAAATTCATCGTTAGTGATCATGACTGCAGTTTTAAAACCCAGCAGCTAAACAGGGCCAGCCACGCACCTCAGTGGACTTGGTTGGAAAAGAGGGCCAGCAGCTAGCGGTGGCCACTAGGTGGCACCCCACCCCTCCACAGAGGGCCTCAGCCAGGCCCTGCAGCACTGCAAAGGCTTCAGTAATGGCCGTCTACTTTCAATTACTTGCATTTGGTATAAACAGGTTTTTCCTTTAGCTGTGGTATTTGAGCATTTAATGGTTTGTGTTTGTGGAATGAAAAGCTTGGTCTCTTCCAAGCAATTCTAGAAAGAAACTGAATGGCAGCGGTGTTTTGGAACAGAGAACACACCTGAGAGCCCCTGAAACAGCATCATCTTTGTCTCGGAAGCAATACATTTACTCTTGTACAAAAGAACCAGGGGAAAAGTACTACAGGTAAAGCATTAATCATTTGCCAGGTCCTGTGCAAGTGATCTCCACATGTGACCTCAGCCAATCCTTGTGACACGCCTTTCAGGTAGAATTATGTCACCCTCTAACAGGCTTGCTCAAAGAGGCTAAACAGTCTGCCCACAGTAACAGTCAGTGGGCCATGAAGCTGCGATGGGCCCACCCAAACAGACCCTAGCCCTGGGCCTCACCTTGTATTCCCGGAACTTGTTGACAATGGGTTCGTGGAGGAGGAACTTGATATCTTTGATAAGGTAAAAAGTCCGGGGTGCCGTGGAGCCCTTGTTAACCTTCTTCTTGTGTTTGGGCTCATGGGGATAAATGCCCTTCAGGATGCACAGCCGCCTGGAAGACAATGTCCGTTCCTTCGGTCAGTGAATGTGCTGAGCACTGGCCAGGCTGGGCCTGGAAAACAGCACCTAAAAGGGAACGTGGGGGCCTGCCCTTGGAGAACTCACATCCTAGTGAGGGGCCCGACAATCACAAGTTGCCCCAAAATCACATACTGGAGACTGTCACAAGCACCAGAGAGGAAATAATCAGGGTGTTAAAGGGGCCAAATGTCAGGTACCCTTTTTGGCAAGAGAAGTCAAGAAAGGCCTTGTTAAGAAACCAATATTTCAGGCACATAAAAGTGGGAAGAGCATTCTGAAAAAGATGAAGGCTGTAAGGGTGGAAAGTGTGGGGCACAGCTGAAGCACTAAGAGTGGGCCAGGCGGCAGGGTCTACCTGCCGTGCGGGAGTCTGGGTTTGACTCTATAAGGAGTTGAGAACCCCTAGCTGTAGGGTCAGGAGTCTTTTCTGCCAGAAGGGAGGGGATGGGTGACAAAGACCCACATAGAGAGCAGCAGGTGTTGTACCAGTTGGCTCATTCTGATGACCCAGGGTGGTGTAACCCAGGGCTCCTCCAGCTTCCCCACAGACCACACCTGGCAAAGAACAGCTTACTAAAGCACAGCCACACAACAAAGAGGAGGAATACAAGAATTCCACATGGAGTTTGTGGCAGCGAAGCAAAGACAGAGATGCTTTTGGGTTTTCCTTGTGTGGCTCACTCCCAAGCACACCCAAGACCCCCCTAACCTACTCCTTTCCAACCCACCTGAAGTCGGGCAGGCTCAACTGCAGCTTCTTCCGGGCTTTGTTTCGGGTGATGTAGTTGGTGGCAGAGCCTCGTTCATACTTGGGGAGAAAAAGCAATTATCCATTAGCAATGACTGAAATGACTGACATCAATCTCTGGGCATGTCTCCTGCCAGAGGCGAGTATCACTGCTAAGTGGCTGAGAGGCTCCGGGATAGGAAACACTGTAGGGAGGGAGCCCGCCCACCTGAATGAGTTCTCCTGCACTGTCCTGGCAGTAATCAACGTAACAGATGCAAATATCTGCACGGTGCTGGGGACTGTGGGGTTGCTATGCATCAGGTGCTGGGCCAAGCCTCAGTAATAGCTCTAAGTACTGGCCATTATAATTAGCAATTTCCACACATTATTTCATCTAATCCTCACAACACTGTGAGATGGGTGCCATCAAAACTCCCATTTCGAATGGGAGGAGATGTCTCAGTAAAAGAACCTGCCCAGGTCACACAGCTTTTTAAGATCTGGGGCTGGGAGTCAAAACGAGGTCTGAGTCCAGAACCTGAATGCCTAACCCCCGTAGCCAGTGTTCTCAACCTGTTTTCATTATAATCACTGCCTACCAGCAGAAGTCTTTTTAGATCTTTCCCCCCTAATTGCTCCCTCTTACAGCCCATGAAATGTTAATATCACAGGAATGCTATAGAACTATTTATGTAATGTGGTCCTTCAGAGGGCCATAAACCATTGTAATATCTAACCTGCCCCCAACAAACTTTTGTTCCTTTGGGGAGAACACAAGTGCTCTAAGTGGCAAAGCCTCTCCCCTCCCCATTCATTCATTCAACAGACGATAACAGGACCTCTGCTATGCTCCAATCATGACGCTGCATGCTATGAGGGCAATGGAAACAGAAGGCCTAGTCTCTACCTACTCCCAAGGAGCACACTGCCTTGAACAACGATATGGATGTCTAGCTGCCAAGATGCTGCCTCACACTCACATCTCTGTCTCCCTGATAAGAGCAGCAGGCACTGTGCCAAAGACCATGCAATGCTAACCAAGTACATCCTTTCTAAATGTGATCACCCTCTGGAGTCAGACACCAGGGGCCTCAATGGTCAGGTGCACCCTAAAGAAATAAATCTGCAGCCTCCTGAGGGGTGTGTTTATGAGTAACACAGTCACAAAACACTCCATTCATTCTGTCCTTCAGGTATTTATTGTCTATCAAGCCCATGCCAAGCCCTGAGGATACAAAGATGAGTATCAGATTGTCTCAGAAAGTTGTCTCCATTAAAAGTGTTTTCCATTGCCCAGTTCTCAATAGGGGTGATTTTACTCCTGTGCGTGTGGGCAGGGGGAGGCATTTGGGGTTGTTGGGTGCTACTGGCATCTAGTGAGTTAAAACATCAGGGATGCAGCTAAACATCCCATTGGGCACTTTTCACAACAAAGCCTTATCTGGCTCAAAAGGGCTGTGAAACCCAGCCTTAAAAACTGCCATGAGTTGTACATACCTGTACCTGTGTCACAAAGGAAGACTTTCCATTTTCTGTCTTTGCAGTGCCAAACACTAGTGCTTACTGGGTGCTTAACAGTGTGTTGGATTAAACACAAATTAGCAAAACAAACTTTCAAGCTAAAGGAAACACTTCAGGCAACTACATCTTCCTCACCCTCATCCCTTCCCCAATCTTTTCATGACAACCACCTGATTCTCCATATAGCACCAAGAACTCCTTGAAAAATCCATCAGGTCACTCCCCGTTTAGCTGACTCCTACTGCTCTTAGAATAAAATCCAAGTTCCTACCCGTGGCTGACAGGCCTTCCAAGATCCAGTCCCTATCCAACCCCAATCTCAGATGTCGTTCTTTCCTTGGTTTACTACACCCCAGCAATCATGATGTCCTTCCCATTCCTTGCCAACAGCAAGCCCGTCCCACCTAAGGACCTTGGTACTTAGTTTCCCTGCCAGGCTTGTTCAACAAGCATTCCTGCGCCCCACAGCCCATCTGAGGTCTTCTGGTCTTTAGATCATTTAACAATCTTTGGAGTTCTATCTGGTTATTTTAGTGTTCATCTTCCCCAGTAGAAAATGAGCTCGGGGAAATCAGGTGCCACATATGATTGTTTAGGTCCCCATCCCCAGTGTCCATGGCAGGGCCTAGTTCCAGAGAAAAGGGGATGACAAGTTTTTGAGATGATGAATTCGACGTAACGGAGAACTTCGCGTAGTGTTTATCAACCTTTACTTGGTAAACACCTGTTCTTCGGCTAGGCCTCCTTTTGGAGTAAAGTTATACTTGGTCATCAACTCTCTTACATCCCTACTCCCGGGTTCTTTCCCGGATTTCACCGGACAGGTACTGCCTTCCTCGACCATCCTCGGATCGGACCCCTTCTCACAGCTGTCTCCCGTCGCGTTGACCCCAATCGTTTCAGTAACCACAAGAGACCAAGGCCGGGGAAAGGTGCAGTCCCCAGACTCCGTCGCGCCCCTGTTTCCCACCTCCCAAGGACCCCTGGCCAACGCGCTCCGGGATCTCTCCGTCTCACCTTCTTCTTCTCCAGGCCTCCCATGGCTCCACGCCGAAGAGGCTATTAAGTGCCGCGCAGACTGACAGCGCCACTTCCTCCTGAACGTGCCCTTCGTAAGGCCCCGAGGCCCCAACGCCGCAGGTCTGCGCAGGCTGCCCAACAAGGTGCCCGAACGAGTCTAGGAATAGATGGGGCTTCCCTTCTCAAAATGTAAGGAGGAAATACATCAGCAAGACTGCTCCTCTGAGCTCTTTCCCATCTATGAGTCTATTACAGACAGTCTTAACGTTTAAACGAAGGCTGATATTCAGGCATTTCTATAGTTACCCTGATGACGAACTCACGACGACTGCGCTCCGTTGCAAGTTGGGATGGACAGGGGCGGAAGGCTTAAAGATAGCGCAGGGACTTCTGGGATGCAGAGGGGAGCCACACTTGGAGTTGCGTAAGCGCGTCACGTTGTTATGGTAACGGTTGCTAGGCGGCTTCGGAACTCAGCACTCGACTCTCAAAAGCTGCCGCTAGGGGCACTAGATGAGGTTGCGTTCGGTTAGTCGCCGGCCTCAGCCTTTTCAGTAAGTTCATTCGCTGTTGTGGGGGTAAAATAAAGCAAAAGCAGACATTTATCCTACAAAGGCAGAGAAACCTGAGAGGCAGCTTATATTTTCTGGTTGAAAAACGACGAAAGGCCAAGCAGAGTTCTAGAACTCATAGTATATTTTAAATGTACATTTAATATGTTTGAGCTTTTAATATGTACATACGAATTTTGTACTGTGTTCCTCAAAAGATAATTACAAGATTTATACAAATATTCACACCAAAGTGATGTAGTTTCTTAAGTAGATAAAATTTTAAAGTTCTTTGATTTTTTTTTCATCAGGCCTCCAAACTCGATTTGAAGTTTGCCTCAAATTTTTAAATTTGTGAATGTGATCCGGCCCAAGGTCATGGTTATAGAACTTACCTTTTAGAGGAAGATACATCATTGGTCAGTGCTTGCTTTGAACAATGTGAATTTTATTATCTACTTTAAAGCCAGAACAAAATTAAAACCCAAGAACCCCACAGCGAAAAATGAAATGAAAACTGGGGAGGGGAAAGTGAGCTGGCAAAGACTTCGAGAATTACCAGGGCCATGTGGTGTTCACAGCAGAAGACTGAGAGTGTTTCATAGAGGAGTGGGACTGGTAAAGGGGACGGAGAAATAAACCGTGTGAGCCAGAGGCAAATGTTTGGCAGATTCAGAGAATGACAGAGTCCATCGGGACTGGGTGAGGGTAGAGGAATGGATCTGAGAGGACATTAGTGGCTGTTTCATGAAAGGATTACAGGAGCAAAGCCAGTGTCAGAGGCATGTGACCTAGGCAGTCGCCCACGGTCTGGCGTTGATCCAGTACTCATTGCTGTCTTTGAAATTCTTCACAACTTTCCACCAAGGCACTCTGCATTTTCATTTCTCACTGTCTCTGGCAGGTCACGTAGCTGGTCCTGCACAGGAGGGATCCCATTTTGCTCACGTTGAATTTGCAGGGTCATAGAAGATACAGATAAAGTTGTCTAGGAAAGCAGTTGTACATTCAGGTCCACAGCTCAGGATAAAGGTCATGTAGGTACTAGATTTTACAGATATGGAAACTGAGGCTCAGGGAAGTGAAGGGACTCACCTCAAGATCACTCAGCTGCTAAGTAGTGGAAAATGGACTCTCATTTGGCAGCCCTGCTGCAAAGCCCGCTGCTGAAACCACACCCCACTGCCTAATGAGTTGTGGACAGGCCTGGGCATGCAACACTTACTTCCCTCCTCTCTGTCTTTGCAAACTGTTATGTGACTCCAGGACCATGCAAGGCAGTTTATATCCATAAAGTGAAGAAGTTTTAATGATTAGAGCCGTCCACTCACAGAATACTTTGTGACGTCCCAAACCTCCATCTGCACTATGGTGAAGAGGCCCGGACTCTGCAGGCAGACACAGCTGGCTGTACCTTGAAACTATCAAGCCACTTTACCTCTCTTCTTCATTTGTAAAACGGGGACAACACCAACTGCATAGATTGTTGTCAACTTAAATAGTTTTAAATTATTTTCAGAAATAGTTAATAGTGGTAAAGCCACTTTGGAAGACACTGTGGCCATTTCTTACAAAGCTAAATGTGGAATGCTAAATGTCCACACAAAGTCTGCACGTGAATGTTGACGGCGGCTTTATGCAGGGTTGCCAAAATTTAGACGTAACCAAGATGTCCTTCAATAGGTGAATAGATAAACACACTGTGGTATATCCATGAAATAGAATATTTTTTCAGCAATGAAAAGAAATGAGTTATCAAGCCATGAAAAGACATGGATAAATCTTAAATGCATATTGTTGCGCAAAAGGAGCCAATCTGCAAAAGCTACACGTAAGACTTCCATTTTATGGCATTCTCAAAAAGAAAAACTGTATAGTTCAAAGATCAGTGGTTCACGGAGGTTCAGTGCTAAGGGGGATTTTTAAGGTGGTGAAACTATTCGGTGCTGGAGGATGTATGACACTCTGCATTTGTCAAAACCCGTGGAATGTCACAGCACAAAGAATAAATCTTGTATGCAAATCAACCAAAATAACTCAGGAGATCAGTGGAACCCCGGGGTGGAATGCAAAATGTGACAAGCCAATCTAACAGTTTTACAAATGTGTGAAACAACTTCACTGCAGAGGGTGGGAGAGAAAGGTGACGACATGAGTAATTTGTCCGTAATCACTTGGCCATATACTCTGTGAGGGTTTATTTCTGGTCTCTTAGTTTTATTCTGTTGGTCTATATGTGTATCCTTATGCCACACTGTTTTGCTCACAGCCACTTCATAATGAGCTTTTGAAATCAAGAGTGTGAACGTTCTAATTCTGTTCTTCCTTTTCCAGTATTGTTTTGGCTGTTAAGAGCCTCTTGCAATTTGACATGAATTGAAGATAAACTCTTTCAGTTTTGCCAAAAAAATGCCATTGGAATTTGATTCTGGAGGATGACTGTGGATTCACCAAGCAGTATCACAGTTGCTATAGAAATGGTATTGCTAGAGCAGATTGATAAAACTTGAAGCATATGGTTTGCTGCCATTGATTTAGTGAGTGTATTTTTTCCCCATTCGATGTAGGAAAGAGGCTCAGAAACAGATCTCATTCTCACGGAACTGACAAAATATTATTCAGAGTTTTATATATGTTAATTCTTTTCCCCCCTCTCATAATACAGTCTGAAGAGATCTGGATCATTGGGACAGCCCACGGAACATCACACTGATCTGCCACACTGGTCTCATGCTGATCAGGCAGGACAAGCAAAGAAAGCAAACACGCAGCAGAGCAAACAGCACCCCACGTGGACCATATCATCCAGCCAGCCCTATGGTTTTGAGTCAGTGCTGGGAAAGATGCAGAATGGAGCTTATGGCAAGCCCCAGTGGGAGAATCACAATGCAGGGCTCTGGAATTCTGTGGCAAGGTCATGCCATCCACCGCAGAGAATTACATACCTTTTGAGAAAGTTCCTGGCTTAGCCCTGGGCCCTGGTAGAGACACCATCAGTGCAAAAGATAAATAATGTCTTAATATTACTTAAAAGTAATTTTGAACTAACAGACACCCTAAAAGGGTCTTGGAGACCCCCAGATATCCAAAGGCCACACTTTCTGGACCGCTATCTAGGGTTTTGGACTAAGGATTTTCTCTTTATTTTCTTTCTCCTTTTTCTCCTTCTCCACTCTCTTCCTCCTCCTTTCCTAACAAGTCTGTATTTTCTAGTTTTTATGCAATCAACATGTTAGTTATGAAAATTATTTTAAGCTTTTATTTATTTATTTTAAGAGAGCGGTGAAGGAAAGGAGAAAGACAGGGAGTGAGAAACACTGATTTGTCGTTAGTTGCCTCTGGCATGCCCCCAACTGGAGACCTGGCCTGCAACCCAGGCATGTGCCCTGACTAGAATTGAACCTGTGACCTTTCAGATTGCAGGCTGGTGCTCAGTCCACTAAGCCACACCAGCTGGGGCTACTTATGAAGTTTTTTAAATTTAAGATTAATTATGGAACAATCTGAGAGTAACCAGAGGGGAGGTGGGAGGAGATAATGGGGGGGGACAGGATTTCAGGAACAACTATAAAGGACACATGGACAAAACCAACGGGACAGGGGAATCGGGAGGTAGGTGGGGATGGCTGGGGTGGGGAGGGAGGTGTTAGGGGGAAAATGCAGACAACCATACTTGAACAACAATAAAATAAAAAAATAAAATAAAAAAGATTAATTAGGAACATCTTTCTACATTAAATGGGCTCTAAAATAAGAATTTTGTATGTCTACAAATTTAATTAATAAAATGAATATTTCGTATATAACCATGTAGTTGTGTAATTGTTATATCTATTCTTCCCATACCACCTTCCTGCACAAAATTTTATTTTTCTCTTTTGAATTCTTTCTTTGGCTCTGTCCCAGCACAGTCAGCCTATGACCCTCAGGAACAAACCTTTAGTCTGACAGTTAGCTTTGTTGACACACTGCAATGCTGAACGCTGCCCAGCAGGGGAACTCTGGGTGCCTGACCACACAAAAGGAAAAAGTACTAAAGGTTTGGGGAGAAGGGTGGGGTTAGGTGAAATGTAAACCAAGCAATGTTTTGATAGGCTCAAGGCAGAGCTGCATGAGAAGGGTCAGTTTCAGGTCTGGACATCAAAGTCGACCCAAAAGCCCTGTTTCCTTGAAAACTACAAAGTCAAGATAGGTGTGGAATGTTGTTTAGTCCGGAAACTTCTTACCTGAAGTTCTCTCTCTGTGTCACAGTGACTTAGCTCCTCCAGCCATGTTTCATTCTTAGTAGTAGCATTTCAAACAGCAAAGTTCTGATAGTTCGTGATTTTTAGGGGGGAAAAAAGGGAAATCTTAATTTTAAAAAAAGGAATAGCCACTCGGATAACATGGTTGTTAGGACAGTTTGCAGTTGTCACACGACCGCGGTAGAAGAAATGCTTCCGGTTCGTGTTGCAGCGCCTTCGCGCGCGCCTGTTCGGAGGCACCGGCAGGCGCACTTTACTTGCTCACTCCAAGCTCATTTTTACTTTTTCAGCTATAGACTCCCAAATACAAATCCTGAACCAAATGATTTAGTCATTTTTTTCTTTTTTACTTTCCCTTACTGCGTGATCTAAAACAGCCTAGTTCACCCTCAGTCACCCTATTCTTAATGGCTATGAGAAATTCACCTCCTCCCAGATGGTCACTGAGGTAGGTGGAGTCCTCAGGGATCAGAGAAGACCTGCCCAAAGGAAGTTGCTTCTCACCAGGGGCCAGGCAAGTGGGAACCTCTAACTACAGCCACCTCTTCCAGGCTGCCCTCCAGAAGGTGGCAGGAACTAGCATCTCCACCAGTCACCACAGGCAGAGGATTCGGGGACTGGGGCAGTCCTCTCCTAGACTAAAGCAGCTCCACTGCACACAAATTGCTGAGGCTTCTCTGGAGTTCTGAACCCAAGGATCTGCAGAACTTGGGCCTCCAGCTGGGCTCCTTCCTTATCCAGAATCTTACCCCGATGGGCCACACCGAGCCTTTCTACACTGGACGGTCTAATTTTAAATGTATAAAGTATTCCCGTAAACAGATGCACATCTGAGACAGTCACGTGTCACTTGACGACAGGGATACCTTCTGAGAAATGCTTCGTTGGGTGATAACGTTGTCGTGCGAACATCATACAGTGCACTTACACAAATCTAGATAGCGTAACCTACTCCACACCTACATTGCATGGTACAGCCTACTCCTAGGCTACAAACCTGCACGGCATTTTACCACACCGAATACTGCGGGCAACTGTAACACGATGGTACCTATTTGTGTATCTAAGCATATCTAAACATAGAAAAGGTGCTGTAAAAATATGGTACAGAAGATAAAAAATGGTACATCTTTATAGGGCATTCACCATGCACGGAGCCTGCAGGACTGGAAGTTGCTCTGTGAGATTCGGTGAGCGAGCGTGAAGGCCCAGGGCATTACCGCGCGCTGCAGGAGACCGTATAAACACTGAACACTTAGGCTCACTAATAAATTAACCTTAGGTCACTGTAACATTTTTACTTTAAAAACTTGAAATTTTTTAAATTTTTTTATTTTTTTATAACACCTAGCTTAAAACCCAAACATTGTACAGCTGTATAAAAATATTTTCTTTCTTCATATCCTTTTTATCTATAAGCCTTTTTCTATTATTATTATTATTACTTTAAACTTTTTTGTTGCTGTTAAAAACTAAGACACAAACACACACATTAGCGTAGGCCCACACAGGGTCGGGATCACCAATATCGCTGTCTTCTGCCTCCACGTCCTGAGCCCCTGGAGGGTCTCAGGGCCAGTAAACACACGGAGCTGTCCTGCCTGTGGTAGCAACGCCTTGTTCTGGGGGACCCGCCTGAGGCTCTTCTACAGCAGGTTTTACTCTTTTCAGAAATACGTCCATGGTGGTTTGCTTGGTTTGTTTCTTTTTTCCGCCATAAACTTGCCTGTAAGCAGAGAATGCACCTTGAACTTCCTTCCTTATTAATGAAAACTGGTTGGTGTCGGAGCACCTGTTTTCAAATTTTTAAGGAGCTGGAAGGCTTTTGCTAAACCTTTTCCTGTGGATTTTCTTGGGTGGTGGTCTTCTTTTTCTTCCCCTGTAGTTCCCTCTTCTCTGCCTCTTCTTTAGCTACGTGTTCCTGTTCTAGTTCCAACAGCTCGCCAGTCATTTCCTCGGGAACCACCTCTAGGAGCTCCTCAGTGTCATCCTCATCCACACCCAGGTTAAAGTTGTTTGCTGTCTTAATCTCAGCTGTACTGATCTTTGTAACATTTGTGCTACGATGCTGTCATGGCTACAACATCACTGGGCAATAGGAAATTTTCAGCTCCATTATAATCTTATGAGACCACCATTGTATATGTGGTCTATCATTGATTGAAATGTCGTTATGTGGTATCTGACTGTTATTTATCTATCCCAAGAGCTTGCCTTGTGATAAGTCAGACACAAAAGCAGATTATCTTGAAAGAATGAATCTTGGCCATTGGCCATAAAATGATTGCAATAAAACACTTATTTGGAAATGATTAGAGGTGTTTTACAGGCTTAACATCTTCACAAGTTGAGCTAGAAGGGAACTTAGTTAGAATAATTTTGTCCAACTCTTTCATCTCACCCAGAGTGACCTGGTCAAGGTCACACAGCACAGCCAGGGTTAACTCTTGTACATCAGTTCTCCTGTGGGACTGGGCAAATGAGAAATCCTTCGATTTCTTTCCGTGCAGAGATTTTACATTTTTTAGGTTACTCTTCTAGTCCTTACAAAATCCCTGCAACTCATGGCTTTGTGTCTCAAATGATTAAATTCTGTTCCTTAACTTGTTTTGTTTTGTCTCCAGGGAGCTCGGCTGATTGAGAAAACTAGCTGTCGGTCCGGTCCAGGTCCAGCCAGCCCCACCCCTCTGGGCGGGCAGATAACAGCTGACTCCGGCAGTCTCGCTCATGTGACCTCCACAGCTCTCGGGTCTGCTCCGTCCCAGGCCCGGGTAGGCACTTCCAGGGGCCCCTTCTGCGAGGGGCAACAGGTAGGCACCCCAGCACTGCCCGTGCACCCCAGCAACAGCCAGGGGCATACCCGACAGGTGCAGGCAAGCACGTGGTGCAAGGACAGAACGTGGCTGGCCTCAACAATGTCTCCCACCACCCTTCCTTGCCCTCCCCCTCTCCTTGCCCCTACCTCCAGGAAGACCTCTCTGCCCTTCCTTCCTCTTTGGCTTTCCTTTCACCTCAGCAACAGACATTTCCCTTTTTTTTTCTCTCTGCTGACTTAGCAACACCCTGCCAGGCGTGGAGAGATTAATCAGTGACAGGAAGCTGCCTCTTCGGGAGCAGTGACCGGCTGTGGTCAGGACAGACTCTGCAAGGCCAGCTCCAGAAGTGTCCAGCTCCCCGCCTGCTGCTCACCCGCCTGCCACTGCCATGGGACACCTTGGGGCCCTCCTCTTCCTGCTGGGGGCTCTGGGGGCTCTCGCTGATATCTGTCGTAAGTAGCTGGACCTACCCTGTGCCTCTTGCCTCCCAGGCCCTTAGTAGGAATGACTATTTTGTCAGAGCCCCTCATTATATAGCTGGGGAAACCGAGGTCCGATGTTGGGGTAGGTACGATTTATCTGCCTGCCCCTTTGGGCTCCCAAAGCAGTTGGGGCTTAGCTGGACCTCAGCGTTTAGCATGCTGTATTGAGATTAATTACATGTCTGATTTCCCACTGGACACAGCCACCTCCATTAATTCAGTCATTTGTTCATTTATCCATTTGAGACACATCGATGGAGCCTTCTCTGTATCAGGTATGGTGTTAGGGTTTGAGGAAAGAACAAAGAGCGAGACAAATCCAGTCTCTGTCCTGCAAAAGCTGCTGTCCTAGTGGAGGGACAGGCAAAGGAAGTCAAGAGGCAAATCAGTGCTGTGTTTGGGGGCTGAGGTAAGTGCCAAAGGAAGGCATGAAGTTTGGGGAAGGATTTCCAAGGAGCTGGGGGCAGCCAGGCAACGGAAACACAAAGGAGGAAAAGAAACTGGCAAGGAAAGGAGTAGGGGACAGGCCTTCCAGGCAGAGGGAGGTGAGTATGGAGACCCTGGTGGGGAGACAAGTCCCAGAGAGTCAGGGAGGGCCACGGTGAGACATTTGCATTATATTCCTTATGTAATATAAGGGCTGGGCTCCCAGGGGCCTCTCTGGACCCGTCTGTGAGTCTGAGTGCGCAGGTCTGGGGCTACCTGGGCACGGGGCCACACAGGAAGCAGGGCCCAGTCAGGAAGCAGAAGCCAGGAAGGGAAGCCTCTGAACTCTGGGGCCACCCACCTCTTTCCTTCCTCTCATACTCTGCCTGTGGCATTATGCCCTGCAATACGCTTTGACCATCAGGATCTCTTGTGATCCTTGAAGAAACAGAGAGGCAGGTTCAGTCATGTCAGGTGATAGATGATGGCTTCATCTATCACCGGGACATGGAGGGGCTAGGTGACCTGCCCAAGGTGCACCAGCTTTCCATGAGTCTGGCAAAGCCAGACTCAGTTCTCAGAACTCCAGAGCAAGGTCTTGGGCTCCACAAGTGCAACCAGACCTCTTAGCTCTTGGTTCCTGTCTGGATAGTTCCCAGGGTAGACCACGGACCTGGTCCTCAACCTCACTGATTGTGAACATTTTAAAAGTTCCCTTCCCATGGAACCTGGAGAGCCCTGGACTGGTTTGCCAGTGCAGCTGGCCACTGCTGAGTCACTTAGTCACCCCCAGCCTCATTCCCTCACCTGGAAAATGGGCTAAGAATGCTCCCTAGCCTTCCTCCTTTGTGTGTGCCAGGGTTCCATGCACCTGCTTTACCAACTTAAAGCTCTATGCAATTAACAGGGATGCTGCACCAATGTTTGTGCAAGGTGGGATCCAAAGCAAGGTGTGCTTCGGAATGTTAATGTCAGTCAGAGCTTTGTGGCTCTGTGAGCAGGAGGCTCTGATCAGGGGGAATGCTGGCCCAGGGCCTCTTTTATTACCCTGGGTGACCCTGTCTGGCTCCTTCCTCCTAAGGAGGCTGTTTATAGCTCCAGCCTCTCTTCTTATCACTTCTAACCCCAGGGCTGACTCATCTGCTGGAGGTCAGATCCCAGGGTGAGGCAGGGATTACTTCACTATTTTGACGAAAAGAGAAAGAAAAGGAGAAATGTGGAAAGGACAGATGACAACCAGAAAGACAGGCTGAGTGAAGGAGGCAGACACACAGAAAGACCCTAAGAGATAGAAAGGGCAAGAAGAGAAATTCCCGCTTACTTCCCCCATCCCACTCCCCCTACCTTCCCGCTCTCATAGCCACAGGTATTTACACCTTTGGGGGAAATAGGCATAAGATGGTAGGACCCACACCGGAAGAGATGGGGCTATGTGAGAGGAGGCCCCAGAGGTGAAACCAGGGAAGTCGGCGTTTGTGCCTCCTGTCACTACCAAAATCAGTAAGCAGAGACAAGGAAGAAATCTTTATGGGCGCTTTATTCAGGTGCCGGTGATCTGAGATGCCAGTGGGTTATGTACCCTCGAAACCATCTTAACCTTTCATCTCAAGCCGATCTTTTTATAAGGAAAAGAAAAGAGTAGGTAAAGGGTTTGGGATAGAAGGTTAACTGGATAACAGTTGCAGGCGAATTTCCTAGTACTTCTTATCTGCTGGTCAACAATTCTCTATCTGCATCACGGTCACCAGTGTTCCCTCCCTGGAACACGATGGCTGAGACACAGTCTCCAGACACCATCTCTATCTCAAACTCCTGGGGTTGTGTAGGTCACGCATACCAGTTCCTGGAATAACAGCTTTCCACCTGCTTTAATCACTTAAGCCTATCGACTATAATTAAAGCTAAAACCTTTAACTCTTGAGTCGCCCTATCAGAGGCACTCTGTCTGGCAGTTCCTTTGGGAGGGGTGGCCTTCGCAGTATCCTGGGAGAGGGCACAGAGGACACAGGTGGAGCCCTGCAGTGACCTGGAGGCAGTAGATGGGGAAAGTCCAAGGTGATTGCAAAGCTCAGGTTCCTTCCCTAAAAGAAGAGGTTGGATGGAGGTCAGCAGGATCTGGGAAATAGGTCAGCTGCAGCTGGGAAATATCTCTAAGGCTTCAGCTTCCTGGGTATATCCAGATATTTTCATATTTTAGTTACACAGTTTTAGTTAAATTCCGAAGCACACAGATAAATGGTTGAAAATGTGATGGCTTTCTAACAATTCCCCTCACAATCTCGGGTTCTCGTTGCATAAACAGAGGTGGCAGGAAAAAAGTTATTTTGAGATCTGCGTAAAGGAAGTTCACCAGGCAGCCCCAGGTAGCCAGTGGGCAGTGTTTTAAAGCTGGATGTGTTACACGTTCCCCATGTGGGTTGAAGTTTTTGGAAATGGGTAGAAGGGGTGGTCAGCAGAGTGTCACAGAGCAGGGGCTTTGCAGGCAGGTCCACCCTTGGCTCAGCGGCCTCGTGTAAGACAGGACTTTGAACTTTCGTTTCTTCATTTGTGCAAAGTGATGATGACGGTACACAAGGCATGGGGCGGGTGTGAGGACCCAGTGAGTGAGGTCAGGCGCAGTGCTCGGGGCACACCACACGGCTTGGCCTCCAGTCTCTGTCACTCCTCATGGGCAGAGTTCTTGCCTGGCACAGGCTTCCTTTGCACTCTGCCCACCACCCCTCCCTGAGCCACTCCAACTTCTCTCTCAGGACACCTGCCTCCCCCCTCTCCCCGTTTACCCCACTGCCTTTCATTCCGGCCAGATTTCCCCATACGAGTAGGGTCTGTTCTGGGTGGAGTGGGGTTGGGAACATTTATTGCCTGGAGAAGGCCCTGGTAAGGTAAAAGGAGTTCCTTGCTGGTGGCCTGTCCCTGCAACCTCACCTGGCCTATTTTCTTTCCTAAGATATACCGGAGGTGGACAGCAAGGTGGTGCAGAGCCTGGGTCAGCGCCTCTTGCCCTGGTTGGACCAGCTCTCTCCAGAGTACCTGAACCCCAGTATCTACGTGGGTCTGCGCCTCTCCAGCCTGGAGGCCAGCACCAAGGAAGCCTTCTACCTGCACAGCCTCAAGCTCAATTACCAGCAAAGCCTCCTGGAGTATTGCCATGCTCTCTCTTCTCTTTTCCCCATGCTCTGGTCCACATCCTAAGAGACAGGAGACCTGTGTTCTGGTTTTACACCTGCCACTGCTTGGTTGGGAGACCTTAGACAAGTTTCATCTCCTCTGGACCTTTCTTCATCTGTAGAATGGGGCTGGTTTGACTGGAATGGAGATACCAATACAGGGTCCTTGTGCCACTCCTGCACCCACCCTCCTGTACCTGAGGCAGACATCACTAATCCATGACCACACTCTTCCATACTGGGTCCAGAAGCAGCATCCGACTCAGTGCTCCCTTTCTAAAGGGATTAAGGGGAGGCCTCTTCTGAGGTCCAGTGGGGGGATTTGAACGAGAGATGAAGGATGGGGAGCACCATGGAGCACCTCCTTATTGGACTTCCTCTTGAGAAATGGGTGCAGGGCACAGAGAAGGAAGATAGGGAGGAGTGCATGGGTGAAGGGTGACAAAAATGGAAGGGTGACAAAAATGGTGGGGCAAGCACAGGTCATTTGGATGGGGGAACCGTCAGAGTTTATCCTTGAGTTTAATTTTTCATCTTGATAAAATATATGTGGCATACACCTCACAGACTTACATGACCGACTATATCTGCTTTTGGGGGATTCTAGCAGATTTTCCAGCTGCTATTTTCCACTTTGCAATGTTGTGAGGAGGGCGCCCCAAGGCAGGTTTACCTGGGGGGCATTTTGTCCTGGAAATGTTGCTAACTGGCTTTGTCCTGGGTTTGCCTCCAGTGATGAAAATGGTGACCTCCAGACCAAGCCCTCCATGGGCCAGCTGGCTCTCTACATGCTCGCTCTCAGGGCCAACTGCGAGTTCATTGGAGGCCACAAGGGCAACAGGCTGGTCTCACAGTTGAAGCGGTTCCTGGAAGATGAGAAGACAGCCATTGGTGAGGGGATGCAGTCTGCCAGGGGTGGGGAGGGCTCATCAGAACTTGGGGTTTTCTCCCTAGGCCTCCTTCCAGCCCTTCTTCTGCCTATCTCACTATCCACTTAGAGGCTTGGGCCTGCCCTGGTAGCCATCCTTGATCAAGCCTCTCCTGCACTCCACATCAATCTGTCAGCAAGCTCTGCTGCTCAGCCACCAGGATTAACCTGACTATCTCTGGGACAACAGCATAGCCTTCTTACTACTTACTCCTCACCCTTTCTCTGCTAACTTTCTTGCCTCCCGACTTGACCAGCACACACAGAGCAAACATTTTAAATATAAATCTGATCTTTTAGTGCTGCTTAAATACTACAGAGGCTGCTCACTGCTCTGTTCACAGCCCACAGGCCCAGCCTGTCTGCCATTTTCTCCTCTCTGGGCTCTGCCCACCCACTCTCTGGCTCGAACACTCACACCACCTTCCTCCATGGGCTCCAGCCACGCTGGCCTTCTCTTCGCTCCCACATCAGGGTCTCCGTATATGTTCCCTGTCTCTGGAAGGTCTCCCTCTCCTTCTAGCTCTCTTCTGCCTCACCTCCCCAGCATCACTCCCTCAGAGACTCCTGCCCTGACTCCCGCGATACTCAGAGACCTTTGTTGTACCACCCAATGGACCTCTGTCCACATTTCAGTTCTAACCATGCTCCCGTGAGTGTGGATTGTATTATTGTCACAGGCCCCAGCTGCACTGTGCCTGGCCTGTTGTCACTGTATTCCTACCTCCAAGCACAGCACGTGACACTTAGTGAGGCCTCAGCAAGTAAGGGTTGAAGAAATGAAGGATCCCATGACCCAAAGGAGGATGTCGGAAAGTACAGGTCATAGGGTCCTGTGTGCTGGTGGGGCTAGTTGCTGGGAGGGGGCAGAGAGGCAACCCCTCAAGCCCAGCATGACCCCCTCACCCCTTGGTTTTCTCGCTCTCAGGGCATACTCACAAGGGCCAGCCCCACACCAGCTACTACCAGTACGGCCTGAGCCTCCTGGCCCTGTGTCTGCACCAGAAGCGGGTCCATGACAGCGTGGTTGGCAAGCTCCTGTATGCCATGGAACATGACCACCATCTTCACCAGGGCCACCAGTCTGTGGGTGAGTGGGCCAGACCCCACGAGGCCCAGCTGGGGCTCCTGCAGCCCGCATGCCCAGCTGAAGGCCACTGCCCCATGGCCCCATGCTCACCTGTCCCTGGGATCCCTCCTTATCGAGTCCGTTAGGAACAAAACGGTGAGGGCTCGTGTGCAGGGCAGTGGCTGTGACCCGAGCTGGAGCTGGACTGGGGTCCTGACCCCAGCTCTGTTGCACGTGGTCATTGTAGGATGCCCTGGACAGGTCAGCTGGCTTTTCTGGTTCAGTTTCTCCTATAAAATAACCTCCCAGCAGCATCGCATTAAAACATGCCTTATGAGTCAAGGGCTTAGCACAATGTCTGGCATGGAGAAAGTTCTGGATAGATAGCTGTGATCTGTCATCATATGAACCCGGAAGCCTGAGACCTGGATTCCAGATCTGCTTCCTCACTGTGTGACCTCGGGCCTCCCATACCCTTCTGGGCATTGTATTTCAAGGCCTGTTCTGTGAGTGAGTGTGGGCGTGCCTCCCAGAGGGTGGGGGAGGGCAGAGTAGGTTGAGGGGTTGTTAGAGGCCCAGAGAGAAGAAGGCACCAGGGTCTCTGCCAGCAGGAAGCTTGTTCTGCCTCAGAAGCTTGTAGAAAAACATCCCCAGGGCTGCCCTGACCGGTGTGGCTCATTTGGATGGGCATCATGCAGCCAAGTGAAAGGTCTGATTCCTGGTCAGGGCACATGCCTGGGTTGCGGGTTTGGTTCCCAGACAGAGTGTGTGCAGGAAGCAACTAATCAATGTTTCTATCTCACATCAGTGTTTCTCTCCTTCTCTCCCTCCCTCCTTGCCCCCTCTCTAAAAGCAAATGAATAAATTAACCTTCTTTAAAAATCCGTAAGGTCCAGGCAATGTCCTGGACCTGTTGAAGCGGACCACCTTGGGGTGAATCCAGGCATCAGTCCATGTAAAACTCGCCTGGTGATTCCAGTGTGCAGGCAGGTTTGGGAATGGGTGGTGTAGGATCAAGTCCTTTTGGGCTTTCCTCCTCCAGTCTCTCCCTAACTTCTAACTACCAAGCAGTACATAGGGGCAGGGTGACCAACCATCCCAGTTTGCCCAGAACTAAAGGGTTTCCCAAGACTCTGGACTTACAGTGCCCAAACTGGGAAAGTCCTGGGCAAAGTCAGCTGAGTTGGTCCCCCTAGCTGGTGGAAACTTTCTAAAATGCTGATTGACCATGTCGATCCCCTTCTTCAAGCCCTCCTGTGCCCACACATTGCCCCTGCACCCTGCCTGGGCTGGCTCCAATCAGCTCTGTCCCCTGCAGATACAATGGCCATGGCAGGCTTGGCCTTCACCTGTCTGGAGCGCTCCGACCTCAACCCCAATCTGAGAGACCGGATCACCCTGGCCATCAGGACAGTGAAGGGGAATATCCTGAAGGCCCAGACCCCAGAGGGCCCCTTTGGGAATATCTACAGCACCCCTCTGGCGCTGCAGGTGGGAAAGAGACTCTGGAAACTTGGGTCCCCCTGGTGGCTGGTGGGAGGTGGGCTGCCCAACTGTTTTCTCCCTGCTGGCTGACCCACCTCCTCCTTCTCTCCCCCATTCTGTCACCAGTTCCTGATGACCTCCCCTGTTCCCGGGGTGGAGCTGGGCACAGCATGCCTCAACGCGAGGGCTGCTCTGTTGGCCAGCCTGCGGGATGAGGCCTTCCAGAATGCTCTCATGATTTCCCAGTTACTGCCTGTCCTGAACCACAAGAGCTATGTGGATCTTATCTCCCCAGACTGCCTGGCACCAAGAGGTAACCAAGCCTTTCACGAAAGCTTGGCCATTTCCAATCTGCAGGGCACTCGTTGAAGTCTGCATGGCCCAATGAAGGGTGGTTCTTTGGTCCAGATTTGCTGAATCAACAGGGGTTTGCGGGTGTACATGGGACACATTGGCAGCTGACAGGTGGTCATAGCTGCTAGAGATTCACAGTGTGGGAAGGGAGACACCAAATGGAAGCTCTGAGTGGGCCAGGAATCTTCAGCCCTACTGTGATACCCAGGACAGAAATGCTTGAATGAATGAGTGAATGAATGAATGAATGAATAGATGGGGAGTGACACATTTGGTTAGCTCTTATACATAGTGAGTCCCAATTAGCAGCTTGAATCAGGGCTTTCCCTGGGAGAGGGGCTGGAGTTGGTGAGTGGGATCTGCCAGTGGAGGAGAGAGCGGAGAAGAGGCAACAAGAGCAAAGGCACAGAGGTGTGAAGACTGGCATTTGGGTGAAGGGTCTTGCTAGAGAGCGGGGTCTGGGAGAATGAGCTGGAGTGGCAGGCAGGAGAACGAAAGGGCAAGGAGAACCTCAGGGAGGACAGGGGAGTGCTATGAGCAAAACATATTCTAGAAAGAGCCCTCGGGGGTACTGTGTAGCAGATAGGTGGGAAGGGGTTACTGGAGGCAGAGAAACCACTGAGGGGCTCGACCCTGGGGCCTAAGGGATGGGGTGGCCAGGGATGGCAGCCAGGTTTCGGCTGAGCACGTGGCACTGGTGCTGACTGAGATGAGACCATATGGAAGGCGGAGGTCCTGATCGGTCACAGTGTCTTCAAGGGAAGGAAGGAGGACTGACCGCCAGGCCCCCTGCCCTCATACTAGCTGATGCTTCCTCTCTCCTGGGTACAGTCATGTTGGAACCAGCTACAGAGATCCCCTCACAGACTGAAGCCCCAGAGGTCATCCAGGTCATGCTGATGGTCCCCAGTGTCTGGCCAAGATACACACATTCCGTCCTTGTCCCTGCTGGGTCCTCCTTGGAAGATGTCCTGAAGAAGGCCAAGGAGCTCGGAGGATTCACGTGAGACCCCCACTTTCAGCACTCACCCCATCCGACCTCACATCCCTGAAACAGGATCATGCCTAAATAAGATGGGAGTGCCTCTTGCGTTATCAGCAGGGAATCTGGCCCAGGGAAGCTCAGTGCCTTCCATCAGGCCTCCCATACGTCTCTTCTGAAAGATGTGCTTCAGTTTGAGAGGGCCCCAATTTCTGTCCCTAGTTGGATTTCTCAGGGGACAGCTTCCTGCAGCCAGGGAGGGCCCACAGCTGGTGCCTCGGGGTCATCTGGGCCCAGAAAACTTCAGGCCAGGGAGTCAGAGCCAGAAAGAGAGAGAAAGAGAGAAGAGAGAAAAACAGAGATGGACAGTGTGCAGAGAGAAGTACTCTGAGCAGCCATGTGACCCCCTGCCCCCAATGTTAGGTACCACACGGCCCCACAGATTTAGGGAATGACTGGGGAAAGGAGGTTGTTTCCTGACACCCCCTAAAACAATGCTTTCCTTTTGCTTAAGTCACCCTGAATGAGTTTCTGTTTCTTAAAATTACAACCCCCCCCCCACAAGACCTAAATGATTGATAAGCCTTTTGGAGAGAGGAGGGGCGTGACCCTCGAAGTGTTGAGAGGATCCTTTGACTGTAACGTCCAGATGGATTGGAGAAATGCAAAGTTGGAGGCAAGGAGTTTGCAGGGGAGTGTGATGGAGGAGATTCTTGTTTGCAAGGGTCAGAAAGCCAACTCCAGTGCTCTCTGGTAAGAAGGGGCACGATGTGTGTAGAGTCGGAGAGGAGCAGGCCAGCCGCAAGAAGAGGGGGGCACCACTGAACCACAGAAACTTTCAGAACCAGGGGTCCGGGCCACCACTACATGTCCCCGCCCCCCACCCCGTTCCTGCTTCTCTCTGCACATTGGCCCCTCCCTCTCTCACGGGACGTTGGCATTTTGTGTGGGATGCTGGCAGCTTCTGATTCTTGCCTCTGCGACCTCAACCCTCAGAGACGGGCCAGCTGCTGGGTTGATAATGTAATAACAGGGGCCCCTTCCTGTGGACCATGGTCATGGTCAACACAGAGGGGATGAAGGCACCTGAATGGGCAGTGTCAGTGGGGCTGGGGAGGAGGGGTGGAGGTAAGACCCACAGCAAGGTAGGCCAGGAAGAGTGTGGCTAGCAACTGGCCCTGACTTCCTGCTGTGGATGAGCATCGCTTTTGCCCTTGGGTCCATGGGAGCAAAAGTCACCTTCTCTCCTTTTCCTGTCCCTTTGGTAGGTATGGAACACAGGCCTCCTTGTCAGGCCCTTACCTGACCTCTGTGATGGGCAAAGAAGTGGGGGAACGTGAGTTCTGGCAACTTATCCGAGCCCCCGACACCCCACTGCTGCAAGGTGAGTCTGGTGGCTGGCCACCTCTGGGCACACCCTCCACCACAGCCCCGACCCAAAAGGGAGGCGTCGTTAACTTGCTGCAGCTTCCCCCCAAACTTCCCGGCCCCAGCCTTGGATAACAGTGATGCTCAAGTTCACGTAATTTATTACTGAATTCTTAAGAATTTTTATGTAAGGTGGTGTGGCAACTCTAAGAAATCAGATAGGCAAAAAAAAAAAAAAGACAAAGAAGAAACTTCAAATCACCTGTAATTCGCTACCCAGAACTAACTTCTTTTAACTTTTGGTGTATTTTCTCCCAGATGGTTTTTAAATATGTAAGTCGTTTCATAAAAATAAAATGGAGGCACACTCTATAGCAATGTTGTCCAATAGAAATAAAATGTGCTCCCCACATGTAATTCTAAATTTTCTAGTTGGTGAAACTAATATTAGCAATATAATCTTATTTAGCCCAGTATATCCCAAATATTATCCTTCCAAGAGGGAAATCAATGTAAAGTTATTAATGACATTTTGCATGCTTTTTTAAAACTAAGATTTCAAGTGCTCAATTGCCAAATATGGCTAATGGCTGGCATATCAGATGGTGCAGCTCTATATACTGTTTTGCAATTTATTTTTTTAATTCTTAATATATTATAGATATCCTTCTGTGCTGGTATGTGTAGATCTCATATCTTGGTAATGGCCACATAGAATATGTTATCCACTAGGGATCTTGGGGCTGCAAGTAGCAAAAAATGCAATGCAAACTAGCTTCTGCAATTTGATACCTATTGGCCCAAGTGACTGGAGTCCAGAGGGAGTGAGGACTTCCGGCTGGTGTAACCTGGGCTCCAGCCTATCTCCCTGGGGCTCCGACCCCCTCTCTTGGTTGGCTTCCTCCTCCAGCGAGGTCCTTCTGTGTCTTCCCAGGGCTGTTCCCTTCTAGGACTGAGGAAACTTGTCTGACTCCCTAGCAAACCTCTCCTGGTGTCTCGAAGGTGGAATGGTGACACAGGCGCATTTCTGGGTCCATCGCTATTGCTAGGAGATGGCCCCGGGTCAGCAGCCACTGTGGGCTGGAGAGAAGGGATCACCACATGACTTGCTTAGGCCAATCAGGGCCCACCCCAGTGCCTTGTACTGGGAAGGGGTTATGGAGCAGGACAGATGGACCTCTAGGTTGCCTCCAGTTTTATGTCGTATGCCCCAAACTGTCATGAGTGTCCTTGTGCAACAGTTCAGTCACCAGACAGACTTAAAGGTCATCTGTCCCTGCTCCTGCTACCTGGAACTTCAGCTGCGCACTTACCAGGTACCAGTTATTGGGCCAAGTGCTGTGTGGAAGGTGGGAGCTTTCTGAGGAAGCCCCATAAGGAGTATTACCTTTCACTGTCCCGCTTCTGAATAAATTGATAAATGAAACAAAGGGGTGGCAGATGAAACCCAGATTTGGCCTCTATGACTGATAGAGACTGGACTGGAGGATGTAGCTTGGAGGACAGCCCGACGGACTCAGCCGTGGAGCAGATGTGGACAGTTGTGTCCTCCACCTCCAATCCCCTTGACCCACCCACCCCCCCACTTCTGCAGGAAAACCACACCCATAGGAAGAAGGAGGGCCTGGTTGTTGATGTCCTGATTACCCTCATTTCAGAAATGGGAATATCAACACTCACAGAAGTTAAATAATTTGCCCAAAGTCACACCAATAGTGAGTGACAGAGCCGGGGCTTGAATCCAGGTGTCCTGCTGGAGCCTGGGTTGCCTCCTGTGAGTGGCGGCTGGCTCCAGGAGACTTCACTTGTGGTCCTGGTTCCACCTCTACACCACAGCGAACAGTCCCTCTTCCTGGCAGCCCCTCAGGGACTCTGAAGATAGTGACCATGAGGTGTTGTCGGGGTCTCTGGTGCCTTTCACCTTGGTTATCCGGGATGCTGTCCCTCACCCCCAACCTCTGCAGACTGCCCCACTGCAAAATGAGGCTGTGGGCCCCAGGGACCCTGGGTCACAGCTGAGTTCAGAGCCTCCACACTAGCCCTGGACAACCCCCACTTTCCTACCTCCAAGCCCTGAGCATATCTAACAAACCAATGGCCTCAGAGTGGAGGTCCAGAAGCTGAGGCAGGAGGTAGGACTCTTTGCCCTGTTAACACCCCTGCTCCACCTGTTTCTGCAGGAATTGTGGACTACAGACCCAAAAATGGAGAAATCATCGAGCTGAGGCTGGTCACTTGGTAGCCCCCCAGCTCGCCGACCCCAGCTGCCGCGAACCATCTCTGTACTTCTGCCTTCCGTCCAGATATCCCTGAATCAGGCACGGGCCTGACCCTGCCACCCCCTCACGTGCACTTGGAGCCACGTCCTCAGACCACCCAACCACCACCCCTGCAAGGCTCCTAAGCCACTGCCCGCCTGGGAGAAGGTGGCCAAGCATCGCCCCCGGGATGTCTGTCCGCCTGGGTCTGGCCCAGCCTGGCCCTGCAGGCAGCCCGTGAAGGCCGCTCAGAGTCTGCAGGGCACGAAGCATCTCAGACTCAGCACAAGAAATCTGCTGGCCACTGGCACTGAGTACCACCTGCTCTGAGATTAGGGTCCCACAAGGAGACCTGTATGGCCCAGGGGCCTCAGCCCCGAGCCTACCTCTCTGGTGCACTGTCAGGGCGGCAGCTCCAGAGCTCGCTGTGGTGTGGCAGCTGGCGAGGACCCTGCGGGGCTGCTCAAAGCCTACCTTCAGAATGATTAAAGTGTTGGTTGTGCACACGCCCCAGCGTCCTGGTGCCTCACACTAGGGAGCGAGTGCAGGTGCCCTGCACAGAGAAAGGGGGGTTCCTCCTGGCAGGGAACAGAGGAGGGTGGGTGAGTATTCTGGGTCCTGGGGAAACAACGCTGGCAGTGGCGACGTTGATTGCCATTTAGGGAACATGTGCTTGCTAGACACTTTCTTGCATAACGTTTAGGTCGTTGATATTTTTGTTGTCATCTCTCCTTTACAGATAAGGAAACTAGTGTTCAAAGAGGGCAAATGAGACACCACAGTGTCGAGCACAGCTTAGGAGATAGACAGACCTGGCCTGGGCGGCCTCTTGGCTCCTTCACTCAAACACTGAAAACTGGAGGCTTCACTGATTATTATGATTACTTGGCAGAGACCAAAGTCAACTGGAGGCCCAGGACCCTGGAGCTTGGGTTCTCACCCCTGGCTTTTCCCCAGCGCAATCAGGACACCAACCCAGGCCTTAGCAGCCAGGGTGCGGGGACCCTGCCTCTTGGTGGGAAGGCTCTGGGCTATCTCTGGGAAGTGGGGTTCAGGCCACAGAGACATCCTACTTACCCCATCCCACTGAAGTTAGGAGGGGGGCCTGCCCTCGGAGGGATCCCTGATTGGCAGCATGTCCGTCAGATTTTATAGTGATGCACACAGAGTCCTCAAAACCACAGATTAAACATGGGCCTCTTCCTAGGACGCCAGCTTCAAATATGTAGGGTCCAGGTAGGTAGCAGAAGTAGGCAATTTACCAGTTCTTTTGTATTGAAACAAACACATCAAAGTATCGGAAAGCCCAAATGAAAAAGTGGCCTCTGTTCTTACATGAGGTTTCAGGGTCCAGAACCCAGAGGGCTTGCTCACTTGTCTTCCACAGCCACAGCCTGGGGTTCTTCCAGGAGGACTCAGGGCCCGCCCTGAGGCTCTCCCTGTCACAAACCTTTCACGGAAGAGCAGCGACTCAATGAGGTCTGCAGCTTGCCTCAGGTCACACGGTTGGAGGGAGCAGAGCTCAGATCCTCAGCCACTGACCCCAGCCCTCGGCACTTGCCAGTGCACCACCCTGCCACCTTGCCACCCCGTGAGACACCAACCGAGAAGCCACAAACCCTTCCCACGCAGGGCAGAATGGCTGTGGCTGCTCCTCGGCCAGGTTGGCGAGAGGGTGGGCGGTAAATACTGGGAACGCCCCTGCACTCAGCTTTCCAGAGTCCATGCGCTGGGTATGACCCACCCTCCAGAGAGACTGTCCTAGGGTGTGTTTGGCCACTGAATCCTGATCAAATCAAAGGATCTTTGCTAAAACGACCCAGCCTGGGGGCAGCCAAGAGCAGTAGGGAAAGGGAAGTTGGGGCTCAGGTCTCTGTCACTTCCACTATCCTCAGGCCTTCCATGTCCTCACATCACCCTCAGTCTGCATGTGGCCCCAACAGTGACTCTGCCCCTTCTCGGTTGAAGTCCCCAGCCCCTTCTTAATTCTCTGTCTGTGCACCAGAGCCTGGTGAGGGGTCTTACCAGCACAGCCCACCTATGGACACTGGGTCAGGTGTCTGTCTGGCACAACCAGCTGGGGCCCTGAGAAGGGGTGTGGGCGAGAGAACAGTCATGTATGGAGCAGTCTGCTAAACAGAGGCCCTCCTTGGGGACCAGGGATCAGAACAGAGTTTAGCTTGTGTTCAGATCTGGAGGACTCCAGACAAACCACTTCCCCTCTCTCTGCCTCTTTCTTACTCCCAGGTATGGGATAGTGCCTTGGCTGACACAGCGTGCTTATGCCTGTGACCTCGTCAGAGATCACAGGTGGGGAAACTGACGCCCCGGGAGTGATTTGTCTAGAGACATGTAGCAAAAATAGGGGAGGCCTGTTTCACAGCCTCTGTAGCCCTGTTGCTAGAAATTGGTCCTTCCCCTCCCCCGTGCCTCCCAGAATCCCTCCCTGAATCATCTGCTAGAACAGCAGCACCGTGGGCCCTCAGAGGGCAGCACTCAGATATGGGGCATTTGGGAGCCTGTGGGCAAGGGCAGTGTGCTCTGAGATGTCCTAGGCTTTCAGAGGGTCCTCAAAGAGTGAGAGGGAGCCCCTTGATGCCCTCCATGAAGCTGGGTGCCTCAACCCCCCTTCTCCCAGAAGGGAGAGCCCAGGTTAAAAACTGGGGCTCTGGAGCCAGACAGACTGGGTCTAAATTCCCCAGCACTACCCTGGGCACCTTGATTTTGTCCCTCACTGAGCTCTCTGTGGCACCCCACTCCAGGAGTAACTGCAGAGCGGGTGGGATGGAGCCCTCTGTGCCTGGCAGCAAGTCGTGTCGTATCTGTCTGCATCCTGGCCCTTCTGGACTGCCCTGTGGGATCACCTGCTGGGTCGCCTGCTTTGGGTTCTGACGTCAGCCTTCCTGGGCAGCTCTCTCCACCCCACCAAGGCACCCAGGCTTCATCTTGGTTAATCTTCATTCTTCATAGCTGACCCCTCACCAGGCAGGACAGGTGGGAGCCACTTTGTGGCAGTCTTGGGAGGAGGTGTAGACAGGTTTGCACTGCTCACCACTCCCCCACCAGCTCAGCTCTGAGAAGGTCAGGGTGTTTATTGTTTATAAAAATTGTTATTGTTTTTTATTATTAAAGGACACTTACTGGAAAACTGACAGAATCCCACAAAGAATATAACTCTTAAGGGGCCTTGATTTCTCCTATTCAGGAAATGTGGGGGGAGACCCATGTCCCTTTGGCTGGCTCAGTTTCTCTCCTATAACCCCTTGTGGAGAAACTTTGTCTAAATACCCCCATATTTTTGTCCTTGGCCTGGAAATTTCCTGCCATACATTTTGGTATGTCAGCAGTGATTTGCAGGCTCCAGCGGGCGTCAGAATCACCAGAGGCAAATGTGAAAATTCAGATTCCTAAGCCCACCGTAGAGCGTCTGAATGAGCAGGTCTCTGGTGAGGCTGGGGCTTTTAAATTCAGATTCAAGTATGCTTAATGAGGGTTGGGGACACTTGCAGCCATTCTGCGATCTGACCACCAGAGGGCGCCCGGACCAGGCTGAGTGGTCGCTCTGTGCGGTCTAGTTCTTGCAGACAGGTTGCTGTCGTCAAAGACAGGCTAGGGATCAGCCGAGTCCAGTAGGGAGGAGCTTCCGCAGAGAAGAAAATCCCAAGTCCGGAAAGACTCTGGCAGCCCGCACGGGGCTCCTGGCTAGTGCTCAGAGAGGCCAGTGCAGAGCTTGAAATCTCCATCAGCCTATTCTGAGCTGGGGCATCACTCGTTCAGACACGAACGCTGAGACCCAGGAAGGGGCAAGGGCTTAGTGGCAGCTACTCTGCCTCCCAGCCAACCCAGGGCTCTTTGTCCTGCTAGAGCTGAGGGCAGAGGGTGGGCCGCAGCAAGTCCAGTTATGAGTCAGCTCTGAGTGCCCAGGAGATGGGACAGGGGCTGGCCAGGGATGGATGCTTGGCCAGCGCTACCCTGCTTCCGCAATTGTAGCCTTGGTGATTCAGCTTCCTCTGCCTGCCTAGAGGGGTCCCTCCCTGGGCTGGGGAGAGAGGAGGTGCTGGGACTAGGGAGGGACAATGGAGAGGCCTTAAGGGTCTCCGTAGTCCAACTCTTCTGAAAGCTGAGGTCCCACGAGATGACTGTGGGGCTAGAGATCGGCCCTGGGATGGGGGCCCCTGCGGGGAGGGCCCTAGAAGATGGAGTCTCCTGTGATGCTGGGGGTTTTACTGGGCTCTCTCAAAAAAGATGCTCCAGTGTCTCCTTCCCTGATTTGGTCTGTATAGGAGACTCGCCTTGGCTCTGGGTGGGGAGGGATCTGATCCTCCACCAGTCGGGGGAGGAAGGACAGACAGGCTGACCACTTCAGCTGCGGGGGGAGTCTACTGAAGGAGGGAATGAAAGGCGGATGGAAGAGTGTGGTGGAGAGGGAGGCGGGGCTAGACATCGCTCAGGGCTCCTGGACGCGGCCCGGCTGGGGGCGGGGCCAGGGGCTCAGCCCAACTTTCCGGGTGGGGCGCGGGCGGTGGCGGCAGCGGAGGCGGGGCCAAGATCGTGGAGCCTCGCCCGCCTGGCCTGGCCCGGGCAGGAGCCGGGCGGGAGCTGCTGTCTGATCCGCAGCCGCAGCCCGAGCCGAGCCGCAGCCGAAGCATCGGGAGCTGGAGGATATTCCCTGCCGGAGTGGAGCCCAGCCGAGCTCACCGCCTGGCACTAGCCAGATCGCGGGCCTGGGCACAGTCGGAGGCAGGGAACCGCGAATACCAGGCACCACTGGACACGGGCACAGAAGGCTGGATCACCCCTGCCAGGCCTGGGCATGGCCTGAACACGCAGGCGATCGCGGAGTCTGGATCAAAGAGGAAAAGGAACAAGGATTGCATCCAATATAGCGTGGGCACTAGGCAGGAAGAAGAATAGAGACTTCACCTGGCAAGGGGCAGAGGTGCCCAGAGCTTACTAGGCCAGGACTGAGCACCAGAGAGCCTGGCATCTCCAGCAACCGCCACCTGGGCTCTGCCCTGCTTGAGCCGGAACACAGCTCTTGGACCTTGGCTGGCACAGGCCTGGCAGAAGAAGCGGTCATCTCACCTGTCTGAAAGGAAAGTAGGGATCTGAGAAACCAGGACCTGGCCTGGACCAAAGGGGCTCTCTGGTGGCTCAGAGCTGGTTACTGGCAGCTGGACCCCTTCCCCAGCCCCACTGGTCCGGATGTGCCGCTGTCCTCTGGAGCACCATGACGGCAGGATGACCTCTGCTGAGGCAGTGGCAGAGACTAGCGGTGCTCGGGTGGCTGGGTCCCCTGAGTGGCCCCCTGATACCCACGAGAACCCTGGGCGGCCTGGCCGGACCCGGGTGGCCGTGGCAGCACTGGTGTGGCTGCTGGCGGGAGCCAGCATATCCAGCGTCAACAAGTGGATTTTCACGGTGCACGGCTTTGGGCGGCCCCTGCTGCTCTCGGCGCTGCACATGCTGGCAGCAGCGCTAGCATGCCACCGGGGAGCGCGGCGCCCCATGCCCAATGGCACCCACCGCCAAGTGCTGCTGCTCAGCCTTACCTTTGGCACCTCGATGGCCTGCGGCAACGTGGGCCTGAGCACTGTGCCCCTGGACCTGGCACAGCTGGCCACCACTACCACACCACTGATCACACTGGCTCTGTCGGCGCTTCTGCTCGGCCGTCGCCACCACCCACTGCAGTTCGCCGCCATGGGCCCACTCTGCCTGGGGGCTGCCTGCAGCCTGGCGGGTGAGCTTCGGTCACCACCTGCGGGCTGTGGCTTCCTGCTGGCCGCCACCTGCCTCCGAGGCCTCAAGTCCCTTCAGCAGAGTAAGTGCCCGGGTCGCTGTTTGAGGAGGTGGGGATCGGGGTGGGTGTGTGGCCTGGATGGCCCTGTGAGGGATGTGGCTGTTATACCATTTTACAGATAAAGAAACTGAGCCTTGTGGCTTTGGAAGAGGCAGAAACTGAGGCTCAGAAACAGCCAACAACTTAGTGAGTTCCAGGCCCCAAACGTAGACTCTGGAGGCCCAACTAATATTTAATAATAGCTGCCATTGACCTATGTCTCATATTTTGTCCCCTTATGTCACTGGATCCCCATACTGCCCTGATCAAGGAAATCACTGTATTGTCTTGTCCCCATCTGACCAGCAGAGAGGGTTGCCCTGGGCCATGTGGTGAGTGAGCAGCTGAGGTACGATTTGAGCCTGGCATTCAATCTCCATGCTGTCCAAGATGTGGCAGAAGGCTGTGGCCCCAGAGGGAGACCTGACAGCGGGGACCAGGGAGGGAGAAAGAGGGCAAGGCCTCAAGCTGGGGTTTGGAAGGCTAAGGGTTTGGCTGAGTCTGGGAAGGAAGGGCCTGTGTTTACTGGGAGCTGCAGTGTAACAGGCTTGTGCTGGGTGTTGACCTTGACTCATCAGGGCCCCTGCCACCTTCCCCCTGCCCATTTTACAGATGATGGAACTGAAACCCACAGAGCTTTGTGATTTACCCAGGGTTGCCTCACCCCTGATGACAGGAGACAGGGAACTCTGAGCAGAGGGCGGGGGAGGCTCCAGGCCTAGACCCCACTAAATCACTCTGTCTGAGGGTGGAGGCCACCTTCCTGCCTGTCCTTCTGAGGGGAGTCTGTCACAGCCCTACTCTCTCTCTGCCTAAACCAAGGGTGAGGCCGAGGCACCCACTCAGGGCAGGGAGGACACACCTCTGCTCATACGGGGTGACCTTGGGCAGCCCTGAGCCTTGTCTGGGCCTCAGTGTCCCTATCTGTTTGGTGGAGAAGGGTCGGAGTCGATGGAGTCCTAGGGGCCTCTTGCTCTCCCTCCCTTCCAACGCTGAGATCCTGTGACCCAGGCATGTGGAAAGGAAGGGGTGCTCCAAGGGCACTGGGCTGGGGTTGGGGGGTGGCCTGCAGCCATGGAAGGTTGAAATCAGGATTCAGCCCTGTCCTGGCATCTTCAGAGGCAGGACCCAGAGGCCCTGTCCCCATCCTCCCAGGTCCTGTGTCAGGGCCGAAGCCTGGTTCTATTTTTGCCCTCAGGTTATATGAGAGCTGGTGACTGAGCTCAGGACTGGGTTCTGGGCATGAGTCGGCAGTGGGAAACCTGACCCCATGGGCACACCTACTCCTCCACCCCCCAAACCAGGCAGGGCCACAAGGCCAGGAAGGCTGCAACCTTGAGGCCCACACCATGCCTGCTGAGGTCCAGAGCTCCTCACCGATAAGGAGCCCCGGCCTGCAGAGTGGGCTATGGCTGGCCAGGACCCAGGCACACAGGTACGGAGTAGCAGGTGCCTGGCATCAGGCCACTTCTTGGCCTTTGCCAGCTCCTCCCATCTCTCTCTTGTCAACTGCCTGGCCTCCTGAGGTGGGTAGGGTGCTTGGTTCAGACTCCCACAGCACCCTCTGCTTCCCCCATCAAGACTCTGAATGCCCCACATTATAGCCACTTGGTTATCTGTTTGTGTCCCATCCGACAGGAGCTCCGAGAGGCCATGGACTAGGTTGAGGCAGCTCTGTGTCCCTAGCCCTGGCCTGAGACCTGGCACTAGACAGGTCCTCCTGAAGTGGTAGATTTATCAATGGTGCTGACAGCAGAATTGGCAGGCTGGTTGGGCTACATGGCTCAGGGTGCTCATGAGGGAGCTTAGGAGGCTGGCAGCCCCACAAAGAGAGAGGGGTCCAGGAGAGATGGGGAGGAATAGATTGGAGCCAGGGGGTGGCACGGGTTTTGGACAAGAGGAGTTTCCAGTTCCCGAGGTTCCAGGAAAGGCGCCAGGGCCAGGTTTAGATGAGAACAGACTCCACAGGAGCAGAGGGTGATATAGCCTAGGAAGAGGAGCACCCAGGCAGCCACGGCGGAGCCAGCAGCCTCTCTCCTACCTGGGCCAGTTGCAGACTCAAGGGATACATGGGGGAGGAGCGATGCCAACTTCCCACTCACAGACAGGCTGGGAAGTAGGGCATGAACTTATTCTCAACTGTACTCACCTGCATCAGGGAGCAGCCTGACCTAACCCCTGCCCTCTGAGCTATCAGGCTGGTGGGGAGACGCCCTCAGACATCATGATGACAGGAGGGAAACTCCAGAGCCAAGGCAGACACAGATGTGGTCAGGGCAGTTACTTACAGGGGAGACCAGAGAAGGCTGCCTAAAGGAAGAGGAATGCAGTGAGTGATGATAATAACAATAACAAAATCATAGTAGCAAACACTTGCGGAACCCTGTGTACCCATGCTGTTGCCCAGCTCTTCACACAGCAACAGCAGGAAAGGGCATTCTGGGAGCAGGAAACAGGCCGTGCCCGGGCGTGGGGCATCAGCCAGCAGGAGCAGAGTGTGTGGGATTGAGACAGCTGCAGTGGTGAGCAGTTACCACTGGGCACCAGGCCCTGTGCTCAGCACCGCACACAGCCCTGTAAGGGGGGATATTGTCATGTTCCCAATGCTACACATGGAGAGACAACGCTTAGAGAGAGGGTGGCTTGCCTGATACCATGCAGCTAGTGAAGGAATGAGGATGGTGTAACCCAGCAGCCAGCAGAACAGGGTCTAGAGAGCATGTCTGTCTGCATGTGGCAGAAGCTCAGGCATGTTCAGATGCTCAAACAAAAATGCCTTTGGAAAAGGCGAGGTTGCAATGGAAGGCTTGGAGGTGGTGTCAGCAGAGGAGTGGTCACTAAGAAGTCAGGATGACAGGCTGGCATTTTGGGGGCTTTGGGTGGGGTGAGCCACGTCTGGCAGAGGATGACCGCCCTTTCCCTGGGCTGCACGGGGGTGAGGCAGAGGGCTGGGTGGGATGCAGAACAGGCTCAGAGGCCGAGGGAGGAGGTTAGAACCTTCCCGTCTGACGGTCTCCCAGAGGTAAGTTCACCTGAAATCCTAAACACCTTTCGATGATTGGCCCTCTAACACACAGGCCACGGGCAGCTCGTACAGTGCTAAATTTGGAGCGAACGAGCAGGAGGTATTCCAATTATCTGTTCATTTCTAGAAATGCTCGAGCCAGAGGGACGGTTGCCTAGAGAACAAAGCCAAAACATCGAAATGAAATAGAGAGAGATTTCCTATGCTGAGCATAGCCTCTGAATAAGCTCCTCGGTGGCTCTTCGGAAAGTGTGTGTCAGAAAAATGCACAGAGGCTCGGAGAGCCCCCGGATCGATTACTCATCTGCCTCCACTACGACCTGGACGAGGTCCCGACCGTCAGGGCCTTCGTGCAGACACTGCCCTTCATGTGAGCTGTGTCTGACTTTGATGACGGCCCCACTTCCTTGGTGAACTGCCTGGGTGGTAACACATATACTCATGCGTGTACACAGAGGCATGCATTCACACAGGTGCGAAGGGGCAGGATCCTGTCTTTCTTACGAAGCCAAAACATTCCCCTTAGTCCTGGATTCAGCTAGGCGAGCCCCAGCACTGGGAGCAAGAGATGCTAATTAGTGAGGGATGGCCAAGAGCAAACAATGAGATTTTTGTTGTTCTCTTGATCCCAGTGGTCATGAGTGAATGAAGCAATGAATGGACCTAACATTTGACTCAAACAATTTAATATTTTAAAATTCTTTTTTTTAAATGTAAAGGCCATGTTGTTAAGTAAGTGGTAGAGCTGGAGACTTCCGTGGGCCTGTCCCCGCGACGGTGGTAGGAGCTACACTGTGGGGTAGTGGGTGTGACAAGGGCTGAGGAAGGCAGGTCGGGCAACTGAGTGCAGGGCCTTCAAAGCTGGGTAAGGACCTAGGCTATTGTTCCCCAGGGTCTGGGGAGCCCCTGAAGATATTTATTGGGGGGAGCCACACTTCGTGTTTACTGATCGTTTGAATATCACTAGTGGATGATTGTTTTAGCCTCATGGAAAGCAGTTTGAAGGGGGTGATAACAGGGCTATTTATTTTATCTTTTTACATTTACTGAACACCTACCTTATGAAGGACTTTATGTATGTTACCTGTTTTAATCTTTGTAAAGACCCTCTGTTTGAATTTTTATAAAAGTCCCTGTGTACTAGGTTTTATTATCACCTAACTTTGCAGATGAAGAAGCCTAGGCCTCCACAGGCGATGCAAAGTGCCAGGTCACAGCTAGGAAGGCGAGGATACAAGTCAACAACCCAGGCAGTGTGATTCCGGACTCTTGATTATCACGTTACAGGGGCTGGGCCACGCTTCCTGGAGGACCGGCCTTGGAGGTCATGCTGGGTTGGCGAAGTGGGGGTTTTCTGCCCACAGGGTGCTGATTGATGGCTGCTGTCCTGGTTGCAGGTGCCCTGCTGCAGGAGGAGAGGCTGGACGCGGTGACCCTGCTGTACGCCACCTCGCTGCCCAGCTTCTGCCTGCTGGCAGGTGCGGCCCTGGTGCTGGAGGCTGGCGTGGCTCTGTCGCCTGCTCCCACTGACTCCCGCCTCTGGGCCTGCATCCTGCTCAGCTGCCTCCTGTCCGTGCTCTACAACCTGGCCAGCTTCTCCCTGCTGGCCTTCACCTCTGCCCTCACCGTCCACGTCCTGGGCAACCTCACTGTCGTGGGCAACCTCGTCCTGTCCCGGCTCCTGTTTGGCAGTCGCCTCAGCGCCCTCAGCTACGTGGGCATTGCACTCACTCTTTCGGGAATGTTCCTTTACCACAATTGCGAGTTTGTGGCCTCCTGGGCTGCCCGCTGGGGCTTCTGGCGGAGGAACCAGCCTGGCAAGGGTCTTTGAGACCTGGGAGACCACATGGGCTAACTGGGATAGCCCCAGCCCAAATGTGACCTTGGCCAGTGACCATGGGCAAAGTGGAGAGCAGGCCGCCACTGGTGCCACAGGAGAGAGAGGCACCTTTGGGAAAGGCGACCTTGGAGGCAGGAATGGGACCTCCCAGAGAGACCCGCCTGTCCCTGCCTACCTCTCCTCGTCACAGACCCCACTCACCACTGGATGGTGGGTCCAAGCCTGGCACAATCACCACGCTTGTCAGAGTAATTATTACTGATATCAATGACTATGCCAAAAATTGCTGGCCAAACTTTGAGAACCTCACAGAGTTCCGATGACGACGATGACGATTCTTGGCGGTTGCACAATCCTTCCTCCAGAGAGGGGGGAGGCAGCTAGGGTGCCCAGAGGGGGGCTTCTTGCTGCTTGGCTCCCCTGGGGAGGTGGGGGTCATGTGTGCCAACCCCTGGCAGCTACTATGGCCTCACCCCTGGGCCCCCCAATTTTGGGTCTTCCGTCCCCAAATAAACTATTTTTGCTTGTACACCTGTGTCATTCCTTGGGGTTACAGCCAAGGAAATATAGGGAGAGCGATGGCCTCTAGCCACCTACAGAAAAACAAGAACATCCTCCCTTACCTACCACGACCTGTCCAGGCCTCCCCTCAACTTAGCCCCATTGTCTAAAGTCCCTCGACTGGCCAGGCCACCATTGCCCATCTTCTGGAGGGCAAGAGTGGCTTCTTCCCTGATCTGCTTTGGGCCTTCCACTCCAACTTCCTCGAAGCCCCAGAGGGATCTTTCTGAAAGATCATGCCTTCTGCAGCTCCGTACCTCTCTTGGGAAAAAGTCAGAACTTCCTGCCCCAGACCACAAGACCCTCGGGATCTGGCCCCTGCAGGCTCGCCAGGCTCCTGTCTCACTGCTCCTCTCTCAGGTGTCCATCTTCCAGCCTCATGACTTCCTTTGAGTCCCCCCTATTGCCAGGCCCACTCACCAGAACCTTTGCACATGCTGTGCCCTCTGTCTGGTGTCCTCCCTCTACACATCCTTCTCCCTTTCATGGCCAAACCCTTGCCTGGGGGAGAAAACCCAAACATGCAACTCTCTAAAAGAAAAACCAAAAAAGGAAGCATGATGGAGGAAGGGCCTTAATAAGGGACTGTGCCCAGGCTGTGGCTGCAGAGGGCAAGGAATCAGGGTGTGTTCACGGAAGAGGGAGCACTCATCAGGGAGGATCTTGTGGGCTGGCCCAGGGGACTTGCAGCGGGGCAGGGCTGTCATGCTGAGAAGTTAGGACAGCAGACCTAACCCCTAGAGCTGTCCCGATTCTCCCCTCGACCTGCTGGCTGAACTCAGCTTCACTTCTCTCCCATCTTTTGCTTGGCCCTGGGCACTTAACTCCCCCACCCACCCCACCGAGCTGCCTCTGCTGGAGACTGTCCATTAAAAACAATAAGGACCTACCCTGGCTGGTGTGGCTCCGTGGATTGAGTGCCGGTCTGTGAACCAAAGGGTTGCCGGTTTGATTCCCAGTCAGGGCACAGGCCTGGATTTCGGGCCGGGTCCCCAGTGTGGGGTGCACAAGAGGCAGTCATACATTGGTGTTTCTCTCCCTCTCTTCCTCCCTTCCCCTCTCTAAAAATAAATAAAATCTTAAAAAAAAAAACCAGTAAGGACTCTGTCTGGATTAGGGAAAACGGGGACCTAATTCTGCTTTGCCCACTTCACTGTGTACAGTGTACCTTAGGTAGGTAGCCTCCCCTCTCTGAGCCTCAGTTCCTTTATCTGCAGAGTGGGGCTGATGATCTCCCCGTGGGTTCCAATGAGGAGCCCGGTGGGCCCGGCCAGGGAAAAAGAGGGGTGATGGTGTCAGCTGGCTTGGTCCCTATCTTGGGCTATCATCTTATCATCTACTTTCTCCAGCCCCATCTGGAAAGTGAGACAGTATCCCCCTTCTGTGTGAGGATGGGAACTAGATTAGGTTGGGGCTGTGGTCCAGGGGGCCTCAGGGAGAAATCAGTCATTCACACAGCTAGAATTCATGGAGGACCACTATGCCAGCCAGTGCTAGACAGCGCAGCCTGAGCAAGGCTGGGAGTTACCTGGCCCAGGAAGGACATGTGCTAGGTTTCCTAGCCTTGACCCCCATCTAGGCTGGCCTTGTGGAGGGAAGTGGGCCCAGGATGAGTCACTCACCACACACCCTCCCTGTGACTCAGAGATGCCAAAGGCTAAGCCTTGTCCTGGTATAGCCTGGGCATCACCAGTATCCATTCTGTGGCTTGGACAAACAGGACAGAGGACAGTCAGCAGGGCAAGGATATTCTCCCCTTGGGTGGGCAGAATATCCTTAGTATTCAGGACCCTTCCCCATTCAAAGCGGCTCCCGGTCATAGCAGGAGCCTCCCTGCAGCACCCTTGCCTGGCCTCCTGGGCCCAGTGGAATGCTTGGCTTAACAGAGAGCCTCCTGTCAAAAGCTAGCCCCTGGTGGTTGTAGGGGTGGGACAGGGGGGATTTAGAGCAGTACTTGACCTGGGGGCTGGCATGTCACCGGACTCAGGACCATTCAGCATTGAGGTGATTTCCCCGGGCTCATAATTGAAGTCCACCCTATCACTCCTCCCAGCAGTGGGCAGAGAGCACTCAGCTGGGAGTCAGAAAGTCTGGGTTTAACTCTCCTTTCTCACAATATGACCTGTCTAGTCTCTCCTGGCTTCACAGCGTCTAGGAAGAGAGGATCATAGGGCTAACTGGCAGGAAGGGCTTAGAGGGTGAATCTCAGTGAAAGGCCACTGTCCCTCTAGGCTCTGCCTCTTCCTAGTTCTATCACCTCAGGCAAGTCACTTCACCTCTCTGAGCCTCAGTCTTTGTACCCAGTTCCTGCTGTGAAGCCTCTTCTGGATAATAGATGTCACCTTCCCTTGGGAAGCCCTTCTCTGCCCCCACCCTTGCTCTGCCCCAAGCCAAGCTGAATTAAAGATCACCCCAGCTCCCTGCACTTCCCCAGGCAGGGCTGTGTGCACATTCTATTCTCAGAACTGCTTCATCACCTTTCCTCCACCGGCCTGGGCTCTGGTAAGGCTGAGACAACTGTCTTGCTTGCCACTGTCTCCCCAGCACTGGCCCAGATAAAGTAGGCAGAAGAGAATAGTAGTCAAGAGCAGGGGCCAGACCCGGTCAAATCCCAACTCCGGCATGTCTAAGCTATGTGACCCTGGGCAAGGGCCTTCCCCTCCTGTGCCTCTGTGAGATGGGGGCAGCAGTAGAACCTAACCCCATCTAGCTCCCAGAAGCTGTAAGTGCTTAGCCACAGTGTCTGGAAGCTAACAGGTCCTCAAGAAAGGTTAGTAGACAGACTCACTGTAGACACTCAGGCACTGCCCAGTTCCTCCCCCAAGGCTACTCATGCTACCCCCGCCCCCAGCCTTCCATTGCACAGTGGGAGCCCCCAGGGCATGCTCTTGCTGGAGCAGGGCTGGATGGATACCCCAGCTCCCACCACCTACCCCTGTCTTGGAGGAAACAGGGGAAGCTGGGTCTTTGCTGGGCCTTTGCTGGGCATCCTGCCATTGTGAATTCAGAACAAAGCTGCTGTCTCGTTCAGCCCCAGCTGCCAGGGGCCCCTCCTAGCCTCCCCAAGGGGCCTTTGGATTGGCATTCCAGGGGGCCAGGGCAAACAAGGACTCTTCTTGCTTTCTACTCTGCTCCGAAATCAGCTTAGGGATGCCAGAAACTCACGCTGTTCCTGCTTGGTTGCAAATGTTTCCTGGAAATAACACAAAACACAATGGAGAGCCATGGAAGGTTCTGAGGATGCAAGAGCCCTGATGCTCAATAAACATTTCTTGATAATGGACATTCAGTTTGGTCTGGGTCCTGTGTGGAGGAGATAATGAAGGGGCAGGGAAACCCAGGAAGAGCTATCACTGTGGTCCAGGTAAGCAGATGACAGTGGGGACAGTTTCTTACATCCAGCACATAGTAATATCAGTTGTATTGATTTGGGGTAACAGATTATCCCCAGACATTATGGCTTAAAGCAGTAAATATTAATTATCTCACGGTTTCTATGGATCAGGAATTTGGGAGTGGCTTAGTGGAATAGTTCTGGCTCAGGGTCTGCCAGGAGACTGTAGTCAAGACGCTAGCCAGAGCTGCAGCCACAGGAAGGCTTGGTGTGACTACGTCCATTTTCAGGATGGGTCCACTTACACGGCAGAAAGCCTTGGTTCCTTGCCATGTGGGCCTCTCCACAGGGCTCCTGTGACATTGTGGTTGGCTCCCACCAGAGCGAGTGATTCAAGGCAGTAGGAAGCCACAATGTCCTTTTTGACCCAATTTTGCAAGTCATACTCATTTCTCTAATACTCTTATTTATTCATTAATTCTAATATCTTCATTTCTCTAATATCTTACTGGGTACAGATTGACCCCATTCAATGTGAGCATGAATGCCAGAAGGAGGAGGTCACTGAGGTCATCTCTGAGGCTGGCTACCACACCAGTGAATGTTGAGTGAGTGATTGAGCAGGACACAGCCCGGGGCCACGGGGAATTAATTTGGAAGTTTCCTGATCCAAAGAGGGATATCTTGTCAGCCCCACCTCTGCATCCTCCCTGACACAGTACCATGCAATCCTGGCCCACAGCAGGCACTTGGCAAATGCACATGGTGATGGGCCCTGGCCGGGTGGCTCAGCTGGTTGGAATGTAGTCCCGTGCACCAAAAGGTTGCAGCTTTGATCCCAGGTTTGGGTGCATATTAGAGTCAACCAATCGATATTTCTTTCTCACACTGATATTTTTTCTCTCTCTTTCCCCCTTTCTCTCTAAAATCAATAAACATATCCTTGGGGAAGGTTTAAAAAACCCCATGGTGATGGATTTCAGAGAGCCACATTTTGGGCCTCAGTCAGTTGTTTCCGTAATTGGAGGCTGGGGGGCACATTCTTATGGCCACCACAGGGCATTGTGGCTCCTATTTACAGAGTAAGCAGAATTCCAGAAAAACTCCAGGGTCTGCATGAAGTCACAAAGCAGGATAAGAATCCACAACTGGACTCTCATCCCAAGCTCCTTCCCAGATGGTATAGATCCTCAGTCCAGAGATGGGGGTTGGCGGATTCTTAGGGCATTTGGACTTAACAACCCAGGATAGGTTGTTGTACACAGTACAGCAAGGATAGGTGAAGTACACAGGGCTGTGTACTTCAGGGTCAAGAGTTACCTGTCACTGGGATTTGTAATGAGATCACCGTTTCAACAGAGGTCATTCAAGGGAAACCCCCAGGGCCACCGGCATGTCCCTATCTACCTGACAGGGTATTATAAATTTCACAGAAACTTCTCAAACCAAATTTAATTGACTTTAATTCATCATAAAGAAAGAAAGAAATTCTGCATTCTTGGAGCGGGATAGTTAAAGATTCATGAAATCAAACAAAGGCCTGGGATTCCCTGCTCCAAGCCAGGCTTTCAGGCCCTGAGGACCATTTCATCTCCCCTATGACAGACTTGCATCAAAACTCCAACATGACTTTCTTTGCCTAGGTTGTCTGATTAAAGGACCACTCTACTCTTAGTCCCAAAGAAATAGAGTGAACTGTTTGGGGAAAGGACTTGGACCCTCTCAAGAGCCCTCCATCTCAACCTCTCCCACTTAAGATGTGAAATCCTGGTCCCACCACATCCAATTCTGAATATAAAAAATATAGCTTAGAAAGAGCCAAAATTATATTTTCTCAACTATAAAAATATGCATAGAAGGAAATACACCACAATACCAAAATCTTGACCTGGTTACTGCTTGAAGATGGTATTGTAGATGGACCATATTTGTTTTCCTTTTTCCACAAATGAGCATGTGGGAAAAGTAAATTTCTCAGGGTTCTAGTGCTGAAGAAGACAGAGTAGGCATAGTCCGTCCTCCCCGCTAAATACTACTAAAAACCCTGGACAGAATGCATGAAGCAGCCATCTGACGACTCTGAAGGAGAAATGGTAGGTGGATTGGGAAAGGAACCAGAACTTGCGGTATAAACAATCTGGCGGCAAGTTCCCTGTTTGGTTCCTGTATCTCCTGGCCTCGCCGAAAAGGCAGTGTGAATCCTGGAACTGTGCATTGGACTGGAAAAGAACTCCAAGAAAAGCCCTGGCATTGTCTTCTGAGGAGTAGGAAGGGGGGCCCCCTACCATCAGACAGATAGAATGAGGGAAATCACCTTGTTTTCTTTTCCATCTGGCCCTGCCCCCAGACAAGCCTCATACTGAAGTTGAAACTGGGCAGCAGCAGTGGCAGTGGCATCTGGAAAAGCACCTAAAACTCTGAGGGGAATCCTTTTCTCTGACCAAAAGAACCGTGGCCTGAAACGTATGTGTGTGTAGGGATCTCCATTTCCTTTTTTCTCTCTTCATATTGTCACTTGGGCCCAGAGCAGATCCAGTCCCCGAATGTATGCAGCAGAACACAGAGATTGAAGGCCCTGATTCCTAACTGGGGGACTAGAGAATGAGCACTTGTGAAAACTGGAGAGTGGGAGGAGGGTCGTGGAGAGGAGGGAGCTTGAGAAATGGATCCCATAAGGCTGCAATATGCACTGATTGGCTCACATGGGTGGGTCTGACCCTGAACAATATTCCAATGACTTTGAGAACTAAACTTTCAGGTAGACCCTCCAGATTTCAAACTGGCCCCCGGGTGGCACAAGCTTAAGACAGATCTGACTTACATTGAAAGTTTGGAAAACTGAACTGATATTGGAACTCTGGTCCTGTTAAAAAACAAAATTCAAGTGAGTACATTTTTAAAGATCTTACTGGCTTTATTCAATGATTCATGAATTGAGCAGCATCCAATCTAGCAGATAAAAAGGAGCTCCAATGAACTGTACAGAATAAAGACCTTTATAGGCAAAGGGGAGCAGGAACAAGGAAGTCATTCTAAGCAAAAAAAGTGGGTTTGTTAGCAAGGTTATTGGGGATGACAGGCTCTATCAGGTAATTCCTGATTGATTGGTTTGAGATTACATTTCTGGGAGAGCTGAAACTGTAATTAGGTCTCGATTTGGTGACATGGGGTTTAGCGTAAGTGACTCCATTTTGGACCTGTTGCCTTATTTTTAACAGCCCACAGGAGGCAGATCAGAATTGAAGTGAAATGGGTCAGCTCCTAAAACAAAATCTCAAAATTTTCCAAAGGATTTAAACAAGGCCTAGAGTCTCAGAACATCACATTCAAATGTCCAGTATACAACCCAAAATCATTCTATATACAAAGAACCAAGAGAGTCTGAACATAGGAGATGACCCAGCTGTTGGAATTACCAGAAAAAGTCTTTAGGAATGAAAAGATAGAAAGTCTCAGCAGAGCCCTGGCTGGCGTAGCTCAGTGGATTGAGCGCGGGCTGCGAACCAAAGCATCGCAAGTTCGATTCCCAGTCAGGGCACATACCTGGGTTGCAGGCCAGGTCCCCAGTGGGGACCACATGAGAGGCAACCACACATTAATGTTTCTCTCTCTCCTTCTCCCTCCCTTCCCCTCTCTAAAAATAAATAAATAAAATCTTTAAAAAAAAAAGAAAGTCTCAGCAGAGAAATAGGAGATACAGAAAACAGCCAAATAGAAAATTTTAAACTAAGAAAATATAATAATAAAAAATTTTAAATACGCTGGGTGGCATTGGTTACAGAACAGAGGACTGAGGAGAGTCTGTGACCTTGAGTAGATCAATAGAAATTATCCGTGATAGGCAGAATGCCTGCCCCTGCCAAAGATGTCCAAATAACACTTTTTGTGTTATTTTACATAACGAAAGAGACCTTGTAGACAAAACTGACTTTAAAATTGGGATTATCTTCACTTTCAATGTGCTGAATCTAATTAGATGAATCCTTAAAAAGCTGAAAATTTTCTCTGGCTGAATTCAGCAGGAGAAAAAGTCAGTTATTCAAAGCATGGGAAGGCCTCAACCCATCACTGTGGGAGAGGGCCACATTGAAATCACTAGAAGGAATGTGGCAGCTTTAGGAGAAAAGACCAGCCCCCAGCTGATAGTAAAAAAATGGGGTCCTCAGTCCTGTGACTGAAAAGAAGTGAATTCGGTCATCAGCCTCAGTGAGCTTGGAAGTAAAATCTTCCCCAGAGTCACCAGTCAAAAGATGCACTTCATTTTAGCCTTATGAAACTCCCTGGTTTTGGTCTTGCGAGAACCCAAGCAAATGACTCAGTCAACCTGACTTCTGACCTACTGAAATAACAGGTGTTCAGTCACTAAGTTTGTGGCAAATGTTACGGCAGCAAGAGAAAACTAATATGTTATCCAGTATGAACAGCAGAGAGAAAAAAATTTAAAACAATAAACAGAGCCTCAGGAATTGTTGGGCAGTATCAAAAGGGCTAACGTTTGTCTCGTCAAAGACAGAGAATCGAAGGAGAGTAAAGTGGAGAAAACATGTAAGTAACAGCTGGGAGTGTGACTGTAGGCAGTGAGTCAGAGCGCTGATTTCAGGGCCTACTGGCGGGGCCCACTCATTCATCCCGTCGGCACCTGCCCCTGTGGGACCCGGTGGGCGAGCCAGACCAGGCCACTGGCTCTTACAGTCAGTGATCCAAATGAGGGCTTTTGGGGGAAGCTGGAAGTTTGCTCCTTGCTTTAGGACCCCCAGGTCACACAGAGATTAAACAAAATGAGAGCTCTGAAAAAGCTTTGAGGTAGGGTCTGAAAGGGTTTAAAACTTTTTTCCCCACACGGGATGACTTTTTGAAAGAACACTTTATAACAGTAAAGAACTGTGCACAGATTCGGGAAATGCCACTATGAGGATGGCTGTGCTGACTTGGACGAGGAGGGCCCAGCATCAGCCATGACGAGTGCTGCCGGTTACACAAAGCACCCACCATGTGCCAGGCACCCTGCTAAGGAATTGTTGAATCATCATGACAACCCTGTGAGGAAAGGGCTGCCATTGTTTGGACAGATGAGGAAGCAGGCCCCAAGAGGCCCAGGGTCAAATGAGGAGGGGGTGACGAGGCTAGGTTCAGGTCTGTAGCTCCAGATCGCCAAGCCAAGGCCTGTGAGAGGAACCTCTGAGGCCTGATTCCAGGCCTCTCCACGTGTGCCCCAGAGAAAACAAATGCCGCCTTTCATCAAAGACTGGCAGGGGACTGTCAAGGGCACTTTGACAACTTATCATGTACATCAGCACTCAAAAAAGTTTTAAAATTTTTGATATGGTGGAATGCTTTCTTTGAAAATTATCTTATGTGTAAATCCAATCCAGAAAATCTCCCCTGTGGTTGAAGGTGGGGGTGGGGTTGGCCTGGGGCCCCAAGGGCTCCCAGAGCACTGTCGGAAGTTACTTATCCAGTAGGTTGGCCCTTCCTGTGGGAAGCAAGGAGGTGCCATGATGCTTATGGCTCCGGCTTTGGGTGTGAAAGAACGAGGTAGGATCGTGGCAGATGCGTTCCTGGTTAGTTGGTCTGGGGGAGGCTGCAGGGTTCCAGTCCTGCCATATACTTTGAGCACTGGTCCCATTTGACTCAGGTGCCACTTGCCTTACTCACTCTCCCCTCCGGCCAACAGCCACGACCTGTCACTCACAGGGTAGGAGACTTATCTTTACCATTTTCCATTTAGTGAGTTTAATCTTTAAAGATATAGATTACAAGATTAAAAGCTACAGCAGGCTTCCTTTTTATTGCTCTGATAAAAGGCATCAGCTGGTTGTTTCTGTATCACAGAAAGAGAATGTTTAAGTCCAGATCTTAGTGCAGGATCAGCGGCAGATGTGCACCTCTGGCCCTGGTGCAGGAGCTGGTGGCATGGCTCACAGCGGAACCATTAAATGGACTTCCTTCTCGTAGATATCAGGGATCAGTCCCATAGAGGAGTTCACCATGTGCACGGTGTTCTTGCCAAACAGCCGGAACTCATAGTGGATGAGCTGCTCCCAAAAGCCATTGTTGGGCCGGATGATGGGCCGACAAGATTTGGTCCACGTGTGGGCATCCAGCAAGGACATGGCGTGGTATTTCATGAGGTAGGCGAGGCAGAGGGCAGCTGAGCGGCTCACACCAGCCACACAGTGGAGCAGCGTGCGGCCCTGCTTCATCTCGACACTGTGGATGTGGTCAGCAATGGGGTCAAAGAAGTCACAGAGACGCGACATGGGTGTGTCAGCCACAGGCACCTGTACATACTGGATGTCCTCATATAAGGTATTCACCACTTCCACTGAGACATTGATGATCGAGGTGATCTGGTTGCTGGAGAGCATAAGTTTGTCATTGGCGGCCACCCCATTGCTGATGTACAGGCTGCTGGTGATCTGTGAGAGGCCGCTGACCGAGGGCTGTCGGAACTGAACTGGGAATGTACTCGGAGGGGCCGTCATCAGGCTGGTGGGTCAGCGGCCAGTGAGACATAAAGGCTGCATCTTTCTGCTAGGCTGTGTCCATGGAAAACTGCAAGGAGGGAGAGAATGTTTAGAGGGCAGGAGCCCAGCTGGGCTAGACCTACCCCAGGGGATTTCTGGGAAATGGAGTGGATGGGCCTACAGCAGAATTCCCCAAGGTGGTCCTCTGACCATCACACTAAGATGACCCAGGGAACTTACTAAAAATGCAGATACCCAAGGTCTTCCTCAAATCCCCTGAATAGGCTCTGGGGTAAGGAGCACGAATATACATTTTTACTGTGCTTCTTAGGAGTCCTAATGTGCACTGTAGGACAAAGGAGCAACCCCTGAGCCTGGCACTGAAGGTTTCCCCACATTTTTAGATGGGCAGGCCAGCTGCTGAGCTGTGGCCTTGACCTAACTCACCACCGAGGCTCACACAGCCCTCTTCTCTTCAATATCCTCTCTTCCCTTCCAGCCGCTCTAAGTGGGAACTCACATGGTCCCCCTCCTCCTCTGACTTTATGCTCAAATCATGAGACTCTGAACCAGTGTCCTGAAACCAGAGCCCAATGTTCTGGGAGTCACTGGGGTATAAGAGAGAGGAGGGTCTTAGCTTCCCCTCTCCAAGAACCATTTCTCTGAAGAGACAAAACGTGCCCAGGTGCAACAGTTCTACAGCATTAGCCATACTCCTACACCTTGCCTCTAAGGAGAGCCTGGGGAAGAATGCCGCTGAAAGCTTCCTGGAGGCCAGTGTAAGGGGTGCCAGACCAACCCCGAAGGGCAAGTGCAGAGAAGCAGAGGGGCCTCATGCAGGCATCCACGCCAGCATGATGCTGTGTACAGCAGAACTGCGGCACGCACTCCAGGGTAGGGCAGAACCTCCTGCCTTCTCCTAAGGAATCCCAGGCCCCTGACTCTCCCAGTCTTGAAGAAACCTGTAAAAATAGCACATCTTCACATGTTTCACTGAAACTGGAGCATTTGGATTCAGAGCACCTTTCAAACCAAATGGCAATCTTCACGTGGCACAAATAAGGAGCTGAAGTTCTGTTCCCCTGCTTAATATATTTCAGTGGCCGCCCACTGTCAGAGTGAGAGGGAGCCCCTTAGCTTGGCTGTCAAGGCCGTTTACACCTTGGCTCCTGCCCATCTCTTCATCTTCGTATTGGCCTTCCCTATATCCTGAAGGGCCTTGGCTGGGCCAAGCCACTTGCAGTTCCATATGGATATCTGGTCCTCTCTGGCCTTTGCAGCTTTCAGTCCCTTTCCTTACAAGGTTGTCAGATCCTAATCTGTTACCTTCAGCAGAGGACTGCTAAACCAGCATTATTAGCCTAGGATCACTTCCCGAGAGAAATCTTTCAGGATCACAACCCTCTCCTACCTCTGATTAAGAGCCTGCTCCAGGCTTTCTAAACCGGTGTGTTCTCCTTCTTAACACTTCCTGAAGATGCGGTTTTGCCTTAATCTGGGAGTTCTATTGCAACATCACTGTGTCTATCTTCATTCCTACTGTGTAACCAGTGCCAAGTTCTGTGTCCCCACAAGTAGCTGCTTGATGAATATTTGTTGAATGAAGGAATGTTTCCAACCATGACTCTGCCTTCTGAGAAGACTTCTGGAAAGGATGAGTTCTCTGGCTATATTTCTCTAGAATTTTGGGGAGGGGTTGGATGGAGGTGAGTGTGGTTCTTAGGCTGTTGGAGAGGAAGGACAAAGGCTACATAGGCAAATCCTACCTACTAATGCCCCAGAATCAAACGTATCAGGCTCACCTCAGGAACAGTAGATGGGGCTGGTTTGTCCTTTAAAAAAATGCTCCCTCCCCCAACCCAGTTGGAAGCCTAAATGTTCTGGATCTTTCTCATCCAAAAACCCAGAGAGAAGTGGACTGACACCCTCCTCCCCTTAGTGTCCAGTGGACAACAGGAATAGGGGAGACTGCTGTTCATCAGTGTCAAAAAGTTGCAGGACATGCTCTTGAGCATGAGGTTGGTGATGGCAGGAGAGTCGTATTCATTAGGTGCTGGGGATACTAAAATGTAGATGACAGCCATGGCCCTGTCTCTCACAGAGCTCACAGCGTAGTGGGAGACACTGACATTAAACAGGCAATTACAGGTGCAACCAGTTGGAAAATAGGGGTAGAAGATCCTTAGAAGGATCTTCTAATGATTAAATGAGGTAACCCAAGTAAAGTATTCAACAAAAGTATCCCAGACCCTGGCACAGAGAGAGCCTTCTAGAAATAATAACTATTCTTGCTCTTGTTAAGGAAGTTAACATGGAGGGTATTAAGAGAGTGAAGACTAAAGGAATTCACTTCTGACCCAGGGTTAGGAAGTTGCAAAGGTCACCTTAAGAAATGACACCAAGATCTCCAGAATGTTTAGAGTGAGGGGGAGGGAGGTGGAGAAAGAGCAACTCCACTGTTGCTCAGTTTCACCGTTTTATAGCCTACAAAGCCTTTGGCTTCCCTCCTTTGGTTCCTTCTTCAAAGCAACATAATAGGTCCATGTCTGGAGTTAATATCGACATTTTACACATGGGGAAAGTAAGATAGAGGGGGGAATGGACCTGTCGCCTGGACCGGTGTGGCTCAGTTGGTGGGGCATCGTCCAGCAAAGAGAAAGGACCCCGGTTTGACTCGGGGTCAGGGCACAGGTCTGGGTTGCGGGCCAGGTCCCCGGCTGGGGGGCGTAAGAGGCCACCGGTCGTTGTTTCTCTCGCACGTCGATGTTTCTCTCTTTCCCCCTCCCTTTCCCTCTCTCTAAAATAATTTTTTTAAAGGACCTGTCTAGGGTCACAAAGCAGGTCTGAAAGCCGGTCCTCCTGGTCTCATTATGTGTGGGAAAACTTGGCAAACACCGTGGGGCGTTTGTTAATTCTGGGCTATACACGAGAAACAAAGTCCACTGGTTGACAGGAGCAAGGTGCCATTTCCAGGTGAGAGCCAGATAGGTTAACTGAGACGTCGGCATTGTAATGGGCTTCCTCATCTGCTGGGTTTCAAGACCTAGATGGTCTTACCTCACTCCCGCCGGCGCGAGGGCAGGTTCGTTCAGGAAGCAACCGCTCCCAAAGACTCGGACGAGGGTGTCGGGGAGAGAGAAGACGGGTCACGACCCGGGAGCCACAGTCCCTGGCGGCCAAGTGCTCTGGTTTCCCTAGTGATGGCCCCTCGCTTCAGGGAGGAATTCGCCGTGCCTAGTCTTCGGAGAAATCTCGGCCTCGTCTCCCCATCCTGGAGCTGCCCCGCCCGAACTCTCCCAGTTACCCGCCCCAAGATCACACGCGGGGGCCAGAGAGCCCTACCCGAGCCGCAAGATCGGCAAATCCCATTCCGTTGGCCTAGCCCGTCTCCATGGCAATTGGCGGGCTGCACCACCGCAGCCGCCGAGGGACAATCTTCGTATCCTCCGCCTTTCGGGCGCCGGGTGCAACGGATCTTCTGGGTCCCGCCCCATTCTCTTGTCTCCGGGGCAACGGGCCGCAGTTCGGTCACTGAGTCTCCGCCCCGATCACCGCGCGTCCTTGCCAGTCCACCCAGAATGGCTTCCAATCTGGCTCCTAATCCTGAGTCGTTCGCTGACGTGGATAACGAGACTGTCCAGCAGCAAAGGCCCTCGGTCTCATGGAACTTAAGCTTGCCCACGGTCCATACGGCCGCCATCCAGGCGACCCCCAGTTCTGGCACCTATTCGGCCTCAGCCTTTCTCTTGCGCCGTAGGTTCGGCAGCAGCCCCGAAGTCAATTTAGGGACCCAACCGCACATCATCTTCCTGCGCCCGCGGACCGCGCAGCCACTAGTGCTCTTCAGGTGCGGCCCGGATGCCCGGAGCGGTCGTCAGACACCTCGGGGGAGCCCGAACTCCCTCGCACCCCCCGCCCCTCAGCTGGCCCCTGGGGTCCCGGCTGTCTCTCCCAGAGTCCGGCTCTTTCCTAGACCCCGGGAGAGGCGGGATGCTTCACATCCCCGGGCCCCAGCTCCTTCCCCGCTCAGCTCTTCCCACCACCGGGAGCCCGAGTCCGCTCGGCCATGACTCCGGGGAGAAACCGGAAACCCCACCTCCAATTCACCCCCCCGCCCAGCAGGCTTAATCTCGCAGGCTTGACGTCGCGTTGTCCTGGGGTCCCCAGCGCCCTTTGGACCGAGCCTTGAACTGCCTTAGAGCCCGGCGTGGCTCAGGTCCCCTCCGGCCTGACACCCCTCTCTTCAGGCTCTGTGTTCTCCAGTGGACCTGGGAAAATTCCAGTGCCTTCGGCTCGGCCTCAGTCTGGCCTCAGTCCCCGGAGAGAAAGCCCTCAGTTCCCTCAGCCTGGCCTTGGTCCCCAGAGACCCCAATTTCTCCTCCCCACTTCCATTTCACACCTCCCGCCAGCATACACCAGGCTCCCACAGAGGCCTTGCTTTGGAAGACAATTTGGTTCAAAATAACCATTTATTACTTGAAAGGGAATGTTTCCAGTCACTGCCTTTTTTTTTTTTTTTCTTCCCAGGAAGTACTGGTAAATTTGGTGCACCACTGAATACGACATAAACAGTATTTTATGTCTTTAAATATTTTAAATATTTTTTTAAACAGGATTTGGGAGGGGGCTTTTATAGGCGACATCTCGATCTCTAAACCAGCCTTTTTCATCACCTCATGCCTTTGGTGTCTGAAAATTGTAAATGGGAGATCAGGGTCATTTATTTCCACTAGTTTGTGAATGTAAAAACGGTGGACCCAAATTGGCTGAAAATGAATTAGAAAATTTTTTTAATCCTTCGAAATGTTTTCTTTTAAAAATTGTTCTTTTGTTTTATGAAAGTAGTATACAATTATTATTTAAAAAATCATACAAGACAAATCAATATGAATGACCAGAGACAATCACTGTTAATATTTTGTGTATTATTCTGGATCCATTCATACATGTTTTTACTACTACATGCTTACATATTTTGGGGGGAGGAATGTCACCAAAAAGTTCACTATTTTGTAGCCTGGTTTCTCTCCACTTCATACACTATGAATATCTGTTTTCATTCATAACTACAGAGTATTTTATGGAATGACCTAACCACAATGCATTCAATTGCTTCCCTGCTGTACATTTAGTTTCCACATTTTAGAAAGAAAATATGAGCAATTCTTTTGAAATGAGCAACAACATTTAAAGGTACATAATTGCAAAACCACTTTGTGTTGTAACCAAAAGATGGAAAAGTGAAAAGTCCGTGCCTGATTTTACCCACTTTTGACCAGTTCCTCATTTTGACCAAATCCTTATCTCTACTTTTACCTGGCTCCATTTCACTGCACCCCACCCCATCCCATGCCACCTCATTTTCTACCTCTCACCCTCCAGAGTCTCCTCAAACATTTGTCCTTCCCATACTTCTCTCACTTTGACATTTTCCAAACCCTTTCCCCTTAGAATTCCCCTATTAACCAACCTAACCTCTGTCCAAACTCTTTATTTTCTTTTTTCCTGTCTGTTCGCCCCAGAGCCCTCTTAGACCTGGGCTCTGGAGCAAGTACCCCCACCTCAGCTCCCCTCAAATTCAGCCCTTTGAACCCAACCCTACAACTTTTGCTCCTCTTCTTTGAGACCCCCGTTTCCCATTTCATCCTGCAGTTTCTCCTTAAGATGGCTGCTCCAGCGGACAGTTCTGAGTCCTTGCGGACACTTCCTTTGTGGAATGCTCTTTCTAATTCCTTTTCAGGATGGCTTTTCCTCTCAGCATCCAAGAAACTACTCCTTTCACACACATTTTCCACAAGAAGAAACCTAGGCCTCCCTTGCTCCTCCGACGATTATGGCAGAGGTGTGCCTCTCCCCAGAAACCTGTGGAGGCCTCAGCCGCTACCCCAGGACCCATCATATCAGGCCCCAGCCGTCTCAACCTGTACCACTTTCCTCTGCCCCTTTCAGCTTAATGAATTCCAGTGAAGCAGCTGTGACAAAATTTTTACCCAAGAGCCACTTATCTCGGGTGATTATTCGTGACAACCTCAATGCACAACGACTCTATGAGATGGAGGTAAAGTCCTCACCAGCTTTTGTGTTGTTGCAGGGTGTTAGTGGCTTGACCCACATTTATTTCACTCTGATACCTTGGGGGAGATCGCAGATCTTAGAGGTGGTAGGGAGCCACCATGGTGCTCTAATGCAAGTCCCATTTTCTAGCGGACACTGAGACTCTGGATTACTGATTTGCCCACACACCTGTTCCTGTGCTGAGGGAGCCTGGGAAAAGGATTTCATGTTTCGGCTCTAGTGACATTCCCCCCTACCCCAAAGCACATTATTGCCCTGGCTGGTGTGGCTCAGTTGGTTGGAGGGTTGTCTGGTGGACCAAAAGGTCATGGGTTTGATTCCTGGTCAGCGCACATGACAGGGTGGTAGGTTTGATCCCCCGTCAGGGAGAGTGTGAGAGGGCGACCAATAAATGTTTCTCTCTCTCCCCCTTCCTCTCTCTAAAAGCAATGAAAAAAAAAATGTCCTTGGGTGAGGATTAAAAAAAAAAAGCCCATTACCTTTCTATTCAGGGAATCCATGAATGGATTTCTACTATCTCCCATAAAAAGGAGTCTTGGGTCCTAGAGCTTGAAATGGCATCAACACAGTTCGGTTAGTTTTTTCCTTTGGGATTATTCCCCATTTTTCATATGAGAATTGAGGATCTTCCAGGTTTTGCTTATGGACAGATAAGGTTTGACCTGGTTGAACTGCTGCCCCCTTCTTTATCCTGTCAAGCTCCCTTCCATGTTCCGGGGCCAAATCTGGATGGGCCCATGGGATTCCAACATTGAAAAGGGAGGAGGAGGCCTACGAGATGGTGCCAGATCCCCTTAAGGGCCACAGAGAACAAAAGAAGAGTGGAGGGCTGGTTGTTTCTCCCTCTGCTAAACTTCCAGTGACCGGCTGTAGTAGACTATTTCTACTACATATAGAAATGGTGGTGGACTTGGAGATGGGCAGGCCAACTTCATGTGACCTTGGGAAATCACATTTCTTTCAGTACTCTCTTTTCTCCTTTGTAAAATAGGATCTATTAGGATTCTCTCAGTTGCAGGTAACACACACTGAAGTTGAACTAGTTTGAGCAAAATAGAGAACCACGAGTTCACATTGTCGAGGTTGGGTAGGGTAGGGTCACAATGTTTGGGATGAAAGAAGCCAGGGGCTCCAACACCAATGGATATGTCTTCCACTCTCCCTCTTTGTCTTCTTTTCTGCTTCTTTCTGCATGTTGGCATCATCATTAGGCGAGCCATCTGTGGCCTCCCCTGGGAGTGTGGCCACAGGAAACTGGCCTGTAGCCCAGAAAGGAAATGGAGTGCTTTCTCTGTTGCTTGAGTTAGACAAATCCTGGAAAAGGACTCCAGTTGGCCCAGATGACCCATCCCAGCACCAATGACTGTGGCCAAGTGGTATAGGTCATTTGAATTGGCCCAGGAGAGGTTGGGTCCAACTCCTATGACCAGTGGGTGGGAGATGTTGTACCTTTGGCAAGCGGGGTGAGTATCTCTGAGATACTGTAACTGGAAACTCTCCCAAGTTTTATGTGTACCAGAGGGCTGTGCCATCCAGAAGTTCTTTTAAAGCTGAATTGAGCCCTTGTGTATCTTATGTATTCAACATTCAGTAGGTATTATTAACCCCGTTGAATTGTTCAGGAAACTGAGGCTCAGAGAGATGGAGTAACTTCACTAAGGTCACAGGGTGCATCATCGCAGAGTTGCAAACCTGGGTCTGACTGACCGTGGTGCAGGATGGTCTCCCTTAAGGACCGGGACTGTCTTCTTGTGTGTAGACCCAATGGGGTGCTGAGGGCCCAGCTTGTAGGAAGAGTTGAAGCTTGAGTGGCAGCACAGTAGTGTATCTGTAAAGTGCTCACTTTAGGGGGACAGGCAACTTTGACTAACCACTGATTTCTCAGGATCTTAAGGAGGACAGTCAAGATCTAGTGTCTTAGGAATCCTCTGAGCACACTCTGAGAACAATGATGCTGATATCTCTTCTCGTCCCCAGTTGAAAGAGGGCCATGGCTTTCAACTGGGGATGGTTTTGTCCCTCAGGGGACATTGGCAATGTCTGGAGACATTTGGGGAGCACAAGTGAGAGTGGGGTGATATTACTGACATTTAGTAGGTAGAGGCCAGGGATGTACAGGGCAACTCCCCACCACAAAGAATTACCTGGCTCTAAGCATCAATAGTGTCAAGGCTGAGAGACCCTGATTCATAGTAAAAGTCAAGCTCAAGGTGAAATCACTGGCTTAGGCCAAAAAGCCTGCTGTCACAGGGGTGAACTATTAGAAAATAGTGATACAAAGCAGCCACTTAACTTCTCAATGGCTGTATCAGCAACAACTCAGGTACATGATAAAAATACAGATTCCTGGGCCCCATCCAAACCCGACTAAGCTAGAATCTCCGGGATCTATATTTTTATCAAGTAACTGAAAGGGATTTGCACTACGTCCTTCAGTGTCCAGATTTTCTGCCACCCACCCTCCCTCTTTACCCTTTGCTCCCAAGATCCACTCAGGCACCAACTCTGTGTCAAATAATTATGACAACATTGGCCTTATGGAGCTCTCCTTTGCTTACATTGTGTGTATTTTGAGACAATGTCAGTGCTCAGAATTCCCAAGGGAGCTTGTTAAAGTGTGGACTCTCAGGATTGCCTCCGGCCTGGGAGGCAATGCTCAACACTTCCCAATCCTTCAAAACCCAACGCTCCCCCACAATTTATGTGCCATGTCTCCATGAGGCTTTTCTTGCTATCTCCCTTCTTTGAACTCGATGCTTTTTAAAGGGATGTATCACTCTTTACCTTGCTTAGAAATATTTGGGCATGTGTCTCATCTTCCTGACTATGTTGTAATTTCTGTGAAGACATGCAGCTGATTTTTTCTTCATATGCTCTCCACAGCTAGCTCATTGGAATAAATAAGTGAACAAGGAAATAAGATAGTGGATGGGACATACAGAGTGTATATTCTTATTGGGAACATGGCAAAAATGGTATAATAGAAGAAATAACTAGAGTTCAATGTGATGTAGGGGATGTCGCACGCAATATGTGGGAAGCACTAAATGAGTAGTAGGGAATGGTGACAGGAGGTAAAGAATGGGAAAGGGAAGGAACAAGATGTACTGTGCGCTACACCCTCCCCCAACTCTCTGACCAGTCTTCAAAGAGAGGTGGTAAGGTCGAAATCAGGGTCCTAGGCTGCATACTGTCAGAAGGTACCCTAGGAGTTATCTAGCTCAATGCCCACGTTTTACAAATAGAGAAACTGAGGTTCCCTGTGAGTCAAATTATTGATGGAATATTGGGTCCAGCTGGCACATTCTCCACTCCCCCCCCCAACAACCCATGTCAGCAACACAGATATCTCTCTTGTGGAGTAGTTTCTTTATCCTAACAACATCTTTTTGTTGTTGTTGTTGTAAGATTAAAGCTGCAGAAAAGACCAAGAAAAAGATGAGCCACTTGCATGACCACCTGAAAAAAAAGTTCATGACAGACCAGATCAGAAAGCTGGGGCGCTGGAAACGGGAATCCATGAATATCAAGCAGTACCTGGATAACTCCCGAGTAGCAAGGCCACCGCACTCTAACAAGAAAGCCAGCCGCTCTAGTCAAGGCAGTAGATCTGCCCTGGGACCATGATAACACTCGACTAACAGGAGGAGAAGATGTGGGAGCTAGCCAGCTTACACCATCGCAGAACAATAAACGGAGACCAGCAGGCAGCGGAACACAAAACCCCCAGCAATTCTGATGTTTCTTGCCCTGCCCCATTCCCTCTGTTCTGGTAAAGGAGATCCTGATAGTCCCCTAGCTGCTTAAGTGGAGGGGGCTTAACTGAGCCAGCTTTCATGGTTAAAGCAAAGATTGACCTTCAGTACCCACATGTCTGAGGTGAAATGCCAGGCCAGGTGCACTGGGACAGTGGGAAGGGCTCTGTAATGCCTAGCTTTCATTCCAGTGGTAAGGAGGTCAGGGTGGGGCATCAGATAGACCTAGGTCAAGTGCTATTTCTCCATCAGCAGTGTGACTTTGTAAACTCTCTGAACCCCTGTTTTCTTATCTGAAAGAATGGGGGAGTAAGGAGGGACTACTCCAAGAACAGGTCACACTGGATTACCTCCAAGTGCCTGGCTCAGGGCCCATCATTTCCAATGGCTCTCAGAGTAATGGCTTCACTTGGCTTCCAATCTTTGCAGTCCCCACTCCCTGGCCTGCGTGCTGTCCCAACTACACCCAATAGTTCCCCATGTTGTTCCTTTACTTGCATAGGTCCCTTCTCTAGAATGCCTCTTTATTGTCCCCAAGGCTCTCAGGAAATTCATCCTTTAAGGCTTATCTCAATGCTAGTTCCCCTGTAAAGCTTCTCTGATCTTCTGCCTCTTGGAGTCCCTTACCCCACCCTGTGTAAACCACATGGGTTTCCCCTCCCCCCAAACTTGGATTACCTGTGGTGGCTGCACTCTGCCCTGTGTGGTAGCTGTGTGGATAATTGTCCCAAACTCCTGATTAGATTGTACAGTCTGAGAGCAGGGACCAAAGATCCTCCAAGATCCAATTCAGGCCTCTTCTGTGACATTTCCCCCACTTGGTCCCAATAGAAAAGACCGCTCCTTCCCGTGCCCTGCAGACACTTCTGTCTGCACCAAGCATGTGGTTGGCTGTTTCTTGTTTGCTCCGTTTTCCTCACCACATTGTGAATGTCTTAATGGCATCTCTGTAACCTCAGTGCCTAGTAAACAGGGTAGTCAGTGTTTTTTGAATAAATTACTACCTTACTCCTTTTTCTGTTACAGCTTCAGCACAGTGCACAGAGTAAGAGCCTGGTACATATTTTTCAAGTTAACCAAGTACCCTTATTTTACAGATGAGGAAACAGAGTCCCAGAGAGGTGACCTGACTTGCCCAAGGTCACGGCAAGTTAGTGGCAGAGAACTAGAAACAGGTTTTCCAACTGCTGTGGAGTGGTCATTCTGCATCACCACAGCTGCTAGGTAAGGACCTCAGTCCTCTTGGTGGCTTTCAGAAGTCTTCCTTTATCTGTCCTCATCCTCATTACGCCCTTTCAACATTGCCACCTGGCCATTCGGAAGGCTTTCCTCTGAGCTTGGTCTTAGTGATCCCTGGCGATGGGTCCAGAAAGGGATGGGGAGCCCCCCTTCAGGACCTTCCTTGGAGAATGAGAGCATGCTACTTTTCAGTGGGAGCCAAAACAGTCTTTTTCAAGGTTCTTGTCTGTTTTCTTGGCTGAGCACAGCTGATTAGAATAATTGATTTTAAATACTTAAATTTTGTTATATAAGCAACTTGACTATATTTGCCAACCCCTAAACTTCTATTAGCTTAACCACTGCTAGCATTTTGGTATATTTCTTCTATTTGATGTATTTGTTTCATTTCAACAACAGTTTTTTTCCTTGACACTATACCTAGAAAGGGAAAAGGCTTTGGGGTTCCTAAAGTCTTCAGGGGGCTTGCAGAGCAGGCCTGGCCCTGTTTTCTCCAAACTATCCCCAGGAACTCTGTCTCCTAGATCTCCTAGGCCTCTCTGAGCCTTATGCTCATCTAGCCACCAGCCACATGCACACCCCTTCCCTGGATGGCTGGCCTTAGCTAAGGGTCTTTGCATCTCATGCTGTGGTCCAAAGGACTGGGGACCCCTGGGAGTGGAGTGGGTGGGGAGTTGGTATGTCAACCTAATGAGTCACTGTATTAGCCACTAACTCATTTCTGCTTGTGTGGACTTAGTATTCCCACTTTTTCATTAAAAACCAGCAGATGTTGTAGTTAGGTAAGGAACAAGAAGTGATGAAATTCTGGAGAGGCCACTTCATTACTGGGAGTGAAAAAGGTTAAAGGTAAGGAAAATCAATGAGGGAAGAATGGAGGGGTGTTTGATGGGAAGATAATGCTCAAGAAATAGAATCTTAAAGCTTGAGGGGTTTAGAGATTCTTCAGTGGATACACACCCACACCTGGGTCTCTTAGTTTAAATGAAATTTTACCTGGAAGCCCACTCAACTATGCAAAACCATTGGCATATTCATATTTATTGAACACTCACGTGTGAGGCACAGCTTTTTAAATATGATTCACTGAATCCTTCCAACAACAAAGTGGTAATTTTATTACCTCTGGTTTATAGATCAGAAGTTGGGGCTTAGAGGGTAAGAATCCTGCCTAAGGCAGCTAATAAGGAACAAAGCCCACCTCAAGCCTGTCTCACTTCAAAGGCCTTCTTCTAGCAACCATGTGATAAGCTCCCTGTCTTTATCACTCTAGTTTGAAGTAGAAGGTCTGGGACCTGCAGGCTTCGAAACATGATTTCACAGATGATATTGCAGGAACCTCAGCTGTCATGTCAGTTACCTGCGGTCAGCTACTTAACAGAGTGCTACGAGAGTGGTTGGTTTTCCTTCTACTGGGTGGCTAAGAAGAGATTGTCATCCATTCTGGGATAAATAGTCCATTAGGGCGAGTTAAGCTGGGCTCTCAGAGATGTGGGCAAGGGAAAGGTTCACCCCGTAAGTGGAAGAACAGGACACAGGAGTCCTGACCACTGCCCATTGGTTAGGAAAAGATGCAACCCAGGCTTTTGGCGCCGGGGCCAGGACAGATCCCACAGAGACCACAAGAGGTCAGCAGACGCTCGTGTGCTCAGCTAGGATCAGCAATGTGAAGACACGTGCTTGTGTGTCCAGGGTCTGAGAGGGAGGCCAAGCCATTTAACTCCTGAGGACTCCAAACACAAACAAGAGGCAGGGACACATCCTGTCCCAGCCCCTTTTTAACTCCAAAAGTGTTACTCTGGGTACAAAGAATTCAGAGCCTGGTCCAGCTGCTTGTCTTTGGAACTCCGCAGGGCTGAGGGAGCAGAGCCAGCACAGGCTTGCACAGGGATCCCTACCTGCCCCAGTAACTTTTCTCTGGGCTTCAGCCCTCCCACCTGCAACTGGGGTGGGCGCTGGTGGCTGGTCTCTGCACTTCCTTCCAGTTCTCAGGATCCAAGACATGGCACAGAGCTTTGCACACGTAACGCTCCCCATGTATCTGCTGAGTGGATGAGAGCAACTCCTGCTCTGGGCAAAGCCAGTAAAACCCAGGCTTATACAAAATATTCATCTGGGGTGAGTTTTGCTTTACTAATTAACATACCACTTGACAAGATGATTCCTAATGGAATGCCTTTAGCCAGCCCATCTGCTCATTGAGAGCATTTCAAATGTTCTTTCATTAAAACACTGTCATTCAAATACACATCCCTGCTGGGTTCAGTTGGGTCTCTTGTTTGCTTGAAGTACCCCCCACCCAGGACTTTGCGTGACAGTCTTTCTCAGTTCTCCCTGTGGCTCACCACCACTCACCTTCCACCTCTTTTAGCATTTATCGAGCTCTTCATATGGACCAGGCACTCCTGTAGCTGGAAATCACCTGTGAACAAACCTGACTCAAATCCCCTGCCCTCATGGAGCTTACACGTGAGCAGTCTGTAGGGACAAATAATGAATCAGATTTAAAACCCTGGCCGTTGGTGGCTGGTGTCTCCTTTGGGCTTTACAAGGAGAATGTTTCACATGTGCCTTGCTCAATGCTTTGGCCACCGGAAATGCTACCCACAAGCCTTGAGGGCTACGTGTGTCCTCATCCCCCCGCTGCTGCAGTGAGGTTTTATTTGATGTGCATGGGCCCTGCAATCAGATTGCTCTGAGTTTGAATCTCAGCTCTGACTCTCAGGAGAAGTCATTTCACCTCCTCACAGCTTCAGCTTACTTGTTTGAAAGCCAGGAATAATTGTAGTATCTAGCTCACAGGCTTGTTCTCAGAACTCTACGAGCCAATGTGCATCAGGACTTGGCTGAGGCCTGGCAGCTCATGGGGATAAATGTCAAGTGGGTTGTCAGGACAGTCGTAATTGTTGTGCTGTGCTTGGAGTTGGTGTGTGAACCTCTAGACATAGCCTGGTGCAGGACTGTGAGCCCAAGAATAAGGATCTCAGCTCTAAGACCCTGGGCAACATACACCGCATCTCTGGGCCTGGGTGGGCTTCTCTGTTTCCTCATATTTCAGCTAATCCCTTAGGGGGAGGAAGTTGAACTGAAATACATTCATAGCCTGTTAGGGTTCTCAAGTTAGAGAGTGCCTGTTGGGAACCTGGCCGTGGAGCAATGGTCACTGGATCCCCAGCCAAGCTTTCCTCAGGTAGTTCTAGGCTGAGCGCATAGTCTCTACCAGGGTGAAATGGTCATGGGGAAAATTGTTCCTTTAGCTTTGTTCAAAGGGCCAACTGGGAGGGTCAGATCCTGCGGAACTAGCTTTTCTTTTTTTTTTTTTAAATATACTTTATTGATTATGCTGTTACAGTTGTCCTATTATCCCCCCTTTATTCCCCTCCACCCTGAACACCCTCTCCCACCCACATTCCCCCCCTTTACTTCAGGCCATGTGTCATAAGTTCTTT
>CM052546.1:52660560-52685328 GCA_028533065.1 Trachops cirrhosus | reverse complement strand
CTCTCCCAGTCCAACTCCGCCCCTCCTACCAGTCTCGATGAATGCGTCTATTTTTAAATCCTTGGTTGTCCGACTTCCATACACTTCAATTTTCTGTCAGTTCTGGTTGTTATTTTGTTTCTATATCGTTGTTTTCCCTATCTTGGTTGTGCGAGGAGGCACAGTGCGTCTACCTATGCCTCCATCTTGGCCGGAAGTCGGAACTAGCTTTTCAACCTTGGTTCCCATACTGCTTCCCACAAGCCAGGTCTCATGAATTCTTTCTTTTCTCCAAAGAGGCCGCTCGATGTTTTACCTTGGAACCTTTGATCCTACTGTTCACGCTGCTGGAGGTAGAGCCCTCCCACATCTCCACCTGAGGAAATTCAGCTCATACCCTTTGGGGCTTGGCTCCCAGTCCACCTTCCACGTAGAGCTTGTCCTGAGATGAACCCTCCCTTCCTAGAGTGGATCCACTTCATCCCTCTCATACCTTGTGTCGTCATTGTCCACTAACCTGCGTTCTCTCACTGGACCAGGAGCTCCTGCCAAGCAGGGGCTGAACAAGGTGACGAAGGGGAGGCTTACTACCCCTTTCTTTGTGAAATTTGCATCCTGTACCACCAACCATATTCTCTGGAGCTCCCAGGTTATTTCCCAGGCGTTTTCTACTTTCTTTTTCCTTCTGTTGCTTTATAGATTCTACATACTCCATACTCCATCACTAAGGAATCACTGACTCCCCAGAAAGGTTTTCAAACCAAACTTATGGTTTCTATCACACTAACAAGAGGACAAAGCAGAGCTTGCTCACTAACACTCCTGGGGCTGATAGCAGGAAGGGTGGAGTTGGATCAATACCATGTTTTTCATGCTGTTGAGTTTATGCACTTTGGGTAGGGTCTGAAAGCCATAGCTCCCACTACAGCCTATTGTCCTAAAGCCAAGTGCTCTCACCGCACCCCCCAGCCCCTAAAGATAATGTGAGTCTGTGATCTCTCCAAGGTATTAAAACATAGGTTCCTTTAAAACATTTAACTAGTTTCACCCTGACTGGTGTGGCTCAGTGGGTTGGGTGTCATCTCGAAAAACCAAAGGGTCGCCAGTTTGATTCTCATTCAGGGCGCATCCTGGGTTGCAGGCCCGTCCCCAGTTCAGGGAGTGCAAGAGGCAACTGATAGATGTTGTTTTCCCTCTCTTTTCCCTTCCCTTTCCCTCACTCTAAAAATAAATAAAATCATTTAAAAATATTAACTAGTTTCTAAAACTTTTCAATTGTAGTACATGCACTATACACAAAACTGAAATATAAAGGGTATGTATATACACCATATTTTTCAGACTATAAGACGCACTTCCTCCCAAATTTAGGAGGAAAGGGGGGTGCATCTTATAGTCTAAATGTAGCTTATTTGGCTCACTGTCGGGGTGCAGCAGTGGAGCAGGGTCACCACTGCATTTTCCTCCCAAATTGGCGGGGTGGGAGGTGCGTCCTATAGTCCAAAAAATATGGGTAATGACAGGAGAAATCCCCTCTTCCACTTCTCTGGGGCCACTGTATTAATAGTTTCTGCGAATCTTCCAGAAACTTTCTAAGAGCACAGGTTCTTGATGAAATTTATGGTCTTCATAGATTGTATGTAAAATTTTAAGTGTAAGTGCTGATTTGTATATCCTCTAAGTCTCATGATAATATTAAAGGGGTCCATGACCCCTCACTCATTATGAACCACTGACTTTGAGACATTCCTGGGAATGTTTGACTAGCACCCAGCTGCTCATTTTTCTTGAGACCCCACTGAAATAAATATAGAGAGCATTCGAAAAGTCCTCAACAGCAAAGAGAACTACAATGAAGACTTTACTCAACAAATATTCATTAAATTTGTGCCACATGCCAAGTCTTATTCTAGGCCCAGATGATAGAGCAGTGAAAGAAATCCAACAGAAATGCCTGCCATCCTGGAGCTTACATTCTAATAGGAGGAGACAGAAATAAACCAAAGAAATCATTAGACGGTGACAAATGCTGTGGAGAAAAAGAGAACAGTTAGGAGGACTTGCGAAGGCCAAGTTGGGGTGTTTCCATGTTAAATAAAGACAGATCACTTATGGATGAGCGATTTCAACAAGCCCTTGGAAATATGGAATGAGGATGTGAGCTCTTGATGAATAAAACAGGTGGAAGCAGCAGCCGGGAACACTCTCTTAGCCAACTAAAGAGGAGGTGGGAGCCAGCTGGCTTGAAAGAACCCAGGGAGCCTTTGGGCTCAAAGTCAGCAGATTATGGGAGAGGGTAGGAGGGAGAACAGGAAACTAAAATGGGGGATTTTATTACTAAAACTGGTTAGTGAGTCCTTGGGTGTCTTGTATTGTTATTTGTATGCCCTATACATATTTTACAATATTCTTTATCTACCCAGTATATATTAAATATAGACTCACACACAACCTGGGGCAGGGAAGGAGGGATAACTGCTCCAACCCACTGCCCTACCCCTCTCTACTCTCAAGTTTGCAAAGTACAGGTAACATATTTCCCAAGCAGAAAACAGTGTGGCTCTTCTCTAAAGTGATTGAACTAAATACCCAAGGTCAGCTAGGGCTTCCAGCATGGATGTTAGCACCACAGAACTGAACCCTCCTTATTCTGGTAGTTATGACTCTGACCCACACAGAGCTTGGGGAAGTGTCTGCCCTTCCTGTTTCTGGGATCTTCCAGCCTGTTCAGCTCCTGCCATCACTCCGTGTAGGCGTGGTCCCCGCACAGGCCGTCTTGTCTCAAGCAAGATCAGGCATAAGCCCTGGGTAAGGGGAGAGTATAAGACACGTCGGCTCATTACACCATGAACACAGGGGAGCCCGCCTGCCCAGAGGTCTAGAGCTGCAAGCGCCTGGGCAGAAGCCCAATATCCAACCTTTCCACTTGTATTTCTGATTGTGGTAACCATCGATCTTTCTTTTTAGGATGGATTCTTAGTCAGTGATGTTTAACATTTCTAGGATCACAGACTCCTTTGGGAGTCCCGTGAAAACTATGGCACTTCTCCCTAGAAAAAAATGCAGACACGTAAAACTCCGCAGACCATTCCGGAAGCATCACAGACCACCAGCCAAGATTACCAGGGATGTATGTCCATGAGGTCCAAGTTAAGAATCCGCTTTTAGACACAATTTCTGTATTTGTTTATACGGAGCCTGAACTATGCCTCCGCTTGCGGTGCCCTGGTACGAAACACAGGCCAGCTGGCCCAGGAGGTGGAGGCGGCGGTGGCTTCGAGCCACCAAGTCTGGTCGCCGCGGGAAGGATCCACAGCCAGGTAATGGCTGCCATGGGGGGCGGTGGGCGTCCTCCTCAGCGTTCAGCGTCATGGGGCCGGGCCCCTGTGCTTCGGGCGCATTTATTGGTTTGTGAGCGCGGCACCTGCTCTCCGCCTACCCCTCACCTCCGCTTCCCTGGATTTCGGGAGCGAACTCGCCCTGGACAGATCGCCGACGCAGGGGCCCCCGGCAGAGGCTGCCCTGGGAGAGGCTGCGCTGGGAGCCGGCGGGCCCTGCATTCATCATTGTTCCCCCAGCGCCTGGCACGGGTTGGGGCGCAAGCTGGGATGGTGGCCTGAAGCGCGCCGTCGCTTCCCAGCCGCCCGCCCACCAAGCTCTCGGCCCCACAGGTGTTCCAAGGGCGCCTCCCGAGCGCCAGACACTGAGCCGGGCGCCGGCGACGCCAGAGAGAGACCCGGGTGCCCGCCCGCCGAGCGCGAGGAGGAAACAGCCAGCCGACGCGAGCGGCGCCAGGAGCACGGGACAGCGGAGGGACCCGCACGCGCCCACGCCTCGCGCCACGCGGCCGTGGGTCTCCGGCCCCGCCCGCGGCCCCGCCCCCCGCCGCCCCCTCCCCCCAGCTCGGCCGCGCACGGGTCCGCTGGGTCTATGGGGAAAGCGGCCGCTCTGTGCCGAGGCAGCGGCTGTGGCGGCCGCTCCCGCGGGCTCTCGTCGCTGTTCACGGTTGTTCCCTGTCTGTCGTGCCACACGGCGGCACCGAGCATGAGCGCTTCCGCGCCCGGCTCCGGAGTGGAGCCGAAGCCTCAGCCCCAGCCAGTACCTGAGCCGGAGCGGGAGTCGGCGTCCGAACAGGTGTCGGAGCCAGTTTCGGAGCTGGTACCAAGATCGCAGTCTGGGTCCCAGAAGACGTCTTCTCCAAGGCCAGGACACAAACAGGAGTCGGAACTGCTGCTGGGGCCGGGGCCAGGGCCCGGGCCGGGGCTGGGGTCAGGGCCCAGGGAAGAGTTCGGCTCAAATGTAGGGGCAGCCTACTTCACCAAGGCCTCATCTGAACAGTCACCGGCTCTGGGGCCAGGAGTGGGGAGCATGCCCTTTACCAGATCCGAGTCAGGGTCGCAGCCGGTGTCAAAGCCCCCACCTCCGCTGCGACCTGGACAGGTGAGGATGCCTTTGGGGGTTCCAGTGTCAGGAACTGGCACTACCTCCACCGTCCCAATGGCCTTGCTCCCTCTGGATAGCTTCAAGGGCTGGCTCCTCAAATGGACCAACTACCTGAAGGGCTACCAGCGCCGCTGGTTCGTGCTCAGCAACGGGCTGCTGTCTTACTACAGGTATGAAAGTGCCACCGTGGGGCACCTGAGTTTGGAGGATGGTGATGCTGCAGTGATGGTGACAGAGGGCATTTGGGGTCAGAGGACTCCACTACTAGCCTAGGGATGTTTGGGAACATGCACTCTAGCAGAATTAGTGTCTTAAGCCAACCTCCCAGGGCTGGGTGACCTGACCTCTGGCAGGGGAGCCCCCTGTGGACATGACCTCTGGCAAGCCAAGAGGATTTTGGGTGTGAGTGGGAAGGTGGAGTGTGGGAGTGATCTGGTGCCTCAGGGCCCCTCTGGTGTTGGTAATTGTGGGACCTGGGACCCCTAGCCAGAGCCAGCCCCACAGAGTCCTTGATTCAGGAGCTTTCTGGTTCAGGAGCTAAGATCACTGTATTTGGGATTGAGGGGGAAACTAACCTTGTTCAGTCCTTGGGGCCCATTCATGGTTACCTCCTCAGTTGGTTACTCTGTTTCCCACCTTTCCTGATGCCTGCTAGTTGCCAGGCCTTGGACTGGGCACAGCAGACTCACAGATGTATGAGACACAGCTCCCACCCTTGGAGAGCCCATCTTGGCATTCTGCGGAGACTCGGAGCAGCCTGCTGTGGCCTTCCTTATTCCAGAAGCCACATGGGATTCAAAATTGTTTAGTGGTGCGATATAGCGAACACTGTCTGCCCACTGAAATGGTTGGGAAGAGAAAGGTACCGAAGGCTTTCTCTCCTTTTTTACTGTAGCCTTGGTATGTTTCCTGGTGATGGTTGGTTTAAGCTTTGAGATCTCAGGTCACTCTACATACCATTGATTCTCAAACCTGAGAGAGCATCAGATTTCCCTGATGGGCTTGTTGAAACACCAAGTGTTGCCTCGCCCCTCCTCACACCTGCTGAGTTTCTGATGCAGTGGATCTAGGAGGCACCTGAGCTTGGGTATTTCTATCAAGTTCCCAGGTGACGCTGCTTCCAACCATAGTCTGAGAGGCACTGCTCTGCTGTCATTGCAAACAGGGGGGCCCTGCCTTGCTGTTTGCTCACATCACTCGGCCAGGCAATATCCCTTCAGGCCACCCACCATAGGACTTAATACGGTCTTTCCTAGACTTTTTGGAACATAGCTTCTAGAGGATGGTTGAGCGCCCCAGAGAATTTGGGAACTCCTCTGAACTTAACTGATGGCTCCCATTCCAAAATGGGGATCACCTGTCTTTAAGTCCTGGCAGAGGAGAATGCTGACATGTGTTTCTAATATTCCCTTCTCATGGGGTGCGTTGAGGCCCCTCAGCCCACTCAGCTGTGCCAATATACATCACACAGAACATGGCCTTCTTGGAGTTAGGTAATGGAGCAGAGAGATCCTTTTCCAAGTGGTTTTTTTAATCCCATTTATCATACCAGTCAGGTAAGTCAACATTTCACCGACATGCAATGATAGGGATTACCAGTGATTTGGTATAAATATCACTTTGTTTTCTTAAAGGCAAGGGATGTAACACCTAGGACATGTCGGTTGTGGACCACACACCCTGTTTTACATAATGTTCATTTACATATTTCAGCCTCACAATGACACTGTCAGGTGGCTCCAGGATTGTCCTGTTGTACAAATGAGGGGTTCTGAGGCTTAACAAGGGGACAGTAAGCGCTGGAGATTCTGATCCGGGCCTTTTGCAGTCCAATGTCTAAGCCTGTTCCAGATGCCCACTCATCCTTGAGTTCAGCATTTCTAAGTTGTCTGTATTGAACCAGGTACTGCTAACCTAGAGGAGTCAAGGTAATGTTTATGAGTATAGGGTCCCACAGTGGTAGGAAGTTCTGGTGGAAGGAAAACCTGACCTCTTGCATGTTTGTTTGATTTTAATTGGAAGAGCAAGGACGTCCCATCTTCTTGTCTTAAAATAATTTATACCAGCCTACCTGATTTTATTGTGCTTTGTATTGTTGCACTTCACAGATACTGCATTTTTTTATTTTGTTTTTATTTTGAGCGTACATTTATTAAAGCCGGGGACAGTGAAACACAGAAGGGCTTAGGATAGAAGAAGCAACATGGGAGAGCCTAGGTGGGGGCTGCTTTCACTCACTGGAAAGAGAAAAGGGGCCCAGGAGACAGGTTCAGGGGGTTAGCCCGGGAGATGTTGTGTTTTTTAAAAACTGAAGGCAAGACCCTCCATCAGCTGAAAGATGATGACTCACTTTATTGCGATACTCATTGTGGTGGCATGGAACCAAACCTGCAATGTCTCTGGTGTAGGCTGTATAGACAGTTGGCATTTAAGGTAATTTCAAATGTGCAGATTCTCTGGGTAGCTAAGAAAACTTCTCATTGCTTGTTGATAAGGTTGTGGGGACAAATACCGGTTTGGGGGGAGAAGAGCATGGGAACAAGTTTCTTGAGTGCGTGCTTGCACAGTTCAGCTCTGTGGTTTTCAGTTTGGACATTTGTAGGTTCTAAGGTGGACAGAATTGTTGCTCGACTCCCCTGGGTGGGATGAACAATTCCTAACATTTGTACCGCCCCGTGCTCTCATGTGAGGCTGGCCATGAAGATGTCCTCATGCCCATTTTATAAGGGAAACTGAGGCTGAATAAATGGACTTCAGTGGCTTACTCAGAGGCACCCATCTTGCAGGCTGTGCCTGGATGCTGCAGATGAGTAAGTCTCTGTGTGCAGAAAAGACACTTTGAAGTGGAGGCAGAATTACCACTTTTTTCCACGTACTCCGATTTTGCCTTCTGGAAAACACTTTGGTATGCCCCTCCTTGTGCTTCTCAGCACTTTAGATGTTTGACACCACTTTCTGGATCCTGCTTCTGATCTGAATCCTGGGTTCCAGACCAGGCAGGGCCATCCCGCCTGCTGGTGTCAAGGACTGAGTGCCCTCCAGGGGGCACTCATAACTGACAGCAGCAGGGTGGGTTATCCCGGGCCCTGTCGGTGCCCTGCACCACGCAAGTGCGCTGTCTCTTCCCACCCTCCCCAGACCTCTAGCTCGTGGTAGCCCTCCCAGTGCGTGTGGTTGGAATAGAGGCCAGATTCAGGTGCTTGTGAGCTAAAACAGGGAAAGAATTTTTATTATCTCTCCTTAGAGGCCAGGCAGAGTCAGGTTTACCTGCTGGGTGATGTGGCCGGTGGAGAAGAAATCAGAGTCATTTCTCTTACAGGCTTCCCTTCTGGAAAGACCACTCCATACTTTTTTCTTTTTTCTTTTTTCTTTTTTCTTCCTTCCTTCCTTCCTTCCTTCCTTCCTTCCTTCCTTCCTTTCCCTGGCATTTGGAGAAAATGCACGTATTTCTTGTACTCCTTCCCCCATCCCATCCTCAGACCTGCCCCCACTTTCATCCCAAATCCTAGTCACTGGCCCCTTTCTTTCCCTTTTAGTTTTATTTCATCTACATGCAGTTCTAAAAAACCGTATTTTTCATTTCAACTATCTTTAACTTCATTAAAAAGGGTGTTTTACAGCATATGATTTTTGGGGACTTATTCTAATTGCTTTGTAACAGTTGAGAATGTGAGTGTACCACTTTTTATTTGTTCATTTTCCTCTTGGTGGGTGACTATGAAATTTCTTGGACACATGAAGGAATTTCTCTTGGGTGAAATCGCTGGGATGTAGACAACATGAATGTTCGCCTCACATTTGCCAAACTGTTTTCCAAAATGTTTGTACCAATTTATACTTCTACCTGCAATTAATAAGAGATTCTGTGGATCTATATTCTTTGCAGAATTTGATATTGTCAGCATTGACTTGAATCAAGTGGGTATACTATGGCATCTCACAGCCTTGACCTGCATTTCAATTCTTATTATTTTTACCTTAATAGGAAAACCACGGGGGGTTGGATTAGACTTTCTCCATTAACAGTGGCTTCCTAGGGTACTTGTGCCCTGGATTTTGCTGGAGAAGCTCGTTTGTTCATTTAAGCTTATTCTAAGGGGGAAAATACATAATGCTAAACAGCTGGGCCTAGTAACATTTATATTATCAGGAATAAAAAATGTTTTTTGTAAATATTGTCACATATAGAAAGAATTTCTGGAAAGGTTGGGTAATTGTTAGCAGGCTTTTATTTCTTTCCAACAATGTAGTAGGAACATAAATAAATACAGGAGATGAGGTTCTTATCCTATTGCGTGGCATTCTTAACCACACATCTATTTGGGTCCCAACAAGGAGAATATGGTTTTGTGCTCAGTTTTCTTTTTTGGGGGGTGGGGGGTGGGGTGGAGGGAGGTGTTAGTTCACGTTAAAAAATTCATCCCCCAGTTCTGATCTCACAGGAAACATTTATATAATTTATAATTAAAATATTTCATGAAATTAAAATAATTAAAATACTTGAAACATGAAATTTCATAATTACATGAAATTAGGGAGAAAATCATAAATGATGTGGAATTTTCAAAGGTGTTTGGCTTCAGCAAGTCCTTTAGGAGATAGTGTACCAGGCATTAGCTTTATCCATATTAATGACAAAAGTGATTCAGTTAAGCAAAATTCTATTTTGTTGTATACCAGTTGCCTGTTTGGTGACATTCTAAGTGACATTTGTTCACCAGGAAAATATTTCAAATAGAAACATCTGTTTTCATTAATTTGTTGTTCAGACTGATCTATGGGTAGGAATGGCTAAGCCAGTTAGCAAGGAAGGCCTCAGAGAAACTAGTCCGGGTCTCGAAGAAAGAAGGCTTCAGTCAAGTGAGAGTAAATTTGGAAAGTCCTCTGGCTAAGGAAGGCCACTGAACATTTGCTGACCGGGACCCTTTTTGGGGTGTTGGCCAGGTAACAGAAGATGGCATGCCAAGGCATCTTCGCCTCTGGGACGGATCATGTACTCATTGCTCCAGGGAGGCTGACTCTCAGAGGAGGCCTCTCATGGGGACTGGGCCCCAGGGAATGCGGTTTTCAATGTCACTGCAGGTAATCCTTGAAGGACGGAGATGGAGAAAGACTATCCCATTGCAAAGTGTCCCTGAAAACGTGACGTAGGGAGTGCACGTCTGCAGGTTAAGCCGTTGGGGTCTCCACCCTAGAAGGGGCTTATTATATTGGATTCGGCTTTAATTTGGAATATCATTCAGTCTTTTATACCTTAGGAGGCTGAGAAAGAGTACAGGTTGGTACTATGTAAACATTTGTTTGAAGTTTAGTGGATATAGCACAAGAGGTCTTGAGTGGACTAGCAGCGTGTTTTGGAGGAGCACAATGGAAAACAATGTTCTTAGCAAGATCTAGTGACACAAATTGTAATTTCCCCCACAAAACCTGCTCTTCCTCCTAACTTTTCTTTCTGTGAATAGCTGCAAACCTCTGAGTCATTCTTGCCTCCTCCCTTCCTCATCCCACATCAGATGGAATCGACACACCCTGCTTCGTCTCTCTCTTTTGGTCCCTCCTCTCCATTCCTAGTGCCACATCATGGTTCAGGTCCTCCTTCTGCTAAACTGGTGTCCCAGCTTCCAGCTTCTGCCCTGGACAGTATCACCCCCTTGGTGCCTGCCCCCTACCGATGGCCTTGGGGTTGCCTCATCTTTTCCAGGACTCTCTTTCAATAGTTCCATGCCCTGTGTTAGCAGAAATTCCTGGTTTGGATTTCTCCCATTTGAAATACCCGCATTGGCCCTGACTGATCCAAGGACCCCTGGGAGTTGACAGGGAGTGGATGTGGGCATCTCTGCAGACAGCTTTGTGTCAAAGGGCCACCATGGCCCAGTCCGTGGCATCTTTGTATTCGGCATAGAGCCTGGCATGGTGCTTTGCCACTGATAAGTCCCCAGTATCTTGGCTAGTCTGAATGGCTGAGTGAGTGAACAAGAGTTGCCTGTGATTCCAGGGGATTTCAGAAAGCCAAGGATGTTAGTGCAAGTTTGGGTTTTCTTAATATTTTCAATTTCTAAAACTCATTTGCTGAAATAAGATGGGGAAGATTAACTGGAATTGCTGGCTTAAGCCAGGAGGGCTGAAAAAGTGACAGTTATAAAAACACAGATTATCTGGATATTTTATGTTGACAGAATCTGAATGTGTTGAAATAGCCTCCTCTGTGAAACAATAACCCATATCTGTGATCCTCATTTGTATTTATGTGGAGTTGCACGAGTCTGTGGGTGTCATCTGTATATACCTGGAATGATGTCCCGTTCAAAGCGTGGCAGTGGCTGGAGGAATGGGGAGCAAAGGTAAAGCTTTTAAAAGGGCTTTCCACAGTCACATAATTCTTTAACTGGTTTCATGTGTGCTTGATGGTTTGCCTTGCACACGTGAAGTATTCAAGACCCTGTGGGAAGCAGGCCATGGATCAGAGGTGAGGCCTCCACTCTGTGTTAGATCCAATTGTCTAATAGGCCCTCACATCTCTGGGATTCTCTGCAGGTGTCAAAGTGATTTTTAGTTTGCAGTTTTGGTGAGGAGTGCAGGCTCTTCCTTATTTTTCTTTCTTTTTTTTTTAAAGATTTTATTTATTTATCTTTAGAGGGGAAGGGAAGGAGAGAGGGAGAGAAACATCAATGTGTGGTTGCCTCTTGTGGGTCCCCTACTGGGAACTGGCCTTGCAACCCAGGCATGTGCCCTGACTGGGAATTGAACCGCGATCTTCTGGTTCGCAGGCCCACGCTCAATCCACCGAGCTACACCAGCCAGGGCTCTTCCTTATTTTTCTGTTAAATGGAGGAAGAAGTGGGAGCTCACAAGCAGCACCAGGACTCAAAAAGCCTTCCAACTTAGCCTGTGCCAAGGTGTCTACCCACCACACATTGTGGAGACTCCTCGCTGGGGTCCTGCGTCGAGGTCTCTGAGACTAACTCCAGGACTCACTCATTAATTGTGCTCACAGCTGTGCTTTATGGCAGCAAAGCACAATTAGCAAAGGGAAGGTGCTGGCTTCCAGGGGTCCTTTGCCATTATAGTCACACAGGAGACACTAATTCCTCCACCAACAAGTTGTGACAACACATGTGAAATGTTGCCCACCAGGGATGATTGTTAGATACTCAGTGCCCGGGTTTTCCCCGGGGGCTGGTCACATGGACACCCTCAGGCACACTGCCAAAGTTCAGACTCCCAGAAGGAAAGCAGGTGTTCAGCATAGACCAAATTGTACAAGCAGTTAGGTGCAGTCAGCCACCCGTACCAGTTAGGGAAGGGGAGTACTCTGCAAATCCAGACTCCCAGACTCCAGCCAAGGGCCAGTCTTGGACACAGGCCTTTCAAAGGATGAGCAGTGTCAGGCCTGCTGTATTAACTCTTCTGTCCAGGTCCGATCTTCCTCTTTGCAGATTTCAATGGTGCCAGCCCTCACTGTGGGTCAAGTATAAGAGATGAGTGCTTACACTTGGCTTTAGGTGGCAGAGTGGCTTCTCGTTTCCTATCAGATGAAGCACATGCCAGCTTTGCAGAACGTCTAAACCACCGCAGGTTCCGCTGCTCTGTGTGCCAAGGGCCTTCTCTGTGGAGCCTCTGACCATGTAGTTGGTTTATTGCTTCAGAGATACTTTTCTGATCTATACCTTCCCCAAGGCTTTTTTTTTAATTGACTTTTGAGAGAGAGAGAGGAAAAAAACATTGATTCATTGTTCCACCTAATTATGCATTCATTGGTTGATTCTTGTATGTGCGTTGACCAGGATTAAATCTGTAACCTTCACTTATCCAGGAGATGCTCTAACCAACTGAGCTACCCGGCCAAGGCCCCAAGGCTTTTGGTGGCTTTGTTTTTGCCTATGACTGGGGTGTACTTGCCGCATGGACCTCCTTCATCTGCAGGTACTTTTGTGACTTTGGTAGGATGTCTGGTGTGAGTTCTCCAGCTGCTACTGACCGTTGCCCCTTCTTTAGGGATGGTCCATTACCCCAAGCTTGGGGCCCGCTGAGCAGTCTGGAACATTGTGACAGTGAGAATACACCAGCCTCGGTTGAATCATTTATTGAGGACCAACAATGTACAAGGCAGTGTGGGAGATAGATCTGCATACCATCATCAAACCAGAGCATGGAGGAGGAAGAAGAGGAGGGGATGGGGGAGGAAGAACAGAAGAAGGGAAGTCTACATCTGTCCTGGCCATGCAGTAAAAGGCCAGCAGGTCCCAGCCAAGTGCTGTGGCGGAGCCCTCAGGGAGCTGGGTATTCAAGTATGCGGTGTTCATACCTCGAGTAGTCTTCTGGGATGTAGTTGGCAAACTGTCTATAAAGAAAGCCAGGTCTGCAAAAAGGGTGTGAGGTTCCTTAATCTGCTTATTTCATGCAGAAATGGAGGAAATTGGGCCTGTTTCCTGGACAACTACTCGATACTGACATGTGGGGAGGAGGGGATGGTAGGAAACACTCTGGACAAAATTGAAATTGGCAGCTTGATGTGTGGCGAATCATAGCAAGTGTCACCACGCAGAGGTGTGGCTTTAATCACATACATGAAGCAAACTGTCAGTGAGTTCTGGGGTCATGCTGGGTGCTGTATGCTTTTTTCTTTGAAGTGTGACTCTTCCCTGCGTCTGTTTCCATTTTTAAGAGTTCTCAGAGTTCTGATCATTTAGCTTCACTCTTTGACACCTCATCACATGCTCAGCCACAGCCCTGTGCATTTAATACCGATTTAACAGTCTTGACTCACACCATTTGATCTGCATCGCTGGGCCACTGCCTAAACCAAGAAGAGGGCAGATGGCATTACCAAGCTTGCATAGGGAGCTGCCAGATAGTGTTGTCCTTTGAAGCAGCAGTAGGTGCTGTCTTCCTAAAATATGGTGTGTGGCTTCCCTGGACTCACCACTCTCTGCCCTTCTCAGGCCCCTCTCTCATTTCTCCTCCTCACCCCCCTTCCCCGGGCCTTGTCCTTCTGCCCAACTCACCTTATTGCCCCTCAGCAAACCACATGCCTTTCACTCTCCCCTCCAGATCTCTGCACCTGCCATCCCCTCACCCAGGAGAACCCCTTCGCATCGCTGCAGGCATCCTAGCAGGGCAGTCTTATTTCCAGGTCACCTCAGCATGGACCCACCTGGACTCCCCTGCAATGAGCTGGGCTGGTAGAACCATCCTTCCTCTGACACTCTTGTGTATTATGATTTGGGTGTGCACCCCTGTTGGCTGGGGTGTTGGGGGAGCCTTCCCTCATTCTTCATTCCCCACCTGTTACCTTTATCAGGAGATCCCCTGCCTGCCTCACCTTTCTTCAGGATTGGCTCTACGTGTGTCCATGCAGCGAGATTATTGGCTCGGGAGGCTTCATAAGCTAGTTTTGTTCCTTTGTGATCAGATGCTCGCCAAACGCTCAAACAGTTGGCAAGATCAGCTGCCCAGTGCACTAGGTTGATCAGTTATCTATTGTTGTATAACTTTGAGGCTTAAAACAACAAAGACTTTATTACTGCTTGCAGTTTCTGTTGGTTGGGAATTCAGAAAGGGGTTTGCTGGACGGTTCTGGCTCAGGCCCTCTCATGGGGCTGCAGTCAGATGGTGGGAGTGGAACTGGCGGGAACTGGACCATCTGGAGGCTGGCTGAGCATGTCTCTTTCTCCATAGAGCCTTGGGGTGTCTCCATGAGCTCTGTCCACGTGAGCTCATGGTGGCTGACTTACCTCAGAGTGAGCAGCTCAGAAGAATAAGGTGGACATGCGAATGCATGGGACAGAACTGAACCAGAAACCACATTTTCAGCAGTACAGTACTGTTTTAATCACTGGAACAAGAATTGAGCTAAAAATGTTTCCTAGTAATTTTTACCCTCTGAATCAACAACATGGGACACATTGACCCAGAAATTAGGTTGACAGTTGTCTTGATTTTTTTGGTTTCAAGGAGCAAAAACCTTCTAGAGCAACTAGGACAGGAAGGGTGAAAGATTTTCTTGTGAGACCACAAAAGAGTTTTATAAAGCTTGCCCAGCTGTTTACATTGTTTTTTTTTTTTTTCATTTCTCATGTCTGCCTCTCTTCTTGTTTTTCTCTCTGTAGTCCAGTCTTCTTGTTCTTCTCCTTGGGCCGTGTGGCAGAAGGTGGCTGCTGCCCACAGCGCCCTGCCTCGAGCCTGCACACCCTCACTCTGGGCCACATTCCACTGGCTGTTTCAAGGCACACAACCCTGTCTGTTATGTCAGTGAGGTGGAAACATACCCACACCCCATTCTAGCGGGTGATTCTGCAAAGTTCCATGGCAAAGGGTGTGGACAGCCATAGGATTTTAATTCAGGGAGGGTGTTAAGAATTGGGCAAAATGCTTCAGTCTATTCCAGGCTCTGAACTTCCTTCCTCATCTGTAAGGTAGGATGGCTGGATTAGGTGATCTCGAGTTCCTTCTAGCCCCAGCTTCACGAGAATGTGAGGGGGTACCAAGTGGAAGAAGTGTGTGTGGAGGAGAGATTAGATGTCATAGACCAGCAGCCCTCAACCTTTTTGGCACAAGGGACTGCTTTCGTGGAAGACAGTTTTTCCACGGACTGGGGGTAGGGGGCTGGTGTTGGGATGATTCAAGTGCATTACATTCAAGCTTTCCTCCTTTACTGTGACCCGGTGCAGGGGCGGGGATGTTGGGGGACCCCTGTCATAGATGATCTATGCGTGGCATGGACTTGGCACATCAAAATGCTCAAGAAATGTCTACTGAGTTAATGGCTTGGAATTAGAGTCCAGGTGTCCAGGAAGCTGGTGGCTGACCTGGTAGAGAAAGAGTGGGGGATGCTTTTGCCAGCCCAGATGTTCACTGGCCTTCTTGTCCCTGGGACCACAGGCTTTTGGAAGCAGTTAGGGGTTGCTGTAGCAGTATCCAGGTGCTTCTGTCCCTTTTTTTCCTGCTGTTGCTAATGGATTTGGTCCAGGGACAGTAAGGCCTCTTGCTCCTGAGCCCCAGGGGAGCATGGGAATAGAGCCAAATGATGTATTCCAGTTTCCAGTCTTGGGAGACTTGCAAGCAGACTGAGTGGGGGCACCACCTTTTGCTGAGCTGTTCACATGCTGCGCCACAAAAGGTGCCTGCCTAGAATCCTCCAGTTTTAGAAAATGAAATTATTTTGCTAGATGCAGGCAGAGAAGTGATTTTCTTCTTCTGGGGCCTGCAGTTCTCCTGAGTTTGAATGTATTTTGCCCATCAGCTTGAGTTTTCACCTTCTGGAGATGGTGTAAGGCATTCTTAACCTCTGAGAAGATTCCTGTAGCGCCTTCTCTCTCCCGAGTGCCTCATGACCCGCCTTCCAGATGTTATCTCTGCCTTTGGGCCGCAGCCCTCCTGCTTCCCTTCCCCTTGCTGCCCTAGTTTGTACTTGGTGGCACTATGTCATTTATGTGCATGTAAAGCAGCTTCAGGGCAAGACAAGTAACTCACGTTTCATCTGTTTCCTCCCAGAAGGCCCAATGCATGTGAAAATCAGTGTTCAGTAACTGTTAGCTGGCCACACACTGCAGATACGTCTCCAGTGCCTGGGAGGCTGACAAGTGAGTTTCTCCCGGTCCCTGGTTAAGTTGTGGGTGTGGTGGTGGAAGAATCTCTAGGCAGGAAAGGAACCTCAAGGTCATCTAGTCCAACCATCTCTCTGTTTGTTGACTTCTTCCTGTAGCATCTCTGCCCCATTAGCACCAGCCCCTGAGCAAACCTCTCAGGTGACAGAGAGCAAATCTTGATCTGCCATGACAAACTGGTGTGCCTTAGACAACTCTGAATGTTAGCAAATTCTTTCTTTGTTGAGCTGAGATGGGTTTCCAGGCAACAGCTGTCCTTACTGGGATGTTCCCCTGTCCCACACAGCCAGACTTAACCCTTCCACATGGCTACACTCTTCATCTTCAGAGAGACTGGCTCAGTGTCCCTGTGTATTATTACTACCTAACAAATCATCTCAAAATTTAGCAGCTTAAAACAGTATAAACATCTCAGAGTTTCCATGGGTCAAGGATACACGAGTGGGTGGCTAGTTGGGGTGATTCTGTCTCAGGATGTATCATGAAGGCCGTACTCATCTGAAGGCTTGACTGAGGCTGGAGGCTCCACTTCCAAGGTGGCTCCCTCATCTGCCTCACAAAGTGGTCTGGTTTTTGGCAGGAGGCCCAGCCCCTCACTTTGTGGACCTCTCCAAAGGGCTGCTGGAGTGTCCTCCCCACATGGCAGCGGGCTTTTCCCAGGAGGAACCATGCAAGAGAGGGCAAGCAAGAACCACAGCATCTTTTCTGACGTGCCCTTAAAGTCACACTCTGTTATTTTCACAGTATCCTGTTGGTTAACTGGTCAGCCCTGCCCAGTGTGGGAGGAAGGCTCCAAACCTCTGTGACCCCCACTTTCCTTATCTGTAAAGAGCCCTGCTTTGTTGTTTGAAACCAACCATGAAGAAGTACTTGGTAAACTGTTTCATAAGTGAAAGGGATGTTTTGAATGTAAGGGTTTTGCTAGTTGTGATTGCCCAACTAGTGAAAACCTCCTGTTTAACCCCAGGAAGTGAGTCTGGATCTGCCAGAGGATGAGGAAGGTGTATCTGAGGCCTCTGTTGGGGGGTAGCCAGGCTGTGGGCTATCCTTCTGGAGTTCAGGAACCTTATCACAGGGAGACCCCCCCTCTGCTACCAGGGCCCTACGCTCATTCAGTCCAAATGGCAGAGGGGACACAGAAGGTCACACACTCTTATTGGGTGCTATGGAGGCCCAAGAGAGTTCCTACCCTGTGGACACGCAGAGCTTGTCTGCCTTGTTCTCTGATCTGAACCCAGGGCCTGCCCAAGCAGCGATGATCGTTCTTTTAAACACAGGCTCTGTTCTGGGAGTTAGGCACTCCCCGTGGTGCGAGACCTTCGGGTTTGCAGGCTGTTGTCACGTTTCAACAGGAGTTGAGCTGTCATTTCTGCTTCAGTTGAAATGTGGTGGGAGTCACTTTTATGTAAGATTATTTCATCTAATGTTAGTATCAGTGCCTGTAATACTGGAGGCCATGAAGAGAAAAAGTAGAATTCCTGAATGAATTCCATATCTCACCATCAGATCTGTAAACTCGCAATCTGTGCATTTAGATTTGTAACTGGCCTTGGTGTGTTAAATTTTGACTCAGATGTTTCCTTAATGAACCTCTAATTCATAGCATTTCAGTCTTTTGCTTGGCTTGGTAACCGGGTTTCTTTTTTAGAACCTCCTTGGCTTAGTGTAGTATTCTTTGGGGGTATATTTTTGTGCTGCTGGATTTTTAACAGCTCACTTGTAAAAGGAAGAATCTAGGTTGCTGGAACATCCTGTAGATTGTGGCTGCAGCTATAGCGGTTGTGTGATGATTTTAAAAAAAGTCTATTCAAGAATCCTGAATGTTCTGTGTAGGAGAATTTGGATTTACAGGACCACAGCCTCGCTTGAAGTAGATCCAGCCGTGTGCCTAGGGACCTGTCATCCTTCCTTCTTTTCCCGAGGCACTCAGCCTCGTTCCTGTGCCTGGCTCGCTGAGACTCTAGGAGCCCCCTTTGTCACCAGAGTCATTCAGCACTGCTATTGGCCCTTGCTCTGCACAGGGAAGAATTTACAATACCTTGGATCTTAAATAGATTTTGTTTTTTTTTCTTATGGAAATTTTCAAAGACATGAAAGTGGAGATGTTGGGGTAATGACCCCCGTGTCCCCATCACCCAGTGTCGGCAAGTCTTACCTTAGGGTCAGTATATGGCCTCCCCACCCTCACTTAATTTGAAGCAAATCTCAGACATCTTTAATTTTAATAACTGAGTTTTTAAAAAAACAATTTTAGGCCCTTGCTGAGTAGCTCAGCTGGTTAGAGCATTGTCCTGATACGCCAAGGTTGCAGGTGTGAATCCCACTCAGGACACATACAAGAATCAATCAATGAATGCATAAGTAAGTAAAACAACAAATCAATGTTTCTCTCTCTCTCCCTCCCTCCATCCCTTCCTCTCTAAAACCAATTAGAAGTCATTATAACACTAATATTTATATTTTAGCATGCATCTCTTTACATATGAAGGCTTTTAAAAAACAGCATTACTGTCCATGAAAATTTACCAATTCCTGAATATTATCAAACATGCAGTCAATCGATATTAAAATTTTCCCATCGATTTAAATTTTTTTTTTTTACAGTTTCTAGAGATCAAGATCCAAATAATCTCTATTCATTGTAATTGTTGCTATTTTCTCTCAGGTTTTAAAAAATAAATCTTTTGTTTTGTTTGAAATGATTTCAAGTTTAGAGGAAAGTCACAAGAATAGTACAAAGAACTCCTATGTACCCTTCCTTCAGATCCCCCAGCTGTTATACTATACGTACCTTATTCTCTCTATATATTTGTACGTGTATTTTAAAAAATATTTAATAGTAAGTTTCAGGCATGATACTCATTATCACCTAATACTTCAGTGTATATTCCTTAAAACAAGGGCATTTTGCTATACACATCCAAAGTACAGACACTGAGATAATGCTATCATCTAATTCATGGACCCCGTTCCTATTTTGCCAGTCCTCCCAATAATACCCTGTATATGTACAAGATCCAATCCAGGATCATAGATTACATTTGGTTGTTGTGCCAGTTTAGTTTCGGTCTGGAATAGTTCTTCCATTTTTCTTGTCTTTCATGACCTGGACATTTTTGATGAATACAGGCCAGTCACTGTGTAGAATGTGACTTGACCTGGGCTTGCCTGGCGTTCCTTTATGTTTAGACTCGGGCCCTGCGTCTGTGGCAGGAATACCACCGCCTGCACCGCCGTGTGCTTCTCCGTGCACCATCTCAGGCGGCTCCTGACGTGGCTTTATTCCCCCACTAGTGATGGAACTTTTATCGTTTGGTTAGGATGCTGTTTGCCAGATTTCTCCACTGTGAAGTTAATTCACTTTGTAATTCTTAATAAATAATTAGAAAGTGTTTTTACAGGGAGATACTTTGAGGCTATGTTAAACCCTGTTCATGAACAAATCTTCGCCCACTTGTCTGTAGCATCCTTTGGTGGTTCTTTCCTGAGTTAGTTATTATGATGGATGCCAATCGGAGAGTTTCTAGTAACAACATGCCTTCTACATTTATTAATAAGCATTGTAGTATAGGGAACTTACTTCAGTATGAACTCATAGATTTCTGTCTTATTCAATGTGTTACTGCCTGTAACTATTACTTATTTTCCCTTGTTCTTCTTGTACTGGAATCTGCCTTTTCTACAATGAGCTGTGGTTCCTTTTAGTGGACAGTGGTATCTAGAAGCCAAAATCTGGGTGCTAGGTGTGTTCATCGTTATTGGGACATCATTTCTTCTAGGTTCTTTTCATGGATACTTTTTTTTTTAAACCTTCTCCTTCCATATTTCCAACTGCATGCTCTGACAGTAAGAGATCTGGCTCCAATTATCCTCAATATATTTACTTGTTTGTTCAGTCCATGTATAAAACTCTCCTCCCTGGCATGCTGGTCAAATCCTCTTAGTTCCTGCACAGTCAGTCATGCCGGCAAACATTTTTTGACTTTAGTGTTATTACTGACCTTGCTAGTGACTCTGGCCAGTGGTCTTTGTGATGAAATTAAAGGTGGTGAAAGCTGAGTCAAATCATTTAACAAATATTTACTGAGCACAAACTACGTGACCAATACTTGCTAGATTCTGGAGATACAGCAGTGAATGAGCCCAGCTACCGCCCCTGCACCAGAAGGATAAAGCATTGATAAGAATATTGATCTGGTAAGAGCAATAAGGGAGGAAGCCTGCAGGGCTGAGGGAGATAGCGGGGCACGTTAGGAAAGTTTCTTGAAAGAAGTTGCTTTTCAGGCCAGGGGACTAGCAGGCTGGATTGGAAGCAGTGGGCAGGGAGGAGCTAGCCCAGAAAGCACTGGTAAATCTTATTCAGGAGTGAGAACTTCATCCTCAGGAAAGCAAGGAGAAGTTGCAGGGTTTAAAGCAGCATCTTAACAAGAGTCAGAGTGAAGTTTTAGAAAACAGTGTAACGTAGGCGTGGATTAGCAGGGGCAGGGCAAGATGCAGAAACCTCTCGGCTGTGGGTGTTGTCCAGGCAGGAGGCGACCCTTAGCGCTGAGCAGGGCAGCTGCAGCAAAGGGGATGCACATGAGAGGTTGAGGAGGGGTGCTGGAGAGGACTTAGAATTCTGCTCGGTGAAGTCCAAAGGTGAGACCTGAGGCAGACAGACCTCACAATTTAAAACTTTAGTAACTGGGGAGTATATTGTCGGTTATTGTTGCGTTGGCAGGAAAGGTAGCATGTTCCTGCATTTTCCGCTTTGACGTGACCTTTTCATCTGAACTTGAAATCTGAAGCATTTGCCTAATATTCTGTGACAAGCTTTCCACTTAATCTTAGAACCACCCTTCATGTTGCTGGGTGGTGCATGGCATTCTGATTATTTTGATGGAACCACAAAAAGCATCTAATGACTTTTTAGTGAGGAATGTTGATGGATGGGTGTTGTTACCCTGTTATTGCGCCTTCAGCGTGTGAGGTCAGCAGAACTTTGTGGGGCAGCTGGGTCATGTCCCTGGGTTTGCTCCACTGCTTATGTAACACTGATGTGTTAATTCACTCAGCTCATCATCTCAGAGCTGTCACCCTGTGTCAGCTCTCAGCTGAGCAGGGAGAAGACAGGCCAGGTCTGTGTCTCATGGAACATAAGTTCTAGCTTACGAGTGACAAATACAATGACCAAGTAAAGCAAGACATATTTTCTGGATCAATACCCCAGTATTCTCCATGGAAAGAGCCCTGTGCTGGTGGCAAAGAAACCAAGTTCCATTTCTGGCTTTGTTGTTTACCAGTTCTATGGATCAGGACACATGATTTACCTTTTCCTGGTCTCCCACCCCCTTTTCTTGGCTCTAAAATGAGGCATTAATTTCCTCCTACAAGTGTCTGCCATATAGAATGTCTGGTAACTCTTCGCCAAACACATCAGTGTTTGCGCTGCCCACTAAAAGCCTTTATGAGGATCACGAGAGCCATGCTTGTGACAGACGCTTAGGCGAAGTGAGATGCTGCCTGGATGTGAGGCTGCTGACAAGGATGCTGTGCTTGGCTGTCTGTGGTGCCATGTGTGCAAAAACGAAGTGACTGCACTTCAGTAACCAGAGAATGGCTCTCGAGGCTCTCTTTTTATTTTAAAAATTACATTAGAATAATCCTTCCTGCAGAATGTATAACAGCTTTTATTTGACATTCCTCAAGGGAAGCTTTAAGTGGCAAAGAATGAGGCCAGAGGCAAAATAAAATGGTGTCAGGTCTCACAGTGACAGTCTCGTCCCTAGAAGCAAACAATGCACAGTAGATGCTTCTGTTTGAGGGGCCACTTTGGATGCTGAGCATTTTCTGAATGGTGCCTTTCAGCCAGCTGTGAGGGTATGAGTAAAACCTGGGGGGTGAGTCCGTGCAGTCTGGTTGGGGTGGGTGGGTGGGCCTGGCTACTAGTAGCCTGGTCCCCGCTTGGGACCTGCAGTGAGCTACCCACATCCCCTAGCCTCAGCCTCTACATCTGGAACAGAGAGGTAACCTTCCTACCTTTCTTGTTGCATCTTAAATGGTTAATTCACGAGAGACACTTCTAAGGTAAGCCGTCAGGATGCCCTAGTTAGACTGAATAAACTGAGCTTCATTACTGAGACCCAGAAGGATCCTAACAGCATTCCTGTGGCCTCAGACGTAGAAGAACTGAAAACTGCTACCTCCCTGCCTGTGTCTCTTGCACGTCCTTCTTCACTGCCTTCCCCGCCTCCGACGTCCCTTCTACAGCCGCTGCCTGTGTGTACCAGCAGGGCCTTAGTCAAGAACAACAGAAAACCAGCTTGGGTATATTAAGCCAAAAAAAAAAAAGTTACTGGGAGGCTTGTCAAGAGCTCACAGGATCCCCCAAAAGGCAAGAGAATGGAGCTCTCTGAGGAGAGCTGAGAACAAGGCAGGCTGGGAAGCCAGACTCATGACTGAGGTCATGTCACAGAATCATTCTAGAGAGACACTGCCACCCAAGCACTGGACATTGATGTCATGTGGGCACCCCTACCTCTGCTACCCCTGAAAACCAGTCATTGCTTCTGCCACCACTGCCAGGAAAGAATTCTCCTCATCCCTGTTCTTTTCAATATGAACTTTTGATAAAGTACAATATGCATAGGGAGAAGTAGGCAAGGAAGTGCGTGGCTCAGGGCGTGCTCACAAAATGAGCACACGGAATAACCACCCCCCGCTTAAGAAATGAAACATGACCAGCCTCCCCGGGAGACCCCAGGAGCTGCTCCCCCAAGGATAACTGCTGTCCTGACTTCCCACCCAGCGCTCAGTTTTGCCTGTGTTTGAACTTTCTGTAAGTGGAATCACGCAATACGCTCTGTTTGTGTCTGGCTTCTTCTGCTCAACATTGTGTTCGTGAGGTTCTTCCGGGTTGTTTGTTATATGTAATTCTCATGCATTTATTGCCATTGCTATATAATGGCCCACCATTTGTTAAGCACCAAATGGCTAAACCACTGTTTGTTTAGCCGCTCTAGCATGGACAGACATGTGGGCTGTCTTCAGTTTTTGGCTGATAGGGAAGATGCTGCAGACATTTCATGTATGTCTTTTGGTAGCCAGATGTACCTCCCTGATGGCAGGTTGGTAGGGGTGGAATTGCTGGATCATGGGGCAATCTGTGTTTATTAATAACTGAAGAGGGCGTGAAGTGCCTGTTCAAGTCTTTTGCCCATTTTGAAATTATGTTGTTAGCTTTTTTTCTTACTGATTTTAGGAGTTCTTTATATTTCCTTGATACAAGTTCTTCGTTGGCTATATTTATTGTGAATATCTCTCCCAGTCTGTAATTTGTATTTTCTGAACACACCTTTTTGCATCTCTAGACCCAGATTTAAAAACCTCTGCCAATGCCCAGGATTGGCTTTTGTGATCCTCAACAGCAAACAGCAAACCTTGTTTGCAGTCATTCCAAGATATCCATTCCCAGGTGACATCGCCTGTGGGGAGGTGCCTCGGCCAGGACTCAGCCGCACATGGCAGAAATGACTCTGGCTAGCGTTAGCAGAAAGGCTGAGCTGTCAGGTGGAGGCAGCTTCCTACCGCCCAAACTGCTGCTGGGACCTGGCTTATATAGCGCTGGGTTTCTTCATGCCGGTGCAAAGTAGATTTCTTTGTTCTCCAGGTTCCTGCTGTGGGCTGGCATTGACCAGTGCAGGCCCAGATGCATTGGTTTGGGGAGTGCCTGAAGAGAAACTTTAATCTTATCCAGGAGAGGCTCAAAGTGTAACTGGAGTAACTGAAGAACATTTCCATGTATCTTAAGAGAGGCTTTGCCTGTGTCACTGGGAGGCTGGAGGAGCAGCTGGTGGCTGACAGACAGGAACATCTGGGTCCCCTTTGCTGTGATGGGGTGAACTGCAGACGTTAGTGCAGGGACCAATGGAATCTTGAAGCCAATGGCTGCAGAAGCTCACTCCTGTGTCACAGTTCCTGCCATGGCAATGGATACCTCTAATCCTGCTTGCTCCCCTCTTAACTTGCTGTCACATTTAAGTCTTGTGTGATGCATGTCAGTGGAAGAACCTGAATCCTTGAAATCTTTGCTGAGGGCCATTTTTGGTTCTCTAGCCTCTGTGGTATAAGATGAGGGCAAAAGTCCAAGCAGGATGGACCGTTCTGGGGCATGGCTGTTCCAGTAACGAGAGGAACCATGTGGGTGCCACATTAGCTGAATGTTTTGGTGGGAACTGTGTGGAAAGTTCAAGTGCAGCCCATGATTTGGCATGTGGGAATAAACCAGCCTAGCTGCATGTGAGGTTCCAGAAGGTCATTCCTCCATTCATCTGTTGAGCCATTGTGTCAATGCCCTAGGGCTATTGTTAGCACGATATTGTGGAATTGTGCACCTGAAACCTGTATAATTTCAATAATCAGTGTTGCCCCAGTACATTCAATAAAAGTGGGGGAAAAGACGCCATACACTTGGTGGCTTAAAACAACAGAATGTATTGTTTCACAGTCCTGGAGGCTAGATGTCCAAAATCAAGGTGTCCGCAGCGCTTCCTGGCTTATGGCATTTGTCAGAAACCCTTGGTGCCCCTTGGTGTGTAGATGCTCACTCCCACCTCTGCCTCCATTGTCATGTGGCATTTCCCTGTGTGTCTGTCTCTTCCCCTTTTTATAAGGACAACGGTCATACTGGATTAGGGTCTACCCTAGTGACTGACCTCACATTAACTTGTTCATATCTTCAAAGACCCTATTTCTTTTTTTT
>CM052546.1:52627083-52660060 GCA_028533065.1 Trachops cirrhosus | reverse complement strand
TCCTGTAGTGAGGGGCGGGGCCTTAGGAGTTCACCTGGGCGGGGCACCCCAGTCGCAGGGTTGTGACGTTGTATGTGGGGGCGGGGTCCGAGAAGGAACAATGGCACCCACTCCGCCCTCTGCAGGACCCCAGACCCTTCCGCCACTTTCCGCAAGCCGACCGGGCCCCTCTGGCACCAGTTCTGGTGTGGGTGGGCCTATGCACCCCATGGGACCTTCCTTTTCAGTCAGTGACCGAAAGCTGTATTTCCTGGTGCTGGGACCCTGAGTTGGGCACAGTGCCTTGCTTCACAATGGCCACCTCGCTGGGTCTGCTGGTCGCCACCCCCTGGCCGGGGCCCACCAGCCACCGCTGCTTGTGCGCCCAGGGTCTGCTAGGTCTGCCGGTCGCCACCCCCTGGCTGGGGCCCACCGGCCACTGCTGATTGTGTGCCCAGGGTCTGCCTGCTGCAGACTTGCGCGCTGCCCGGGTGCTCAGCTCTCTGCCCCTGCGTCCCTCACCCGGCCAGACTCCGCCCCTCCTACTGGTCTGGATGAAAGTGTCTATTTTTAAATCCTTGGTTGTCCGACTTCCATAAACTTCAATTTTCTGTCAGTTCTGGTTGTTATTTTGTTTCTATATCTTTGTTGTCCCTATCTTGGTTGTGCGAGGAGGCACAGTGCATCTACCTATGCCTCCATCTTGGCCGGAAGTCCCAAAGACCCTATTTCTAAATTAGGTTGCATCCACAGGTATGGGGGTTAAGACTTCAACATATCTTCCTGGAGGATGCAGTTTAATTGACAACACCCACCACCATTCCAGGCCATGACTGAACCCTCGCCTCAGCTGCTCTGGATCTCCGGGCTTTCCCAGAGCCACATTCCCCCAATGCACTGTTGCAGGTTATCTGGGCCCTCCTTGTCTTTGCCAGGGCAGAGTCTGCCCATTGTTTGAAACTCTGCACCAGTGTACCTGGCCAGGCCCTCTGGGACAGAACAGTCATTCTGTTTCCAGAGCTCCTGTCACCGACAGCTTATTTTTTCATTTTGAGTTTGTGTTTAAAGCCAACATTTCATGGACAACTGATATGTAGGTAACATAGAACATACTGCATATGCGTGACATACATACAGAAAAGTGGTAAATTATAAGGGTAGATAGCTCAATAAATTTTCATAGTGAACATGCCCTTTATTTTGAATTTATTTCCCTCTGCTTATTAAATAGTAGCTTGCAATTTATAGGCCTGTCTGTTTCACAAGATGAATCGTTCCTGGAGGCCTCAAAATGTGTCTAATTTATCTTAATATCTATGCTTTCTCCAGTTTCTAACACAGTTTCTTTATATAGTAGCCCACAGGAAGTACTTGCTGAATTAGAATTTAGAAGGCTGGTGGTGGGGATATTTACGAAGTGACTCAGAGTCAGCTGGAGCTGGAGTTGAATGAAAGTCACACACAGGCCACGTGCTTCGCCCCAGATTAATAGCTTTTGCCTTCTCATGTGTCTGGTACACAGTCTTTTTTTTTTTTGTCCATAAACATTTCTGTGAAGGTTCTCTAGAAAACATAGCCCAAGGCAAAGATTAAAGAGCTCACTGTACCTGGGAGATGCAATCCCAGGGCGGTGATGCGGAAACGGAAAGTGAAGCAGAGGAGGGAGAAAAGTGACAAGGCAGTACAGTGCATGACCTTGCTGGACGCTGCAGAGACACAGTGTGCAGCTCTGGTGCATGAACTTCCCTAGAAGGCGTGCAAGGAGAAAACATACCTCCGAGCAGTCCGCAGAGGGAAGAGCGGAGAGGGGATTTATCTTCCCCATTCACTTCCATCCCCCATTTCTCACTCCGGCATTTTATGCAAGTCCAGAAGTGGAGGGACCACTGGGCAAGGAAAAGGCACCAACCGAGAGAAATAGAGAAGGATGCAGTCGAGGGAATCTGAGAAGGCACACAAGGTTTGTGTTTGATACTCCCCAAACTTGCGCAATTTAGGTCCACCATGCCCTGCCATGGTGTCAGCTCTCCCACTGTGATGTGGGGACTTACATTCTCCTGAGAAGATGAAGTCATCTTTAGTCCTTCTCTGAGATGACAGGTGCAAGTCCCAGTCAGTGACAGAGTCCCCTTCCTGGTGTCTAGCTGCGGTCACCTGGGAACTGGAGCAAGAAGATTGTGAAACAAGCTCATTCATTCTCTGCTGTGTGACTGGTCCTGACACTGTAACTGATACTCGCCATCTCCCTTCTTCACCTCCTATTGTAGATCCTGTTCGCTCTGCCTGAGCTCTCTGGCTGCTCTGTGACGTTTGCCCTGAGGGGTCTGAGTTCCCGTTGCCTTACCCATTAACAGCCATTACCAGACATGGCAGTATTAAGAGATGGCCCAGGGAAGACCCTGGGCTCTATCCAGACATTCTTCTCCCTTCCCCTTATGTGCCACTAACCTAATTCTTCATGGCAATTAGCTTAAGTGACCCCAGCAGTATAGTCCCTCTCTTTTTGATCTGTTCATCCCTGATATGAGGAGTGAAAGGTGGATGGGTGGTAGAGTCAGCTTCCCATTCAGTGGGAAGCCTTACTGTGTCACATTCCCCCACTCAGCCTGGAACTAGAACCCCTAACCCAGCTGAGGCCAAGTGCATGGGGATGGGAAGTATGAACTCTGCAAGGGGTTACTACATGTGATGGTGAGCAGGGCCACTCCTGGCCGATCTGCTGCCAGGGGGGCATGGCAACAAATGTCAGTTGTCAGTTCAAGGTGTGGACTGCATCCTGGAGGACAGAAGCTCGAGCCTGTAAGCCGTCTCCCCAGTCAGGCCCTCAGCCGAGCCTTCAGTAGGCTGTTCCAGTGTCTGTCAGACTGGCTGCCCCTGAGTGATGGCAGCGCTCATGGTGAGACCAGTGAATTCCCCAGTCAGGAGTCATGTTCACCTCCTTGGCTGAAGTGGGTGACTTGGTCTGAGGTCGTGTTGCACGGGAATCGAGGCCAGCAGATGAGGATTCGATAACTGTGGACAGTGGTGCTGTGGGAGGCCACCCCAGTCCCAGGAAACTCATTGTAGAAATTAAGGACAGATTGCCAAACCAGTGGCCCTAGTGCCTGGTTTGTCTTGTGGTAGTGAGGCCACTGAAGCTGCCCAGGCTCAGGGAAAACAGATGGGTCTGAGTTGTGCACCTCCACAGGCCCCCGTTGGGAGAGGCATTGCCACTGCAGCTTACGGTGTGCCGTGCGTGGGGCCTGAACTTTCCCACACTCTGAGGTTTGGGGTCGCTCTGGAAGGTAGACCTTCAGAGCGATCCTTTCCTTAGCCAAAACTCGCAGTGGGAGAAACAGACTCTTTTAAATGCAACATGGGTGGGTGCACCACTCCCAAAAGCAACCTGAATTTTAAGATATGCCCCTGAATTTCAGGCCCTTTCAGGACTGAATTTGAAGCCATTGAAATTTTTAAAAACTTGACCAAACAGGACAAAAAATATCACTTGGGCTACTGGTGGAGAATGGATTGGCCACAAAACATCTAAATGAAAGGAAAAAAAAAAGAGCACAGCTAAATTCCAGGGTGAGAAAGTACATTGAAACTTGATCATTTTGGAGGGACTTTAGACCCAAATTCACAACTGCCTCTGTATGAGTTCTTCCAAATAACGGAAAAATAAAACTAAAAAATGAAGCTCCTCAAGTCCTGAAATGAAAAGTAGCTCTAATTACAATGAGTTCAAGGTAAATTTAGATTTGGGTACTAGGCGGATGGTCCAGCTTATCTGCTGTGTCTTCATTTTCTGAAATTCCTTTGTTACTTTTTCATATCTACCTGTTCTCGTTTTGTTTTTACCTACTTTTGTTTCACACATATTGTTCCTTTTATTGTATGTTATTCCTTCTTGTTCGAGAATCCTAAGCCTATTTACATTAATTTTTTATATTCTGATAGATGTGTTCTGTCTCAAGTGATTCATCCTCTGAGCATTGATTTTCTTCAGGGATTTTTGTGTCTTGGTTTTTCAGGTTTGTCTTGACTGGGAAATGCTCTGCCTGCTCCCTGCCCGGCCCCGAGCCTCACTCACCACTCTCCTCTTCTTAGTCTAGTGATTGGTACAGAACCTCCACCTTGGAGAGCCCACTCCAGAACCAGGCTTTATGCTGGGGGCTGGGGGCTTCAGTCCTTCAGTGACACTGGGAATACCGCCAGCCCCGTTGCTAAGCCTGAGGGCTTGGCAGTTCAGGTTCTGGTTACAAAACTTCTTATCATCTATGACCCTGGGAAGAAATGATGGCATCATTAAATTTTTTTGTTATTTCAAAATAACTCAGACTCACAGAAAAGTTGCAAATGTAGTACAGAGTTCCCATATACTCTTCATCGAGCTTCCTCTAAAGTTAGTGTCTTACCCCACCAAAGTACAATTAAAATTAACATTGTTATAATACTATTACAAACTTTATTTGTATTTCCTAAGGTTTTCCATTAATGTCTTTTTTCTATTTTATAATTCAATCCAGGATCCCACATTGCATTTAGTGATTTTTCTATTTCCATAATTCCATCTAATCTTATTAAGGAAGACCTGTCCCGTCTTCCCCATATAGTTATTCCTTCAATTATTTACTTGTATCAGTACAGACTCATGGATATTTAGCTTAGCGATGGTTGTAATCCAGTACAGCAGCCACTGGAAATCTTCCAGCTCAGCCCTGAGTTCGCCCAGTGGCCTAGCTCCCATCTCCCACCGTGTGTGCGGCACTTTTATTCTGTTTCCCCCGGGAGCTTCTGGAACTCCCGGTCATTGCTGTTTCTTTCCTGACAGTAGGCCCAGGGGGCCCACTATTTTAGTTTTGGGTTAAAAATCTGTGTATTTTGTGTAGCCTGCAAGGTACTATACTTGGTCCCTGCCTGATTTTCCAGCTTCACTTTTTTCTCATCTACTGTCTTATTCTCAGTGCTCCGGCCACACGCAGACTCTTTCTCTTCTTTGAAAGCTGTAAACACCTTCTTGCCTCATAGTCTTTGCCCCTGCTTTTCCCTTTGCCTAGAGCACTGCCACCACCCTGCTTTTTTTTGAGCTAAGCTATAGTGTCATTTTGGGTTGCTGTCTTTTGCCATGTATAACGCATACTTTTTTGCCCAAATTTTTGAGGGCAAAATAAGGATGTGCATGATGCATGGGTATAATGATTACGTACCGTGGGTATAATCATGGGCATAATGATCCCATGTATAATGCACGCAAAAAACGTGAGTGCGCATCATACACAGCAAAATATGGTAATTATGATACTATTTAACACCTGAACAATCTCTAGCCTTAAAGGTCCTTAAATCCAAAACCGTAGGCTTCCAACAGGCATGCCCAGCAATGACCGTTTTGTAACTTAGAATGAGTTGCCTTCAAACGGAAGATGTCAGCACCCAAGAACCCGGCCTTTCTTCAGGTACAAATTACGTCATCTTCTCTAAGGAATGTCAGAGCAGGAGGGAATCAGAAAAGGCAGCAGCTGGTCAAATGCAAGATGAATGTTTTAGCAAGTGCCGTGTCATTTGACTTTAGAACTGTCAGAAACATCTAAAAAACAACAGATGATGACAGCCGGGGAAAATAAATGCACATTAGAGGGCAGCAAAATTGCCAAACGAGCTCCTGCCACTGGCACTGTTACATGCTGATCAGGTGCACTTCCTTTTCCAGCACCTCTGTGGAAAGAGATCCAGTACATCTTGGAGGTTCTGAATTCCTTTTGAGTCTCAAAGGGAGAGAGTTAAGCAGTTGTGAGAGTTGGAACTGTTTGCAGACACTGGTCACAATTGTATGTGGCCCCCACTTTAGTCACCTCCACTTCCCCTTACTTTGGTACCATTAGCTCCATAACCTTACAACTAACAGAGGGCCACCAGTCCCTTGTCATAAGGTAGTATGTGTTGACCCAGCCCTTACCTTCGCTGTGGGGCTGGAGGAGGGTGGTGGTGTCCTGGCTTTGTGGATCTCGGTTCCCTGGTCACCCCCAGCAGGGGATGCTGTCAAGTTGACCCCTGGAGTTCTGGGCCTCTAATCTCAGCTTTAGTGGCAGGTTTCTACCCTGTTCCATCTCTGTTGTTCTAAGACTTAGTGGGAAGAGCCTGAGATGGAGTTAGAGGTCTGTGCCGCCTAACAGGACCCTGGGCAGTCACCCTTCTCCACCTCCGGATGTCTGCGAGGGCTCACACCACAGCAGGCAAGCCCTGTCCGTGGCACTGATGCAGGCCGGCCCTTCTCCGTCTGGCACTCTGCCCGCTGAACGCCCCTCGACCAAGTCTCTACTAGTCAGTCCCAACAGACGTCATCTCCCAGCTCTGACTCCAGGGGCCTTCCCAGCTCCAAGGGTCCCCGAGGCTTTCTTCGGTCTGGAGCTATTGAGTTTGGGAGCCTCAACCCATTCCTTCTCTTGCATCCTACAGAAATCAGGGTGAAATGGCCCACACCTGCCGTGGCACCATCAACCTGTCTACCACGCACTTTGACACGGAGGATTCTTGCGGTATCGTGCTGACCAGTGGGGCAAGGACCTACCACCTCAAGGCCAGCTCGGAGGTGGAGCGGCAGCAGTGGATCACCGCCCTGGAGCTGGCCAAGGCCAAGGCTGTCCGCATGATGAACAGCCATTCAGGTAGTGAGCGCTTGGCGCAGTGGGTGTACGTGCAGTATGATGTGTCTGGAGAGAGTGGGAGCATTTGGGGGATGGTGGCAACCAGGAGACCCAGTTTACTCCACACCAACCTCGGAAGGTTGAGGTGTGTGTTCGTCCTTCCCACTTGGCTCTGCGGGTCCTCAGCAGCAAGGTGCTTACGTGGTCGGGATGGCTGGCAGCTCTAAGGATGGAAATGTTTGTGGTGGGTGAGGCCTGTTGCCTCTTTGGAAGAAGCCAGTTTCTGGAAGACCGTTCAGGTGCTGCCGTGGGTCAGCTCCAGAAGCAGCAGTCAGGGGTGGGAGCCCAGGACTGTGTACCTGTGCCTCGGGCCAGACTTTGTCCCAGGTGCGCGGCCCACTCCTGTGTCCTGAGCAAGACGTTTTATTTTTTACTTTAATACATTTCTTTTAAAAAATACATAATGTGTTTGTATGATTCATAAACCAGTGGCTTCAAAAGCATATGCAGTGACTTCTCCCCTCGTCTCTGCCCCCAGCCACCCCTCCCTGCTCTCCTACCCGGAGGCAGCCAGTGCTGCCAGTGTCTTGTGTCTTTGCATATATATTTAACCAGGTACTTATTTTAAAATACATGCAGTTCCCCACTTTCCTTTTTTCCCCATTTAACAATATATCTTGGGATTTTTCCCTATCAGTACCTGAAGTCTTCTTCCTTGTTTTTACAACAGTGCAGTGTTTCGTTGTATGGATGTACCGTGGTTTATTTAACCTGTAGCCTGTTGGTGGCCATGTGGGTTTCTTTGCTGTGCAGTGAGTAACCTCGCAATCCATGTCACGCGTGTATAAGACAAATGAAGTGTGTGCCCCAGGACGTGGGGCTGCTGGGTACACAGGAGTGTGCATTTGTAATTCTGAGAGCTTGTCAAGCTGCCTTCCACAGGGGCTGCTCCATTAGATGCCGGAGACAGGGTGTGAGATGCCTGCCTGCCCAGAGCCTTGCCCACCGCCAGCAACGGAGCCAGTGTTTCTGTTGGGTGACAACTGAGTCCACACGGATAGAGAGGGAGGATTGGGAAGCTGTGGTCCTTCCAAATTTATAAGCAGAATGGTGTATATTTCCACAGATCTGTGCTTTTTTTTTTTTTTAAGGGAGGCAGGACTCCAGGTGAGAATGAGGCACAACTCCAGCTCTCTGGGATTATCTCACGGGCCAGCGGGGGGAGCCAGTGAGTCCTGTGGAAGGAGATGTAATGCAAAGCAGGATGAGGGGCTGGGGACATCGGTCACCATACCCAACCTCCCTGCCTTGCTTCTCCCCCAGCACTGGCTTCTCAATGCAAATTGAAGGTCATTGAATATCATCAGTCTGATCTTCTCCTTCAGTCTCACCCATTTGGAATGTAGGTTCCCCTACAGCAGTGACTCTTTTCCTTGGGGTCAGCACTCATGTGTTGCTGAGCTTGGTGAGGGGTCCCCAGGGTGCCACTCCATTTTGCGGTGAAGGAGGGCATCAGGGCCATCTCTCTGGTGTGGGACGAGTGGTCTCAGTGGGGATGCCTGTGGAAAGCCACTATGGCCAGTGATGTGACGGGGCTCAGGACAACGCTGTTAGCTAAGCATGGGAAAACTGGGGCTCATGGAAGAACTAGTTTCCTCTTTCCAGCTTCTCCCAAGTAAAATAAATAACAAATTGCTTCATTTTCTAGGAATTCTGAAAATAATGTAGCAGGTAGCATTTATTGAATTTGTCATTCTGGAACAGTTTTCCTGGGACAGCCAGGGGAGGGGGTTTCTTTTGCAGCTGGGCGAAAGTGCTGGTTAACACCTGGGCAGTGCTAGGGACTGCTAGCCTGGACCTCCTGTAGGAGAAGCCGGGACAGGAGTAGTCTCAGGCTCCCCTTCCTTCACTTCATGCCCCTTAGGCTTGTCAGGGGCTGGAGTTGTAGTACATGTCGTGTGTTTCCAAGTGCTTAGCCTTCTGGGTAAGGACACAGGACAAACATTCAAGTACAACTCAAGGTACCACATGCTGCGTGTCAGAAGTGGTAGGATTCCTCTCCTTTTGCCTTTTTGAAGCATGAACTAATGTATTGAGGGAGGAGCCTTCAGGCAGGTACTATGCTTACACATAAAGAGTGAGGCCACCTGATTATCTCTTGAAGAATTGTGCCTGTGAGGGCCCCCTCTGCAAGGCAGCAGCCTTCTCCCACAGTTCTCAGGCTGGCGCTGGAGAGTTGTGGTTTGTAACGTTTTGCTTGGAATCAGCTTCAGGTAACCCTGAATGAGGGAAGTCTGCCTGGCAAGGTTCTGCTTGTGACCAGCTGGGTCAAGGGCACACACAGTACTTGGGACAGATCTCTTCAGGTCATCCTGAGGCCTGTCTGTCCCTTCCTAGGTTGCAGAACACGTATCACCCAGTAGAAAGCCGACTTTCCAGCTGCTATTCTCTAGCTTCTCTGCCACCCCCAGATCTCTCCTCTTACCTGATGCCTGCAACCCTCCTCACTGTCTTCCTGCCTCCAGTCAGTTCTTTGAGCAGAAGTCCATGTTAAAAATGGGAATTTGGTCATATAACCGCACTGCTCACAACTCTTAAGTGCCATAAACCAACGGGACTTAACAGACATATACAGAACACCCCACCTGACAGCAGTAGGACATACTCTTCTAAGACGCATGGGGAACATCGTCCAGGGCAGGCTGTATGTTAGGTCCCCAAACAAGTCTCAGTAACTTGAAGAAGATTGAAATCATACACATTCCACAGTGGAATGAAGCTAGAAATCCATGAAAGAAGAAGCATTTGAAAATTCACAAATATGTCGAAATTAAACGACATACTCTTAAACAATAAATGAGTCAAAGGTGAAATCCCAAGGGAAATTAGGAAATATTTTGAGATGAGTGAAGGTGAAAACATAACATACCATAATTACGGGATGCAGCAAAGGCAGTGGGAATTGTGTAGCTATACAAAGGCACATTTAAAAAGGAGGAAAATCTCCAGTCAATAACTACAGCTTACACCTTATGGAACTAGACAAAGAAGACCAGGCTAAACCCGAAGCTAGCAGAAGGAAGGAAACAGTAAATATCAGAGCGCTGCAGACGACATCTGTGCCTGCACGGGACACGGCCACCCGGCATGCCAGGCCTGGGGAGTCCGGGAGCAGTGAGTGCGCGGAGCTGCGGGTGGCTGATGGCTGGGGCCTCAGGAATGTCCTGGGCGGCTAATCCCAAGACCTTTCTATTAGACTGGTGACGGGCACGACCCAATGTCACCAGAGAGACTGGAACTCACAGTGGGACCAAGCAGCTTTTCAAGACAGTTTGTTCTTATTTGTGAATTCACAAGCCCTTTCCTGTGTGTTACTAGAGAAATCCATGTGAGGAATGGTGTGGAGTTTTCTGATGTTCTGATGAGCAATGGGCCTGGATGGTTTGCTGTTTGAGTAGCTTCTGAAATGTGAGGTTTGACTTTGGAACACTTACCTGGTGTCTACAGCTGCCATCTGCTGGTGGATCCAGGCCCTTCTGAGGGTGCACTGGGCCTGGCAGGGGAGGCTGGGCGGATCCGGAGGGCAGGGGAGAGCTGAAGAGAGGCTGTCTAAGTCAAACTTGCATTTTATTTTCAAATTGATATGCAGTAAATTTTGCACTTTTTTGTGCAGTTATATGCATTTTAACACATGTACAGATTCATGACCTACCTCTACAACCAGGACCTGGGGCTCGGTGAAGAATTCTTAGACACCATGTCTAATACATGAAAAGCATGCTCCATGGAAAAATATTAATAAGTTGGACTCCAAAATTGCAAACTTTTGCATTGCAAAAGTCTGTTAAAAGGATGAACAGACAAAGTACAGACTGAGAGAAAATATCAATATTGGCAAGCCTCTTGTCTGACAAAGGACTGGTATCTAGAATATACATAGAACTCTCAAAACTTAACAGTAAAAAAACAATCTAATTATAAAGTGTATACAAACAAGAACAGACATTTCACTGAAGAGAACACACAGATGGCAGATAAGCACATGAAAAGTGTCCATTATCATTAGCTATTAGAGCAATGCAGACTAAGATCACTATGAGATATTGACACGCACTTACTAGAACAGTTAACATTTAAAAGTAATGAGAGCACTAGATGCCAGTGAGGGTCCGTTTGGCATCTGTTGCTGTTGGGAATAGCCATTTTGGGAAACAGTTTGGCAGTTTCTTACAAAACTCTGCATGCGCTCACCGTGTGACCCAGCAACCACACCCCTGCACATTCATCCCAGAGAAATGGAAATTTACATTCACGCGAAAACCCGTACACCCATGTTCATAGCATTGTTTTTAATAGCAAGATATTGGAAACGACACCAGAGGGCTTCAGTGGGTTAATGGTTGAGCAAACCTCCGTACAATGTACGTTCATACAGTGGCGTACTACTTAACAGTGACAATGAGTGAGCAATTTGGATGAATCTCAAAGAAATTACGCTGAGTGAAAGAAGACACTTTTAAAAAGCTGTATGATTCCATTTATCTGACCTTTTGGAAAAGGCTAAAACTGTAGAGATGAAGAACAGGCCAGTGGTTGCCAGCAGTGAGGGGTGCAGGGAGGGAGCAATACGAAGTTACAGCATAAGGAAGTGTTTGGGGGTAAGGGAGCCCTGTATCCTGCTTGTGGAGGTATGTCGTGAATCTATTCATGTGCTAAAATGCATGTAACTGTACAAAAAATGGTAAATATATGGCACACTAATTTGAAAATAAAATGCAGTTTTGACGGATAGTCCTTCTTTGGCTCTCCCCTGCCCTCCAGATCGGTCCGTTCTCCCCTGCTCACTGGCACACTCTCTTGCTGCCAGGCCAGCATGCGTGCTGAACCTCTTGCCTGCAAACCCTCTTCCCTAGCACCTAGCCCCTTCCCATGACCTGCTTCCCCTTAGTTTTGCTTAGCCTTCGAGGAGAGGCCGTTCTGGAAACACGCCCCTGAGCCAGCCCCCTGCCTGGACCAGATGCTTGCTTTCTGCAACCTGGCTCAGCCCTTCATGCAGGGTTGCAGAGTGGTTAGTGAAAACATGGCCTTCCCAGAACCTCAGACTCCCCATTTGTCAGTCCACTGGAGGCTTCTATTATGGTGCTCCCAGGGTTTTTCCAACTCAGAGATTTCTAGGTCAGTCGGAGCCAGCCTTCCTGGGTTCAAAACCATGGCTGCCTGACTGTGTGACCTTGGGCAGGTTGTTTGCTGTCTTTCGTCTCATTCCTCTGTAAAGCAGGCTGACTAATAGAACCACCTTTTAGAGATGCAGTGAGGATTAAGCTAGATCATGCATAAAAAGGACCTAGCACGTGGCTTGGTAAGTGCTCAGAAAACGTTAGCTGTAGTTATTGATAAGTCACCTTGGCAGCTTAAAAATAACACAGGTTCCCAAGTTGTCCTGCCCTGATAAATCCGAATGAATGAGAGAAGCCCTGGGGGCCACCTGCATTTAAGAAAAAATCTTCCTGGGTATGATTGCCATATTTAGCAAATAAAAATGCTGGTCACCCAGCTTAATTTGAACTTCAAATATACAACAAATAATGTATTTGCATAAATGTGTCCCATGCAATAATTGGGGCATACTTATACTAAAATTTATTTACTGTATATCTCAAATTCAGATGTAAAGGGTATCCTGCATTTCATCTCCCCCCTGCTTTTAACTGTATTCCTGGGGTGGGGGCGGGGCGGCCCTCCGCAGCCAGCCAGCCCACTTGAGAGCTCTGCTCATGACTCATGGTGGGGACCAGAGTTGGAACTTCCTGGTCAAAAAATAGAGAATATTCTTTCTCTTGACACAGGGGGGAGCCAGAGGATGGTTTGTTCACTTCCTTTGCTGCTGGGTTGGTGTCTAAGGAAGTACCAGCAGGCTGTCTGGCTCGCAACAAACCTCTCTGTACGTGAGAATCATATTCAGATCTTCAGGTTCGCCTCCCCGCGGGGTGCTGGGGGTTGTAAGAATGGAATACAGAGCCGGCCAGCTCTCTGCCTTGGGCCTTACTTCAAGGTGGGGGTGCTAATCCAGCCCCTCAGGGGTTCCCTCTCTCCTGCCCTTGCTCCCCCAGGCTGGCCCGCCCCCACATTGATGTCATAGCCCTATTCTGATATCACAGCCCAGCACTTGGAAGGTTCCCAGGCAGCCCAGATTCTGCTCTTAGAGCAGCCAAGGCTGACTGACGTCTCTGCAGGGGGTGAGAGGGGCTTGGGTGTCTGGGGGCCCTGGGGGCTGACCCTAAAGAACAACTGGGTGGCCCGCCATCCTTTCACTGCAAAATGAAAACCCTCTAAAAGGTAGGACTTGGAAGGCCTTCCTGCTGTCCCTGTTGGCTGTGGTCCCCCAAGGTGGAAATAAATTCCCGGGGAGTGTGGAGTGGTTCTGGCTCTGTAGACAGTTCCTGCAGAACCTGCTGCCTCTGTGCCTTGGGATGCAAGTGGCCGGAGAAATGGTGGTGTCTCCTTGGCCCTCTCAACATTCTTCTCTTCCTTTTGAAGGAATGGCTTCCCGAAGTGCAGGCTTTCTTACTTGTTGGGGGGAGTTGCTCCTTAGTGCTTGGAAAATACCTGCAGGTACTGTGCCGCGGTGAGTTCTTCCATGGCCACCTCCTTTGTACTCCCTCTCTAGCGACTGGGCAGGGACATGGGTGTGTACCCTTCTCAAGACAAAAGGAAAACATAGCCACATGCAAGCGATTAACTCTCAGACCCCACAGTTGCAAGGAGAAGCCCCATCTGCTTAGCTTCTCAGAGGGTATAATGAAGTCTCTTGTGAGCTCATTAAGTTAGTAAAATACTGACTGGCACGGATTAAACACAATAACTTTTCTCTAACTTTGGTGGGCATGAAAGCCCCTAGGGTGAGCACGTAAAAATTCTTAGGGGAGGATCACCAAAATGTTGATCTGATGGCCAGGTGACTCCCAGAAATTCCCATTTTTAATAAGCATTCCATGCAGGGCTCGTGCCAGCCCCCCGTGGATCTCGTTTGGAGAATCGGGGTCTGCCAGACTCCCTGGGTTGCTTGCCACAGCTGGTTTGTTCCTCCCACTTACAAATCCCATGCTTTCCATGGAATAATGAGAGTTTAATTCTGTGTGACTGTCATTTTTGTAATGCTCTGGATCCAGAGAGACAAAAAGGGCTGTGTAGGGTGCTCACCAGGTACACCCAAACACAAATTCTCGGCCCCTGCCTTCCAGGTGTAGGTGCAGCCATTTTTTCTTCCCAGGAAGAGGTATGTGTCTGTATGGGGAGTGCCGTAGCCTCCACCCATTACAGACTCTTCACGGTCCTCACCTGACCTGAGAGGGTGGGAATGTGGGTCTGAATTTCGGGTCAGTGAAACAGGTAGTGGTAAAGGTTGTTGCTGAGCAAAGGGACTGGCTTCGGGTGGCCCCGGGCTGGACATTTAGTGGTACGCAGAAGGGCAGCCATTGCTCATGGTCAGCAGCTCAAGGTGGGTATTCCCTGCCCACTTTGGCTGTGAATTCTGGCTTTCCCAAGAATGTCACACAGCCCTCGGAACAAACAAATGCTACCTAAGCCTAGTTTGGAGGGGACATTGGCTTCTGGTTTGCAGCCCTTTGGATTAGGCAGGGTTCAGTGTCCAGGTGTCCAGTCCTGCAGCCCTTGTGGTCTCAGTTCTTCCTTTGTGCTTCTGGTCCAGGTGTGAGGCGTCACACGTCCTGCCCCTTGGTTCTTGGCCCTCGGGTTGCAGGACAGAGGGGCTGACCTCACCCAAACCCTTCAAAGTGTGGATAGTCAGGCTCCTTTCTGCTCAGACTCTTCTCTGTGCTCACTCATACCTGGGTCACCGCTTGCTTTTACTTCGCAGCTTCAGCAGAACTTCATGTGTAGTTGTTGCTCAGTAAACGTGTGTCAGTTGAAAGAGGGTAAGAGGTAAAAGCCTTAGGTAGAACAGCTGGATTCAAGGATGTTGCAAAACCCGGTGATAGGATTTTTAAAACCTTTGTTGTTATGGAAAATTTAAGACATAAACAGAAGCGGGACAGAAGCATCTCAGGAGCCTGCACATACCTGTCACCCAGTTATCAACTCAATCTTGTCTCTATGCCTCCTCCTTCCTCCCTGTCCTGTAATTTTGAAGCCAATTGCAGACATTGTGTCATTCCATTTGTCAGTATTTAAGGGTATATCTTTAAAAGATAAAGCACCCTTTTTTAAAAAAATTAACATAACCAAAGTACTATGAACACATCTAAAAATTTAACACTGCATTGGATTGAGATTTATTTAAAGGATTCGATACTTTCCCTGGTGTCCTAGAGGATGTGAGGGAGGTGGAAAAGGGAAGGGAGGGGCTGAGAAATGGGGACACATGTGCTTCCAGCAGAGAAGGCTGGGATTTATCCAGTCTGGAGTCAGCATTCCTCCGCTGGGAGAGGATCCCTCCCAAAGAAGCAGGCTTGGCACAGAGCAGGAGGTCACTGAAGGATGGGGACTTCTCATCAGAAGTCCCTTGCCAGGGGGCCCTGCAGGGTCAAGGATGGGCCCTGAGTTGGTGTCAATTCTCGAGTGTCCACACTAGCAAAGTCAAGAGCCACCAGAGAAGAACTTAGCAAAGTAATTGAATTTTGTTCTGTAAGAGGTATTGACAATTTGGATTTAGATGTGATCCTGTGACCCATACAGATGGCAGCGGCTTACCCCTGAGGCACCCATATAAATCAGCACCCGCTGATAGAGGCTCAGGGCAAATGGGTCACCAGTGAGTTTGAATATCTGTGCAAGATTCAAGGAGATTGATGCTCTATTCTCAGAGAAAGTAAGTTGGATGTTCACTATAAGGGGGGCAGGCAGTGTCTGTTCTAACCTTGCCTCTTCCCATAGAAGCCTCTGTCTGTCTGCTGAGCCCAAGAGCCAGCCCAGAGGCGGCCTCCTTATTCCAGTAGAAAAATAGGCGTTCTGAACTTTTTTTTATTGGGAGGGGGTCCTTCATAAGAGAATGAGTAGGACCAGAAGGTCAGAGTCATTTGACAAGAAAAAGTAGACAAAAAGGTCAATCTATATTTGGCATAGTCTTACCATTAAGGTGGTTTAAGTATCATTTCCCTGCCAGGGCAAGTATCTTGATTATTAATTGCTTCCTTGGTAACTAAAGGGCATGATAGCACTTTCCTTTGTAATTAGTTACAGATTGGAAAGGATTATGCTTTGTTGCCACATAGATGTTAACCTGCTTGTAGAGCTGCAGGCATGAGCTCCAGGCTCTGATGCAGGCAAGGCTGTGGCTCACTCACTATGTCACTAGTTCCCCAGGCAGAGGGTCTCGGGGGACAGGTTGGAATGCGCGACCTAAACCCAAGGCATGTGGGGCTGGGACATCTCTCTGGGTACCTCCTGCATTTCACTCTGCCAGTTAGAGCTTTGATTTGGAGATAAACTTGGAAAGGTCAAGGCTAGGTATTCTGGGCTATGGAACTCGGAGGCTGGCTCTGTTGCACCTTCCCCACCCCCAATACCCCCCACCCCCAGCAGATGCAGAATCTCACTTGCACGGTGGCTTGAAGGGCTGTGACTAAGTCAAAGGGGTGCAACCTTTGGGATCCTGGCTTTGCTGAGTCCCTTTGTGACTTCGGACGAGGCTCTCAATCCCTCTAGCCTCAATTTCTCTGCCCATCGAAGGGAAGAATAAAGTCTGTCACAAGAATGTTGTGAGGAAAAATAGCAACAACAATAATAATAAAGTAAAAGAATACAAAACAACTCTAGGTGAGAGAGAACCCTGTGGTGCAGGTGACAAATACCAGGCGTCACTACCACCTGCTGCCCCTGGATCTTCAGGCCGAATCCCTAGTTGATAGAAAAGTCTGTGACGGTCTCATGTATGTTGGGATGTCTCCTAACTGCACGGGAAACACCTTTATAGACGTGGGCCTGTTTGCTAATATTTTTAAAATTACGTTTTGCCATGACTTTCTATTCAGGGTCAGTTGGTGGCAGGGAACAAAAACCCACTCAAACTGTCTTAAGTAAAAGTAAGGGGCTGTGCTCAGGGCGCATCCTGGAGGGACGGGATGTGTCAGCAGCTGCTCCCTCTGGCTTCCCATTTCTGGCTCTCTCCCAGGGTCCCCTTCGTTTCCTTTCCTTCTGCAGACTGGATTCTTTGTTCCTCAACAGCTCCATTCTCCCCTGGGCCTGACCTGGCTGGGCCCGGCCTCATGCTGCTCTCTCTGTGTCCCAGTTTCACATTCCTGAGTGGGAGGCTTCAGTGCTGCCTGGAGCAGGTACCCGGCCCTAGTCCCATCATCGGGCGTGGCCAGAGGTGGGCAAGGTCTCATGCTAGAGGGGCACCCTGAAAGTGTCCAATGAGGGAACACGAAATCCTGCTTCCTTTTTGGGTTCTCCTGAGATGGTATCTCTTCTGCAGGCTCTTCCCTGACTGCCTCCAGCTTCCATTCAGTGGCCCTGCTCTACCCCCACCAGGAGCAGGAGCAGGAACAGCAAAAAAAAAAAAAAAAAAAAAAACGAAAAAACAACAGGCGGGCTGGCAGCAGCTATATGGGCTTCTCAATCTCTGTGGCTGCCGTGGCCTGGGCCTGGCCGAGGCAAGGGAACTGCTATGGAATCAGACCCAGCTCTGGAAGAAGGCCAGGCCAGCAGGCAGGTGCAATAACCATGACTTGTGGAAAGGACACATCCCTAGAGACAGGGGTAGGAGACACAGAAAATTCTAGAGGCCCCTGACAGGCAGGCCAGATTGCCAGGGAGGGCCTGTGAGCATGAGAAGAGTTGAGCCCAGTGGCAACCGCTCGGCAGCATGACAACTGCCTCTGTCCACGCGAGGTGCACCTGGGCGCCGTGGCACCCGCAGCCTCGGTGCGATTCCGGCACCAAGGGCCCATGTGAGCTGCTGTCCTCCTCTGCAGGGGTTGCCCAGGGGCGGGATCAGCTCCCACTCTGTCAGCTTAAGTAGCTTCCTTTGTTCTGTGGCTGGCAGTCTCTGGTGACGGATACCTGTTTGAAAAATGGGTTCCACTGCAGAGGTTTTGAAAACCGTTAGTCCAGAGCTCTCACCTGACATCCGGATTGGCTCCCAAAACCAACGCTGAGCCTGAGGGTGGCAGGGGCTCAGGCAAGGGGCAGGGCTTTGTCATTTCCGTGACCTCCCTGCTCCCCAAACCATAGTCCCCGACTCCACACATGAAGGGGAGCATGGGGGCAATTCCCCGGGAGGCTTCACATACCCTGGCCAGGTTTGCCCGTGCCCCGGTTTAGCTGGCAGTGCTCTCCAGCGACCGCCACATCCCAGGTCCTTTCTCTGTCCATGGAAAGGACAGAGGCTGTGCTCATGCGTGGGCACTCAATGCCTGGACGCAGAAGGAATATTCTGTCCTGCCCCCAGATGTTGGGTGTGTACGGCGCCACGCACTCGTAAGCCGCTTTTGTCCAGGCCAGAGCCGGGGAGAATGGAGCTGGGCCAACAGGGAGCCATAGCATAGGGAGCCAGTTGAATGCAGGCTGCCCCTGGGCAGGTTGCGCCCTGGCTGCCCAGGCAGGAATTGGCGGCGCCTGCAGCCTGGGAAGACAGACGGGAAGTCCTTGTGGCGGGTCGTGTGGGACCAGGATGGAGACAGCTAGTCAGGGTTCCGGTGGGCGGGTTCTGGTTTTAGATGACTGAGTGGTAGGTTTTCATCCCCTACCAGCATCCAGTTTACATTTTTCTTTGGAAGACAGTTGGAGACACCTGACTGCTCAGAGGTGGGGTAGCTTCTCTTGAGGAATGGGATTTCCATTTGAATAAGACTCTTGAGTAGTGGCCCCACAGGCCCTGCTGGGAAGAAGCACCGGTACACCAAGCCCATCTTTCCTCATCTTAACTAAGCAACAGAAGGGGGGGGAAGCCAGACCAGCCCATGGGACATCTTGTCACTGACAGGCATCGGTGCATTTGCAGAGAGCTCCTATTCACAGGTGTTTTGTGAGCTCAGCCAGAAGTGTCACCTTCAGTGCCTGGCTACAGAATTCCTTAGCCCTGGCCATCCTGGCAGCAGCTGTGACGGGCCCAGACGAGCTTGTGACTGGTCAGGCCTGCTTTTTCGTCTTCTCTGCTGAGCACCATCCGCCATTGCCTTTGCCTCTCTGGGTCGCAGGTTCCTGTCTGCAGAAGGGAGAGGGTAAGGCAGCAGTTAGACGGCTGGTGTAAGCCCTGTGTGCTGTGGAGTGTCTCTCTCGGTCTCTCTCTCAATATCTGTCTCTCTCTCTCTTCACACACACACACACACACACACACACACACACACACTCGATGCCTATTATATCATGAGTGTTCTCCAAACACCCTTCTGACTCCCCAGCCCAGATCTACTCCCCACATGCAGTGGGTGCTCTCCTGGCTCCGTGTGCCTCTTCTTCATAGCACTCACCACAGCTGTGGTTATCGCTCATTTGCGTACATATCTGTCTAATGTCTGACTTTCCTGATAATCCCGGTGCCTACAGCCTCGTTCATCTCAGAGTAGACAGGCAGCAACTATTTACTGGGTGGATAAAGGAAGGGAGGGAGGGAGCACGAATGAAAGAATGAGGGTGAGAAGTGAGTGCCCGACGCTTTGGCCAGGCACAGTGGTTGCTTTGGCCCATCCACCCCGGGTGCAGAGCCTCCAGAGCCTTCAGATGAGGATTGTGTGGGGGTCCTCATGGAGCCACATTTGAAGAGCAAGTCATCCTAAAGAGCATTCCTGGGAATGCAGGAGGCCAGGAGGGACTCCAAGGTGACTCCAGGTAGCAAAGCTGGAGAGATCACGGTGGGAGCAATGGTGTCCTTAGCAATGAGTGGTCCAGGGGTGGTCGCCATATTTAGCCACCCAGCTGCTGCTGTTCCCTCAAAATGCAGTGGGGGTGGGAGACGCTTGGCTGTAAGTGATAGTACAGGTGTCTGAGCTTCGCACCTGTGCAAGATCAACATAGAGTGTTCTGTGTCTCCTTAGTGGAGGGCCGGCCCCGGGCGCCAGCAGCAGGGTCCTGACCACCAGTGAGAGGTGGCTCCTGGGAGAAAGAAGAGTTTCTGTAGGGCTGGGCCCCACTTGGCTGTTCAGCTGTGGTTTGTGGACAAACCTACCAGCTTTGAATTCCTCATCTCTGCAGCAAGGGCAGTCTCTATCCTGGCCCAGCGGACCACAGGGTGGCTGTGAGTCTGGGTGAGCGTGTGCAGGAGAAAGAATTGCCAGGGTCACCACCGGGGTTGCCGTTGTCATTGGCAGGGTGTCCAGTAGACTTGGGCTGTCCTCAGCCCCCTGTGGTGTGACGGCCTTCATGGGGAGCATGGTCGTTGGAGCAAGTGCCAGGTGCCAGGAAGCTCGCTCGGTGCTTTAGTTAGGGACGCACCACTGCCCGAGGCCATTCCGTCGGAGCGCTAGAGGTACAAGGGTGTTCTTGAACATTCCTTCCTTTTAATAAAAAAACTTTATTGTTTTGTAAAAACACTCAGACATAGAAAGGTGCAAACCATACTGAAAAATACATAAAAGGGAGAAAATTCTCTACTCTGTGAACCCTGAAAAGATCACTGTAAAATCTCTACTGGACAGCATTTCAGTCATTTCTTCATGCGGATACATACATTTAGATGTAAGGTATATGCTTTCATATCAGTGGGAAAATTCCCGACATTCAGTTTTGTAACTGAATCATTAAACTCAACAATGTGCCATCACTTTTTATAACTTTGTACTATGGAAACTTTCTAATTACGTACATGTACATATACACCTACACATACAGAATCCCATGTTCTTATCACTCACCTTTGAACAATTAACAACTTAATGGCCAATCTTATTTCATCTCAGCTTCATATTCTGTCTCCCCATTTTTTTTCGTGTGGTAAATACACATAACATAAAATTCACCATTAGTGGCATTTAGCATTCACAGTGTTGTGAAACCATGACCTCTGTCTAGTTCCAGAACATTTTCAGCACCGCCATACCCATTCATCTGCTTCCCCACCTATTATTTTAAAGCAGCCACATTTCACATTATATGTGTTCATTTATATCTCTAAAACACAAGGACTCTTAAAATACAGAACCACTGTCACACCTGAAATAACAAATCTTTGATATCACCACCTATTTAGATATCTTACTAAAATGTCATTTTTAATGGTGTACAATATTCCATCAAATGGCTGTAGCATACTCTAATTAAACATTTTTTAACTATTTAGGTTGTTTGTGCTGATTCCCTGTTATCAAAAAAGACACTGGGACAGGATTTCTGTACTCACCTTTTTTTTTTTTTTTTTTTTTTTGCATTGCTGTGAATATTTCCTAAGGGTAAATTCTTAGATAAGGGATTACTAGGTCAAGTGTGTGCTTCCCATTTTGATACTCTTACCAAGTTATCCTCCACAAAGATTGTTTCAGTTCATACGCTCCTTTAGCAGAAACGCATGGCTTGGTTAAGGGAAGGTACTCCCTGGAAATTCTTCTCCGTAGCTCATGTAAATGTGCCATTACTGTTCCATTTGTACAGAAATGCTTGTTACCCTGGGCTCAGGGTCTCCCAGAGCTATCACAGCACAAAGCCATGGAGTGATAACTGAATGAGGGAGAAAAATGTGGCAGTGCCCATAGTGACAGCCCTCAGGGCCCTTCAGTGGAGGGAGGGCACGGAGCTGTCGGGGAGAGTGATGGCAGCAGCCTCGGAGGGCAGGTAGACAGAAGGCACAATTAGCGGAGCTGGGCTGGTTCGCAGACGTGCTCATCAGTCTGGAAGCCAGAGAAGCTGGTGGGAGGAAATCAATACTCTGTCTTTTGGAAAAGAGCGAGGTGAGGGAACCTGTGAGAACAACCCTCCTGTGCTATTCTCTCAAACTGGATTTCCTATGCTATGAAAAACATAGTGACATTAAAGGGAATTTAAAACAAATGAAAGCATCGTCATGTTCCCAGCCATTGCCATTCTCTCGGGGCCCCGCGCCTGGCATGTAGACCCCCCCCACCACACACCTGAAATTGTGCAACCGACCGTGAGTGCATTCCCAGCTGCTCTGCAACCCTGGGTGTCGCTGCTTTATGCTCTGTTCCGTGGATGAGGGTCGAACCCGTTTCCTAACCCTGCTGGTCTTTGCTTGGACATTTCAGCCGCTCCCCATGGTGACCTGTTACAAATGTAACACCCTCTAAACATGCCCTCAGACGTGTCCATGAGTGTAGCTCCCCTCTCTCCTCTGACACTTTCTGAGGAAAGTCGTGTTGGGGAGGAGATGTGAATAGTATTAAAGCTCTTGATTCCACTGTGCTCTGGCCCAGTTGTTTTCAAGGAGAGGGGTGCCTCTCAGCAGGGCCATAAGCTTATAAATCATGAGTAGCACAACATGTGTATTATCTAGAAATAATCATTCATACATTGTGGCACATGATCACACTTGGTTTTTGATGGAGTACATAAGCCTAGTGACTGGGACACCTGGCTTGTGGGTTCTGGGAGGACCAGTGCCACCTCTCCTACTCTCTCTGCCCAGCACCCAGAACAGAGTGGCCACCCCACAGACTTGGGCAGATGCTTCCCAAAGGTGGTCCTGGGTAGCCCTGCCACCTGGCTTGCTCCAATGTCTTCCTGCCTTGGCCTCCCTGTGCCTCCTGGGTGCACTTACTACTCTAATTACTGTAGGAGCTGGACAGGAGTGCTTCCTAGTAACCAGGACCCACATCCATCCAGCCCTCCCTGGGAGAGCTCCAGAAAGTTTCCTTTTTAAAAAAGTATCCCCAGTTTCTTTCCAGAATAAAATAGAAATGGAGCCAAGGAGACAAAAAAAAAAGGGATTGTTTCGTGCTTGAGTGATGGACAGAAGGACTGTGGACCCTTTGTGGGCTGGATACCCTTTCCCCTGCAAGTGGCTGGTCCTTGCTGCCTGCCCTGGCACCTGCGCAGCCCTGCCCTTTCCACTCTCTTCCTCCTCACGTTCCCTCCCAGCATATCCCCACTCCTCAGGCTTGCCTGAGGCTCTTCAGTATTCCTCTTCTCATCATTTTTTTTAACCTCTGTATTTCACATGTGCCAGTTGATTCCCATTCAGTACAGAGCGAAAACCCTTAATCTATTTGTAGTCTATTGAAAACCAAATACAGGTGCCTGAATTGAACGATCATTCAGGCTGAGCGGTCTGAGCCCTTAAGGGGCTCACAGCCCTGGGCAGCAAGTGGAAAGGCAGGTTATTGAACAGCTGCGAGTCACCCAGTATCAGTGGGAACTGGCTCCCAGCATTGATGCTTCTCCAGTAAAAATATGGTAATGCTCCCTCTCCTCTCATAATATGGCCAAGTGACCATGCAGCAGCAGTTCCTGGGGACAGACTCAGCCGCCAGTGAGTGACACACCTGCTGAAACTCTCATCCCTGAGCTTTACTCGGCCCTACTGTGTGTAACCTGACATTTGTAAGGTGGTGACAGATGCCACAGGGTGGCGACTCTGGCATTTTCCACACTCAGCTGTAATGTACCCTGGCCACTAAGATACCCTTAAACTGTTCTACTTTAATCCCTTTGGCATCTGTGTGACCAACTTCTGTCCATTCGCCTCATTTCAAACAACCCAAAGGTAAGTGCAATGTACTAATTTTACTTTAATATTGAAGATGTTTCTCTTATCCCACTAATACACACACACAGGAGGGCAAGTAGCGCTATACTGAAAAGCAGCCATCTGGCTCCCCTCGCCTTCCCCTCGTTCAGCAGCCCTTCCCACATTGGGTTAACTCCGTGTTTCCTGCCACACACTGAGTCATTTGTCCTCTGGCTCAGGCCCCAACGTGAGTTGTGGGTGTGGAGAGGCCAGGGCAGGAGCTTGGAGGTCTCTTGGCCAGAGTGCCCACTGTCCACCTCCCCCTGATAGGCTGACTCTTTGCATTTCTTTGTGTAAAATGCTCTGAAGTGAACCATTCTGACCTTGGGCTGCTTGGAGGGAAGGAGACCCAGTAAAGGACATACCCCACGTCTTTTCCCTGCACCCAGGTGCTGAGACTGACCGTGAGAGGTGCTGGGTTCGGAGTAGGGCACACCTGGGGCATCTTCTCAGTGAGTTGAGTCGTCCGCTGAGAGGGCAGAAGCATTACCTCTGTTCACGGAGGAGGACCTCGGTGTCTTGCCCGGGATCATAGTTAGGAAGTGGTACTGCCTTGACCGACACCTGTCTGTTCGACTAGACTGTTGGCTCCAAAGAACGCCAAGTGCAAGGCCTGACACCCAGGAGATGCCCGGAAATGTCCGGGGAATGCATGGTGGCGCTAAACCCAGACAGACTTCCGAAGCTTCAAAGCTGTGCCTCACTGCATCCCCCGGGTGAGAACACAGTGAAGGACAGGAACGGGTAGGGCTTCTTTTCTTTACTTTTTGGTAGGGGACACCCAAGAGTAGGCCGGTTTTCTCAGGAGGTGACCCTGGAGATCTATAGTTTGTAACTTGAAAGAGGTAACACAGCCTCCCAAAAGTCCAGGTGCTCTCTGGCTGTATTAGAATGGCAGCCGTTTCGTTGTGCTGACCCTCAGGGAGAGGGAAATTCAGCTTGTGAACTGGATTTTTATTGGCCTTGCCGCTGATGCCCTCCTGCCTTAAGAGCAGCTGGAGAGGATGATCTGCAGCCACAAACTGAATCCTGTCAGAGGAACACCCCTGCCCCTGCAACGGTCCTAGCCCATTGGGGCATGGATACCCCAGGGAACACGAATCGTGGCCCTGATTGGACCTTGGACCATGCGCTGGCCTTGTGTGGGCTAACTGGGGAGTGGGAGCTGCCCACTGGGGAAAGGTGCTGCTCTGAGGGAGCCAGGAAATAGCTGGGCTTTCAGCAGGAGGTGGAGGATTTGACCGCAGAAAGGTCCTAGGCCTCGTCGTTTGGGTGGCTTTCTGTGACTGTCCCCACTGAAGGGTGTGTGGAGCGCAGTTTCTTCATAGACACTCATTTTTGTCACCAGTACATGTCTTTTAAAAAGAAAAATATTTATTGATGTATAATTGCCATGCAAAAAACTGCCTATAGTTAAAGTATACAACTTGGCGAGCATTGACCTGTGTGTGCGTCTGTGAAACCATCACCACAATCAAGATCATGGGCGTCACCAGCACCCCCAAAGGCTCCCATGTCCCTTTGTGATTCTTCTCCCTCCCCTTCCGCCTCCCCAGACAACCACTAACCTGCTTTCTAGCACAAGAGGTCAGTTTGCATTTTCTAGCATTGTCTGGAAATGGAATTATACAGTATACGCTCTTTCTATTTGTCATCTTTCACCCGGTATAACTATTTTGAAATTCTTTCATGTTGTTGCAGGTATCACCCCTGGTTCCTTTTCATTGCCAAGTGGTATTCACTGCTAGATGCGCCCTCACTTTACCCATTGCCTGCTTTGGGGCATTTGGGTTGATGGCAGGCTTTGGCTATTAGAGACAGCTGCTATTGTTACCAGCCCGATTCTGCAGCAGGGGCTGGCCCTGCCCGGTGCGGTCCAGGGCCTTTTGCGTGTCAGGCAACCTGCAGGCTCTTGACTTGTGCAGGACTGAAGACAGGAGTCGAGGTGAAAGTGAGAGTAAGTTTATTAAAGCTTGGGACAGTGAGGCAAAGGAAGGGCCCTTAGGATAGAAGAAGCCGAGTGTGCGTCTGAGGAAAGGGAGGCGCGGGTGTGCTCAAAGAAGAGCTTTCTTGGTCCTGAGGGTCTTATCTGTTTTCCATAGGCAGGAATTTTAGGGGAGGTCCCCGGGGAAGATCTCAACAGAATATTCATCAGATCTCCAGGTGTGTTGTTTAGTATGCTGATGTGTCAAAATAAGCGTATAGTGGGGTCAGGGGTCATTGTCTGGTCAGTTTTGCCTCTATCTTGGATTAGTCTGTCTCTAATTGTTTTTTTGTTTTGTTTTGCTATCTATCTCCCTGACTAAGGTGATATAAACCATCTGTTCTTAGCGTCTTCACTAGGGAAGATAGGGCCTTGTGATTTATTAGCTGGCTGTTAATTGTTCGGCTGTTCTGGCTGTTTGCTCAGCCATTTGTCTCAGTTTCCTCATTCCATTCGCCAGGGAATTTTTCTAGTTTCTTACTAACCTGCCTCACTATGAACGTCTGTGTCCAAGCCTGCGTATGGACATAATGCTGTCTGTTCTCTTGGGTAGATACCTAGGAGTGGAATGACTGGGTCATAGAGTAGGTATGTGTCTGACTTTCAAAGAAACTGCCGCACTGACTTCCAAAGAGGCTGTGCCATTTATGTGGCCGCCACGTGTGGCAGAGTCAGGGCTTGGGGACACCAAGTCAGCCCTCCCAGGGCAACCTGAGGAAGGGAGTGCTCAGCACAGGTTTTCCTGGTGAACAAATACTCATTTTGCCTTTTAAAAATGGTTGTATGTTTTCTCAAGTATTACAGTGTCTTTCTTCTATGTCCTCTTTGTTGCAAAGAGTAGGGACCTGTGTATTTACTGGTACCCTGGAGGGGAATCGGTAAAGGCGGCTCACTGCAGACACAGGTTCTGCCTGTTTTCGTTCCCCTGGGACGTGAAATACCACATCTCAGAAGCAGGGAGGCTTGTTCTGAGAGCATATTTCTGTCTAAAGGTAAAGGAGTAACTGTAACACTGCTAATACTGCTGTTCCTCAAATCTGACTGGTCAGGGAAAAGATTTGCCTTTGGGAATGTTGGAATAGAATGCAATTTTTGGAAAGTCCTTATTTTAGAAGTAGAAAAACAGTGACTACTTTATGCAAGATGTGCCTCTTCTCGACCTGGTGTTCCTCACCAACATTGTCCCCGGGCCCGGAAGCTTCCCGGAGTGGTTGGTGCCAGGCAAGCAACAGAGAGGAGAGCTGGAATCTCGGAAACGTCCCCCCCGTCACTCAGCACCGGGTTTACTGGCAGTTGTTTCCAGCACGTGAGTATCTGCAGAATGACTGTTGTGTCCCATGACGAGGCTTCAGAGGCAGGGACGGCGCTTTCAGAGGTGGCTGACGCAGCCGTGGCTCCGTCCTGAGTGGGTCGTCTCGCAGAGCCCGGTGTGCAGTTGCCTGTTAGAATGCAGCAGGTGCAAGTCCCTGGTTTTCCTCTTTAAAACCAGAACGGCATCTCCAGAAATAGATTTATGTATTTACGGGAATTCACTTAGTGATAAAGGTGCCATTCAAATCACTTGGGGAAGAAGAGACCGTTAACAAGTGCGCCTTGAGTTATAGCCTTCTGGACTTCGTTTCTGCGCGGGGTCTGAGGTGAGCGTCTAATTTTACGTTCCCCAAAAGTAGTGCAGTGGCACCTTGGTGCTCGTCACAATTCGCTCCGGCGAGTGGTGAGCCAGCGATGATGGATGAAGTGCTGTCTCTTGCAGGGCAGCATCGTGACTCATACAGGTTCTAGCAAGTGCAATGAGTGGCGAGCAAGCGCCGAGGGCTGAAACGCTTCTCCTCAAAATGCAGTGAGTACCAAGTTTGAGGAGTTTTGAAGCCAGCGGGTGCTGAGGTACTGCTGTATATCTAATTTTCCCAACAGAATTCTTTCCATTTTGAACACTCTGCTCCCCATTGGTCTCTTGATATCAATTCCTGTACCTGTATCCCACAGTTAATAACTATAGCTTCATGGTATAGTTTGACAGTTGGTAGGATAAATCCTCCCTCATTGTTATGTAATTTCAGGAATGTGTTGGGATCTTTTCCTGTGTAAATTTAGAATCAGTTTGTTTTATTTAAAATACCCATTGGGATTTTGTTTAAGGTTGCATTTTAACTATAGATTAACTTTCCTCTCTCACTGTGTACTGTGCGGATCATGCTCAGTTCTTTGGACAATTGTAATCGTAGACCTGGAGCAGCCATGTGCATGGGCCACGCACATGTTAGCGCTAATATCTCTGAGTTAGAAAACTTGCTTTCTCACTGCATTATATATTTACTTGTATATTTCAAGTCAGTATACAATAAGTATTTACTGCACAGTACTCAATCGTCTCTCTGAGCCAGAGAGTGCTAGGAGGTGAGGATTCAGTGGAAAGCAAAACCAGCCCCAGCTGCCAAGGACCTCACTGTCTGCTGTGAGGAGGCAGATAAGCCAACAGGAAATCCCAGTGAAGTGCGTCTGATGCTTCACCCTGGCAAAGGAAGCACCAAGAGAGGCACTGAGCCCAGTTTGGAGGGTCAGGGAAGGCTGCCTGGAGGAGGCAATGGGTAAACTAAGACTGCAGGGCAAGAAGGAATTAGTCTGGTGAAGGTGAGTAGAGTCCAGGTGAATGTGAGGCTTGGAGATAGGGGAGACAGCATGGCCCTCCAGAGAGCTAAACACAGTTCAAAGGTAGCAGGAGCAGGGAGGGAATGGGGTGGGGAATATCCCAAGGTGAGGTGGGAGAGACCAGCAAGGGGCCAGATCATAGACCATAAAGGGCCTTCCTACCCAGATTCTCTGCTGGATCCCAAGGGCTACCAGTTGCAGCCTGGTACTCTCAGTTGTGCTTCTCTGGCTGCAGAGAGTGTCACAGAGAGGCAGGGTGGCGGCTGAGGGGGCCAGTGGGTCCAGGTGACCGGTGGCACTGGCAGGGAGCGGTCTCAGTGGGGAAGGAGAGATGCAGCATGATTTGAGGGAGCTTCACTGAGCAGGGACAAGGTCTGTATCCAGTTTGTTCCTCTTGGTGCTTACAATCATGTAATCACCCAAACTGGGATCTCATTTGTGTCACTTTCCAGCCACGTGACCTGGGACAAACCCACCTCCCACCTTTCCCAGTCTCTGTTCCTTTATTTGAAGAATTCTGCTGTTGTGAGGATGTGTAAAGGGTCAGCACTATATCTGGTCCCCATGGCATCAATACAAGTGGCAGTGATAATGGCGGAGGGTGGTGACAATTTGATCGGCTGCAGAGTGTCCCCTTCTGCTGAGTGAGAAAGAGGAGGGGATGACTCCATCCATCCCTTTTAGCTACTGTTTCCCCAGGGCTATGTTAATCACTCTGAACTTGCTGCCAAGACACCAAGCACAGAATCCCACCCAGTTCCCATGGAAGATTTTCCTCCAAGGATACCACTTGAGGAGAGAGACCCCAGCCCTTTGCAGCTTGGAGAGCTGGTGGTGGGTGGTGTGCCTCTCAGCTGAGTTACTCCCTTTTTATTCAGGACCTTCAGTCAAAGCACCAGATGTGCTCTGGGGTGGTGGACACATCGGCCACGGCCTTTGGCGTGATTTCATCTGACAGAGTCAAAGAGGAGCATAAAATGGTTTTGCTGTGTCTCAGACTTGCAAAGCTCCTGCAGTTACACGTCTCTTTCCTGTAAAATTAGATTAGCACTGTAGCTCCCGTGTAATGAGTCTTTAATGCCCGGAACCGTGCTAATTAGTAAGTTGTAAATGTTGACTTTTGATTCAGGCCTTCTTTGGAGTGGATAATTAATTTTAAAATCTACACGTAATACCCTGAAAGGGCATAAACTGGCTAGGCATTCCCCATTTACGGGTGTGCCTGAACTATCTGTTGGCCATCTCAGAAAGGATGCCACAAAGAAAAAGACCAGTATGAAAGGTTTGCTTCTGGTGTTGAAAGCTGGAAGTGTCAGCTTTTGATTCTTGCTGGAATTCTGATTTCCTCCTGGAAAGAACTGCACTGTTTTTAAGCGTAAATGAAGGCTGTTGGAGGATTTATTGTGCAGTCTCTGAGATACACCCCAGAGGTTGCAGAAAGAGGTTCTGAATGGAAGCCCAACCCTGACCAGAGGGAGAGGGCCCAAGTCTGGCAATCGGGGATGGGCCGTGTGCTCCGCTCATTCAGAAGCAATGATTTCAGGGCAGTGACCCCGCTGATGCAACTCAGATACTTGCAGAGAGAAACTTACAGAGCACATTTGCTTAGACTCCCAGTCTGCTGGTGGACCCTGAGGGGAGAGAAATGGTTTAATTGGAGGAGGTTTGGGTACAGCCTTTCCAGAAGGCAGCAGAAATGACCAGAATGTGGACAGACTTCAGTTCTAGCCCCAAGAGCACAAGGGAGGGTGGTGCTTTCTCTAAAAACGTGGTCTGCCCTCGAGATTCTTTCTCTGTAACAGTTTTGCCACCTCCTCCAGCGGAGCTCTGTTCCCATTTTGGAGCGCAGCTCAGTTTTAGTTTGTGCCGTGTTATTTGGGGATAAGATGAATGCGAATCTCAGTGAGAGCACCTCTCTGTACACGTGACAAAGGCTGTCATCAGAAAAGCAGGGCAGTGGGAGAGAGTGACTCCATCTCCACGTGGAAGGTGACTGGGCTGAGAAGGAGGACGTGTGGTTTTGTTGCAGCGGCCCATCGTGTGTGGTTCCTTGGAGGCCGTGGTGGGCTGGATGACACATGGGACTTAGTCCCTTTGTCCTCTTAAGTTTTACCCTGGGCAGCAGGTGTTCCCAAGTTCAGGAGAGATTTTGAATATGTAGCCCCACGAAAACGCATGGCACCGCTGTTGACCCCTTTTCTAGGGAGGCAGAGGGAGAGGTTTCACCACTTGAAGCCGTATCACCCATATGCAGCAGTTTTGGCTGCTTGTCTAGTTTCCACACACATGTGATCCATGACAGGAAAGGGGACAAAGCCAGAGGCTCAGTGTTAGGCTTGAGAATTCAAGGACATCTCAGTTTAGGTGCCACTGGGTTTGGAGTGTGTGTGTGTTTCAAACATATTCTACCGCTGCCTGCTCCTGGAAAGTGTCTGCCCATAGCTTTCAGGCAACAGTTCAGCAAGACTCTAAGCAAAATGCAAAAAGCAACCCCAAAGAGATGTAACAAATTGTATTTGAGAGATAGAGAGAGGGAGGGAGAGGGAAAGAGAGAGAGAGAAATGTTAGGGGACACTTTATAGGTTAAAATTGTTTTGTTTTAGACATAACTTGCTGAGAATCCACTGGCAAATGTGGTTAAGGGTCATTTCGAGACTGATAAGTTCTTGGATCGACCATTTAAAATCAGTTAAGGGATGTTTCTTTTGTTATCTCTATGCTTGCCTCATTGTACCGCTTGGCTGCCCAAAGCCAAGGGGAACGGGATCTGGGTAATTAGTTTTTAAGTTCCATTACTTGGAAGGACTTTGACAGTCAAGGCCAAGGCGATTCCTGTTTGAAACACTGCCCTTTTCCAGGTTGCAAGCGCTTGTATCTATTGTTCTAGGTATGATCAGTCTTGTCTCTTTACCACATTTATGTCACGGTCTTCTGAAGTACATTGTCAGTGTTCATTACTTCTACTTTACGGACAGAGAAAAACAAATTGTGGAATAGCAGGGTGCCTCAGCTGGTACAGAGCAGCTGAGAGGGACTGAGAGGTTGCAGTCACCTTCCAGGGCTGGGTCCAGGCCAGTGGGGGTTTCAGGAGCCTTTGCATAAGTAGTTTGATCGAGAACCCAGCTAGCCTCCTACCATGTCCCCAGATCAATAGGTAAATAGATAAATATCACTAAAATATAGCAATAGAGTCAGAGGGCTCATGATTAAATAACCCATAATTGTTTATCAAAACAGCAAAAAACTATGTATTCAGGAACCACAAGCAGAATTTTCAATGGTTTGCATGATAAACAGTTTATGAATGCAAATATTTTTTCATTGACCATCTGCAGTATTGTTTACTGAAGAAACTGAGGTTATAAACCCCCCTGCAAATGCTTCCTGCAGATAGCTATTTGCAAGCCCATGAGTAAAAGTTTGCACTTACATTTCTTAATGAATAGTCCCTTTAGGAAGTTTAATTAGTCATTGTGCCAATGCATGAAATCATTCATAATTTGGGTTTGCCACCAGCACGTGGCAGTTTAAGTCAGATGAATAGAAACAATATATTTTTAAAGATTTTATTTATTTTTAGAGAGAGGGGAAGGGAAGGAAAGGAGAAAGAGAGGGAGAGAAACATCAGTGTGTAGTTGCTTCTTGCACGTCCCCCACTGGGGACTGGCCTGCAACCCAGGCATGTGCCCTGACTGGGAATCAAACCAATGACCCTTTGGTTCACACTCAATCCACTGAGCCACACCAGCCAGGGCTAGAAACAATATCTTTAAGCAAAATGTAAAATATTCTGTGGCCAATTATCATTGGTTGACATGTTTTATAGAGATAAAAGTTGATAGACAGCTGTTTTGGGTTGTCGCCTTATCTGTGGGGGTGAAAACAAACAATGTAAAAAGTACAGCATCACGTGTGTTCTACACCAGTATTTTGAGGACCTCTGCCCGCCCTCCCAAGGCCAACTTGGGAGGGTGTGGCCTGGGGCTGAGGGGAGAGAGAGAATGAGAATGTGAATTAGATAAAATTCCAAAGGAGGTTTGAAATTATGCCATTTTTGGTAGTACCTGTGCTGGATCTGCTTATTCAGGAACTATTGTGTGCCCCTCAACAATACTATGAACACTTTGCTGAGAACTGACAGCGACCCCCCCGCCCCACAAAAAAAAAAAGAACACAAGGACTCTTGTAGCCTTTCTGGAGAGGAAAGATGCCTGGGCACCGAGCGTGTAGATGGTTAGAATGGTTTTCTGGTGCATGGTACTGGCAGGGGGTGTTCTGGGGCTCAAGGAAATGGAGGTGGAGGCAGAGGACAAGGTGTGGAGCCATCCCCCAGGACGGTACGCGTCTACACAAGCAGCCACGGCAGCACTGCAGCACTGGGGAGCACTTCTGAGTTAGGGCTCTGCAGTTCCAGTCGATGGACAGAGAACCAGGTTTCCAGGTGAGGGATAGTGGAGCAGAGGTTCCGAGTTGACAAGGGACAGTCAAGGTCATGAGGCAAAGACTTGAATATCATAGCAGGAGAGCAGAGCTGTCACTAGGGGGTCTGTGAGATGGGATAGAGAGGGTTAGGCTTGGACATTGAACTCGGTCAGAAGCAGGGTGATGGCATTTAGGAGGCAACTACAGGCGGCACCAGATGTCTTAGGAAGAGTCACATGGCCATCCAGGTCCTCAATAGGGTCAGAAGGAAAGAGTTAGCTAAGGAAGCGCTTGTAAAACCTGGGCCTGGCTGGTCATGAGGGAGGAGGAGGGGACCTGCTTGTGTTTTCAGGGAATAACAGAGGTGGCAAAGCACAGCTAGGCTGGGAGGGCATGGGGTAGATTTGGTTGGGATTTGATAGCAGCCCTGGGAGTAAAGGTGGCGTTCCAGGCAGGTCGGGGTAGTTTACTGGTTGTCAGTAGCAATGGCAGACCCCGTCTGCCCACCAGGGTGGGGACGTGCAGAGGGAGGAGGGGGGCCTGGGGCAGAAGTGTCTTCCTGCCTCTGTGGATGAAAACAATGGACTGTATTCCCGTTTTTAGGCTTTTCCAGAACCTAGAAAATAACTGAATAACTGAACTGAAATTTAAAATCTTGCCCTGTGGACTTCCGGCCAAGATGGA
>CM052546.1:52600315-52626583 GCA_028533065.1 Trachops cirrhosus | reverse complement strand
TCTTTGTGTAGTAGCCATGGCCCATGCGTGTTTGAGCAGAGTCCCTCATGCCTGCTTGGGCAGCAGCTGCAATATTAACCTTGACTTGAGCTCATCCCATTTGGTCTTTCCCCTTCAAAGTGGGGACTCAACTGCATGGCAAAAATGAAGATGTCTTTGAAGGCATTAATGAGGCATAAAAGTTGTGGTTACTTTAAAAAGAGTTAGGGAGGAGTTGCTAATTCAGCCTGGTGAAGGGAAAGGTCTCCTCTTCTTGGACCCCAGAAAGGCCTAAGGGAGGCCATGAGGTGGGCAAGGCCTGGGGTGACTGTCCAGTTTGTGGAACCCCCTCTGGAACCAGAGGGTGCCCCACCCCACTCCCTCAGTCCTAGAGGAGAATCTGAGGCTCACTGAGGGCATAGGTGAGGGTGACCTAGGCCCTGTTTCTGGTCTCTGGCAGAGGCAAAGTCAGAGCCAGAACCCCATCTTAGTCTGGGACTCTCCTGGTTGGAAGGGAGGAGCAGTGGGAGGGATTTCAACAGAAACGAAAAATGTGGAAGTGGTTCTGCATTTCCATCTATTGGTTCATGGATACTCTGACACCAAGGATGTGGGGGAGGGAATTGAATTCCAGGTGGGAACAGGACCTCAAAGGCCCTCCCTCCTCTACCTCCTGAGACAGACTCTAATTGGTTAACTCCTTGCAACCCCAGGGCATAAGACAGTGGAGAGGTGAGGGATTGGGCCAAGGGCTACCCAAGGGCCGCTCCCCCGACTAGGCAGGCCCAGGCGAAGGGCCAACCTTCTTTGGCCTCGATTGGGCCGCGATAGCACCGTTCGTTAGTGCTGGGTCCGGTTTCGAGCCATGCTTGCGTATTTTAAGAGGCTGAGCTGTGGTGCGCTGGTGTCCCGCCACGGAGAGCTCGTCTTTGTCTTGCCAGCTGGGCGGGGAAAGAAGAGCGGTGACCCCACTCCTCGAGACGGGGCTGTGTCCAGTCCTCCAGGGACTGGAAAGTGGCCTCTTGCGGCACCCTTTACTCTTGGAGCATATCCCTGGGGGACAGAGGCAGCTTTCTTGGGCCTCATTCCTTGGGAATGAGGACGCAGCGTGCAGCGCCCCTGCCGTGCTCAGGCTGACGGACCAGCGGACGGAGCAGGGCTCACGGGTCCTCTCCGCTTGGCTGCGCTCCGAGAGCGCGGGCTGGCCGCTGTCCGCGGTGCTGAAGGGGCGCCCGAGGCGGGGAGGCGGGCCCGGGTCCGCGGGGCAGCACACACCCAATCCAGGGACCGCCCTCCTCCTGGGCTTGGCGCGGCGGTGGCAGCCGGCACTGCACCGAGATGGACTGAGAGCACGGCGACGGGAAGGCGGAGGCAGCGGCAGCTGCGAGAGTCCCCGCAGCCTCGAAGCCGGACCCACTTCCACACCCGGGAGCCCCTCTCTGGGGTGAGTTGGGGCAGGCAGAGCAGGGGCGGGGCTGACGGGTCCTGGGGCTTCTTGGGCTCTCTTGGGCTTTTACACCCGGTGTAAATTTCTTCCACCCCTCATCCTGAGCATCTCATAGGACTGAGGGCTCAGCCCTCTCTGACTTGGTCTTCCCCAGTCCTGGGATAGGGAGCAGGCCCCTCTGCCCTCACAAGCCAGGGGACAAAGGGCTTAGCCAGAAGTCTAAGGACAGTCACAAGGTGTATCCTCCTCCCATCCTAAGTGCCGCCCCACATCCTAAGTGCCGCCCCACGGCACAGCACTGGGAACGGCTCTGTGCCCAGACTGGTGACACAGGGGAAATACCTTCCCTTCTCTGTGCAGGGGGCTGGCTTCAGGGAGCCTAGCCACTGGAATTTGGCCCAGAGAGAGGCCAGCCATCTTTTAGCAGGGGAGGCAGGCTTGAGCCTTCATGGGGACTGCAAGCCAGAGGTAAAGCCCTTTCCCCTCCTTTCTCCAGTCTCCTTAGGCACCTGAGCTACCGTGACTAGGGAGGGCTTTAGGGGTGAGGGTCACTTCACTGCACCTGGCTGTTGTGAGTGAGCTGGACTCAGGCAGAGGAGCTCTGGAGTGGAGACTGGGAAGGCGCTCCCTGCTAGTGTGTGTGTGTGTGTGTGTGTGTGTGTGTGTGTGTGTTTTCCCAGCACGCAAAGGGGATTTTAAACTCCGGTAGCGCCCGTCACAGGAAAAGCCCTTCTCCAGCCAGCTTGTGCCTCTGAGTAAGCAGTTTGGGGTCACACTGGGCAGCTGCCCAGCCAGAGGAATCTTGGGCTTCCTCGGTCCTAAAGCTGCCCCCCTCCTGCCTTGAGCCATCTGCTGAAAGGGGAAATGTGTTTAAACTTGATGGGTCACCTCTGCCTTCGATCCCACCAGAATTCAGTTCCCATCTCCATCACCTGGCAAGGTCAGACAGCTAGACCTCTTGACTCCTAGAACCTGATGGGCAGACTGCTGGGGGGGGGCGCTTTCCTACCTTGACAAAGGACTTTTGATGTGTTGGGAGATGAGGGGGTGGAAGGAAGGGGGGTGGAGGTGGAGGGACCATCCTCCAGAGCCCTGGAGAGGTCTAGCTGTGCTAGATTCCAAGCCGTGTGAGGCGCCCTGACTGGTTCTAACCTAATGTGTGCAAATGAAGCTTCTGAATTATCATTCAGGCTCATGCTGGAGGACCGGGTGTGTGTTTTGTTCTGTCTGTGTAGCCTAAGTTGTGTGCATCAGATGTGACTCTGGCGGGCAGTTTCCTTAGATCGTCGGATGCTGACAGTGCTGATGAAATGAGAGAGAGAGAGATGGCAAAGATGTGGGAGATGATGTGCTGGTTTTAGGGTCAGCATGAGCTGCAATGGTGCTGCAGTGCTGGTGGCGATGCATGCCGAGAACGTGCTAGCATCGCTTGCATAAAGCAGACCACTTGGTACCCAGGTACCATTTGTCTCTGGCCAGTGTTCTGTAGAGATGAAAGGTCACAAGGGGGAAGTATAATAACTGCACATCTGCCATATACTCAGTTTACATTATTCTTGACCACTTGTTTTCATGGCCAAAGAAAGTATTTTTGTTTTGGGTGGATAGTTTTTTTATCTATCACATAAACACTTTGTATTTCGGCCAGATGAATAAATCTCTTTAGAGAGTAGTTGTCTGGAAGGATGTCTGACTCAGAACTGTACTTTGACATCCTTGCTGACTTGTTTCATAAAAATGGGAAGTCCAGAATGTATACTGGAAGCCCAGCTAAGCAGCCGGCCATTGCTTTTGTTTTGGGAAAACAGAGTATTGAGGTTTGCATGTTGTTTGTCGTGAAAATATACTTATTAGCCCAAAAGTTTGCTGTAATTAGATCAAGTTGGGATATATATATTCTACACCTGTAATGAAATCAGCCTACCTGTTTTTATTCATAGTCTGACCAACTTGAAACCTCCTCAATAATTAAGGTGGGCTCAAGTTCCCCTGTGTAACTGAGGAAGATCACATTTGAGGTTGACTGGGAGACACGCAGTCCTAGATCCAGCTCACAGTCTCGGCGCAGAAGCCCTGCCCTTGGTGGTAGCACATGCAAGCCTGCATCTGTGCACACTTATAAAATATGCATGAAAAATCTGAACAAAACCTTTCTGACTAGATTTCTCAAGGCCAAGGCAGAAATTAAAGCTATGGTGATGAATGGTTAGCAGTAGAACAAATTTCATTTTAATGAAAGCAATTGATCTTGGGATCCTGGTAGAATGGTGTGAGGGATGGTGGCAACAGCTGTTTTTTGTAAAGGAGAAAAAAGAGGCTCAGCCTTGGAGATTGAAAGACCTGAGTTCCAGTTCCCACTTTACCTCTCAGTAACTGCCATGATTTAGTCTCTCTGAGCCTGTTTTATCATTTGTAACGTAGAGAAAGTAATAGCTGCCTGGTGGGTAAGCCAAGGACAGGATTGTAGTTGCCCAGTATTATTCTTAATATCTCTTGCCATAGTCTGCCACCACTGGTGATTAGAGGAATGTGAGTGCGTTGAGACAAAATCCTCACACACTGGTGTCTATACTCAAACCGTGAGGACCATCAAAGCACTCCGTAGTTTGCCTTGGGGTAGCCTGCTCCGCCCATGATGGTGTTCCCAAGGTGGGGCTTGGGTCTGTTCTCATCCAGGGGCTTTGGCTGGCCAGCCATGGAGCTTGGGCTAAGGGCCAGTGCACTGTTCCCTTCAGGAGAAATGGAGCCTCAATGTCCAAGGCCATGAGGGGTCTCTTTCAGAGAAATCCCTTCAAGAAAGGGGAGGTTTTGTTGCAGGGAGAGGCTGCCACAGTACCTCCTGAGGTTCTCCCCGATATTGGGTTTTCATGTGTGTCTCAGTCATGGGTGTCTTGTTCTGTCCCACGTGTTCGTGGTGACAGCAGGTAACAGTGGCTGAGAGATTACTCCGGGCCAGGCTTTCCTGTAGTAACTCCATCCTCATAGCAACTCTGGGAGATAAGAACCATCACCACCCCTAATAAAACCAGTGAGGAAACCGAGGCTCAGAGAGGTTAGATCACAGGTGCCCAAGGTCTGACTGCGGCACCTGCCCCTCCAGAACAAGGAAAGGGCCTCGAAGATAAGCCAGGGGGTCACCCTGATCTCCAGGCTCAACAATCCAATGCTTCAACCTCACACGGAGGTGACAGCACCCTCCCTTCCTGCCAGTCAGAGTACCCCATCCTCACCCAGGGATGGAGCTTGTGATTGGGCCACAGGGACAGCAGCCACTGGAAGCAGATCTAGAAAGTGGAAGGGTCCTTGGAAATTAATGAGACTGATTTCTCAGGATGTGAGGAGCCTGAGGCCAGAGAGGGAATGACTGATCCGTGGTGGGTGGAGGAGGGAGGGGGTTCTTTATTTTATCCCTCCTAGTGGACTGCTCCAGCGGCGCCTCTCTGGGCAGCCTGAGGGGTTGCTGGTGGCACTGACAGAAAGGGCTTTCTAAATCCAGGGACCTCTGTGGGTCCCAGAGATGCCCCCACAGTGTGCGGCTCCCTCTGGCCCTGGCTCCTCTGCCCAGGAAGCGGTTCCATCTGGCCTCTGCTGGCACAAGGTTGCATTTGCACACTGCATTGATTTCCATTTCCCTGGTGAGGAGGTAATTTAAAGGTTATTCAGTTGAGTTTCTAGTTCCCTTGGCTTGAGACCTTTCTCCAAAAATGCCTGCTGCTAACAGCCTGGGAACAAGGCATTGATATAAAAAGGCATGCTTGTTGCCCATAAACTTGAATTACTTATGAAGCGTGTAGATCTCTTATAGCTACTTTGCACAGATGCCCCGCCTCAATGGTTATTTAATAAGCATACCTGTGAGCTTGCTTTCTTAATTGAAGAGCATTTCATGAGGCTAACCCAGCTGCCATTTTTGCAGGCACGCTACTCTCCCCAGCTACTGTTCCTGTCACAGTCACTGCCCCGCCCCCCTTCTTTCTCCTGCCCTGAGCTGAGCTCCAGCCCCTGCAAGCTTCACCTCCTTCCTCCCCTACCCCCTGAGGCCATGCTCTCTCTGTTTCCCTACGACATTTTCTCTGGATACTGTCCTTTCCCCCAGGCCTTGCTGCCACAACCCTGATTAAGTTCCTCATTATCCCCGACTTTTTGCAATATCCTTTGACCTAGCTGTCTCCCATCATGGCAGGCATTGGGTGGGCTCCCTTTAGACTCACCCTCGGATGCCTAAGGCAGGTTCATCTTTCAGGAACAGTGGCTCTGCGCTTGTCACTGCTCTCCTGACAAGCCTGCTCTGGCCCCCTGCCGCCTCCAGCATGAGGGCAGATGCCTGAGCCCTGACTGGAATGCCTACCTGCAGGCTGACCCAGCTCCCTGCATTGCAAAGCACAGAGCTAAGGCCTCTCCTGCAGCCTGACTCTCCCTCCTCTGCCATGCAGTACTGTTCTTTCTGCCTGGGCATATCACTTCCCTCATCCACCTCCTCCAGACCCAGCTGCAGGGCTGCCTCCTCCAAGCTGCCTCCCTCCTCTGGCTCCCCCCTCCCCCACCTAGACCCAGAGCACACTGGCTCAGTCATTCATTCCCAGGGATCAGCTGAGCCTTGCTGCAAGTCAAGTTCAGTGCTGGGTACTAGTAGTGCCAAAGTGTGTGTTTTCGGTTGTGTTGTGTCCCCCCGAAAGATGTGTTGAAGTTATAGCCCCCCAGTACCTGTGAGTGTGACTTCATTTGGAAATAGGATCTTCACACATGTAATCAAGTTGAGGTCATGAGGGTGGTCCCTAATTCAAAGGATTGGTGTCCTTATTGAGAAGAGGGAAATTTGGACTCAGACGCACACCCAGAGGAAAGGTCAAATGAACACACAGGAAGATAGAGGCAGAGATTAGAGTGATCCTGCTGTAAGCAAAAAAAATGCCTGAGGCCACCAGAAGATGGAAGAGACAAGGAAGTATCTGTCCCTCCAGCCTTCAAGGGGGGTGTGGCCCTACCAGCACCTTGACTGTGGACCTTAGCCTCCAGAATTGTGAGAAAATGAATTTCTGTTGTTTGAAGCCGCCCAGTGTGTGGCAGACCGAGGAAACTGGCCTGGTCCCAGCCCTCAGGGTGCTGGCCATTTGCAGGGAGACAGACTCCTTGTGAGTCAGTGTAATGAGTGTCATGGGAGGTACGCAAGGGTGTGATGAGAACCCTGAGGAAGGACCCTCCTCCAAGTAGCTGTGCATCCCCTCTCTGGGTGGCAGTTGTCAAGCAAGGCCACCTTTGGGAGGGGAGGCCCACACCCCAGTGCCCAGCGATGACAGGAGCCAGCCAAGGGAAAGAAAGGCAGGTGTCCCGGGCCAGATGAGCAAAGGCATGGGGCGGAGGAGCAGAGGTAGAGCTGAGGAGTAGGGAGTGGGTGATTTCTGAGGCCCACAAGCTTAGCTCTTATGGGCTATGGTTTGCCAAGGAGTTTGAACTTGGAGTTGCTTCTGTGGGTATCAGCGAACCGTGGAAAGAAAGTGACAGGGAGCAGATGGTATTTTTCAGTAAATTGTCTCATGTTGACATGAAGGATGGATCAGAAGGGTAAAAGTGTTAATAGAAGCTGATACTTTGGGTGTGAGCCAGAGGGTGGTTCCCCCAGGTGGAAAAGAGGCTATGGATTTGCAAATTATTTTGAACTTAGTGGCATCAGAACTTAGGGACTCATTGCATTCAGGGACCTGAGGAGAGGGAGAAACCACAGACTCTTAGGTCTCCAGCCTGGTCCCTGTAAGCAGATCTAGAAGGTGGAAGGGTTCTTGGCCATTGGTGAGGCTGACCTTTCAGAAAGAGCCTGAGGCCCAGAGAACTCTCTGGAGAGGAAGTCATTGTCATCAGGGAGCAGAGGAGAGATGCTGGGCTCAGTTAGGGACAGGTTGAGTGTGGGGGACACCCAGGTGGCTGTGGAGGTCTGAAGCTTGGAAGGGAGGGCGGTACTGATGGTTCAGGTGGGAAATAGGACCTGGAGCCACAGCCTGGGCGCCATCGCTTTGGTCCCAGTGTGGAGTGGGAAGAACGTGGGGGTGAGAACTGACTCCTGCCTGGGAGCTGGGAGAGAGAAATTCGGAGGACAACGGTGTGTGGCCACAGCACCAGGAAGTAGGGGGTTTCAAAGAGGGGCAGTTGGTGTGACTCAGGCACACCACAGTGAAGACCCTAAGGAGGGCGTCTGACAGGGCCACTGCTTTCAGGAATGACTTTCTGAGCAGCAGCGCGTCCGCCACTTCTTGCCTTCCCTGTGTCTTCTGTCGACACTTGAGACACTTGCATATGGCATCCTCTCCTTTTCTGTCACCTCTCCTGAAGCGTCTCTGAGCCATGCAGCCCAGAGCAGGCCTGGTGAGGGGAGCACAGGTGGATGCCCGGACACCCATACAGTGGCCTCTCCTGGGCCTCATCCCTGAGCCAGGCATCACTGTCAAGATCACGGGTGTCTGCAGCTATGAGCGTCTAACAGCAGCCTGGTGACTGAGGGTAGGGTGAGGCTGCAACCTGGCCTGATGTCAGGTGCCTGAGCCTCCTGCCCCCACACCTGGTTGCAGCTGTGTCCATTCTTTGCAGGGCCCGTCACCATGGGCGGCTCTGCTCCTCCGCTTCATGGGGATTGTGCCACGGGTGCGCCAAATGATCCAGCCCCTCTCTGATTGCTGCCTGCCAGGTTGGTCTGTGTGCATTGATGTGGTGGCTTCTCTGATGTGACTTTTGGGCCCTCCTTCCCCCAAACTCACTTCTTATGCACCTCCCTTCATGCCTGACCTTCCACCATTAGAGAGTCTTTTGCGGCATCTCATAGGTTTCAACATAAGCAGGAGTTGATTCTGGTCCTTTCTTTCCAATAGTAATTGGTTGAGAAATTACTTTAGTCAAGAATCAGATCGTAAAATATCCAAATGATTCTATAATAATATAACATAAAATGTAGTCATCTTTCATCCCCGCCTTCCATCTCACTCCCCTCCCAACAGATATGCACCCTTTGTTAACAGTGGCGCTTTTCCACATCCTGCCCCGTACATTCACAAAGCCATGTGGGTGCACACCCCCGCCCCCACACACAATTACATATCATATAAATGGAATTGAGTCGTGCATGTTGATAAGAAGCCTGCTTTCCCCCTTCCCAATAACCAATATATCTGGAGATCTTTACACATCAATACAAATAGACCTTTCTTGTTTTAAAACTAAATCGATAGAATTAGGTAGTGCATCATAATTTGTTTAATCGTTTCCCTCTGGATGGACAGTTAGGTTCTTTACCTAAACCTGTTGTTAATAACATGTTATTAACATAATAACATGTTGTTATTCCAGAGAGTGCTCTTATGAACCTTCTTGCACATGCCTCTTTGTGCGTGTGCGTATGTCTCTCCAAAGCATAGATTGCTGGGCGTGGAATTGCTAGGCTACAAGGGCATGCCCGGGGCAAATTCAGCAGACACTGTCAAACTCTCGGCTAAAAAGAATGCATACATTTATGTCTCCCAACAGAGTGGATTGGCCCATAGAGGCTAGCCTATCTTTTACTCTTGTTCCTCTGATGGGTGAACGAAAATGCATTTCCTTGCTCTGTTTTCCATTTCCCTTATTACCAGTGAGACTGAATATACTTTTATCTGTTTATTGACTAGGTGTATCTATTTTGGGACTTGTGTATTCATATCCATTGTCATTCTACTGTTTAGATATTTGTATTTTTTTATACTGACCTCTTGGAGCTCTTTCTAAGTTCTGGTTATTTTGCAAGTAATCTTCCCTTTGTTGCTTATCTTTTAACTCTGTTTATGGTGGCTGTGGTGCTATGGGAATTCCCAAACACTTATGTTTTAAGATCCATCAATCAGAGGCTCATTTTTTTAGTAGTACGGAAAAATGGAGCTTGGAGGTTTGTAGTGTTGCACTCGTGACCCTTCTCTGGTCTATTTGCTCTTTGACGTTGATCAAAACTCCTTAACTTCACTGAACTTCAATTTTTCCAATTACATTAGTTCCTCCTGCCCACCCTCACCCCCAGCTGCCACAGGGATCATGGGAGAAGCTTGGACAAAGCCTCATAGCTGTTCTGAACATCACAGTTAAGTGAAGTTACTGATGGACATTGAGATCCGCTTCTGCAGCACAGGTCTTGTCTCAGGCAGGGGTTTTCAGGGCCTCAGACATGGTTCCTTTTTTCCCGGTGTTTTCTGAGTGCCCGCCTGTGCTGGGGATGTCAGCTCACAGCTCTGCAAAAGGAAGTGTATCAGTTTGCTTGAGCTGCCGTACAAATACCACAGGCTGGGTGGCTTTCACAACAGAAATGTTTTTTTTTTTTCTCACAGTTCTGGAGGCCAGAAGTTCAAGATTATCAACAGGTTTGGTTCCTACTGAGGCCTCTCTTCATGGCTTGCTGATGGCCACCTTCTCATTGTCTCCTCCCATGGTCATCCCTTGGATATGTCTTAATCTCCTCTTCTTATAAGGACATCGGTCATCTGGGATTAGGACTCACCCATATGCCTTCGTTTTACCTTAATCACCTCTTCAAAGACCCATCTCCAAATACATTCATATTTTGAGGTAATGCAGGTTTGGACTTCAACATATGAATTTGGGGGGCACAGTTTGGCCTATAACAGGGAGATGGCACTGTGTCTGGATGAGAATCAGGGAATTAAGGCTCAGAGAGGTTCCTGCACTTGCTTCAAGTCACTTAGTAAGTGAGTTGCTGATCTGAACTCAGATCCAAATGTTTGACCCCTAAGTTCAGGCTCTCCACCCCACACCCCAACCCCCACCCCGCAGGCAGCCTGACTGATGTTAACACTGTCTGGTTCCACTGCCCTGACTTCCTGCCTGCTGATTGCCTCCCTGTGTCTCCGCCATCCCGTGGCCCCGTAACTCAGGCTTCTTGTTCAGAGTACGTACTCCCAGCTGCCTCTTCTGTACCTCGTTTGTCCCCTTGGAAAAGGGTTTCAAATAATAATTCAACTGATGGAATGCAGCTTGTTCAACTGCTGCTGTTTTTTGTGGGAAAGATTGCATAGTAAGATAAAGAACATTTGGAATGCAGGAAATTCTCCAATAATCGCACACCTTCATAAAACTGGTTTTGATGTTTACACGTTACCTTCTCCCCTCTGATGTACACTTACATTTCACATATTTGGCGTCACATTAGACATGGCACTTCATGCTCTGCCTTTTTCACCCACGTTATAGCTAACAGCTTCCGTCTTTATAGTGGTCACTTTAATGGCTGCATAACAGTTCACTGGGTTGACGTACTCGAATGTTCAGATGCATCCTCCAATTGTTGAGCATTTGAATTTCCCATTTGTGGTGTTAGAGACAATGATGCAATGAACATCTTTGTACGGGAAGCTTTTTGCTTCTCTTGAATTACTGTCTGAGGAAAACTTCCCAGGAGTCGGGTTACTGAGGTAAGGGCAGCAGCAGCCTCACGGTACCTTGATGAGCTATAACATCTCTGTATGGAATTAGCATACCGATCAATATTCCATGCCACCACCACGGAGCGACCGTGCCAGCTTGCACTGGCACTGGTGTCAGGTGTTAATACGTCTTGACCATTTTAGTGTACTTCAAAGGGTACCTACCTTGAGGTTGCTTTAATTTGTACTTCTTTATAACCAACAAAGAAGCAACAACATTCTGCCATAGATTTGTATTTTCAATTCTTTTTATTGTCACTTTCTTTAAAAAAAATCTGGCTCTGGCTGGTGTGGCTCAGTGGATTGAGTGCCGGCTTGCAAACCGAAGGGTTGCCTGTTCGATTCCCAGTCAGGGCTCATGTCTGGGTTGTAGGCCAGGTCCCCAGTTGGGGGTGTGTGAGGCAACCGATGGATATTTCTCTCGCACATTGATGTTCCTCTTCTTCTGTTTCTCCCTCCCTTCCCCTCTCTCCAAAAATAAATAAAATCTTCTAAAAAAAAGAAAGGAATACTTGCAGTCTAGACAAATGGATAGTAGTCCCTTGGAGAATACCAGCTCTTTGATTATCTTGAGGAGTTTGTTGGTGCAAGGAACATTTAGACTTCAACAAGCAAAAGACCTTTTGTTCAATAACAGACATAAGCCATCAGATGGGGCCAGATGGGCCTGCCACTTCTGGAAGGAGATGGAACTGGAAAGAGGCCAGAGTCCTCGGAGCTCCCTAGTGGGACCTGACACCAGTTGTTTGCAGGATACTGCAGGTGACCTGGTTCTCAGGCCGGCCACCCCTTCCAAACACATGTGCAGGATGCCATGCAGGCCCTGGCTCGCCCCAGAGCAAAGCCTGCCAGCCTCGGGTCCCAGACAGGGGGCCTCCACCTCTCCAACTGCCCCTAGCAGCAGAGGGTACACAATGGGCAGGGTCAGGCCTAGGCTTCATGACTAGTGAAATCTGTCTCATTTTTGCCCTTTTTTCAAGCTCACTTGAATGGTGCCCTTTCCCCCATTCTGTTTTTCTGGTCTAAAATGATCAATGGTAAATTGCAGTTTTTTTCCCTCGGAAGTTTACTTTAATTGCCTAGCAACACATTATCATAAATTGCTCTCAAATTAATTCCTTGGCTTCGGTGCAGAATCATTTATTAAAGAGGATGGCACTCAGCATCTATGCAGGGCTATTCTTAGAACACTGCCATTTAAAAGGGCTTCATTCTTAAGATACCCCCACAAGGAACTCGTATGCTAGGCAGACCCTTGGAGAACTTGACTGAGTAGACAACACAGAGAAGGTCAGTGCCTGTCTCCTGTGGGCCCAAGCCCCTTACTAGTGATGAGCCGAGGCCCAGAAGGGGAAGCAAAAGTCTTTAATTCCCACAGTGGTGGAGGGCTGTGGCCAACTTGGGTCCGGAAGCCACCATCAGACCTTGGCCCTGCAGCACTCCCCAGCCTGTGCTCACCTCTGAGTAGTGCTGTCAAGGTGCAGTTGTGCAGGGCATAAGAAGGGTCAGGAGGGCGGGCAGTGATGGAAGGCTTGGGAAGGCAAGAAGGTGGTGTGGGTGTGAAGACTGGGCCAGACAGGCCTTCTGATGAGTAACTAAGTTGCTTTCATCCATCAGTTCATTAATCCATTGATTGATGTGTTTATTCCCATGCTCATTCATTCAATGTGTGACTCCCATGGGCTGGGCCACACTGCAGGCCGAGAACAGTGAGAAAAGACCACAGTGTCTGCCATCAAGTAGTTCACAGTCTGTCATGGGAGAATCGGAACCTACAGTAGGGCATGCTACGTCCTGGGAAAGAGAGGAGCCTGGGGCATTCCGGCAGCCCAGACTTGAGGAAATTCGCCTGTGATCCTATTATTTTAACATTTCTATAGATGCGTAGTTCTTGCAATTATACTCTACTGCATGATTTGCCTTTCTCATCTTCACATTTTGTTTTTAAGCCCAATTTTTTATTTCTGCAGAGCCATCACATATGTAAGTCTAAATGGCTCCATGGTATTCGCAAAGCTGACGAAATAAACACTCACCTACTGTTAGACTCTTAGGTTGCTTCTAGGTTTTGGGGACAAATGACGTTGGATATGGAGGCTTGTGCTCCTTTCCCATCATGCATCCTGGGCTGAAGGGCATGGACTTGCTTGTGGTTCTCTTTGTGCACTGCCACGGGCTCTTCTCCCTCCCCTCACACTAGCTTCCGGTACTGGGATGGGCAACAGGTACACCCACCCCCAGACACACACACGGATATGGATATTTGAATTTCAGTTGAGTGTGTGTGTGCCATGTTACTGAGCAAAGGAGGGAAGACATTGGAAACTGAGGCTGATTAACAGTGTTCTGGCAGCAAGTGGGAGTGGGGAGGCTGGTGTGTAGGGAGGCTGTGGTGGCAGCAGCACCCAGGTGGGACGTGACCAGAGAAGTGGTCACTGTACACAGGAAAGGAAAACCAAAGACTTTGAAGTGGCCAAATCCTCTAGCCTGGATGTGGGGGGTCAGATACAGCTTCGAAGGAGGGTTTCAGCTGCCTTCGGGGTTGCCAGCGCAGGGTATTTGGGATGAGTGGACCTCAGGAAGGTTGCAAAGTTGGCTTTAGAAGGTCGTGTTTAGAGTGTTGGGGGCCTTTTTCCTGGACCTGTTTAAAAGATGCCTTCCACAAATGCAGGCAGATGGGGGGCAGGAGGAGGTGGGGTTCAGCGCCACCTGCATGCAGGCAGGAGGGAAACTAGTATGAGGCCCAGGGCAGTCAGCAGACCAGCTGGATTTATCCATCGGTCATCGTATGCTTGGTCTCTCGGCTTTCTTGCCCCTGGGTAACTAAGACTTTCCAACTAATGTATCTTCTTTAAGGACAAATTGTCACCCTTTTAGGTGCCTGTTAAGCTACGTTGTAGATTTTTAAGTATTTCACATGAACAGAATCTGATCACTGTTTGATGTGACCTACAGCTTAAAGTAATTACATAGACAGGAGAAGTTGTGAGTGTTTACCTTAGTAAGACTGCACGATCCGCTCTCATATTTTTCTTTACTGTTTTAGTTTCCTCCTGGCTGGCTCTTGTTCCCTATTTTCTCCATGACACAGCTGTCAGGCCACCATGGCTGTCAGTGAGGGTGGGGAGACAAAGGAAATAGTGACAGTGACTGCGATGTTGACTTGCTATGACAGCACCACAAGGCATGCAGCCCCTCTGCCCTCCCCTTCCTCAGCTCTGAGACAGGGCACGGCCATGCATTTGAACAATTCTTCCCACTTCCAGATCCCACAATACTCAGAGCATCTCATTAAATATTCTGGGTTGGATGTATTCTTGCCTATGTAAGTCCTGTGAAAATCACCTGTATGTGTATGAGCATTTCCGAAAGCAGTGAGGACACTGCTCTAGTCTCACCTCGTTTTTCCTCATGAGGTCCCTGGGAGCCCAGGAAGCAATTTTCTGCTTATGGGAACCCATAGAGCACAGTTCAGACTGTGGCCTCCAGGATCAGCCAGAACAGGTCAGTTCCAAGTGTTACTGGACAGGGGCCTGGCCCTGAGTGGGTCTGCCCAGGACCAGTAGGTACTGTGTGGGTTCTTGACTTCGTGTAGGAAAGATTTCACAACATGAGTCCAGGTGACTAGGAGCATGCATTTATTAAAGCTGGGGACAAAGAAACAAGGAAGGGCTTAGCACAGAAGAAGCAACAGGAGAGCCTAGGCTGGGCTGCCTTAGCTCACTGGGAAGTCAGAGAAAAAAGGGGCTTTGGGGACAGGTTCAGGGGATCAGCCTGGGACACGCTGCCAGCTGCCCGTTGCCTGCAGGGGTGTCCAACTCTTGGCCTGCAGGCCACATGCAGCCTAGGATGGCTATGAATGCGGCCCAACACAAAATCGTAAATTACTTAAAACGTTTTTTGCTCATCAGTTTTCATTAGTGTTTGTGTATTTAATGTGTGGCCCAAAACAACTCTTCTTCTAGTGTGGCCCAGAGACACCAAAAGGTTAGACACCCCTGCGAGAGTTTAGGAGACATGTACCTTGAAGGAAAGTAGTGGAAGAAGACGAGGGAGTGGCGAGTGCCTAGTGCCAGTGGCATGGGCTGCACCCCACAGGGAGAGCACTGTGCCCTGGGTCCTCTGTCTTGAGGCTTTTATCTCTCTCTGGTGGCAGGAATCTTAGGGGAGGTCTCAGGGGAGGGTTTCAGTAGAATATTCATCAGTACTCCAGGTGTGCCCTTTCAGAGTCATGGTCTCCACTGATTGGCCAATGACAGGGCAGGGGTCTTCTGTCATTGCATTTGGCTCTAGCAGTGTCCACCTGGTTTTGCTGCTTTTCTGGGCCTGGAGCTGAAATACAACTGAGACCTAGATGTCATCTCTAGGGAGGTGACCTTTTGATTCTGGCTGGAAGTTGCTCAGCCATTGTGTTCAGCTACCTGCCTCAGTTTCCCTATTCCCTTTGCCAAGGAATTCTCCTAGTTTCTTACTGTCCTGTCTCACAAGCGTGTTGATCCTGGGAAAGTCACTTCACCTCCCAGCTGTAGTTTCCTCATCTGTAAAAGAGGAAACAAAGCTATTCGGGGGTTAAATGAGGAAATGCAGGTGAAGCTAACAGCCTTGCACTTGGCACTCAACCAGCACTCCATCACTGGTTACCATTTGCATCCTTATGATGGTGCCTTATATCGCCTTATATCACTGGGGACAGCGACTCCTAACACAGTTGCTAAGGATTAATTCTGTAGGTGGAAGGCATACTCAGTTGCTTCAAAGACCTGGAAAGGACATATGGACCCAACACCGTCTTGTCTGAGTCTATTACATGTTATAACAGGAGCTCATTCTATATAGGAAAACCTTTAAATTGCTGAAAATTGGTTGATTTCATTTCAGTAAGTTACAGTTGATAAATTCTGTTGACTGAGCCTCCTGTGAGGTGGGGGTGTTTTTTGGGGGGTTTTGTTTGGGGATGGAACAATGGCTAAACCCCAATGCCAGGGCTCAGAGTCTGCAGTCCAGTGGGAAAGACAAAATCAGGGCAGAGTGAGGTGGGGGCCCAGGCCAAGGACTGGGGCTGCTCCCAGCGTGGACTGCCTTGCAGCAACTCTCCGTTCAAGCCAAGATGTCAGTGTGGTCAGCAGAGAGAGGGAGAGGAACAGGATGTACCTGCTGGTAGGAACTTGGGGACCACAGAGGGGAAGAGTGACAGAGTCTGACATACATTGGAACAGGGTCTGACTGTTGTATTGAGCATAGTCTGGGGAGGGGGGGCGTGGAAGTGGAAGACCTGAGGGGAGGCTCTGGAACAGTCCATAGACATGATGGTGGCTTGTTAGACCTTGGTGGCAGCAGTGTAGGGGGGGCGGGGGTTGGGGGGGAGGTACAGGGGGTGGAGAAGGGAATGCATCCTGGCTGTGCTCTGAGGGTAGAACTGTCAGGAAGTGTTAACCAACTTGAAGGTGGGTCTAAGACACAGAAAGGTCAAAGATGACTCCAAGGTTTCTCAGGGGCAAGTAAGAAGATGGCACTGCCGCTCACTAGCTGAGGTGGGGAGGACTAGGGGAAGGTTGGGGCACATTGGGGGCTCAGATTTGGAGAGTCGGGTTTTTGGTGCCTTTGATGCCCAACAGACATCCCTTGGAGAAGTCCTGTGAGTAGCTGGACAGGCCTGCTGTGTTCTGGGAGGTCTGGGCGGAGACAGACATTTGTCCCCAGATGCCCGCAGCCCTGTGGTAGCGGAGCCAAGGGAGCCCAGTTCCCTGGGGCCCCGCCTGTTGCCTTCTTCCGCGGCAGTGGACAGGTAGCTGCAGGTGGCTGGACACAGGTGCACCAGCTACTGCAGCAGAATCATTGGTGACCCCGATTTCCTGGAATCATTGTCAGGCCCCAGCCATCTCCATTTCCCACGTGCCCCTCGGCTCTCAAGGGCAACTTTCCCTTTGAAACGCCAAGCCTGCTGCTGCAGTGGGGCGGCACCTTTGCTCAGATTTTCCCGTTAGCTGTGACTTTAGCTGTGACGTTTAAATGGGGAGCCCGCCTGGCGCTGGGGTGCCCTGGGTTCGCTGTGGGAGGGGGGGCGGAGGCCACACTCACACTCTTGGGGGAGGAGAAGGGGGCGGCCGCTGTGTGGCTCGTGCTCCGCTGGGTTCCCGCGGCGCGGACGGGGTTAACGGGCTCGTTCACCGGGTGGCGGGCGGCAGTGGTGCATTGTGGTAACGCGGCACTGGGACCCACGAGCGCCCGCCGCCTCCGCCGGGCGGCCCACCGAGCTGTGCATCTGTGCGAGTCCCCGAGCCGGAGCCATGTAGCGCCCGACTGCTCGGAGGCCGCCCCGCCGCGGGGATGAAGGGACGCGGCTGCTGGGAGACGGCCTCCGTGCGCTCCTTCTGCAGCTCCGGCTGCCTGAATAAATTTAAGAAGGGTTAGTGTTGCCCCGCTTCCGCCCCGAGGCCCAGCTCCCCGCGCATTCCCGGTGCCGGGCTTGCTGCATGATTAATCCACGCGAGCTTCTGATGTCACTCCCTCGTGGCGTGGGGAGTGCGGGGAGCCTCGGGGAACCCCTGTCCTGGTACCTCACTGGTGCGCGCTCTGGTTTCCCTTTAAGCGCAGGGCATTGTGGAGAGGGGGCTGCAGCTATAGACGTGTCTGTCTGATTCACTTCTGTAGAAAGGAACCGAAATATAATCCAGAGCGTTCTTAAAAGAAGGGGGAAGCAGCAGTCCATGTTTAATCCACCCATGAGTCTGCTTGGGCCCCGCATGTCCTGAAGCCTGGGCAGAATGGCTGCTTTGGCCACAATGGCTTTATCCTGGGGTTACCTGAGATATCAGCTGTGCTCCGTGAATGGCCCAACCCCCTCCCCTTTGCCCTTTGAGCCAGCTGCGACAGATCAGGAGAGTCACTGTAAGTGGCCGCCTGGATCTGAGCACTGGCCAGCCCTGAGGATGCCCTCCTGAGGGATAGTGGTCCAGAATGACAGCCTCAGGGTGTGCAGGCACGGTTGATTGCCTGAGAGCCCCTTGTCAGCATTTGGGGGGTAGGGGGGTGGGGCTTAGCTGTTGATTAAAGCAAACTCGTTAAGCACTGGCTTGAAATTCCTGATGCTTGAAACCTTCATTACTGGAGATTTTGCATGAGTGAAACTCGCTGTGTTTACCTTAATGAGTGTTTCTATTATAATTTGAAAGTCTAGGGGAAATTAGGGTTCTTTGACCTATAGACCTAAAAGACAGAGACCATTTTACTTACCACTAATTTATTAAAAGCAGCTTCTTTTAGACATTAACACCCTCTGATCTGTAATAAAACGTGTAATTAGCTTTGCCTGCTGACAAACTTTTGCTAGTCAGTCATGCTAAGGATAGCTTCTTAAGGCCCTGGCCCAGTGCAGGTGCCCTTGAAGTTGCAGACTCCAGGCCTCAGCCCTGGAGTCAGGTTTAACCATGCAAACTCTCCTGAAAAAGCCATCTGAAGTCTTAGGGTGTTTGTAATTGTAAACCCTGGAAATTTATTTCATGGGAGGCTGATCGTATAGCTCTGTCTTAAGAATCCTTTAAAGAAACTTGCAAGTGAATTTTGCCCCAACTACAATTGGCCATGATTTCCAGTTCTCATGTGGGATATAGTGTCATTTCTAGTGCAGGTATGTTCCTTATGCAAAGTTTAAATGACATTCCTGTGGATGGATTTATTCTGAGGGTGAAGCTTGGAGTTAGAAAAAAGGAAAGAACAGAAAGTATGCATCAGTTGGGCATTAAAAGGCTTTTCTTCTTTCGTCCTGCCAGATGTTTTTCCTGGTTGCTGTTCTCTCAGAGATTTGTTGCTGACAAGAAGCATGGGGCCTGGTATCTGTATTTTCTGCCTGGTTGTGGGAAGGATGCCCACCTTTGCCAGGCGGGACCAGAGCAGTTGCACCTCAAGAATGGTGACACGGCAGCCAATTTGATTGCCAGACCCTGCGTGCCAGGCCGGCCTTCCTACCCTTCTTGTCACTGTCCCCTCTGCACAGTAGGTCTGGGGACTAGGGATTCAAGGAGGAGGTGTGTTGGGCCTAGAGCTCAGAAAAGGGCCCAGAGCAGAGCTCGCTGCACTGGCAGGAGGGGGCCCGGGGCCATCGCAGTGGTCAGTCGTAGCAAGGACTCAGCCTTAGTGTCGGAGGCCCCAGGGGCGATCTACAGAGCGTCTCCCCTGGGCGCCTTGTGTGAAGGTGGGCCTAGGAAGTCCAGAATGGAGGAGTTTTCAGGAGAAACTGGAAATCTCTGTGTTTAAATGTTGGCCAAAATACATATTTTAAACATTCAGGCAGGACAATGCCTATAAACCTGGGCAACTAAAGAGCGAGAGAGGCCGCAGGAGGCCTGGCTAGCTGTCAGCTTTGGGAGGTGGGAGCCTCCTGGCCCCTCACTGTGGGTGTGGCAGGCATGGGGGTGGGGCCTACGTCCCCAGCATGCAAATGGTGTGGGACTGGCCTCCTCTTGCCGGACACATCAAAGGTATTGAAATTAGAGGTCACTCTAGACAAATTTCCCCTTAGAACAGAGTCCCAGTGAAACTGTGTCTCACCCCTGAGCCCTCCTTCGTGCAGGTTGAAGGGGAGCTAGGCTTGCAGCCTGGGGACTGAAGTCCAGCCAGTGATCATTTCAGTGGCAGGACAGCATTGGGGCTTAACCAAGGTCCATCACATGGGCTGGTACTCTGGAGGTCCCATAGTGTACCTGGGGCATTAGGGGACCTGGGTTCTTGTCCTGGCAGCCTCCAGACTGTGTGGCTGTGAGCAAATCCCTGCCCCTCTGTGGGCCTCAGTTGCCCCCACCCCCATAAATCAGAGGATGGGATGGGTTGAGAAGGACTGGCCTCCGCCCTGCTCTCAGACCTAGGGACAGGTCTGTTGATACGAGGCTGCTCCTCAGTGGGCAGCGGCATATTCATATTGCTCCTTTGCCACTTGCCTGGCCTTCAGCTAGGGTCTTAGCCTTTTAGAGCCTCAATTTCCTCATCTAAAAGATGGTATTAAGCCTACTTACCTGGCTGGAAGGTTGATATGGGATAATATGCATATCTAAAACTGCTAATTAATCAATCTCTCCTCTCTCTTTCTTTCTCTTTCTCCACTTCAAACAGAGCCAGGCACCACAAATGTGGAAATGCCCATTTGGGTCTCTTGTAAGCTCTGAATTCAGCCCTTGGAAGCTCACTGCTTGGCCTGTGTGTGTGTGTGTGTGCGTGCACATGAACACAGATGTATATAAGACTTCTGCATCTTTTCTGGTCAGAATGTAAAGCTCTGAAATTGCAAACAATAGGGACCCCTCACCCTGGCCTTACCAGAGGTCAGGGTTAGGTGGCCTTGGGCATCCCTGCTTTGACAGTGCTAAGGTCGCCACTTTCTAATTGGGGACCTCAAAGAGCTGCTGCACGCCCACCAGCCAGCCCCCATCTTCCGACTGGCAGCAGTTTTTGTCATGTAGATTGCTGAACTGAGCTTGGCAGGGAAACCAGAGGGATCAGGGATGTGAGTGCCAGGTACTTGAATGGTCTGAGGGCTTGTTTTGAGGGTTTTTTTGGTTTTTGTGTGTGTGTTTTTTTTTCTTTTGCATCGTTGAGGCTTGGAACAGGCGCTGATCTCAGAGGAGCTTCATGGAACATCAGCAGAGACTTGAGTGTAGTGTCCTTCAAAAATTTACAGGTAGGGTCCTTCTGGGCCTGGCTCGCCAAGGTGTCTGCTGTCACATTCCCTGCTGTTGGCGTCTGCTGGGGTCCTTGGGGAGAAGGACTAAGGTCTGAAGTGAGGGACTGGCTCGCTGCTCTGATCACCTTCCATGGATGTGCAGAGTAGCCTGCTGGTGCCAGGGGATTAGCACCTGCCACCTCCCCAGGCCTGGTGTCAGAGTACGCTGCTCTGCCCATTTGACCAAATGCCCTTGCCTATTCCTCACATTTTAATCAAATCCATCTTTGCAGGCCCAGTGCCCATTTCAGCTCCTCCTGAAGCTTTCTCTACCCCCGTGGCTGGTGGTGACCCCTTTCCTCAGACCTCTCCTGGCCTCCCTTCTTCAGCAGCCTGGGTTGTTTGAATGCAAATTCTCTCTTCTGTGCCAGCCATATACCCCCCACAGGTGGAGGCCAGGTCTCACCTGTGTCCGTGATGTGCCCCAACCACCACCTCCAGCACTCAGCATTTTTGCATAATTGCCATTCCATAACCAACCTACCAGCATAGATGTGAACAGAGGGAAGGGCCATCTGAGGACAAGTGGCAAGCACATGCTTGGCTGTTTTTCCCTTCCAGCTAGTTTCTCCTGATTCACTGGGACTCTTCCCAACTCAGGATTGGAGCAATGGATGGAGCCTGTCCTATCTCTCCTTTCTGCTTCCATTATAGTGAATGGCTCCCTTGGAACACCTGGGAAACTCAGAGATGTGGGAGGTGGAGGCTCTTAGGTAAACCAGGGCATCTCGAAGAGCTTCCTGGAGGAAGTGACACCCAGCTGGGTGTTGGAGGATGAGGATGAGTAGGCAGGTGGAGGACAGGGGCAGACAGGTGCTGAGTTAGGTTTGAGCGAGGCGTCAGGGCCTCATGACAGGCGAGAGGTGGGAGTGGGCCCCACTGGTGGGTTGGATCATAAAGGACAGGCGAGCAAGAAGGGGCTTGAGCTCCATCGGCTTATGGATGTGTGGCTTATGGAAAGGAGGCTTCAGGGTTGCACCTACCTCGTTTAGTCCTTTCTGCACCAAGGGAAGGGAAGTACATCTCACCTCACGAGAGTTCAGTTACTTGGTGTGATACCTGGACGTATGCAGTCTCTTATAGACATGTCACCTGATGGATCCTCTATCTGCTTGCCTGTTGGGTTCTACAGGTAAGAATTCTACTTGGTGAATTAACCTGACGGCAGTAATGTATAAGAGCCCCACCTTTTCCTGGCACATGGCAACTGCACATTATTATTATTATTATTATCATCACCATCATTCCTTTGTGGATCTCGCCCACTACGCTTGTGTGTGTACGCGTTGTTTCACAAGGAGGCACCTGTTGGTGGAGTGGTGTTTTACCACTGTGGTTTTCACGGAGGCTGAGGCCAGCTTTAGCGAGCCAGCCTGCCAAGGCAGCTATGGGCTCTTGTGCCTGGCACAAGTCTGGACTCCGGAGCCAGACGAGACCTGGGGGTGACCACTGCAGCATTCCATCTGGCGAAGTGAGGCTGCCTTGGAGCACGTGCCCCTTGGCACACGTAAGGGGCTTCATCAGTGGTTGCGAGTAAACCGATGGTAGCTGTGTCATTCTACAGAGGGGGAAACTGTGCTAAAGGGAAAGAGAGGTGACTTTGCGAAGATCCCATAGGCAAAGGTGGGACCAGAGCCTCCATGCTCTGCCAGCACTGACCACGGCCAGGAAAGGCCACAGACTGGAAATAATGCCGGACTCTCAAGGAGCCTGGCTGAGCAGAGGTCACAGTGGGTGGGGCTGGGGGCTCAGTTTCTGGGGCAGAACCTGGGGCATATTAAGCATGGTGATTTGGGGGGATTTCTTGTGGAAAGAGGCTAAATACCAGGGGGAAGTTTCAAATATCTTGATGATTTGAGTCAGAATGAAGAATGAAAAGCAGTACATGGTAAGAGAAGATAGAAATTTAGTCTCCTCTGTTTAGCAAAATATGTAGCCAGTCATTCATTCTGTGCTAAGAACTGTCCCGGCAGCTATGTGGGGTACACAGCATCCACAGCCAGGTGTCAGGAACGCAGAGGGGCTACAGCCTAGCCAGCATCCTTCTGATCTCCCCACACTAGTGAACAGATGATGGGGCATGACCCTGGCTGGCCAGACTCAGAGCCCAGGAGGTGCTGGTCACACCACAGAGAAGATTTGAGAAGGTAGATGCAATCTAAGGTTCACAGGAACCCACGAGCTCCGAGGAAAGGCACCGCCAGTGGGCAGAGGGGCAGGCATGGAGCCCGGCATGGGGGGCCCTCTGCAGGCCAGTATCTAAGGGGGTGGGTTGGGTGGGCTACATGCAAGGGTGTCCTAGGTTAAGGGAGCAGCGTGTTGGAGGCACTGAGGAGAACCACACACATACAGGCATGAGGGCATCCCTGTGTGTGGGCAGGCGGCCAGGTAGGGAGAGTGGAGAGCTAAAGGCAAGAGAAAGGGAGCAGAGGGGAGGGAGACGTGGGCAGAGCAGGCCTCCCTCCCCACTTGTCCCAGTGCTTCAGATTAGCTGTGCTGTAGCTCACCTCTGCAAAGAGGCTTCATGTCTGTGCCAGCTCTGGCCTCTGGGCTGAGAGTGGACCACTGTGCTGGACTGTGTGGGCCGATGGAAAGGGGTTGTGGTCAGGAGTGACCTCTGCCTTGGGGGCAGCAGAGAATGGGAGCTGGCCATGCACTTGTGGCCATTTTTTCAAACAACAGCATGCCAGTGAGGAGGATATTAGCAGCATGGGGGTGATGAGGCTATGATAGGCCCTGGGCTGCTTCTGGCAGGGATCTGTTGCCACCAGTGGCCCCAGGGAACCCAGAGAATGTAGTATGCTCTGTTGGGGGCCAGTTCATGTGCTCACAGGCTGCCATGCAGGGCGGTGATGGGCCCACTTGGTGCCCATCTTTAGAAAAGGGCACTCCTTCCTCAAGACCCTTTACTCCCACCTCTCCTGAAATTGTGGTAATGTACTGACTCTGTCAGAGCAATATTCTTTTCTTTCACTTGTTTGACACATTATTAAGAAAAAATCTACAGTGTCTATTGTGAAACGTGCTTCCTAGGGATGTGCCAGGCACAACCTGCTCAACCGTATGCAATAGCCCAATTGATCTAAACATTGACCAGGAGCAGAGTGTGGTGGGTCTGGACGACTATCAGTGACCTCTGTGGCTTCCAGGCAGAGAGAGAGAGGGCTGCCCATGTGCCAGGCTAAGAGATGTGACCCTGCAGGGGGCTCGGCACAGGCCAAAGTGGGAGCTGGACATGGAGAGGCCCTGGGAAGCTGGGAGGGGAGGCCCCAGGATGGTGAGGAAAATTGGGGAGAGGGGCCTCTGGGCCACTATGGAGAAAGGGGCAGCCAGAGTCTGGCAGGACAGTCGGTCAGGCTCAAGCCTCAGGCCCCTCCTGCCCAGGACTGACAGACAGGCTTGCTCCCTGTACATCTATCTCCCTCTGACCTCGTTAAGGAGTGTCACACAGCACGCAGCACCACCCTCTGAGGACGTGAGTCATTCCCCTGACACCTGGTTTTCCTGTAAAGTGGCAGTCAGCTCAGACCAGCAGCAGCATCTGATCAAATAGATGAGCAGTATGAATAAAGATGAAGCTAGGGGCTTCAGGCTGCCAGAGATAGATTTCCTTTTATGAACTGCTTCCCTCTGACGTGTGTGTTGAAATGAGGCCTGACGCACATCTTCAGAAATAGTCGTTGCTCAGGCTGAGCGCTGTGGTGAGGTGGAAGGAAGCCACAGACTCGGGGAACAGAGCCCCACCCAGGCAATGCCCTTGGGCAGCCCTCGGGCCTGGCATGCCCAGCATCCTGGCTGTAGGTGGGAGCTGGTTAGAAGACAGATGTTCTTCCTGAAAGACTGGAACTGACAGCCAGCCAAGCCCCCTGGGCACACCCCTCCACCCAGGATATTTTATTTCAGAATAAAATAAAAATATTTTATTTCAGAAGCAGAACAGTTTGTGTGGGGTGGGGCCCCTAGAGCATTTGGCAGCTGCTCATCTGCCCGATGGAATTCCCTGCCCAAACCCACCCTCACCTCCCTCCAACACGCACACACGCACGCACACGCACACGCACATGCTTTGTTCTTGGCCAAACTGGGAGGTTCATCTGGGCAGTCCTCTGCCCCTCCAGGGAAACATTATTTGTAAGTGTTATTTAGTTAAGGCAGCAACTCCAGGTGTTTAAGATCATGGTGTTTCCATAGCTCCATCGCCCCTTGTGTTACTGTTTTTAGGTCTCTATTCTTAGTCTGCGTTTTTCCTTTATATGAGCATCCTTTCTACATCACTGGGATGAAAAAGAACACACCATTTTCACATGACTGTGTATCTTACGCACTTCCCCACGTTACTGCGGGCTCAGCGTGTGTCTGTGCGGCGGCTGGGGAGCGCCGTGTCCTTCGTTAGCCATTTCGGTTGCTCCCAGATGGTCGGAGCCCAGCTGCTGCCTGAGCATCTTCGATGTGTACCATTCTTCTTCGTTGTTGCTTTCCAGGACAAATTCCCAAGTGTGTGATCACTGAGTCAAGGATGTGACGTCTTCCCTGTGGCACCCATTGCCCCCAGGCCGAAGTGTTCTGGTCCATGACGCTCTAGGAGCTGGGTGTGGACGCCTGCCCGGCATTAGACTCCATCGTCCCGAGAGTGATTTTTGGCCAGGAATAAAGTTGTGCCTTGCTAGTGTTTTGATTTGCATTTGACTAATCAAAAAGGGACAAATTCCCCCCACAAGTTCAGTTATTATTTGTGGTTTCCCTTCCATTGCCCATCAGCTGCATCTCCTGCCCTCGTGTGAAAACCCACAGGGAAGCATTATGAATGTTGTTGGTTTGTGTTGGATCTGGCTGGAACCCCAGCCAGAGAGGGCTTCTTGGAACCCCGGCACCGCTGCACTGTGCTGGTGGGGAGGGCTCAGATAAGTAAGTGGTCCCTGGGACTGTCATTCCCTAGCAGGATCCCCCAGCTTCCTGGTTCAAAAAGTAAGGATTTTAAGACAGAGACAGCTGAGTAGTAAGCCTAGTGTGGGGCCCCTCTGACTTCAGCCCCGGGTGACATCACGGGTCACATCCTGTGACGCCCACACTCCCCCATCCCCTGGAATCATCTAGTTGGAAGTGGAGTTAGAAAGTGGCTGCCCAGCCACGCTCAGTCCATGGTTTAGCTTTCCCCCAGGGCCACTCCAGACCCAGGCGTGGACCAGCTGCGGGTGGGGCTGCTTGTGGCCACCAGAAGCCAGTGCCCCTGCTGCTCTTGACCAGTGTTGGCTGTGCACCCTCCCTGGTGTTCGCAGCCCTGGCCATTTCTGTGTCCACATTCCCTTCACCTGATGCCTGGCAGCTCTTACTGGTGGAAAGCTGGCCCTTCCGCTCCTCTTTGCCTACTCACGCCGGAAGGGACAGGAAGCATCTCACCCACGTTTCTCTTACCTTCCCCTTCCCAAACTTTTGATTGCTTTTTTATTTTTTAATGTATTTTATTGATTATGCTATTACAGTTGTCCCATTACCCCCCCTTCATTCCCCTCCACCCTGAACACCCTCTCCCACCCACATTCCCCCCTTTAGTTCATGTCCATGTGTCATAAGTTCTTTAGCTTCTACATTTCCCCTACTATTCTTGCCCTCCCCGTCTATTTTCTACCTACCATCTATGCTACTTATTCTTCATACCTTTCCCCACTCTCTCCTCCTCCCAC
>CM052546.1:52581601-52599815 GCA_028533065.1 Trachops cirrhosus | reverse complement strand
CCCACTAAATGAGGGCTCGGGAGAGCAGCAGCGGCCCCCCTCGCCCCGTCAGTTCACACAGGGGAGTGGGGTGCAGTATCACAGCCTAAGCCCAGTTGGCATGAAGCTTGGCCCTCCTGCCCCCGCCTTGGGGTGGCTAGGGGGCAGCCCACCTCTGCACCTTGGGACCTTCCTAGACAGGGCAGGTGAGTGAGCGTGGAGGCCCTGGGGAGGAGGGCCGGCTCCCTGCAGTGCTTGACCCCTTGCAGTGCTTTCCAAGGAGACCACGTGGAAACCCCAGTTAAGTGTGGAGGCTATAGTGGGCTGGGCACTCTGCCTGCTGGAGATGGCTGTGGGCAGTTGGTTATCTTCGGCATCACAGCAGATGCCATAATTGGAGCACGCCTTCTATTTTTGTGCTCCATTTCTGCACCAGGGTTTGTTTCCCCGGAGGAGGTGGGCCCTGCTGCCAGAGCCATTCGTCATCCCGAGGATGCTGTGTGGCTGCGGGGTCACAGCCTTCTGTTAGCACCCAGTTCTGTGGGCGTCCTAACACCCTAACATCACTCATGCACCTATTTTTCATCCTTCATGTGTCTCGTGGCTTTGAACCCTGCGCCCTGGCCCCGGCACCATCCTGTGAGAGGAAAGAGGCCTGTTCCTTTGTTCTCCAAAGTGTTTGCCCAGCCTTCCTCTGCTTGCTGGCCTCTCTACCCCACCAGGGGTCCTGGAGATGTTTTTTCCTGGGAGAATCAGAGATTCAGCCGCCACAGAAACAGCCCCCACAGAAACAGCCCCACAGACTCATGTTTGTGGGGTGAGATGTTTGCCCCTGCAGCTCTGGGAGAATGGAAGCCAGATCTGTCCCTGAGGCCCCCGCCTTGTCCTTGTTGATAGCTGTTCCTGGTGAGGGTGCAGCCCCTGCACCCCTCTCCTGAGGAAGTTGCTAGAGAGCCCCACGGGGTTGCATGGGGTTCCCGATGCCCTGGACACACGTGTGTTGACATCAGTGAGCGAGGAGGGGAGCTGGGCCCCAGAGGGGCCATGAAGGTCAAGTGGTCGCTGGTTTTCTGGCTTGTGGTTTCCACCCGCCTGCCAAGGTTTCACGATTTATTATTTATTATTATCTGATTCTCCACCAGATTAGATCCTGACATGCCTTCCAGTGTCCTCAAGCCCCAGCTTCTTAGTGTTAAATCACCTACCCCCTTGGCGGGAGGTGCGTCATCCTGCTTTCCGAAGTTGTCTGTTTCTGCAGAACCCCCTGCAGGACTAGCGCCCGACAGCACCTACTCCGGGGAAGGCAGACCTGCTCTTCTCTGGGTTCCCCAGTCAGCAAGGGTTGGCTGGGCCTCAGGGGACCCAAGGGCCCTCAGTGGCTTCCTGTCACATCTGACCTGGTCCCCATGCTTCGTGTTCAGGTGCTGCGTTTTAGGGGTGCCCACACTCGGTGCTCTGGCCAGGCACTCCTGCTCCGCCTCGCCCTGGAGTGGCGCCCTCTTCCTGTGCCAGCGCCACCACATCACCGTCCTGCCGTGTGCATCCACGAGGCCACCACCAGGCAACCACTTCCTCCCAAAGGCCTCTCGGAGGGCGCCAACCGCCCCTCCACTCCCGCCTCAAGACATTTCTCTAACACTCCCGTCCCTGGGGCTCCTGTCTGAGCCCCTTCCTTGTCAGTGGTCTTGAGCAATCTGTTCTCTCGGGAGCTCCAGGGAGAGCTCTCAGTCTCCTTCTCGCCATTGCCCGAGTGAGGCAGAGACCTCCTGCGCAGGGGGCCAGAGGACCGCGCCTCCTCCAGGCCGGGCTTGCCTCCCCACCCGCCCACCCCGGCCAGGCTGGAGGGTCGGGGCAGGCACAGGCTTCATCTCAGGGCGGGGGGTGGGAAAGCTCCTGTAATCTCTTGACCTCAGGGCCATGGGGTGGCAAGTGCCACCAGCCTCTCTGTGAAGACAATGCCACCAATCCCAGCGCTGCCACCGAGGAGCCTTGGGGTCTTAGATACCACCCTTAACTCGTGCCGCCCTTTCCTCTTCCACGTATGACTCCTGCACCCCCGTGGGAACGGCACGGCACTTGCGGGCACAGAGCAGGCAGGCACCGAGCGGCCTGACTGCTGGCTCTCAGACCCACTGAGGTTGTCCCACGTGCCATGGACTGGCCCCTGAAGCCTTTTTCTGTCTCTCCTCAGCACTCAGCTGATTGCTTTCTGTGATCAAATTGGGGCAGCTTAACAAACCTCCTGAAATCTAAATAGAAATCACCAAACCTGCTGTAACTGAATGTTTGAGGCGCTAACGTTGCAGATTGGAAACGGCTGGGTGTCGCCAAGAGTGCGGCACTCCCACGGTTCTCACCGGACACCAACACCTGCTGTGTCTCTGTCTCCTCAGAGGCCCTGCAGTGGGGTGTCTCTTTGCACAGCCAGGCAAAAAACAAAACAAAAAAAAAAAAAGCACTCCCTGCCCAGTGAGTGTCCTTCCTGCTCAGGATGGGATGAGAGCCCCGCCCCCCAATGGAGGTGGTCTGGGAGCCCCAGGGAGGTATGGCCACCCAGGGACTGAGACCACCAGCTGGAAAGCTCCTAGGGCTCAGGAATTAGGCAGAGAGGGGAGGGAGCAGTGCCTGAACCCATTAACGTTACTGCTGGCCCAGTGGAGCGCTGCTGGATCAGGGTTAGTCCTGCTGGTGACCCAAGTGCTCCTAAGCCACTGCCGGACAGGTGGGTGTCAGGACCCTGGTGCAGTGGGTCACCTGCCTTGTGTGTAGGGGTCCTTCACCACCCTCTTCCCTCCCTATGCTCTCTTTTCTGTGGAGCGGCAGGAATGCAGGACAGGGCCAGTGGGGCCAGCCTGGGGTGAGCAAGGACACACAAAGACAGTGTGTACCCCTTACTCCCATCCCCATCCCAAATCAGCCAGTGACATTCTGTGGCTGCCTTAGGCCTTGCTCCGCTCCTCCTGCAGATGGCTGTTTGGGTCTCCTAGTGTGGCTGCCTCCTCCCCCCACTCCCAGAGCCGGGCAAGTCTTCTCTCCTCTCTCCTCAGGACCCTCCCCTCAGACCCTGTGGCCTGGTGCCAAGTTGCCAGTGGGCTTTCAGGGATGAGCAATCTATGACCCTGGTCCTCCAAGAAGCCACTGGGCTCTCTGTATGTGTTTGGCTGTTATTCCAGTTGGCTGGAGACTGCTCAAGAGGCCCAACTCTCAGGAACCCAAGAGACGGAGCCCACGGGCCCAGGGCAGTGGCTCAGTTGCCATGGCCAGTGCTGGGCCTCGTTGGGGAGCGGCCGTCGCCAGACAGAGGAGAGGAGGAAAGAAGTCCAGGGCTGGCACAGAAGCGGGGAAGCACTGGGGCCCTCAGTGTCCACCAGTGTCATGGGAGGGGCTGAAGAACCGAGGAGGAGGAAGGAGATGAGACGCTGGCAGACACTGTGCCCGGCCTTCTTGGGCATGGGACACAAGGTCTCCACCTTCTTAGCACCTAGATGTAGAGGAGCCACCTAGCTGTCCCTCCCTGCTCAGGACCCCACTGGGGCTCCTATGTTTGTCCCCCCACCCCCACAGACCTGTTCCCTTCCCCTGCAGTCCTATCCCTCTGTCAAAATCCATCTCAGCAACCCCTCCCCCCAAAACTTGTCCAGCCCAGCACTGGGTGTGGGTGCAGAGGGAGGGGTGAGCACTGGGCTTCCCCACGCCCTTGACCTTGCGTGCCCTGAGGCCCCCCATTCTGCGCCAGGGCTGTTCTCAATCATCTCCAGTCATGGTGTGTGAGGGGGAGGAGACCCCCCCCAATCCCCCGCAGTCATCCTGCGTCTTGAGCCAAGGAGGTTGTGGGCATGTGAGGGTAAAGCCGTGTTCCCCAGAGCAACAAGCAAGTGATGGTGCAAAATGGGGTGGCTGTGGGGCCTCTGACCCCCCACTTTGTCACCACCCTGCCCCCATCCAAACCAGCTGTGCAGCCTTCTGGTTTCTGGGTTTCAGGAAGCTGCCTCCTGGCAGGACTTCCCATCCAGAAATTTGATCCATTTTCCTCTGAAGGTATAAAAAAGCTCCACTTCTAAAAATAGCTTACCTGGCTTCGCTGAGCTGGCTGCTTCCATGGCAACCCTCTCCTCCCCGGGAGCCCCCCTCACAAAAGAGGATCCCAGCCCTGGCACAGGTGCCCAGTGGGTTCTTCAGCCAGAGCTGGTTCTTAAAGGGCTCAAGGGGGTAGGGGCAGGGGGCAGAGCAAACACATAGGGGTTCTAAGTTTCTGTGATTTGAAGTAAATTCAAGACTACTTATTTGCAAGAGTGAGCAGTGCTGATGAAGGTGCAGAGATATCTATCGGTGGGCAGATGCTCTGCTCGGGTCGCGCATTGGGGGCATAATGTCCTTTTGCAGAGAGGTGTTAATATCCTCGGTGTATGGACAAGTGCACTTACCCAAAGGCACATGGGGTCGCAGTGGGACTGCCTGACCCAGAACCACGCACCCCTGAACAGTCAGGAGGCATGGGTGCCAGGCTTTGAGGGGAGGACAGAGGGACTTGTGAGGTCTCCGAGTCCAGGTAGGAGCCTCGGTGATTAAAACTGGGGAGCATCTGGGGACCACGTTCCAGGCCAGTAAGTCAAATGTGATGGTCGATGATAGAGTGAGAGCATAGCCCGGTGTTTAGCTCAGCCTCAGATACTCGGTGCGGTCGCTCAGTAATGGCCCCCAGTGGTATCTACGTCCTTATCCCCAGAACCTGTGAATATGTTATCGTACATGATAAAGACCTCCCTCACTGGGTTCTCAACATGCACGAACAGAAGCAGTGCCCCCCTTCAGGGCCTGGCATTAGCTGTTGGAGCCTTTCTAAGGCGATCCAGAGAGAGGAGAGGCTTCCATGCTCACCGACCTGGATTCAGATCTGAACTGGTGGCTTATCTTCCAGGAACTTGGACTTTCTCACCCGCAGAGCAGGGAGAGTAGTCAAGGTCTGCTAACCCCTGTAAGGCTCAGTGTCCACATCCATAAAGCTAACGGCCCCCAGCCTGGCCTGACGTGTGTGGTCTCCAGGCGCTGGTCATTTGGGGGCCGCAGTTGGGCGGGCCCCGGGGGGCGAGGCTCCTGTCCCCAGCCTGGATGCTGGCCCAAGGCTCCTCATGGCTGCAGGGACAGAGTGTACAATGAATGCTCCCCCCACACCGTCCCCTCTCAACTGGGCCCCATGCCACTGGCTGGCCTGGCACTGCCACCCGCTCAGGGCATGCTCAGAGCCGTGACTTGGCCGTGGCCACCCCCACACATCCTGCCCACTGTGGGAAAAAATCTGTTCTCTCACAACATGCACTTTAAAAAAAAGTTTGTGTCTTGGGTTATAGACTTCCTTTATCTACAAAAAAAAGTTTCTTGCTGATCACTTCTGAAAGAAGGCGTTTCAGAAACCCCTCAGCGATTACAGGCTCCAGCACCCCCAGGCCTCTGTTAGCCTCTTGGTTGCTCTGTGCTCGGCATTAAAGCAGGAGCAGGACCCAGACCAGCTGCCCACTGAACCTCCCAGAGGCTCCCACAGCTCAGTGACCACTTGGTTGGCAGTGGGCCAGGATCTAAGGTACCCCAGACTCCCAGGAAGGGGGGCACCCCTTCAGGGTTCAGGAGGTGGGAGGGGGAGGAGAGTGAGTGCCCACCTGGCCAGCCATTCGATCCATGAGATTGGCCTTGCTCCCTCAGAGGAGATGGGTTTGATGACCTGGAGTGGCAGAATCAGGGACAGGGAGCTGAGACTTTGGCCTGGGGGTCTTCAGGCAGGCTTTGAAGATGCAGTGGCATTGGTTGGGTAGGAGAGAGACCTCTGAGGAGGGGGGAGAGGGGTCCCCGGCAGCTGGACCAGAACTTGGACCCTCTGAGCTGCTTACTAAAGTGTACTGCTTAATAACGAGCTCAGTCCAGGTGACGTGAGGCAGGACACAGTGGGAAAGGCCCCAAGTACAAGCGCTCATGTGTTTGCAGGGAACAGGGGCAGTTTGGCGTGGCTGGGGGAGGCATGCAGCAGGGACAGCTAAGTGAGGTTGGCGGGAAAGTGTAGGTCGGTTTGGGCTAGGCCTGTGATGCGGAGAAAGGAGCTGGGCTTTATCTGGGGTCTCTGGTGCTGGGATAAGAGCTGCTTCCACACAGCATCTCCCACTCTCCACACAGTGCAACCCCCCTTGCCTGCATATCCCAGCCCAGGGGGACTGGTGCCCTGCGTGGAGCGGGGGGCAGGTGCCTATAGGCCTACACCCTCCAAAGCATAGCCCCAGCCTGTCATTCAAGCTGGTCCCCCTTAAGGTCCCCTCCCACGGACTCAGGAGGGCCTGTGCCCACCCAGGGAAGGCTGGCGGATACCTCACCTTGCCTGGGAGCAGGAACCGGCACTGTGTAGACCTCCATCCTTGCTGAGTGGGCCCCGGCTGGGTGGGCCTCTCATGCTGTCAGTGATACACACAGAGACCCTGTGTCTCCCCACAGATGACTCAGGGGATGACGACGACGAGGCTGCCACCCCAACCGACAAGAGTGAACTCCACAGCACCATCAAGAACCTCTCCTTGAAGTTAGATGACCTCAGCACGTGCAATGACCTCATCGCCAAGCACGGCGCTGCGCTGCAGCGCTCCCTGAACGAGCTGGACAGCCTCAGGATCCCCTACGAGAGCAGCGAGAAGCTGAAGGCCGTGAACGAGCGGGCCACACTCTTCCGCATCACGTCGAATGCTATGATCAATGTGAGTGCCAGCGCGGGCTGCCCAAAGGGAGGTGCCTCCCTGCCACCAGCACCTGAGGGAAGCTGGGGTGCTTGACGGACCAGGGCTTCGTTTCTGGTGGCTTCAGGTCGTTCCCCAAAGCTGGCCATCTCCCGCGCTCTCCGTCCTGTTTGTCATCCCATCCGTGTGGGCATCGCTGGGCGAGGACACTCTTTTTAATTGTCTGGCAGAGACCAGGGCTGGGCGCGGAATCGGGTTGCGGCCACAGGAGGTCGGTCCTGGCTGAGGAAGGCCAGGGCTCCCAGCTGAGCAGCTGGCTGTGCCCACGTGGTGAGCACGCGGCTGCCACACTGGCCTACAACGGCTGCTCCTTCTTTTTTAGTTACGAGGCAGATGCAGCAGGATTGGGACCCCAGGGGCACGCACGTGCGGTTGAGGCGTGGGGGGTTCCATTAGCCAGGAGACCTTTAGAGCTGAGGCTGCTGCGGGTCAGGCCGAGCTGACAGTAGCCAATTGAGTAACTACAGTCTGTAAACTGAGAGGCAAGTCACAGGAGTCACCTGTGGTGCAGGGTTCTGGAAGCCGCAGGGCTGTGACAGGGAGCCAGGAGGGTCTCTCCGTGGTGGCAGAGAATATCATGCTTAAGCTTGCTTCAAGGCCCTTCTCCTTTCTGCCTGGTGAGCGTTCCCCAGAGACGTGTGTGCTCCTTCAGGCCTCCGCCCTCCAAATACAGGTCTGACCGCCAGAGCTTCCTCCCAAGGACAGCCAGGGGCACATCCTGGCCAGGGCAGGTGGGCTGGGAGCAAGGGGCTCGGAAAGGGGAGGTGCGGGGAAATGGAGTCCACGAAGAGGCAGCGGCCCAGGTCCAGAGAACATGGTTCAGGCAAGCCAGAGACAGTGGGCAGTACTGGTGCCCGGGTGAGCCCCAGGTGGGGGACCCAGCCTCCAAAGCAAGCGGGTGAGACCGGAGCAGGGTCGGGAGTTGGGACCAGGCTCTCTGCCCAACACCAGGAAACCCAAAGGTGAGGGGAAGATGGAGCCCGCCCCAGGCCTGCTTCACTGGGCCTGTGGGCATCGTGGCGCAGGGGTAGGGGACCAGCCCCAGATCTGCCCCCACCCTGCTCCTGCCACAGACAGGTTTGGGCCTGGAGCAGCCCGGGAGACAGGAGGAAACCTCAGGAATCCCCACCCCGAGGCCTGAGGCTGAAGAGTATACTTTTTTCCCAGACTCGGGAAACACGGCCACAGGTCTTCGAGCTCAGCAGGTGGAAGGACCTGTGTCCCTCGTGCTCGGGGCGTGATTGGTGCCCACATGCCAAGGAGCTGCTGGGCCGCAGCATCGTGGGGCCGCCCTACATGGTGGCCCCGTCGTCAGTCTGCATTCACGTTTTCCTGTGACCCCCCTCGCAGCCCCCGGCCTCCTTACTGCCTCTCGACTCTGGGGGCCCAGGTCCCTGCATTCCCTGCACGTATATTAAGCATTTAATGGCATAATGATGCGTTCGTGTTTCCCCATCCGTGCCTGACCACCACTGCCCACAGCTTCCCTGGCACTGCCTCCCACCCGCTGAGATGGAAGCCACTTTGTCTTGAATAAGCGGCTTTGGTTTCCCCAGATAATGAGCTTCTCCGCTGGCGTCTCTAGCGCAGTGTGTTATCAGGGGTCGTAGGCTTGTCTGTGCTTGCGAGCCACAGACAGGGCTCACCATCGGAGTGCACAGTGAGTCGCCTCCTGGGAAGCACGGCCCCTGGGTTTGATGCTGACCCCTGTTTTCAGTTCTGGCACCAGGAGGGTCGGACAGGAGCGACAGGAGAGCTGTGCTCTGGGCGGGGCTCTGCCACCTGCTAGCGTGCACCCGATGTCAGGGCCTCTCCCTGTCCTCTCTACTGGGGAAGGGGGTGCACAGAAGGGGGGTGCCGGCCCTGACAGGCCATGCTGGTAGCCCAAGAGTGTGCAGAGGCCTGCATTTCTCCTGGGCGGCCTTTCTCATAGCTGCTCCTCACCTGGAAGGGACTCTAATGGGTCAGTTCTGGGAAGGTGGTTTGCATGGCTGTCAGACACCCAGTGTCCAAAGTCCCACTGTGTGCAGAAGGGTCACCTAGGCAGAGCATCCCCACCCCTGACCAGGCCTTGACCTCCACCAGATACAAGGAGGGGGTTAGACCAGGGACCTGTAACTAAGGCAACAGTATGGCTCCCACTCCCCCACCCCAGGCCCAGGGGGAGCCCCCTCACATCCAGGACCATTTCGTCCTCCCTACAGCCTCATTAGTATCATTAGATATCATTAGTGCCAGAACAGAAACTGAGGCTCAGAGAAATCCCCTGAGCTGCCCAGTCACTCAGTCAGTAAGCAACCGAGTGTGGGTGCCAGCCCAGGTCTGTGTCGCCCACCGTGGGTGTGATACCCTCCGAGCTGGCAAGGGTAAGGAGAGCTGTGGAGGCCCCTCCCACTTTGAGGTCAGCACATGGAGGGTGACCTCGCATCTGCCCATCATAGTGAACCCCAATCTCAGGAACTTGAGTCCCTGGCATGCCTTTTACCTCTGGGTTGCAGCCCCGCCAGGGCCCTTTCTAGGAAGTTGGGGATGGAGAATGGGGAGAAGCCACCCCAGTTGTCCCCAGAAGGCACCAATCAGCATCCCTCCAATCCCTCCAGATCTCACTGTAAGAGGAAGTTGCTGTTGTCGGATCTACAGCAGCTCCACAGCCCTGCCCCTGCCTGACCCATGTGAGCTCCTCCCCGACCCGTAGGGAAGCATCCAGCAGCCCCCGTGCCTGAGCTGGGGGAATATCTGTGCTGTGAAGGGTGAATGACCGTGGGCTCTCCACCTCATGGGCTCTGACTGAGCCTGGGTCGTGCAAGTGGAATAGGAAAGGAGAGGCTGCCAGCCAGCCGGAGCCCGTAGGCACATGCATCCTTCAAAGGGCCCTGAGCAAGCAGCACCTTCCCACAGTGGGAGAGACCACTGCTTCATCTTCGCTTTCCCCAAGACGGCAGAGTCTGGGGCTGTTCAGCTTTCAGGAGAAAAGTAGAGGGACGGTTTTTTAACCTCCTTCAAATTTAGGAAAGGTTGTCTGTATCATAAGCCTTTAGGGCACTGGCTCCCAGAAGAGCAGTGTTAGTGACAAGGCCCGTTCCTGGGCCGCTGCTTCCCTGGTGCTGATCTCATCTGATGTAGAGGATGGCGCCCCTATAGGTGTTTGAGGGAACCAGATGCACCCAGGAGATTTCTGGATCAGGAATATTGAACAGTGACACAGTTTCCCCTCTTTAGGTCTCTACCCATTACCTCTGCCTACTGCCCATGCTTTACCCTCTAGAACACCCTTTCCCCACCTCCCAGATAACTGACAGTTCCCTTTTCGTCCTTCAGAAGGCCCACATGGACATCACTGTGGCCCGGAGGCTTTCCGAGCTCCCCGTCAGGAAGCCCGTTCTCCTGGCTAGAAAGCCCTGGGATCCAGGGGCACTGCTGAGCCGTGCTGAACCCGCCATATGGAGTTTAGCCTGTTATTTTGACCTCTGCCCTCTCACGAGGCTTTGTGCCCCCTGAGGTCAGGTTCAGGTCTTGCTTGTGTCCCCAGCAGTGGCCCAGTGGGAGTGCCTGCCCAGTATGTGATATTTTATAGTGGGTCTCATGTCTCAAGAAAAACATTCCAAGGAGCAGGCAGGTATGCAATGCGGGCCCACATTGCGTACCTGCCTGCTCCATCACCCTTTGCAGAGCCACCCAGCCCCACTTCCTCACCTGAACGAGGTCAGTGAGAAAGCACAGGCTCCACACACAGCCCTGGGCCGCAGAGCCACCTGTCACCACCCGCTGCCACCCTGGTCACCTGCCTTGCAGAGAAATGACCCAGCCTGGTCGATGAAAAATAGGAACAGTACTCTATGAAGTGAAGCCACAGGAACATCATACTGAGCCCTGGCCTCTTCCCCTGCTCTGTGGTTTCAGCTGGCAGGACTCAGAGCGGGGTGCTGGGTGGGCCTTGGACCAGCCCTCTGGGGGCAGCATCTGAGCAGGTCAGCAGCACCAGAGTGAACTCAGGGTAATCCTCCCCCTCAGCACGTGTCGAAGCCATGACCACATGTCTCGGGCAGTTAGGGAGGTCCTGCCTGATGGGACTCGAACCCAGATGCAGCAGGCCTGTGCCAGGTGGGGACTCAGCTCTGTCCCTGGAGCTCACAGTCCAGAGGACTCTCCCAGTGACGCTCTGTCACACGTGGGTTCAGCAGTGTGGCCTCCTTGAGGAGTAGTTACGCAGGGGCAGCAGCTCACACTCCCACCTTTGCAGGCCAAGTTTCTAGAGGGGCTGGGAGATGGACTCAGGCCAAGCTGGCCACAGCCCAGCAGGAGAGTGACCCTAGCATGCCAGCTGTGTGTCCTGTCATCCAGGGTAGGACCTGCAGAGGGCAGAAGCAGTGGCCACAGAGGTGGGCCAGGAAGAGTAAAGAGGGTTTCTCCCAGGCAGGGAAGGGAAATATTAACAGTGGCTGCTTCTGGGCTGTCACTGTACGCTGAGTACTGAGCTCCTTACCCACTTCCCTGTAAGAGTGCTCTGGGACAGGGACCCACACTAATTCATCTCTAAAGCCCACCCACCCTTCCTGGGCCTCTGTGGATGGTTCTCCAGTTGTGGGTAGGACCTGGCTGTTGGACAAACCTCCCTGACTGTGTGGGTGGCAGCCTCACCACCCTGCTGCTTTGCAAGGGAGAGCAGACACATTTTCCCTCCTTGGCAGTGAGGGAGAAACGGAGCCCGGAATTCACACAACTCCTGAGTGCCCCTTGTGGGCCCAGCAGCCCCTCCCCAGCCTTATCTCCCATGCATTCCCACCTGTCCTGGGGTTCCTGCCAGCCTCGACAGCTCACCAGATCTGAAGAGGCCAGTCTCTCAGCCCCTGCCCACCTGTCCCACCTCAGATGGAGGTTACTTTTTCTGGAAAGCCGCACCTCTCTCTCTCTCTCTCTCTCTCTCTCTCTCTCTCTCTCTGCTCCCAGGGCCCTGTCTCACAGTTCACCCAGCTGAGTCAGCCCTGGGTGCTGTCTTCCCTCCCAGGTGGCAGTTCTTCTGTCCAGGCCCCAGCTCCTGAGGGAGGGGCTGGGGGAGCTTGGGGTGGGCCCCCGACCAGCGAGGAGCCAGGACAGGAAAAGGAACTAACACTCCATGGTCACACTGCATCCCAGACCTCTGCACGCTGACCTCGCCTCACCCTCTCAGCGTTACAGTGGGGAAACTGAGGCAGCTGCAAAGGATATGAACCCCTGTCTTCCTGATTCCAGAAGCTTCTATAACTTGCTGCCTTACAGGGGAGAAATAAACTCACCCTTCCCTTGTGCCGAGGTGGGAGGGTTAGGAAACCTGCCCCTGCCACCCTCACCCCTTGTCCCCACTCCCCACCACTGCTGGCCACCACCCTGTCTGTGGGTGTGGTGTCTCATAGGCTTTTTTACTGCAGCATCTTGGCAGGTCCTCCCTGCCTCCTACAAGGACAGGACACGGTCTCCCTTGCAATCCCAGTGGCCCAGAGCTTCTGTGCCTGGCACCGTGCCCAGCATACAGGAGCGAATGAGAGAGAGAGCGCGCGCACGAGCAGGTTGTGAAAGAATGCAGGAGCGAATGAATGAATCGCTTAGTGTCTGGCAAAATTCCCTAGTGGGTGATTTTGTGAGTCTGATCAAAGGCAGCGCAGCAGTTCCCTGGTTGGTTACTGTTGGGTAACTGTGAATTAGACTGTCACTTAGGAGGAAGCCACAGCACTAGAAATGACTTTGGTCCTTAGACTGAGCCTAAGCCGCAGATGCCTGTGCACAGGCGCTCCGCCGACCCGGGTGTGGGGACGGCGAGCCCAGCAGCCAGGGTGCACCCGATGTGGCCGCATTGGATCAGTCACGTGGTTTAAGGTGAAGGATGATGGAATTGGTACATATTACTCTCTCATGCTTTGGTATTAGTTTTTACAAAGTGAAAAAAAAATTCAAGCTTATTCTTTTTCCTATGACTATATCTTTGTGGTGAAGCAGAGTGTCCTGGTTTGAAGGACAGGCCTTGGGGCTGGTGGCAATGTGAGGACAGCAACCTGCCCCACTTTCTTCCCCTTCAGTCTGCTCCTCAGGAGGTTGGTGTCATCACAGCTTCTTTGTCCTCATCATTTGCATTATTCAGGTGCCTCTGAGGCCAGAGCAATCATTGTGCCCAAGGGTCACAGGCCCAGCTGCAGGAGGCCTTGGTGTCACGGCCGTCAGCCTCTGGGTCATCCCCGGTGTTGGCCATGGGTGTGTAGAAAGGGCTATGTCACCTGTCACACCTTCTATTTGGGACTGGCCACTTCTCCCGGGGCAGGGCCGAGAGGAGATGTGCTCAGTGTTACCAGGCCACGGGGTGAGTGCAGAAAGGTTACGTCACGTGTCAGCTGGCCCCGCACACTGGTGCTCTCCTGGTTGGCCTGCGCTTCCTATGGGTGGCCCTTGATTCATGGTCGCTGCCCTGGGCAGAGGACCCCACAGTACTGCGTGGTCGTTCCAGGGGCGTACTCGCCTCCCTGTGCCAGGCTCCCCTTCCTGGCCTGTGAGAGCAGGCTCTGTCTGCAGGCCCAGGCAGCCGAGCCTGGCCAGAGAAGTGCTGCTTCTGTGCTTTCACTTCCAGTTCCCTGCCCCCCGAGCCCTTGGGACCTCTGTAAGCCACCCACCCACATCTCCTCTTGCCCTGGCCTGGGGAGCGGCGGCCACAGGCCCAGTTAGAAGGCGCTGAGAGCTGCGGGGCAGGTGGTGGTGGTCGTCTCCCTCTGCAGTGTGGGGGCCCCTTGCTGGGCTTGTTTCCCCACAGCTGCTCCTCCAGGCCCCAGAGGTGGGGCTGAGCAGAGCAGACTGCTCCCCACACGGCCCCACAACTGAACTGGGAGAGGCTCTTCAGAGTCGGTGACTCGTTCAGGGCCCAGGACATGGCCCCTCCAACCACGTGACCCTGTGGCCCTCAGGAGCCGTGAGTTCAGGTCAGCCCAGCTCACCCCCTACCCCACCCAGCACTTTTTGACAGGGCAGCACGCGGCTGCTGGTGGACGCTGAGGCATGGGAGGCCCTCCATGGTCCCTCCATGGTCCAGCCAGGTTCTGGCCTTGGCCCTGGGCACACGGTGAGCAAAGCCCGGGAACTGTAACCATGGAGATGATGGGGCGTGTCAGAGGCAAAAAGACGGAGAAAACAGCAGGCTGGGGGGTGCAGCAAGAGGTCACAGACAGACTGGCTGGAGGGGAGGGCAAGGGAGGGGTGGGGGAGCCTGCAGGAAGGTGGGGAGAAGAGCCTGAACCAGGCAGACTGGGGTGACCGTGGGAGCGACACCTGGGGAGATGGGAACCGGTCACGGGAGGCCTCACGTGTGGGCACGGAGAGCACTTTGCCCTCCACTCTGGATGAGGGGCTTGTGCAACCAAGGAAAACGGTCCAACCCGGATTTCAGCGAGAGCCGGCCCCGTTCAGAAAAAGGGCTGTTGTGAGGCGGGGCGGGTAGGTGGAGGCCCCTTAGGAGGCCCCTGTTGTCACCTAAGGGTGAGTGGTGGCTTGGCCTAGGGGAGAGGAGCTGGAGACGTGGTGGCTGCTGCTGTGTGTCGAGGGAAGGGCCAGCGGGGTTGCTCCGGGGCTGAGAGAACAGGGCCACCAGGAGGGACTGCAAGGTGCGGGCCTGAGCCACTAGAAGAATGGCAGGGGGCGTGCTGTCTGACCCTGTCCCAGCCCTCACAGCAGGCCGTGGGCCCACTGGTCGGTCCCACGGATGCTGGCAGGATGCAGACCCTTTCCCAGGGACAGGTTTTGTGCAGCCCACCAGTGAGCTGGGCCGGTTGGAGGGCAAGCCCCACAGGAGACCAGAGGCGGTTGAGGTGCCCAGTGGGGGCAGAAAGCAGCAGGGAGGCTGCCCACTGGGCTCACCTCACGGGGCCCAGTGGGACGGATGCTGCACTCTAGGTCCCCTGGTTTACCAAGGCAGGCCCACGAGGGTCACAGTTCAGCGCCTCCAGTAGAGCTGGTTGGGCAGAACAGGAGTGCGGACCCTGACAGCAGGGACTCGGGAGAGCCCTGCACCGCCAGACGGGGAGAGAGTTGGCTCCAACTCCAGCTGAAGGAAGCTGCAGAGCGCAGTGCAGTGGGGGCATCAGAGGCATGAGGGTGGGGGAGGTGCGGAGGCCAGAGTGGGTCACAAGGGCAGGAAGGGACCGGTGGGGACAGGTTGAGGGCAGGTGCAGCAGGTTTGCTGACGCAGAGACAGCAATTTAGAGCCAAGGCCTCAGATTCGGGGCATCACAGATTTAAAGACCCAGATCCGAGGAGTGTTTACTGCTAGAATCACTCGAGGCTCCTCTGAGCCCCGTTTGGCAGTCACGTGGGACTCCTCGCACTCGCCCAAGCGGAGCGGTGCGGCCCCAGAGCTGCCCCGCCTCCTGCTTCCGGGGCCGGGTGCAGGTTCCTGTCCAGCCGACCACTGGTCTGCTGCTGACAACTTGCTCATTTGAGTCCTGGGGAGACGAATAAAAATAGATTCCAGAGTGGTCTAAAATCAGTTAGCAAACTGGTGGCCAGATGGTGCTATTCTATGTGCAAGGACTAAGCTATTTTGAATGTGGAAAGGGCTATTTTAAAGTTTGAATCAAAGTGAAAAGCTGCCTCCCTGGTGCCATGAGTCCATCAAGGAGATGGGGTGACTGTCCCTTTGGTGTCGGGGAGGGCTGGCTGGGCCTGTGTGTGCGGGGCAGCCTGTGCAGAGGCAGATGCCCAGCCCACCCCAGCCCTGGGAGCTGCTCAGCCTCCAGGGGCCAGGAGGGCGGTAGATACACAAATGGTGGCTTCACTGGTCCTGACCCAGAGGAACACCCCCACATCTGAGCCCAGGATGCTGTCACAGCTTCTAGGGCCCCACTCATGCCCTTGGAGGCCTGAGATGGCACTGTTCCTTCTCATGTGGCAGCCTCCAAGCCAGGCAGCCCTGGCCTGAAGCTCAGCACCCTGCCCCTCCCTGCCTTCACGCGGTGTGTACTGAGGCCAGCCTCAGCGGGAGGGGAAGGAGAGACCCTGTTGGCCCCGGTGTGCCCCCTGGTGTGAGCTTCTGGCCACACAGAGGTTCCAGTAGGCCATGACTCTGCACAGCTTCCTCAAATTCTTCACTTTTCGGATTGTAGGCCAGTGGGGGGCGGGTCTGCAGCAACGCTGGCCACTCGAGCATCTATGTGGTGGGGTAGACGGTGGGTGGGTAACCTCGGCCCCAGCCACCCACCTGCCTGGGGACCCCCGAAGCCTGAGTGTTGCTGCAGACCTGACATGTCACCATCACACACCTGGCAGGTCCGGGCTGGCTGCAGGTGGAAACACAGCCCTTCTCCCACCCTCCCTGCACCCAGGGTCACTGGAACTTTCTGTGTACTGTGGAGACAGAGCCAGTCACCAAGCTGGCCCTGTCGGCCCAGGGCACCCTCTCAGCCCAGCCTGGAACCTCTGGGCAATTGGCCCATCTCCCACCTTCTCTGTGAGTCCCGGGGCTGCCAACCCCAATGTCCAGTCACTCTCTAGCACCCTTTTCACGCCCCTGTCTAGGAGGGCAGTGATGTGCAGCAGAGCGACTGATGGTTTCCAAGCAGCCACTGCAGGGCAGTCCCCAGTGGGGTCCTGGCTCTGCAGACCCTCCTGAGGACTTGAGAGGCTTCCCTGGACCACACACCGGACAGGCAGGGGACCCAGGCTGGCTGACCCCATGCCCTGCTCGCCTGCCCACGTTTGGGGAGCAGTGAGGTCACTGTCAGGATTAGGATTAGGAACTGCAAATGCGATTAGAGTGTGTCCTCCTGGGCACAGCTGGGCAGGGGCTGCCGCTCAGAGAGGCTCTGCGCCCGTCCTGTGGGGACGGCCATTAGAGTGACCAGCAGCAGGTTCCCTTGGAGACACACAGCTTGGCCCCACCCGTTTCCTCTGGGTGGGCAGCCTCACAGCCCCTTTCACCAGGCCAGGCTCTGGGAAGGGGGTCCCCCGTGGCGTGGGCCTGCAGGGCCCTTCTGTGCTCGGTTCTCACTCTCCTCTGAGCAGTTCAGTAGGCTCCCTGCCCCCCCCCCCCACAGAGGGAGAACCGCTCTGCCTGCAGGGCCCACACCTCCTCGTCTCAAGGAGCCTCTCCATAGCCTTGGGGGTGGGAGAAAGGGGCAGGGCCAGGAGCCTGGAACCCCATTTCCATCCTGGGGACAGTCACCCTGATGGGCCACAGAATAAGGGATTCCTTAGGAGTCCTGGGGTTTAGCCCTCTGTTTGTCCCATGAGGATGCCAAGGCCCAGGGGTCATAGAGCAACCAGGGTGGGCAGTGAGGCAGTGCCCATGAGGGGCCCAGATGCTGGGCTCCTTATTCTGCCTGCTCTCTGCCCCTTGCCTGATTTAGGAGCAAGTGTAGTGTGGGTAGGAGGCTCCAGGTGCCCCAGATGCTGCTCCTGCTCAGGCCGAGGCAGGAGCTCTGAGGGCTGTGGCAGAGCCTCAGGGGAAATGTGACCCTGGGTTTAGAGTCTGCAGCAGCCAGGCCCTCCCTGGGAGCCACCCCCACCAGCCCCCTGCCGTGCCCCAGGCCTAATCCAGCTTAGTGAGCAAACTGCAGTGCACCGACTAACCCGCATTCCCGAGCCGGTGGCAGGGCCAGGCCAGCACCTGCCTCTCCCGGCTGTGTGGCCAGGATGGGGCCTGGAGAAGGGTGGCAGCGGCAGAGGAAACCCTGGGAGTTGGGGGTGGAGACCAGGTAGGTGCATTGGGGTGCCAGGGGGGACAGTTGGGCCCTCCACAGCCCGCAGGGTGACGGGGGCAGCTCATCTGCTGCAGATGGCCTCCCCATTCCCCACAGTGGTGGCAGTGGCAAAGGCCCCGGGTCCAGCCACATGAGCCCCTAGGTACTGTGGCACAGCAGCCTTGGCCCTGCCCCCCTCTTTAGGCGACTGTGACACTCTGATCTTCATGTGCATGCCCAGACACGTGTGGCCAGAAGGAAGCCACAGCTATCCCAGGGATTTCTCTTCTTGTCTCCTCGCTGCTCTACAGCAGCCTGTCCTGCAGTGCCAGCAAGGAGGTGACACAGCCAGGGTACAGCCAGCGGCCCTGGCTGTGTGGGCGATGTCCCCAGCAGCAGGACCAGGGGCTGGGAGGCAGGCATGGCCAAGGCAGGGCTGGGTCCTGTGGTTATTCCCTGACACCCTTGCTAGTGAGCTGGGAGGCAGGCATGGCCAAGGCAGGGCTAGGTCCTGTGGTTATTCCCCGACACCCTTGCTAGTGAGCCTCTTTGGGAACCCAGCTCCTGTCCGGCAAGGCCACTGGATGCCATACCACCTGTGCCCTCAAGGGACACCCAGGTGGCCATAAAGATGCAGCTTTGCCAAATAGTGACAGTGCTGGTCCCATGCCCTGGGAGACTTGCAGGTGGGGACCAGGGGGACTTGCACTTTGTGGCCCAGGCTAAGTCCCTTGGCCTCCCTGAAAATGGCTGCCTCGGTACTTGTGAGGATGCCCA
>CM052546.1:52558232-52581101 GCA_028533065.1 Trachops cirrhosus | reverse complement strand
CTATTTCTTCATCACTTAGTTGTATTTATTCTGGAGCTTTGATCTGTTCTTTCATTTGGGCCTTTTTTTTTGAGGGGGGGTCTCAGTGCACCTGTTAGGTAGTGAGGGGCGGAGCCTTAGGTGTTCACCAGGACGGGGCAACCCAGTCGCTGGGTTGTAACGCTGTATCACTCGGTTCTTCACAACAGCCATTTAAAACAGTGCTGCACTTGTCCCTGTGCCACAGGTGAGGGTCCATGTGCCCATCTCCCTCCAGAAAAGCATGTCTCTAAAGCGCAGGGTCAGGCAGCATGTGGTATGCCTGGAGCCCAGTAGCTGGTGCCTCGAGGACTGGGAGGGGAGTGCTGGGGAGGGGCAGCCAGAATCTGAAACAGGTTGGGCCGAGGAAACATGTCCCTCCAGTTAGGAGTTCAGAAAGGGCAAATCCAGAGGTCCCTGGCCTGGACCTTGATGGCCACTGGGTCCTCCTGTCCACTGTGACAGGGGCAGGATGACCAACCCCTGATGCATAAGAGTGTGGTGGGACCGCCTATGGACCTGGTAAACTGGAAAGATTCTGGATGTCATAGTGGGCCACAGGTGTGAAGACGGAACTTTAAACGCAGCCTTGTGTGATAACAGTTTGAGGTAACTCCAGTCCCAGTTCCTCCACCAGACAAGACCCCATCACTTGTGTGAACTGGGCAGTATAGCCAAATATGGTGGTTTTCCCTCCTGTGCCAAAGCCAGGGATTGGTCTGAGCTGCTGTGGGCACCTTGGGGCTCAATGGGGACAGGGGTCGTGACAGATCTCAGGTCTAGCACACACTGAGGATGTGACAGCTGAGAGCTTGGGCCCCAGTCATGACGAAAAGCCAGTGTCCCCAGCTGCGCAGGCCCAGCAGCCTTGGCCAGCACACCCTGGCTTTGGACCTCTCAGATGGCATCGAGACTGTGGAACGCCGACCAGAGCAGTTCCTAGGCTGGCTCTGAGAAAGCCAGGGTCCCCATGTCCCCATGGAAGCCAGAGGGGGCAGCAGAGCTGTTTCTGACCACCCAAGGAAGGAGAGGGGAGGGGAGACAGCACCCCAGGGTCTTCCTCACTGCCCTGTGGAGGTGGGGCAGGGGAGACAGGAAGAGAGCAGACGTGCCCTGTGCTCACAGGTCCCTGGTCATCCCCTCCCCAGGCCTGCAAGGACTTCTTGGAACTAGCGGAGACACACAGCCGGAAATGGCAGCGTGCGCTGCAGTATGAGCAAGAGCAGCGCATCCACCTGGAGGAGACGATCGAGCAGCTGGCCAAGCAGCACAACAGCCTCGAGCGAGCCTTCCGCAGCAGCGTCCCTGGCCGGGCCCCCAACCCCACCCAGAGCTTCAGCGAGGGTGAGAGGACCAGGGCCATGGGACTCTGCCCATCCGACTAGCACACTCTGTCCACTCCGCCCTCAGCCTCCCCCTCCGCCCACTGGCTCCCCCTCCGCCCGCTGGCTCCCCCTGCCGTGCCCACGTTGGGTCTTGCCGTTGCCGACTCTGGCCAGCCTCTCTGTGGCTTTGTATTCCTCATGCCTGCCCCACATGGCAAGTCTCCCTGTGTCTAGGTTCCAGTTCTCAAAAGATAAGTTCAGTGAGCCCAACTGTCCCCTTTGTGGCAGGACTGCCAGGTGACCACCTCAGGCTAGGAGTCATGGGCACCCTGGGGAGGGCAGAAAGGGCAGGTGGGCCACAGGCAGACCAACCAGCATTACTGAGATCAGGGGAGGCTTCTGCAAGTAAGGAGGCCTCCGCACCAGAGCACTGAGAGGAAAGCACAGTCTGGAAAACCGAGTGAGGTGGCCACAGCCTGGTTAACCGGGACCCGGTGACTGGAGCGGGGAAGGGCAGAAGGGGGAGGAGGGGCCCTTTAGGCTGTGGGCTTCCCCAGGCTGGTGAGACGAGCCTTTGTGAAGTTGCCAACTGAGGCAGCAGCTCTGCCCATGTCCCCAGGAAGCTTCCTGACTCCCAAAGGAGAGGACAGTGAGGAAGATGAGGATACCGAGTACTTCGATGCCATGGAAGACTCCACATCCTTCATCACCGTGATCACAGAGGCCAAGGAGGACAGGTGGGCTCTCCCGGGGACGGCTGCCCTGGAGGGACCCTCTCCTGGGTCAGCTGTGCCTGCCTTGTTCTTCCTGTGCTCCATCTGTTCCTCTTTGCACGTGGGGTTTTAGGTCTCGGTTCAGATGGCATTTGTGCTTTGACTGGTTCCTTTGTTCCTTAGACAAAAATGGCCCAAGTGAAGTTTGTATCAGGGTTTCATTTTAAATGGAGCTGGAGAACAGGGCGCTGGCCGGATCCAGGTCCATCCTGGAGGAGTGGGGGTGGGGCTGCCCTCTGTCTACCACGTCGGCATTCCAGAACAGATGAGATGCAGGAAGTCTTTTATTTCCCAGTTCCAAGCATTTGTTCTGCTTTTCATAAAAGTCTGCTCTTTCAGAATATTTCTAAATGCACAATTGGGACCATGCTGTCGGACACTGGGGACCCCAGGACATGCCTGTGGGGTGACCCTGCTACTGCACATGTGCAGAGTGAGGCATTGGCCAGGCGGGTAGGCTGGACTCAACCTGCGGCTGGACTGTGGCCAGAGGGGAGCACGTGGGGCTGGAATCAGTCACTTTAATATAATTGGGAGTTCTTTATTAGGGTCTTTATTCTCATAATCAAATCACTCAAGGTCATACAAACAGAAGGTTTGGCGAGTGTGACAAGGGTTGGGGGACACAGAGGTGGTGATAAGCTCCACAGGCATCTGGAGCCCTACTGTAGCCTAGAAGGAGCTGAGTCCTGGGGACAGTGACGTAACTGACTGCAGCCTGTGCTGTGCACTGCCACCGTTACCTGTGGGGTCTGTCACAGGCTCAGCGCCTCCCAGGCTTGCCGAGGAGTGGAGGAGGAACTGCAGGCTTCCTGGTGGCCTCACTCCCCATGTCAGTCCTGCCGCCCACCCCCCCCCCCAAACCCTGCCTGCTTTCCACAGGCCCCCACAGCCCAGTCCAGGGGAGCAGGCAGCTGAGAACCCCTGGCCGCTCCTTTGTTGCCTCTTGGACCCATGTGCCTCACCACTTTCCTCTCGCGGTTTCTTCCAGGGAAAGGACTGTTATCCCTCTTACCCCTCACAGGGCTTCTGGTCCCATCAGCAGTGTAGTTCTAGCCCAGAATCATTGTCCAGTTCCCAGGGCTTTAAAGCTGCTTGTATTGCCTTCCAGATGAACGTGGCTGGGCCATTCTGAACGTCCTTCCACTTCATCAGGCAATAGGGGCACCTTCTGGGCTCTGCAGCTGAAAGGGTCCTGCTCAGGCTCCCTGCCCTCCCCACCTGTACTTGCAGCCCCAGGGCCTGGGGCTCAGCTTCCTTCCTGCCCCTTCCCCGGCAGTGTCCCTACCTCAGCCACAGCCCCAGGCCTCTCTGCTCCCACCTAACCAGCAAGCAGGTGACTCTCCCAGCACAGCTGCTCCTCCCTTGTGCTGTGGCCATGCTGGCCAGTAGCTGGTCCTCTGCCTGTGTGCCCTGTCTGAGCGCTCCATGCCACCCCCACATCCCCCAGTGACCTGCATGAGCCCTTCCCATTCCAAGGCCCTGACAAGTGCCAGTCCCTCACCCCAGCTGACCTAGGTCACCCCTCTGTGGGGCTCCCTCAGAGCCTGAGGCCATCAGCCACAGTGCCTCTGCTGCTCTGGCTGACCGACCACCCACCCCAGTCGTCATGGGTACAGGGATGCCTCGGACCCACGTCCTGCCCTTCCGGAGCCCATCTAGGGAGGGAGTCAGACTAGTAGACAACACAGTGAGGTACATCTGTGACAAAGGGGCCCTCGGGACTCCAGGAGGGTCTTCCCAAGAAGGGACCACCCCTGGCCTCATCTGGTCCTTGGTGAGCTGGAGGCCATGTACAGGGACCTCAGGTGAGGGCTTTGCCAAGTATTTGCCGCCACGAGGCATCAGTCAGTGGGAGCCCCTCCAAATGGCTGCCCAGGGGTCCTGCCGCCTCACATGAGTATCCTGAACTGAGAGACGCCCCCCTGGTGAGGGAGCCTCAGCCCCTTGGACCTCTCTGCAGGGTCTGTATAGAAGGCAGCCATGTCCTGGGGAGGACTCTGGGTTTGTTAATAACCTTACTTTTGTGTTTCCTGCAGAAAAGCTGAGGGTGGAACTGCAGGCTGTGTGGACTGGACCCCGGCAGACAATGTGAGTGAGGGGGAGACAGTGACGGTGGCTGCAGGGGAGCTGGCACTTGGAGCTTGGGGCCCCTGGGATGGTCCCACCTGCAGCTGGTCCATAGACTCCCCTGGGAGGGCCAAGGGTGTGCTCTTGGCCTCTGCTGATGCACACACTCTGCTTCTCTGGCAGGTGCTGGACGGCGCCTCACTTGTGCCCCAGGGCCCCCCCAAAGTCAAGAGGCGTGCCCGCATCCCCGACAAGCCCAACTACAGCCTTAATCTCTGGAGCATCATGAAGAACTGCATCGGCCGGGAGCTGTCCAAGATCCCTATGCCGGTAGGGGTTCAGGCCGGGTGGCCACCCCGGGTCCCCGGGGCTGTTTTCTTGTGTGTGGACAAGAAGTAATGGCCTGCGTGAGGCACAAGCAGCCCCGAGGGTTATTGTCTTACACCTGAGGAGCGGACAAATTGTTGACTCACGTTCAATGGCACTGCCACAGTCCCCCAAGAGCAGAGGTCTCGGCCCTGAGGGAAGGAGGCTGGAAGGGGCTCTGTGTTGAGCAGACTTGGGGACGCCCAGGGCATTGCTGCACCTGACGGGAACTCACAATGTCCCGGCTGTCCTGATCTCATAGATGGGGAATGGCAGGATTGGGCTGTGTGTGTTGACAGGTAGGCCCTCCCCTGTGCCAGGAGCTGTCCCCGGTGCCCCCTCTAGCAAAGTCACAGAGAGGGCAGGGCTAGCATGCTCCTGCTGCCTGGCCACAATGGCCTCTCCACAAGTGGGGAGCCTGGGGGCTCCAGGCCAGCCTTGGTGTCACTGAGTGACCCAGGACAAGTCCCTTCACATGGGTCCAGCCTCAGCGTCCTTATCTGCAAACCAGGGAGAATAGCGTCACCCATGTCTCAGTGTCAGGGAAGCCCCTGCCTGACAGCTGGCCCAGGGTGACAGACCAGTACCACAGGGGACAGGTGACCCTGTCCTGCTGAGGCTGAGCTGGGGGCCGTGTCCTAGGAGCTCTGAACAAACTTGTGTGATACCTCGGAATATGAGAAGGGCCTGCTCTGTCCATTCTTCATGCATCCACTGATTCCTGTCAGGACGGGTCGGAAGCCCTGGCCTTCCTGGTGTTTATGTCGTAGGATGGGCGACTGACAGCTAACGTAATGCAAGTGTGCAAGGCCCAGCAGGCCGGGGAGTGGTGAGGGCTGTGGAGAAAACAGGCAGGCGGGGCTGGGGAGGCGTGCAGGTGGGGTCGTCAGAGAAACCTCCCTGAAGGTGTCACTTGAGCAGCAATGTCCCTGAATGTTGGAGAAAGACAAGGGTGCTGTGCTAACCCCAGGTCTGAGCTGGGAGCAGCTGTCTCAGCCGGCCTGACCCTGCCCGCAGGTCAACTTCAACGAGCCCCTGTCCATGCTCCAGCGGCTGACAGAGGATCTGGAGTACCACCACCTGCTGGACAAGGCGGTGCACTGCACCAGCTCCGTGGAGCAGATGTGCCTGGTGGCTGCCTTCTCTGTGTCCTCCTACTCCACCACCGTGCACCGCATTGCCAAGCCTTTCAACCCCATGCTGGGGGAGACCTTCGAGCTGGACCGCCTCGATGACATGGGCCTGCGCTCCCTCTGCGAGCAGGTGAGGCTGCTCACACTCCGGCCAAGCTGCTCCTGCCAGGCCTGGCGGGGGCGGTCAGAATGAGACCAGCGGGACACAGCCTCTGACCCTGACGTGCCCATGACCAAGGGGCCGTCAAGGTGAGGACCAGTGAGGCAGCTGGGCCTCCAGCAGCAGGGGCAGGCCCAGACCCAGGGACACGCTGTCCCAGCAGGCCTGCTGGACAAGGTGAGGGCCACCGTGGGAGGAGAGCTTGGTGAGGACAGTGTGCGGAGAATGGGGACAGGCTCCTCTCCTGGCCAGGTACCTAGGAGCAATGGTCAGGGGACACTTGCAGGGCACTGCTGGGGAGTCCAACTAGGTTGGGGCGTGGGGTTGCCACTGAGCTGGCAGGGAAGAGCCTGCACATGGGGGGCCCTGCTCAGTGACAATAGTGGCCTAGAGTGTGAGGAGCGCAGGGGTCCTGCCCTGGGGTGTGGGGTCAGCTCACCTCCCCTCTCCATGCCTTCCCGGCAGAGACACTCTCCCTATGGGACAGGGCCAAAACCAGGCCCAACACCAGGCCCACAAGCTGGGAGCCGTGGCAGTGGCATCTCAAACTGACCTGTGGCATCCTGTGAAGAGGGGCAATTCAGTGGGGGCTGAGAGGACCTGGACAGGAAGGCACCAGGGACGGGCCACCGCCAAGCATCTCCTGTGTGCCGGGCATGGCTCTGGGCCCTGGGCTTGAGCTCGGAAAGTAGGTGGTTCAGTCTGGCACTGAGCCGAAATGGCAGGCGCTGCTGCTGTGTGGGCCTGTAGGAGGCGGCTGTGGTGGCCGGGCCAGGGAGGGCAGAGCCCAGGCCCGTCTACAAGGTGGAGCCTCGGGATCTGCTGATGCTCTGGATGTGGACAGAAAGGGGGAGGTGGCAAGGATGAGCCCGGGTGCTTGGCCTGAACTAGTAAGCGAATGCATTACTTTGTTCAGCAGAATTGATCAGGTGCCCATGCTATGCCAAGGGCGACTCAGGCGTTGAGGGTGCAGCCAGCCAGGAAGTGACTGCTCTCATGGGGCTGGGGGTAGGGACAGGTGCTATTGCGGTCAGATGGTTTTGGCTATTTTTGCAAGGGGTGGTCACGGAGTGGGTTTTTCTGACACACAGAGTGAGGGATGGTGGAGAGGAAGATGGGCAGGCAGCCAGGAGACTGGCAGCTGGAGGAGGCATGACACCCTGACTTGTTTTATGGGGTCCCCCAGCTGCCATGGTGAGAGGAGAGCCCAAAGCGTAGGAGTGGAGCAGGGGGACTCTGCACCATCCACTGTGGCCTAGGACACAGGGGCAGGGAAGGGGTGGATTCTGGATGCATTTTGAGGAAAGAACAGCTAGGATTTGCTTAGGATGAAATCAGGTGCATGAGAAGGAGGGGCAGGGCCGACTCCAAACCATAGGGGTAAGCAGCTGGAAAGACCAGACTGCCTGCCCAAGATGAACTGTTGACAGGGAGCCCCAGCCCCTGGGGTCACATCCCTGAGTCTGCTAGCTGGCATGGGGGTCCCTGGGCCATAGGAAACGGGCAGGCTCAGGGACACTCACCCCGCACATGGGAAGGGGTGATGGGTTTGGCCTGTGTTTCTGAGATATAGGAAGCGGCGGTGCCCCTTACAGAGATGAGAGGGGCAGGCAGGGCATCAGGAGCCCCGGGCGGTCTGAGTGGAGGTGTCCATGGGCAGCTGTAGGGTGTGGCTCAGTGCTGGGTGAGGCTGCGCCCTAGGACCCTGTGACCAAAGGAGCCACACAGAAATGAGGAAGGACAGACAGGGAGGGCTGAGGGAGGGTGTCCTGGTAAGGAGACAGAGATCAGTGGAGCCCAGTGCTGTGAGAGGAAGGGGTGGAGGTGCTGGGGGCCCTGGTGTGGGTGAGCAGAACTCACGGCACCACCACCCAGGCCTGGAGCAGGTCACCTACCTGGACACCCACCCTGGGGCCAGGCTGGCCAGGAGGCAGGGCCCAACTCTGCCCCTCAGTTAAAATGGCTTCCTCAGCCTGGGCCTCCTCAGTGCAACAGCACCGGAGACGTGCCCTCTGGGGAGTGTGGGGAGGTCAGCTAGGAGGTGGACTCAGGAGCCCCAGCAGAGAGGAGCGCCTTCACTTTATCAGCCCTCAGCACAGCCTGTCACAGGTAACATGACATCCCAGACGCACAGGCTCTGTCATCACCCCCACTTCACAGCCCAAGTCTCATGACCACCGCACATACAGAACGGCCGCCCAGGCTGCACCCACTGCCATGCCCTTGCTTCTCCCCTTGGGGCACTGTCCTTCCTGGGGGCCTTCCATGGGTCTGTGGTCCCCAGAGGAGCAGCCCGGCCGGCTGGGGGCAGGCCTGGGCCCGTGTGCAGCAGACACTCACGTCCTGTGGACCTGGTCTCAGGTGAGCCACCACCCTCCGTCAGCTGCACACTACGTGTTCTCCAAGAACGGCTGGAGCCTCTGGCAGGAGATCACCATCTCCAGCAAGTTCCGGGGGAAATACCTCTCCATCATGCCGCTGGGTGAGCTGGGCCCTGTGCTCTCCCAGGGCAGAGAGCCTTTCTGGACAAGGGGGAGGGTTTTTGCCAAACCCAGAAGCCAGCTTGGGGCCCCTAGGGGTGACATTAGTTTTCCTGTTCCCTCACCCCAGGCTTCCTGGGTGCCTCCTTGGCCTGTGCCCCCTTCCCCAGTCTGCATGAATACTGCTTCCAGGACCCTGGGACTGTGGGCGAGCAGGCTGGTTGGGGCCTGGCACCATGGGCCACAACATCTGACCCTGTATCTCACCTCCAGGTGCCATCCACTTAGAATTCCAGGCCAGTGGGAATCACTACGTGTGGAGGAAAAGCACCTCGACTGTGCATAACATCATTGTGGGCAAGCTCTGGATCGACCAGGTCACAGGGTGCCCCAGGGCAGGGGGTGTGGCCCGGTCATAGGCCGCTGACCGCTAACTACCCTCCCTCACCAGACAGGGGACATTGAGATTGTGAACCATAAGACCAAGGACCGGTGCCAGCTGAAGTTCCTACCCTACAGCTACTTCTCTAAAGAGGTGGCCCGGAAGGTAAGTAAGGCCACCTCTCTGAGCCTCGGGGACTGGCCCAGAGCAGGCCTGTGCCTGTGCTCATCCTGCCAATGTCCACAGGTGACAGGTGTGGTGAGCGATGGCCAGGGAAAGGCCCAGTACGTGCTGTCAGGCTCATGGGACGAACAGATGGAGTGCGCCAAGATCGTGCAAAGCGGCCCCAGCAGCCCTAGCGTGGATGGGAAGCAGAAGACAGTATACCAGACACTGCCAGCCAAGCTGCTGTGGAAGAAGTACCCGCTGCCGTGAGTGGGGCTGCAGGGAACCTCTGAGGGCAGTGGGGCTGGGTGAGGAGCAGGCAAGGGGAGGAAGAGAAGGAGGCAAATGGGAAGTGGACAGGCAAGGGACTCTGCCTGGCCAGACAGGAAGCAAGCGGCCTAGGGGTCAGAAGGGTTCAGTCTACATGTGGGAGAGAGCAGTGCTGTGTGACATCCCAGCACGGGAGCCAGACACCCAACTGTAAATCAGTAACGTTACCCGATGGTAGCAAGTCCTGTCCAGAGGCTGCACACAGTTCATGCGTCGGAGTCCCCGCGGTCCAAGGAATGAAAACCAAGAAACAGAAAACTGTAAAAAGTGACATGACAGACTCCACAGATAGAGAAGCAGAAGTTCTATAAAAGAAAAGTAACTGAGAACGCCACAGGAGGTTTTAATGGACTCCATCAACTGAACATAGGTCAGAAGAAGTCACCAAAACCAGGAGACAAACCCTGGAAAGGAGAAGATGCTGGAGTGGAAGGCTTACCACCTGGTGACCCAGAGCAAGTCCCTGAAGCAGCGTCATCAGCAGCAGCATCGGGCAGCCCTGGAGCCTGTGGCAATGCACAGCCTCCACTGGATCCCGGGGGTGTCCCTGCAGATGTCCAGTTTGACAGTGGGATTTGGCCTGGAAGGGAAGAGACCATTATCTGAAGGGAAAACAGCAGAGGATTTTCCACACGTGAATCTATATACAGTGAAACTGTTGATACGACTTAGAAAACACTGAGCAGCCAGATTTTGAAAAGACATTACTACCCGAGGAACAGCAGACTGATTGCTGTCACCTCAGTGTCAACAATGGGAGCTTGAGGACAGTCACATGAGATCTTCCATGTGCGTGAAGACTCCCTGCTAGAAGTTGAGATAGACATTTTCCAATAAATAAAAACTCATTCTGCCACCGGCAGACCCGCACTAAAGGATATGCCTCCAGCAGAAGGAAAATCTAAGATGTATGAATGAATGAAGAACAGAAACTTGTGTGAACCTAAGTGAACACTGAATAAACCCAAATGATCACGTGGGGTTTAAAACCTAAACGTAAAATGTAACTGCGATCACCTAAGAGGGATAAACGGAAGGACACTTCTTGAAGACCCTCATGCTGCCCAAGAGGAGGGTCAAGATGCGAGTTAACTTTTGACTGTATGAAGTTTGCATATTGTGACTCCTAGAGTCCTCACTAAAGTAATACGTTTAACTGGAATCTTAGTAAACATGGAAATGAATAAAAATGAAGAGAAGCAATAGTCAAATAAAGGAGATGAATTTTCCAAAATAAAGAAATGAAAGACCCCAGGTCGAAAGGGCCTATAGAGTTCCAGGGACAAGATATAAAGAAGACTCTTGCCTAGACCACACTACAGTGAAAATTAAGAATACCAAGGAGAAAATTCTGATAGCTTCCAAAGAGGAGTGAGAGATTTCAAGGATGAAGAATCAGATTAACATCAGATTTTTCAATAGCCAGAGTTGGAGTAATATTTTCAAAGTAATGAAGAAAAGAAATTAGAAGGTAAAAGTTTCTGTCCAGCTAAGCTATCACTCAAATACGAGGGCCGATAAAACGATGCCCTCAGGGAACAGCCTCCGCAGGTTTGATGCCCTAAGACCCACAACGAAAAAGGTGTCCAACGCAGTACTTTAAAAGGGGGAGAAAACACCAGCAGGTGCTGCAATATACGAAAGAAAAGAGGAAACATTCCAGTAGTAATCCAGAATTGGAAGTACAGATAACGACATGATGGGGTTCGGGGAGACAGAGAAGGACACCACGGGATGTGAAGGAATGCTAAGTTTTTATTAGAAGGGACAGTGAGAGAAGGTCCCTGGCAACCAGGGGAGCAATGGGCAGCGGCAGCTCATCCCAGGCGGACCCCCTGAACCGGTCTCCAAGGCCCCCTTTTCTCTGACTCCCCAGGGAGCTGACAGCAGCCCTGCCTCGGCTCACTCCTGTTGCTGCTTCTTTCCTAGGCCCTTCCTTGTTTCACTTTCCCCAGCTTTAATAAACACACTCTCAAATTTTTTTAAGAAGTATTAACAAAAACTAAACACAGCAGAAACAGATCCAAGAATAATAAATAGATGAAAGTCACCAGTTAAAAAGCAAAAACTGACTTATAGGATTTTATTGAAGTCAAGATACATGCACCTTCTAAGAGAGATCCAAAATATGAAGATGTGCAAAGGTTGAAAGTAAAAGATAAATATATCATGAGAATACAGACCAAAAAGCTATATAACAACTATTATCAGGTAAAGTAGATTGTTGTAAAGATACCATTTATTTTGTAAACATTTTATTTATTTTTAGAAAGAGGAGGAGGAGAAAGAGGGAAACATCAATGTGTGGTTGCCTCTCGGACGCCCCCTAGTGGGGAACCTGCCCTGCAACCCAGGCATATATATGCCCTAAGTGGGAATTGAACTGGCGACCCTTTGGTTCGCAGGCCAGCACTAGATCCACTGAGCCACACCAGCCAGGGAAGGTAAATTAGATTTTAAGACAAAAGCATTATTAGGGATGGAAGAGTTGCTACATGATAAAAAGGTTGAGTTCTTCAAAAAGGTTGAGTTCTTCAAGAAGATAAAATACTTTCAAACATTAAACAGGTAATGAAACAGCCTCAACAATATACAAAGCACATACTGGTAGTAAAGGGAGAAATTGATAAACCCACCACCACAGTGGAAGATTAAGAGATTTCAATACACCCCTCACATGTTGACAGGTCAGTCAGTGGAGGGGAAACCAACCAGCAAAACTGATGGAGATCAAAACCACACAGGATATACACAAACTTACATTTGCAACAATCAGAGAACATACTTTTTACTCAAGTGTACATGAAATGTATGCAAAAATGAATCGTGTGCTAAACCCTAAGAAAGCTTCAACAAATTTACAGAGGGTGGCATGCAGACCATACATACAATGTATGTATACCACCCATACCACCCATACAATGTATGGTAAGACCATTAAGTCAGAAGTTATGAACAAGGTAACAAACAGTAGGCACAACTATAAAGGACACAAAGACAAAACCAAGGGCCGGGGGGTAGAATCAGGGGAGGGAGGTAGGGAGACCGGTGGGGGGGAAAGGCAAAAAACTGTACTTGAACAACAATAAAATTTTTTTTTAATGACAAAAAGTCCCCACATATTTGGAAAGAATTTTAAGTTGCTAAATAAATCATGGGTAGAAAATAAATTAGAATGGAAATTTTAAAATACCTGGATGAGAATGAAAAGATAACAAAACTGGCTGGATGTAACAAAGGCAATATTTTTAAAGAAATGTATTGACTTAAATAGGTATATAAGCTAATTTTGAGGGTTCTTTTTTCTGAGTTTCTATCCTGAGAATTAAAGTTCAACATACAAACCCAAGAAGAAAATATACTTTAAAAATAAGTAAACATTAATACAATAGAAAAAAAGTAAAAAGTTTCAAAAGCTGAAAGTTGATTCTTTGAAAAATAAACTGATGGGAACTACTGGCAAAACTGATTAAGAGAAAATGTAGAAATAGTAATAAAGGTTTCATATGACATGAAAAGCACAAAGATAAAATTCAGATGAGGACAAATTCTTTAAAAAAATCACTTATAAGAACTGAGCACAGAAGAAATAAAGCTCATGAATAGTCCTGTAGTAATTTAAGAAACGGACGCAGTAGTTCTAAAACTCCCACGAGGGGCCCTGGCCAGGTGGCTCAGGTGGTTGGAACGTCATCCCTACACCCAGACTGCACGCTTGATCCCCAGTCAGGGCACGTACAAGAGTCAACCAAAGAATGCACGAACAGGTGAAACAACAAATCAGTGTCTCTCTAAAATCAATAAATAGTCTTAAAAATCCCACGAGGAAAATACAAACCCCAGATAATTTTATAGGTGAATCCTACCAAATTTTCAAGAAATACAGGATCCAGCAGAAGTAACGCCTGCTTGAGTGTGGTTGGTAGGGTAATAATGTGGGTGTAGTAATTTATTGTTTTAACTTGAACATTTCACCTAAAATATCATATGGTGTGCTTGAGTATGATATTGTTATGTTACAGAATTACATGCTTATGATTTTGTAATAAAAGGGGGGTGTTATGTGTGCCAGACCCTGTATGTTGTTCTAATTTTATATAAAATCTTCCAGACCATAAAAAAAATATTCTGCTGTCTTATACTGAAGCCACGGTAATCCTTATACCAAACCAGGCTAAGAGAGTAGTAGGAAAATAAAAGTTTTATCTTATTTTACTCAGGAATATATAAGCAAAATTCCAAAACAAAACATCAGAAAATCCAACCATGTATAGAGAGGATAACATTCAATTATGTTGAGTTTATCCTGAGTATGCAAGGATGGTTGTATATTAGAAAATCCAAAAATTAATTCATCACAATAACCGATCTCCATAGACTCAGAAAAAAAGTATCTTAGGTACCTTAATATAAGATTAATACACAAAAGTCACCTGCATTTCTGCACACTAAAACAGCTACAAGGTAAAATTCAAGAGAGAACACAAATTATCCTATCAGAGACCACCAAGGACCTTCTAATAAAAAGTGTAACACTTCAGTGTTTCTCTCCTCTCTCTCCTTCCTTTCTCCTCTAAAAATAAAATCTTTTTTAAAAAAGACAATTTTAAAAAGTGAAAAGAATATATAAACTTGAAGATAATCACAATACTTATACCCTACAAAGGATTAGTATCAAAATACATAAAAAATGTTTTACCACAATTAAAAATAATAATTAAAATATATAAAGAACTTCTAATCAATGAATAAAAATGACAGAGAAAAAACACAAGAGTCATGAACCAGAACATCATAAATAAGAAAAGCATGTGTAGCCAGTCGCCTCGTGAAGATGATCACTATCATTGATAATTGAGGAAGTGCAAATCAAAGCCACAGCGCGATACCGTTTTACCTTCATTTGATTCAAAACACTGGCAAAGTCCGACAGAGCCGAGCACTGAAGATGTTGTGGGTCCACAGTATCTCTTACCCATCACCGGTGGGAATGGGCTTGGTACAACCACGCTGGAAAGCAGGTCGGCCTTACCTCTTAAAGAAGAACATCACAGACTCCATAGCGCAGCAATTCCACTTCGAGGTATGCACTCCAGAGAAGGTCCTGCAAATGTACAACAGGCAACATGCATAAGACAACTCCTCAGCAAAAACTTGGAAACAGCTACATTTACTGGATGAAAAACTGTGATGGATTCACAGGAGAGAACATTATACAGTAGCTGAAACAAATGAACCACAGCAGGTTGGCAACAATATAAATTTAAGCAATATATCAATAAAAGTTAAAAAATAAGTCCTAGAAAGTTAAATACATCATGATATTCTTTTATACAACTAAAAACAAGTATGTAAAAATATATGTATGAATACACACACACACTTAAGACTATTTAAAGATGCAGTGAAATTATACTAACAGGAAAGCAAGGGACTGATGAGCCCAGGAGACTTGCTGAGGGCTGCCTGAGAAGGGGATGGATTGGCGAATTGTCCACACAGTTAGATGGGCGTTTTGCAGGATTACCCCTTTTGTTCAGGGTGGTGAGTGTGCATTAATACAAGGAGGCCACGCAAGGACCAATAAAGAGAGGGCATCATGTACCAAGGACTACAACTAATCCATAGCTGTGCATCAGAGGTCAAAAAAAGGAGAACAAAAAGAAAAAACTAAATAGATTTAAATCCATTAAAGGTGTGAGACTTCAGACAAGTTTTTAGAATCCAACTATATGTGGTTTACAAGAGATAGGTCTTAAAAAATAAAGACTGGAATAAAAGGATGGAAAAAGGTACTTCCATAGAAATACCAAAAAACCTACGGTGGCCATATTAATACTTAAACAAAAAGACTTGAGATAAGAAGGAAATAATGATAAAGGTTCAATTCACCCTGAAGATGAGTTTTAAACTTTAATGTACCCTGTACCTAATAACATAGCTTCAAAATATATACAGCAAAAGCTGGTAGAAATATAAGGAGAAATGGACTAATTTGCAAAGTAGGCAATTTTAATACAACCTCTCTTACAAATGGATAGAAGCAGCAAAATTTTAAAAAGTCAGGAGAATGGAAACGTGGAGCAGACTGACAGCCACGGCGGGGCCGGGGTGGGGGGGGGGCAGAGATAATGGCAGGAAGAAGGGGTGGGGCCTAGTCAAAGATCATGTATGGACCACATGGAATATGGAATGCATGTATGGAATGCAAAGAACACATGGAACATTTGCGAAAACCGACCAAATCCTGCACCATAAATCAAATTTCAAATAACTGAAATTATGCCAAATATACAATGTGACTCCAAGGCAATTATGCTAGAAATGAAAATGACTAGAAAAATCCTCATAAGTTTAAGGAGTATACTTCCAAACAATCCCATAGGTCAAAGAAGATACGGAAATTAGAAAATATTTCTAACTCTATGCTGTTGAAAGTATGCATACCAAATACCAAAAATGGTGTGAAATATATTTTAACATGCACATATTAGAAAAGGAAAGCTGAGATAAGCTTAAGAGGTTAGAAAAAGAACAGCAAAATAAATTTCAACAAAGCAGAAAGAAGACTATAAAAGCAAAATCAATAAGAGGAAAAATAAAAACTAAAACAGGGCCAACAAAATTTCATCTTCCACCAATGAAGAAAATGGACAAAACTCTGACCTGCGTTGAGAAGAGAAGGCACATATAACTAACATCACAGACATCACAGCAATAATAATGAGAATGTTATGAAACAACTTCACACTGATAAATCTGAAAAAGTGAACAAAATGGGAGAAATCCCAGAGAAGTATAATGTAGCAAAACAGACGCAGATGGTGGCGCAGGGAGGGGAGAGCAGCTGAAGGGAGCGGCTGGGCTTTTCCGGGCTCCTCGGGTGGGGTGCGCGCGCTGGAAGGCGCAGTGGGGCCGCGGAGGGCCGTGGAGGGGGGCGGTATGCTCATGTCGTGCTCCACGCAGGGAGAACGCGGAGAACATGTACTACTTCTCTGAGCTGGCCCTGACCCTCAACGAGCACGAGGATGGCGTGGCGCCCACCGACAGCCGCCTGAGGCCGGACCAGCGGCTGATGGAGAAGGGGCAATGGGACGAGGCCAACACGGAGAAGCAGCGGCTGGAGGAGAAGCAGCGCCAGTCGCGGCGCCGGCGGCTGGAGGCCTGCTCTCGGGGATGCGGCTCGGAGGATGGTGAGGCCAGGGGATGGAGGGGGTGACCCAGGGAGGGGGAAGGGGTGCCTGGGGGCCCGGGAGGGGGTTCCCGGTGGGCGAGGAGGGGCCGCCTGCCCACCGCCCGCTGTGCCCGCCCAGCAGAGAAGGAGGCCGACGTGTACACACCGCTGTGGTTCGAGAAGAGGCTGGACCCGCTAACCGGGGAGACGGCCTGCGTGTACAAGGGTGGCTACTGGGAGGCCAAGGAGAAGCAGGACTGGCACATGTGCCCCAACATCTTCTGAGCGCCGCCCCCTCCTGCAAATACAGGCTCTGCACAGCCTGGCCCCCCTTTTACTGAATGCACTCAAGTTAGTACTTAACGGCCCTCCCACCCCCTTTTTCCTTTCCTCTTTTTTTAAAAAACACTTTTTGGGGGCTCCCACCTTGGAAGGAGAAAGTGCTGGCCTGGTTCTCTCCAGCCCCTGAGTGCCCCTGGTCACCTTGCCCCTTGATTATGGACTTGGGCCCCATCGGCCCCAGCTCCCAGTTACCACAACTCAGGCAGCTGGCGCGGGCTCTGGACTGCCCGGCACCAGCCCCACCCAGGGAGGAACGCACCCCTCCTAGGGAGCCGCTTTCAACTTTTTTAGAAAAGATGATCTCCACTTCTTTCCAGCCAAGATGTTTAGTAAATATTTTTAGTACGGCACTTAGTAGACAACTTTCTAAGTGTGCTTTCTTGCCACAAAAGTGTCCTGGCAGGAGCCCCTTCTTTTTAAGACATCAGGAAGCCAGAAAGACCCTTTGAGTCCAGAGTATTTTGTAGCTCAACATAGCAAGACTGCCCCCCAGGAGCCCAGGGCCCACACAGAAAGGACAGGGAGGGGTCACTGCCCCTCCAGGTTGTCTCTGGAGCTATAGCCACCGTGGGGGAGGGCACTGAGGGGCCCCCATGATTTGAGGGCAACCTAGCCTTGGCCATCCAGGGGCTGCTCCCCAGCCCCAAAGAGGCCAGGAAAGGCTGGGGGCAGGGCCTGCAGGTGCTGCTCACCCCAGAACCAGGCCCCAAATCAGCAATAAGAACAAACCCTCAGCTCAGCCTGGGTGTTGCCCTGGGCCCCAGAGACCTAGCATCTGGCCTTGGCTTCAGGCACCTCTGGGGTGCCCCATCTCAGCACCCCTGAACCCTTTATCTGCCTGATTTATATATATAATATATAAATATATATAAAATAGCTATTTTGCTTAAATTTCTATGGTATATGGAAATGAAAAAATGATGAAGACAGGGCTTCATCCTGTCTGAGTTTGGCCCTCCTGTCAGCTGCGCCCTGCCCTCTCCTTGGATCCCCTTCCAGTGGCTTCTGCCAACAGTGGGGGGACTGGGCCACTGTGGCCACTGTCCCAGCCCTCAGTACCCCCACTCCAACCCTTCCCACTTCAGTTTTGTCCTGAAAATCCACCACAGGGTTTTTCTTTCTACTCCAGGACTGGTTTTGTTTTTATAAGGAAAAAACGTGAAAACACCACCTTGTGAAATGCCTTAGGGTGCCCACTCCAGAGAGTCAGGGCGGCAGGCAGCCCACCAGGCCTGCAGCAGAGCTGTACACTGTACCTCTTCTCAACACTGTTTGTTGTGAGCGCCTTCTGACCAGTAATAAAAACTTTGGATTTGGCGTTTTCCATGGCCCTGTCCCTGAATCTGTGACTGGGTGGAGCAGGCTGATACAAGAGCGCGCGTGACAGCCCACATGGTGGCATCGGGGAAGAGCATGGGGCTTTACTCTGCCCATTCTGAGCAGGCAGCGGGACGTCTGTCTGGATGGGAGGGGTGGGGGTGGAACACCTAGTGGGATGGGGTCTGGGCCAGGAAGGGCTTTTTTAGAAAAATGTGTAAGGGCTGAGTCAGCATCTAGGGATGGGGTCATGGCTTTGCCCGACTCTGTCTGGAGCAAAGCTAAGGTCCTACCACTCTCTGCAAGGGAAGGCCCACCCTGGTGAATTACACAGTTGCTTGACAATGGTGACCTAGGGCTTCTGTTGCCCAGGTTGCCAAGCAATCCAGATCACTAGTTACCAGGACTAGGAAGCTGATCTGGCCTAGTGGGTCTTCTTCCCACTACTACTGCTTCCAGGTGAGGGGATGGAGTGAAACAGGGCACCACAGGGACATCAGAGCCAACCTCTAACCATCTGTCCTGACGCCTGGGTGCTGTGGGATCCAAGGCTGCACTGCTTCCTCCCCAGGGTTTTGCTTGCCCATGTGGGTGGAGGCGAGCACTGGTGAGACCCGGCAGAGGGGCTGGCAGGGCAGCTCTCACTGGATGGAGGGGTGGAGATAGGGGTGAGGAGGCAACCCCAGGATGGACCTTTCCTGGGGGCAGCGGAGGGGGTCTGCCAGGGCAGGGGATGAGCTGCATGGGCAAAGGCCAGTCCCCTGAGGCAAACTGAGGAATCAGAGATCCTGGAGTGGAGCCAGACAGAACTCCGAACAGGGAGTAACACCAGGTTTACATTCTAGAAGCCACTCTGTCCAGCACGACATAAGAGCCTCCTGCACTCGGTCTGTCCACCAGCCGTCACTGAATGGAAAGTCTAACAGATTCTACAATGTGAAACATAAGAAGCCTCAGAATACAGCCAACAAAAAGATGCAAAAGGGCCTCTATAGATAAACCTTAAAGCTTTACCGAATGACAGAGAAGACTTGAGTTCACAGGAAAAATGCCATTTTCACGGATGGGCAAACTCAATTATATTCATTCTTCCCAAACCTACAAATTCAACATGGTCCAAGTCAAAATTCCACCAATATTTTTCAAAAACATGACAAGCTGAATGTGAAATTTATAGGAGAGAGTAACTGCACATGAAGTAGCTAAGGCGATTCTTAAAAAGAACAAGACGGGGAGGTGCAGGGTGGACAGTGTGGACTTGACCTGCAGGTACCCAAACACACTAGAAAATTACCGACAGACAGCTTCCTTTCCTCCACTGCACTCCGGCACCTTCCGGCCACCATGTGTTTTATTTGGTAACTGTCTGCCTCCAGGACCCCCAATGGACTGTGAGCTTCATGAGAGTAGTAATCTTGTCTAGTTTATACATTGTAGCACCCCCAGTGCCTGGCATTTAGTAGGTGCTCCTTAAAATCGGTATTGAGTGAATTAATTTCAGGCCAGGAAACCCAGCTAGAGAAAAGATTCAGGGGGATACCCCTGGGGCAGCTGGGGAGTGTGGCTGTGGCCTCAAATTGTGAGCAGGCCTCAGGGACAGAACTGGGAAGAGCTGAACCTAGGGACCCAGGAAACTCCTGCTTTCCCCAGACTCCAGAGGCCAAATCATTGCTCTTGACAGACTGTCAGGGAGGAGGCCTATGGCTCCCTCCTCTCCGGGGCTGGGTGGGGCTCAGCATGAGAGGGTGGAGAGGAGAGGACACGGAAGAGAAAAATGTCAAAGCACTACACAGAGAATAGAACCAGAGACGGTACGTTGTCTTTTTATGATGCTAGCCAGCATAACTTTAACAACAAACACCTGATAAAGACTGCACTATATAGTTCAATCTCAAGAACAGAATTTTCATATATCCAAATATGACAATAACAGAACCCAGCCACAATAAAAAAATAGACACTCCAAATTGGTAAACCTATGCCCAAGTTGGGTTTACCACAGAAATGCCAAGATGCTTTTCATTGAAAATCATTGTATCAACCAGCAGTTCAAGGAAGACTTCTCTTTCTGGCAATATGGTACCCTAGGTGCCTGAAAAATCGAAAACTAGACATGCTGGATAAAATTTTAAAACACCTTAAATGTATCCATGAGCTAGAAAGAATGTAACAAATACTCAGGTCAGAAGTCACAAGGGTGTAGAAACCTGAAGAGAAAGAGCTCTGAAGCCTGCTTCTCTCCCACAGCCATTTACAGAGCCCAGTGGGCCAAGAAGTAGGCTTCACTGCCTCAAATGACCATCCCAAAGTAGGGCATCCGAAAGGATGTCCTGTAGAAACCTGGGTCTCCAGAAAGCTAAACCTTCAATATAATGGTGAATCAAAAATAAAATACAGGGAAAATTGCTTGTTTTAATAAATGTTAGCCCTAAACAGAGCAGGAAAAAAAATCCCCTAAGAATTTGTAACCAGGAGTGGGCCCTCACTTGGTTTTGCAGTCTAATTACATACTACCTGGATGACCCAATAAAACTTCTAGCACAGAATACAGCATGCTCCCAAATGCAGTGTCACCAGTCACATGAGAGAAGCAAAAAAAGTCCTGTGGAGGATCTTCCCATCATGCCAGGCACGTGAAGTTGCAAGAAAAATGAGCAGTTCACAGTATACTATCTCTAAACACATGGACTCAACACACAAGCTGGCCCAGGGACAGACAGGGGCTAACTGAACTAACAGCAGAGTAAGACAAAAGACTCCAACATATAGTTATACAGAATATAAAATAAAAATTATCAGAATATAAAATAAGCACACTAAATATATTTCTAGAAACAGAAAAGTAGCTTAAAAATAAATATTTAAAAAAATACTAAAGAAATTCCAGAAATTGGGAAAAATCACTAAAAATAATAGCTTTGTAACAGGTTACACAATGAAGAGAGTGACATGGAAGTGAAATCTGAAGAAAGTACCCAAAATGCAACACAGACACAAAGAGGGGCACAAATATGAAAGAGAAGTTAGAGACACGGAGGATAAAGTGAGAACTTCCTACGTGTGTCTGATCAGTCTTTTGTCAAGGAGCAGGAACAATCTTTGAAGAGTTAATGGCTAAAAAATTTCTGACAGCTGGTAAGAAACACCAACACACAGAGTGAATCCTAATCAGGGTAGATAAAAAGACATCCGCAGCTAAATACGATGTAGTGAAATTGCAAGGCCCTTAAAATGCCAAAATACCAAAACCTTAAAAGAAGCCAGATTAGGGAAGAAAAAAAGATCCAAAATTACCTTCAAAGAGCATCAAACTGAGAGCTGGCCTCCAGAGAAAGGGGACAATGAAGAGTTATCTCCAAAGTAGAGGAGAAAAATATTAGCATTCCCAGTGAAAATACCTTTCAGGAACCAAAGGAAAATAAAAACATTAGTAAAAACTTAGTGAAACAATATTAATAGTGTCTTGTACAGTTAGACTTTGATGAATTAAACATTATGTAAAACATCTCAAAGTAATTACTAAAGGAATACGAATGCTAAATTTCCAAAACAGAGGAAAAATATTTATGTGGAGGAGAAAGTTTGTATCTAAAAGAACACATGAAAGGAATGCAGTTAAGGTGGAATAAAAATTACAAAGAGTACAGAAGCAAATCAACAATCAATGCATCAATAACCACACAGAATTTAAGTGTTTCAGATAAAAACAATATCTGGAGTAAAAACATAATCCAACTATAGGCTATTGACAAGAATACACATAAAACATAAATACAGGAGACTTCCGGCCAAGATGGAGGCATAGGTAGATGCACTGTGCCTCCTCGCACAACCAAGATAGGGACAACAACAATATAGAAACAAAATAACAACCAGAACTGACAGAAAATTGAAGTGTATGGAAGTCAGACACCCAAGGATTTAAAAATAGACACATTCATCCAGACCAGTAGGAGGGGCGGAGTCGGACCGGAGGAGGGACGCAGAGCAGAGACCTGAGCAACTGGGGTGGGGCGCAAGTCGGCAGCAGGCAGACCCTGGGTGCACAAGCAGTGGTGGCTGGTGGGCCCCAGCCAGGGGGTGGCGACTGTCAGACCCAGAGAGGCGGCCATTGTGAAGCAAGGCACTGTGCCCAACTCAGGGTCCCAGCACCGGGAAATAGAGCTTTGGGTCACTGACTGAAAAGGAAAGTCCCGTGGGGTGCACAGGCCCACCCACACGGGAATTGGTGCCAGAGGGGCCCCAGTTAGCTTGCGAAAAGCAGCGGAAGGGTCTGAGGTCCTACAGATAGCAGAGCAGGCGCCATTGTTCCTTCTTGGACCCCTCCCCCACATACGGCATCACAACCCAGCAACTGGGGTGCCCCGCCCAGGTGAACTCCTAAAGCCCCGCCCCTCACTACAGGAGCTCAACAAGACCAAAAAAAAAAAAAAAAAAAACCCCAGCAAAATCTCAAACAGAAGAAGATTTGAAAGCCCCAGGTCCCATCCTTTTAAGCGACCAAGAGATAGCCAACCTATCAGATGCACAGTTCAAAGCACTGGTGATCAGGAAGCTCACAGAATTGGTTGATTTTGGTCGCAAACTAGATGAAAAAATGCAGGTTACAACAAGTTTAATGAAGAAAAATGCACAGGGAACCAATAGTGATGGAACAAAAGATGGGTCTCACATCATTGGAGTGGAACAGAAGGAAGAAAAAATATACAACCAGAAAAGAATGAACAAATAAGAATTCAAAAAACTGAGGAGAGGCTTAGGAACCTCCAGGACATCTTGAAACGTTCCAACATCCGAATTATAGGGGTACCAGAAGAAGAGGAAAAACAACAAG
>CM052546.1:52488132-52557732 GCA_028533065.1 Trachops cirrhosus | reverse complement strand
AAAAAATATGTACAGTAAAATGACAGCAAACTCACAATTATTAACAACCACACCTAAAACAAAAGCAAAAACAAATTAAGCAAACAACTAGAACAGAAACAGAACCACAGAAATGGAGATCACATGGAGGGTTAGCAACAGGGGAGTGGGAGGAGAATAGAGGGGGAAAAGGTACAGAGAATAAGTAGCATAGATGGTAGAAAATAGACAGGGGGAGGGCAAGAATAGTATGGGAAATGTAGAAGCTAAAGAACTTATCACACATGGACATGAACTAAAAGGGGGGAATATGGGTGGGAGAGGGTGTACAGGGTGGAGGGGAATGAAGGGGGAAAAATGGAACAACTGTAGTAGCATAATCAATAAAATATATTAAAAATATTTAGTAAAGTGGCAAGATACAAAATTAGTACTCAGAAATTGGTTGCGTTTTTATATACCAAATAATGAACTATCAGAAAAAGAAATTAAGAAAACAATCCCATTTACAATTGCATCAAAAAATAAGTAAAATACCTAGAAATACATTTAACCAAGGGGTTAAAGACCTCTACTCAGAAAATTACAAGACATTGATGAAAGAATCAAAGATATCAATAAATGGAAGCATATACCATGCTCACAGATAAGAAGAACTAACATCATTAAAATGTCCATACTACCCAAAACAATCTATAGATTAAATACAATTCCTATCAAAATACCAATGGCATTTTTCACAGAATTAGAATAATCCAAAAATGTATATGGAAGCCGAAGAGACCCCAAATAGCCAAAGCAATCTTGAGAAAGATGAACAAAGCTGGAGGTGTCACACTACCTGATATTAAACTATACTACAAGGCTATAATAATCCAAATGGCATAATATTGGCATAAAAACAGACACACAGATTAATGGCACAGAACAGAGAGCTCAGAAATAAATTCATGCCTATTTGGTCAGTTAATCTATGACAAAGGAGGCAGGAATATACAATGAGATAAAGATAGTCTATTCAATAAATGGTGTCAGGAAACCTGGACAGTTACGTGCAAAAATCAAAACCAGACCACCTTCTTATACCACCATATACAAGAATAAATTCAAGATGGATTAGAGACTTAAATGTTAGACTTGAAACCATAAAACTCCTAGAAGAAAACATAGGCAGTAAACTCTCTCACATAGCTCTTAGTAATATTTTTGTTGATATATCTCTTTGGACAAGGGGGATAAAAGGAAAAAAATAAACAAATGGGACGATATCTAACTGAAAAGTTTTTGCATAGCAATAGAAACCATCAACAAAACAAAAAACAACCTACTGAATGGGAGAAGATATTCACCAATGATAAGCCTGGTAAGATGTTAATATCTAAAAATTTATAAAGAATTCATACAACTTAACATCAAAAACAAAAACAAACCCCAAACAGATTTTAATCCAATTAAAAAATGGGTAGAGGGCCTGAACAGACATTTCTCCAAAGAGAACACACAGATGACCAATAGACCTATGAACAGATGCTCAAAATCACTAATCATCAGAGAAATGCTAATTAAAACCACAATGAGCTATCACCTCACACCTGTCAGAATGGCTATCAAATCCACAAACAGCAAGTGTTGATGAATATGTGGAGAAAAGGGAACACTTGTGTGCTGTTCGTAGGACTGCAAATCGGTGCAACCACTATGGAAAACAATAATGGAAGTTCCTCAAAAAATTAAAAATTGAACTACCTTAGGAACCAGAAATTCCACTTCTGGATATTTATCTTAAGAAATCCAAAACACAAATTCAAAAAGATATATATATATGTGCATCCTTATGTTCACTGAGGCATTATTTATAATAGTCAATATATGGAAGCAACCTAAGTTCCTATTAATAGACAACTGGATAAAAAAGAGGTGTTACATATATACTGTGTTGGCCAAAAAAGCCTGTTTAGGTTTTTTCCATAAAATAAATCACATTTTTCATTTTCACCAATAACTTTACTGATCTGGATATTTTGAGTATGTCAGCTATCTCCCACTATTGGCTTCTAGTGGGTAGAGGCCAGGGGTGCTGCTAAACATCTTCCAGTGCGTAAGACCGCCCACAGCACAGAATTATTTGGCCAAAATGTCAATGAGACCAGGACACTTCACAAACCACTTTTGACACATTCAATCAGTCACAGCACTTTCTCCATACAAACACTGCACAAATCTTTTATTGCATTTTTATTGACTTTTATTGCATCTTTCAGTTGTTTTTACTTTTCTTAAAATAATTAAAGCATAATTTGCCAAAATGTTGCAGATTTTCTTCCATCTTCAATATTAAAATAGCTACACAAAAATTAACCAATTTTGATAATTTTTAAAATGCTGATATGACAGCTGTCACCATATAATCTAACACAATTGTTTCAAGAGACTTTAAAGACAACTAAGCACTACTAGAGCCATACAAAAGAAAGTAATGGACTTTTTGGTCACCAATACAATGGAATATTACTCAGCCATAAAAAAATAATGAAATCTTAACATGTGAGACATGGATGGACTTAAGAGGGTATTGTGCTAAGTGAAATAAGTCAGTCAGAAAAAGACAAATACCATATAATTACACTTATATGTGGAATCTGAAGAACAAAATAAGCAAAACAGAAACAGATTCATAGAAGAACAAACTAACGGTTGCAAGGAGGGTTGGGGGGCTGGTTGAAAATGTTGAAGGGATTAAGAAGTATAAATTGCAGTTATAAAACAGTCACAGAGATGTCAAGTATGGCATAAGGAATATAGTTACTAATATTGTAATAACTATATATGGTGCCAGGTGCGTACTAAACATATGGGGGGTATCACTTCATAAATTATATAAATGTCTAACCGCTATGCTGTACACATGAAGCTGATACAAAATAATATTGTCAACTGTAATTGAAAAATAAAAATAAATTTTTAAAAAACAGAAGGAAACTACTTCCACACTTTGAAGGCCGTTTGCCAAAACCAACAGCTGACATTCTGCTCAATTATTAACGTGATTTCTATTCACATCACATGTGGACTTCAATCTACATTAGAAACAAGACAGGGATGATTACTCAACATTGTTTCAGAGTTCTAACTAAAGCAAACTAGCAATTAACTTGGTATACTGGCAAAGCAACACATTGTGCCTATAAAACACAGGTTTATTTCTTAAACTACCAGAGTTAATAAAATAGAAAATAGATTGTATTAAATCATTAGTTTTTCTCTATATTAAAATCAGGAATAGAGATGGGAAAAAATATCCCATTCACAATAACAAAAACCATAAAATACTAGGAATAGTTACAGAACCCATATAAAGTATAAAATCATATTGGAGAACCTAAAAGAAGTCTAACAAATGGAAACCATTTTTTATCATCTGGAGAGCTTTTAGGATCATAAAAATGTCAAGTCCCCCAAAACTTACATCTAAATTTAATATAATTATTTAAATCCCAATAGAATTTTTGGTTTGGGCAAGAATGGGAAAGAATTAAATAAACTGATTTTAAATTTCATGTGAAAGAACAAATTCTAAGAATACCCTAGAAAAGTATCTTAAAAACAAAAATAGGGGGATTGACCCATCTAGATACTGACGATGTCCAAAATTCTAGTTTCAGGTAGGATCTCACCCCTCACATAAGAATTGCCCATCCAACTAACAACAGGATGTCTGTCTCTCCATTGGCCTGTCTAAGGGGTATCTTAAACCCAACAGATCCAAAAATCAAACAGCGGAATATAAATAATGACCAAGGTAGCTCATTTAATAAATGAAGCTGGCATAAGTGAATTTCCATCTGGGAAAACATACCAAACAAAACAAAAAACAAAGCTTGACTCCTGCTTTTCCCACTTACACTGATATATGCTCTACAAGGAGTGGGGGTCGAAACAAAAACTTAAAAACATTGCAACAAAATGTAAGAGAATGCTACAGGGTGGGGTAGGGGTGGCAAGACATTTTAAATCATGATAGGAAACCCCCCAAACCTAAAAATGTTTACCTTTCAAAACACACCACACCCCAAGCCAAGGACAAATTAGTAGAAAAGGAGCCAACGTTGTGAAACAAAGAGGCCGCAAGTGCAGAGAGGGGTCAACAGGCTATATGCAGACTGGACCTTCAAGGAAACTTACCTGGAGATGTCTCTTTTACAAGGTAAAGCATGCAGCTTCCTTTCCAAGTCTTCCATCCTGCAGATATGAACGCACCACACCTTAAGACATCCTTTTTTTTTTAAATGTTTTCTGTAGTGACCAAAAAAATTTGGAAAACAATCCAGGTAAAAGGTATCATCTGTGCTCCATGTTAATATGCAGACGGCAGAGGAAAAAATTACCCATTTTTCTGCTTGGTGTCTGAGCCAGCAATTGGGTCTGCAAAGCCTTCCACTCGCCCTGGGATGTGAGGACACCCTCATGGTCGCTGCCCGCAGGCTGGCCCTGGCGTCAAGTCATACTCCATGGGGCGCTGGGACCCGACGTCAGGTCCTGCTGTCTGCCTCTCACACCGAGTCTGCTCACGTCGCTCTCCCAGCACCTCCGGGACGTGCAGGGGCGTGGACGCCAGCCCACCAAACACTCGCCACGTGGGCAGGCGCCCACAGCTTCCAAGGCGCACGCACAGGACGCAGCTGCACGTGCGGAGTAGGCACACTACGCAGGCGCTGTTGCGCACCGGTCTGGAGGGTCTAAAGAAGCGGTGTAGGTGTAGGTCCCTGGAGACCGCAGGCACTGGGGGTACCGAGAGGGCTAGCCCCAATACAACTGAGCATTGGATGCCCCCCAAAACCTCTGGAGAGATGACTGGATGCTGGTCGTGCCCTAACTGCCAGGTGAGAGATTGAAGCCAGCCCTCAGGCTCATGTTGTATTATAATTTAGCATGATGAACTCAAAACTCACTTCCTTCTGACAAATATGGCTCACCTCCCACCGCCGCATCCCAAACCCGGCCATTAACAACAGATTGGTTTAAATGGTGGGGCACTGGGGAGGGGAGTAAGAGTCCAGAGTTTCAATAGACAAAAATAGTAATGGGGAAAGAGGGACAAATTCTAAATGGTGGGTTAGAGCTGGCCGTAGTTTCCCAAGAAACTTGCAGTTGTTCAGGCAGGAAGTGGTTCCAAAGAATCTCACAGAGGTATCTTACCAGAGTGGGCAAGAAAGGAGGGAATGTGTCCTTCAGATCCTTCCCCTCTCATTGATCCCAGTTTGCCCGGGTGCTAGGTAGGATCTCCCTATCCTCCAGGCCTTGGCTGGCAGCTGCTGAGCATGTCAGAGCCCCAGAAGTACCACCTGAGGTGCAGACCCAGAGGCAGCTGGGTGAAAGCTGCACTCACCTCACCCTTAGGGGATACTGAAACTGACCAAATGGTTAAAAGGCCATGAGGATGGACCTGGCTCAGTAGTTCAGTTGGTTGGAGCATTGTCCTGTAAACCAAAAGGTTGAGAGTTTGATCCCTGGTTGGGGCACGTAGAGGAGGCAACCAGTCGATGTTTCTCTCTCCCCCCACCTCCACCCCACCTTCCTCTCTCTAAAATCATATCGTCAGGTGAGGATTTTAAAAAAAGGCCACAAGGATAGCCATGGGGTTGAGGAAGCAGTGGAAGACCTACAGGTAGCAGATGGAGACCAATGCATCTTGGATATAAAGATTGCGGGGTAGGGCAGCAAGGGGCTGTGGGCCACTATTCCAACTTCAATCACACCAAGTCCAGATGATTGGCAATTTATATGGACCTCTGGATAAATTTCCAGTGAACTGGCCCTGTGACTAAATAAGCTGGGAAACCTGTATTATCATCTGATTCCTTTATTTAAAGGAGTAATGGGAAACCAGGTGGGCAGTGATTTGTCTGAAGCCTTGGGAGTTCAAAGGAAGGTTGGTTTTACAGCAGCACCTACCAGGAGCCCTAACTGGGTCTGGCACATTCGAAGTTACCAGAAGAAAATAGCCAGACTGAAAAACAGGCTTGGCCAGGAAGGGTGGGGCTGGGCCAGGCTTGGTCAGGAAGTGGGGCAGAGTGGAAGAGGGGATAGGGGGGATAAATGGTAATGGGAAAAATTTGAAAACAAAACAGGCCTATTAACATTTTGGCTTATTGTTAAACGGGGTGTGCCTTGCAAGCCAGACCCTTCATCCAGTCTGTTTTGCTTACTGTAGAGACCGTGCCCCCAGCAATGCTGAGAATGGGCAGAGGACAGTCTGAGGTTTCAGACGCCAAGGTGGAGAAAGCATGTTGCTTGGGAAGGAACTCTGCCTCCGGCAGCCTTGCTGTTAAAACTCTCATGGAACCAAGAGCAATGTAGCCCCTTGGTTCCAAAGGAGGCCTCAAAGCTTCCATCTCTAACAAAGGCAGAACCTGGAATTCTGAGGATGTTTTAGGCACCTTGGTGACTGCCAACAAATCCCTGACAGCCTGGGCCAGCTGCAGAACCACCTTCCAACAGGGACAAGTAGCCAGTGGAGGCACCCCCTACTTAGACAAAACCTTGTGTTCTATGTAAATGGCAAGTAAGTTTGAGCTTCATCAGACTTAAATACTTATGGGTCCTAGAACTGTGAACTCTTGGCTAACACTGCTTGAACTACAGGTTTGAGTCATGTCGACAGGGAACTGGACCCAAAAGGAGCCAGAAAGCACTGTCATTCAGATGGATTATTTCTCAGCCTGTTACTAGCCTATGCCTTCCTCTGGTAAACCTTGTCCTCACCTGGTAATAAACAGTATTAATCCTAAAGTGGAGTTTTTAACCCTAAATCCATGGGACTCTTAGGGGTGGAGGGGGGTCATGTAAGGTAGACATTATCCTGAGACATTTGCCCCTTGTTTTTCATGTTTTTTGTAACTCTTTTGTAGAGTCCCTAATGAAGATTCAGAATTACAGCCTGTACCAGAAGAGAAATACAACTGGCCAATGAAGAGATTCCATCTCATTTAAATTAGTTCAAACCAACTCAAAAATCCTTCACTTTTCACCTTTCAGACTAGTAAAGAGACTGCATGCTGCCAAGTGGGTGGGGGAAAATACATTGTTGGTAGGAGTTGAAATTGTCTTCTGGAATGTATCTTAGACTTTTAATATATCCACCATCTGACAGCCACTTCTCTTTGAAATTTACCCTATATACAGATGAGTTAATGAATATATATACACACATTCATCATGGCATTTTTCTTAAATGTTAAAAATTGAAATGTTTATAAATAGGGGACTGTCAAATAACAGTACATCCGAGTCACTGAAGTGCTATGTGGTTGTTCAGAATAACACAGATCCATATGGGCTATTCTGAAACAAGTCCCAAGATGCACTAAGTGGGAAACAGAACAGAATGGGTCTATATTTCTGTGCTCAGGATGGATACTGTCTCCAGGAAGATGGGGATCAGGGAAGAAGGAAACCTTGCTTTTCATGATCCAGCCTTTTGTACTGTTAGAACTTTTACCATGTGTGTCACTTAAAAAAAAGACTAAAGAAAAACCCACATCCCTCCCACTGCTTAACAAGGGTTACTACACTCATTCACCTGTTTGTTGTCTTAAACTAAGTAGGGACCTTTCTGGCACAGACCAGCCAGACCACCTCCCTCCTCCCAAGCAGGTCAACTATTCCAAGACCAAGCAAAGGAAGGGACCTCTGCATTTTATCTTCCTACCAAGAAAAGGCAGGAACTCTCCTGGGAAACAGGCTGCAGTCAGGTAAAACATTAAAGAAATTCAGTATTTCAGTTTCTGTGGGTGTTGAGGATGAAGACAGAAAAATGAAGATGGTAGAACTTGAAGACAGTTTAAAGGTGTCATGGTGGAAAGAATGAAGAGGAGGAAAGTGCTGGATTTTACTAAGAGAAGAAAACAGACTGAGTTCAGGAGTCTCACCAGTAAAAGTTTATAGTATTGCATTTTGATTACAGACGTGTAAATAAAAAACTTGAATATTACCCTCTGGTAAAAGTGCAGAACCAACTTCCTTTTAGATTAAAACAGGTTTGGGGACAAGAATGGACCACATGCTGCCTGGGATGGAGAGAGCTGGACAGGGGAGGAATCACAAGCTCAAGACATCCCAAGACACTCAACCTCCCAGAGGAAGCCCAGGTCGGTCTCAGTGGTATTTCCCCCAAACAACCCTCTCTCAAGGATGTAGTTTGGGGAAGTCCAAAACCCACATGCCATACATGCCTCTGGCCATGTGCACAAGTGGATAAAGACTCCTGATTCCAGTGTGGCCTGCTTCCCTCTCCAGTGCTTCGTCTTATGCAGACCTCATAGGGCAGCATATGGGCCACTGCTGACATGGGGTGGGTACATGCTGGTTTGAACCAGAGACCAGTGGTACAAGGCCTTCAGAAAACCCAAAGTCCCCAAATAAAAGAGAGGAAAGAGGAGAGTTGGAGGAAAAATCAAACCAGAACTTTTCCAATAGCTATTAAAACAACTCTTGCCTTTGTATTTGACCCTGAGAAGTTGCTTGAGGGACACAGCTGTATGAGGCTGTGACTGACAGCAGGAAAGGCATGGTATGCCTCTGGAGAACCTGGGGCCCACCTCCTGCACCTGTGGGTGAGTGTGGCTGAGAGATTCCCTTCTGTCAGCCCCACAGCAGGGACCCTGACTGGGTATGGTGGTGCAGGGCAGAGAGGAAGCAGTAAAAGAGAAAGCAACAGGCCCTCTAGACCCTGCCACGCCACGGATGGAGGCCGCCATCACATCAGTACCAGGGGCTCTATCACACACAGTCCCTTCCTAAAACAAATCTTTGTAATTCAAACATTTGGTGTAATACCCAGGTCAACAGTCTAACCAGTGTCAGATCCAACTACTCTTCAACCTCAAGTTATTGAGGCAGGAAACTTCACTGTCAATGCTTAAACTGAGGAAATCACTCCAGCAGTGAGAACTTGGGTGGTAGATGCCAAAGTTGAACAAGAGGATCTTTTTTCTCCAAGCTATTTAAAGCCCCTAATCTGAGATAGGAGCCACTCAGTACCAAGCCTCCTCCTGACCCATAACCCCTTGGGTGCCCCCTGGGTCAGAACCCCTAGGGGAGGCATTATACCAAGGGGCTCTCTCCCTCCCCTATCCCTCAGATCCCAACATTATTCATCATCTAGGAGAGAAACCAACCCTGCCCATAGAGCCTCTCCAACTTATGGATGGTGCTGGACTTGCCACATCTTGAGGAGCCAGGAACTGAGAGGAGCTGCTCAAGCTTGACATTCTGGCTCTTTGTCCTTTGCCCCAGAGCCACAAAAAAAAAAAAAATAAAAAAAATAAGGATAGTCGCACAGCAGGCACAGCATCTTGTTTCTTTTAAAAAATAAATATTTATAAACTTAGGGAGGAAGATTTAAAGAATCAGAGTATTTTTCCCTCCAAAAAGCACAAACGTCCCATGTGTGTCAAACTAAGTCCACCAACCCATTAATGAAACAGCTCCTCCCACCCCCACCCGAGAGCTGTGCCTTGAGGAGCAAGGGAGCTGATCTCTGGCTCCGAGCCCCTTAGTCCCCCTTGGTGATCAGGTCCTCGATGTAGGCATCCAGCTCATCATCGGTATTGATGTCAATGTCCTGAAACAGAGCAGCACAGTCAGCTGGGGATCATAAGGTGGTAGAAGGCCTGCCTCCCCCACCCTTCTTGCAGCCTGTGGGGTCTGAGCCCAGAGCTCCCTCCTCTCCTCCCTCCACTCCTTCCTGCCCCCAGCTGTTAGCCCTGTCCCATCACGATCAGCCCTTCCCACCCCAATCCTCTGTGCACAGATGACGCCCAGATTTTCTGCTTCTGTCCTGACTCCACCCCAAGTTCCAGCTTGCCTTAGAGGTGTCACATGTTCTCAGACTCAATACATCCAAAACAACACAGGTAGACCACCCTATCCCAAGTTGTTCCCATCTCAGTACAGGCCACGACCTTCCCTCTGCCCACAGGCTCAAGACAGACCACAAGTATCACCCTTGTTTCCTCCCTTTCCCTCATATTACAGATCTACCCACTTCCCACCCTCCTCACTGTCACCATCCAAGGTTAAGGCCACCAGAATCTCTCACCCAGACAAATGTGGGAACCTCACTGGAGTCCCGGGTTCTAACCTCTGCCCCCTCCAGGCCCTCCTACAACCAACCAGAGTAAGTGTCTTAAGATTGTAAACTGGATGATGCCACACCCCTCCAGGGACTTCTCATCTCCTCTAGACCCCACCACTTCTCCCACAGCCCACAGCTCCCTGCTTTAGGTCCAGAGTCCTGCTCTTCTCTCGGCCAGAAGCACCCACACTCACTCTTGCACGATCGGTTCCACTCCCAGCTCAAATACCTCCTCAGACCACCCCAGAGCATCTTAGTAAAGTGGCCTCCCCTTTTCCAGTCTCTCATTCTATCTACTTCATGGTGGCACTTCCCACCATCAATAATTCTATCTCCTTGACTGAAGTGTCAGGCTATGAGAACAGGGACTGTCTCTCGCCTGTCTGGTTCACTGGGTATCCACAGGACAGGCACAGAGCAGGCCCTTAGTGTTTACTGCCTGAAGGAAGGACTGAGACCCTCCAGGGCACTCCCCATTCGGGGGCCACCCGATCCCATCTGGGCGTCATCTGGAAAAGTGAGAACTTCTATTTTATGGCTTGAAGGATTCTCAAACCAGGTTGTACTTCAAAATGTCTAAAACAAGGGCAAAAGTCTGATACCGTGGGTCTGGCTGGGATGAGGCCCAGGCAGCCGCACCACCTCCAGCCCGCCTGGTCAGGATGCTGTGCAGCCAAGGTTGGAACCACAGATTCCTGTGAGTGGGGAGAAGGGAGCGAGAGGTGCCCAAGCCCCCTCCCTTAGAGACCAGGTGGTCCAGCTGCAATGAGAGGGCTGCCTGGCTCACCTCCTGCACCTTTTGCAGGAGCGCCACGATGTTGGTCCTCAGCTTCTGCAGCTTCTCCTCTGTTTCACGGAGCTTTCTCTCAGAGGCACGCAGGCTTTCCTCAGAAGCCTTGGCCCGCGAGTCAGCGCGACTCTGGTAGGAATGGCACAGATTCTGGAGCCCCACTTCATACTGCCTGAAGTATTCTTTCTGTCAGAGGGAAGCCAGAGGGTTGCTGCATGAGTCTTACCAACTCTAGCATTTATTTACTTCTCTGATGACATATGAGCTACCTAGTGCTGGGTAGCTTCTGACTGCTGTCTTTAAAAAGTGTTACTCCAAGTATTTAACTGGGTCATTCACCTTACAATCAAGAATGTTATCTCATTAAACCAAGATGGCAAAAGAAACTTCAAATTCTACACAAAAAATTACTTTGGCAGCACAAAATAAATGTTCAAACTTGCTCCAAAGTATTAAAATTCAGTATACAATGTCTTGAATCTGGGATTTGGACTGGTTTTTTTTTTTAAGTAATTATTTATGTCTTTTTTAAAGTAATAAAAATTTTATTTTAAAGGAACTATAAATTCGCAGTTTTATATACATAAGTGTTTTTTAAGATTTTATTTACTTTTAGAGAGGAAGGAAAGGAGAAAGAAGGGAGAGAATCATCAATGTGTGGTTGCCTCTCACACACCCCCTCCTAGGGACCTGGCTCACAACCCAGGCATGTACCCTGACTGGGAATCGAACCCACAGCCCTTTGGTTCACAGGCCCACACTCAATCCACTGAGCTACACCCGCCAGGCTATATATATATATAATTTGCAGGATCCCTGTGGACTTTATGCAACTCCTGGTCCAGCATGGTGGGAAAAAACATGATCATTCAGTCTGACAACGACATAATGAACACTAGACTCTGTTGTGTCCCTAACATTAGAAAAATTAAAGTTTGAGTTATTTTAGACACTACAGTCAGGAGGGCATCAAGTTGATGCATTGGTGATACGCCTCCTTTAAGAAGAATAAGCTAACAGACTACTTTAAGCTCAGAAACTCCTGCTGATCATATTTCAGTTTGAACTGTTGAGCCCACTGCAGAGATCCCACTGCACCCAGGCTTTGCCTTGAGTTTGGCAACAACTTTAAGCTAAAGCAGATTTAAATCCAGGCTCTGTCTCAATAGACTCTTCACCTCTTGGAGGCTTAGTGTCGCCTCCTACCCTCATTTCTTTTTTTAAAGTGGAATGGAGATAAAACCCCATATTTTTCTCTCTGAAAAAGCTTATCAAAAACTTAACTGCCAAATGAGGGCCTGGCATCTTGAATATACAATCCTGCAGTTTCAATTCCATTTCCCTTCTCTAGAAAAACCACCCTAGAAAACTTAGCTATTCCTACCATAAACACATCCCAATTGATGTGGATGACTCCGAGATCCCTAACTCTAGCCCAACCTTCCTGCCCCCAAGTAATAGCCCCCATTCTACACCTGCCCAATGGCCATAATCAGAAATTTAGTGCCAGTACTTCCAGCCCAACACAATTAAATTTCAACTAACCATCTTTCTCTGATGAAAACCCTGTTTTCTCTCCCAGTTAATAGCTTTGTCATAAACCTTCAATTCCCTCAGGCTTGAGTCACAAGGAGGCATGCAACCTCTGCCTCCTCCCCCATCACTTGCCTACAGTGAAAGACCAGTCTAATGATATCTGACATGGCCCTTTCACCTTCTGGTCCACTCCTACCATTCTGGCTTCCATTCTCAGTCCCTCACCTCTGATCTTTCACAACTGGACCAGCCTCTTTATCCCTGTGTATCTCCCAGGCACCCATACTTCCCAGACATGCTACCAGAGTTACTCTTAGGGGCAGGGGCAACAGACTATGGCCCATGAGCCAAATCAGCTTGTTGCCTATTTTTGTAAATAAAGCTTTACTGAACACAGCCACATCCTTTCCTTCACATATTGTCTATGGTAGCTTTTAGCCTATAATAGAGATGAGCAGTTGCCAGAAACTATGTAGCCTACAAAACTGAAAATAATTTTGCTAACTGGCCTTATGCAGAAAAAGTTTGACCCCTGCCCTAGACATGGTTCAGACTGAAAATTCCATCAGCTCAAACATTTTGCTGGCTCTCTCATTTCATAGAGTGTTAAGCCACTGTACTTAAGACTAGAAATTCAAAATGAATCATATTCTGGCTCTCTGGCCCCCTTTTTTCCTAAATATTCACCCCCACGTGCCCTTTCATCCCTCTGAGCCTTTATTCAAAAAAAGCCCCCCTGCCACTCTCTCCTCTTCTCCCAGGCTGTCCACTTCCACAACACTTAACTGCTCTCCACCTCATATCCAGCTACCTGGTAAAAAGTCAGTCTCTACTGATTCTTAAGCCCCTTGGAAGCAGGACTCTTTCGCTGCTCCCTACCAGCACAAGGCCTGCTCAGGGAAGCATTTGCTGGGTTAAATAAGACTCAGTGCTCATTTCCACACATCACGAGCTTCTCTATATATACATTCCTCTTAAGAGTCAAGTTTCAGGCACTTTGACACTGTTCTTCACTGGTGTCCGGGGTAAAGGAAAAAAAGGTGTATTTATTGTAAAATGTCAAACCAGGCCTACTGTCCCTAAGTGAGGACTCAGTACCAGGGTCTCATGACACCACAGCCATGTCCAGCTAGGCCATATCTTTTTCCACAATGTAGTCTCTTCCTCCATTCTCTCATCATAAGAAGGGAAGCTGGCTGGGAGGTGCACAGCTGAGAGCTGACAATCATAACAAGCTCCAAGGGGGGATGTGGAGTGCAAAATTAAAGGTCAGGCCAGACTCACCAGGGGAAATGATATCAGCTCATCTGAATTCATAGCACTCAACTCCTTCTTGGATATAGGGAAAGTTGGAGGCAGGAAGTACCGTAAACAATTCCTAAAAAAGAAAGAAAAAGGTAGGGATAGGAAATCACAATGGCGCGGAGGGGTAGAGAACCACTGCTGGCCCCAGAACAGGATGACAAACACACCGGAGGATCTGGACCAGCAGGTCAATGGTCTCGTGGTTGGAGCTCGGGGCAGTGGTGTCAGGCTCAATGCGGATGCATTCAGAAGTGGACGGGTCTGTCACGACCACAGCCTGCTGGACTACCGTGGACTCAGCCTCCTCTCCACCTTCCTGTTGTGTGTCAGGACTCTGATACTCCGGGGAAGGAGGCTTCATCAGTCGCACATCCTCACTGTCTTTTTCCACCCTAGGGAGGATAAAGTGCTCCTGTCACATGTATCACGAGCTCCCAGGATGGCATACAGCCTTCCCCTGCCCTGGCCAGCTCTTTCAACCCAGCCTCTTAAAGGGGGCATTACCAGCGGTCTCTTGGTGTTGTGTCTGTGGGCACGTAGTCAAACTTCACCTTCCACCGCACCACATGCTTGCCCACCTCCACAGCTGTGACACGGCCTGTGTACCACTCCCTGTTCACACGTACCTCCACGTGCAGCCCTTTATCTGAGAATGGGGATGGGGTAGAAGTCAGAAAACTAGACTGAGTCCCTCACTCAGTCAGGGACACCTACAGAAAGGCTGTCCCAGGGTTTTCAGGGACAAGAACCCCTAGGTACTTACTGGCACTATGCCAGGGACATGGAGCCCAGAGACCCTGGTCTCCTTCTCTAAGAGTTGCAAAGAGCAGCAGGATGAGTGACTGCCAGAGGTGAACGCCAAGGAATTAAGTGATAAAAATACACATAAGGGTGTACTTTCTGCAGAATTCTTGAAATTAGACTTGGAACCACTGTAGCACAGGGGCCCAGGGCCAGGAAAGCCTCCATAAGCTTTCAGGATAAGCTGACCTGCTGGCTGAGATGCCCCACTTCCCCCAGACTGCCAGGTATGTCCCTGAACTCACCTTTCTGAGCCTTCTTGAAGTCAGCTGAGTCTTCTTCCTCAGCACTGTCTGAGAGCTACAAGGAGAACAGTCTGTTAGAGGCTTTCCCCAGGGCCCCCAAAGAGCAGACTTTTGCTTGACTGGCTTGCCAGGGTCATCAGCTGTCACCTTTGTGCTGATTTACATAGCAGTTTAAATCACCTTGCTGACAGCCACTCCTTAAACCACTATCTTAGGTATCTACCCTTCTGTAACCTTTACAAATAAGATAGCAGGCAAGGGGCAGAATGTCACAGACACAGGAAGCAAGAGGTTTCAAGCCTCCTTGATCTGCACCAATGTGACCTCAGACCTGTGACTAGAGCCAGAGGCCACTCTCACTCAGGACCCTACCCAGCACTGTTTCCAATCCTCTTTGTGACCTAGAGTCCTTCAGAGATGAACCAGGCTTCTGGAGGGCTCATGTCACAGAGCACAAATGGAGCTAGCACACAGACTGCAGGTGGGAGGTGGACACCCTGGGGAAAGAAGCTCTGAGAACTTCACCTTGAGCACCCACCTCATTCAAGTCCTTCTTTTCCTCCTTCACAGCAATTTTGCCCCGTTTGGACTTCTCCTTCCTCCTCTCAGATTCTTCCTCAGCCTCTTCTTCATCGGAGACCTCAAGAGTCCGCTTCCGGGCAGGAGTGGCCTAGAGCAAGAGAAGGAATATTAAGGAGCCATGCCAGCCCTTGAAGTGCAGTAAGATTCCATCTGGCCTAAAGGAGCTTCGTAGAGAAGCTTGCAGGCCAATGTCAGGGCTAAGCACCCCCCTGACACTACTCAGTACACAGCAATCTCCTGACCCCTGTGCCCATGAGGAGGACCTTTGCTCAAAGCTCTCACAGGGGAAGTCTCTTAGTTCACTCCATACTTGGCCGGCCTGCCTGCCCAGCCAGCTGTGAGCTCCCTGAGACACACCAACCACTACTACAGTCCAGGAAGGTTGTCTGTCACTAGATCACCAACCTATGCCCACAGCATGAGAAGCCAGTGGAGGCATTTCAAGTTTTGGGCAAACCAAAACTCAGAGAAGCAGTGAAAACCTCCCTGGGTAAAGACCAAGGAGCTTTATGCCCCTGACCAAGTCCCTTCAGCTATCTAGACGACTCCTCTCCCAAAGGCTCCCCCAGCACAAGTCAAACACTGCCCAACTCTACTCTTATACCACCGAGGATGGGCTGGAGGAGGAAAAGCATCTCACCAGGGGAAGTTTACTAGGTGGCTCGGGCTTCTTGACCACTGGAGTCCTGATGGCTCTGGGGGCAGGGACCTCCCGAGGGGTCTTGGAGTTGGGCAGTACAGATGGTGACAGTGGCTGCACTGGAGGGGTGGGCCGAGGCACAATCTTGACTGCAGTGTTAGCAGGCTTTCGGGGTGCCTCGGGTGGCTGGAGAAGCCTAGATGTACAGGCCTCCTCCCGGGCTGCCAGGGCAGGAGGCTTTGGGGTGCTGCTGATGACAGAAGCCTTTCTGGGCTGGCTGGTTGGCCTTGGAGCTTGCAGGGAAGGGGGTCTGCTTGGGGCATTCTTGATCACAGCTGGTAAAGGAGGTGATCGAGGGCGCTGAGGTCTACGTGCAGGTTCCTAAAAGAGGTCCAGAGAGAGTAAAAACACTGATGCTAGTACGAGACACCTGAGGAAAAGTCCCTCCTCTTGCCCCTAGGCTTTACCTCAGTGGAAGGTCTGGTGGTTACTTCCAAAGGCAATTTCTTCAGGTCAGCTTGGGAACGGATGGGTGTAGTTTTCTGCAGGGGAAACATGATGAGGTTGTTTGCCTATCCTGGTACATTCAGGCAAACTCTTTGGACCCCACTATCTAAGATAGTGGACAAATAAAAAAGAAAACCTGGGCCACAGTCCTCATAGTACAAGCCTCCCATTCTCACTGGGAAGACAAAAAAATACCTATATAATAAATGGTTAGCAAATTGCAGGATTCTCTATGATTAACCCAGCAGTTGAAAGACTGAGCTAAATTCCCGTAAGAAGACCAAAAGAGGTGGGAAAAGCCTGATGAACGAGTCAGGGCACATGCCTGGGTTGCAGGCCAGGTCCCCAGCAGGGGGCGCACAGGAGGCAGCCACACAGTGAAAGGACAGGTGGGATTCAGCAAACAGGGAGGCATGCACAAGATGTCTGAGAGCATCTGCACATAGAAGCTGGAAAGCAAAAAGCTTTTGTAATACATACAATAAAGGGTTGATACCACAAATACATCTTTAAAAAAAAAACACCCTGTCCTGGCTGGTACGACGCAGTGGATTGAGTGCCTGCGAATCCAAGATTCACCAGTTCAATTCCCAGGCTAAGGCACATGCCTGGGTTGCGGGCCAGGTCCCCAGTAGGGGGCGCATGAGAGGCAGTCACACATTGATGTTTCTCTCCCTCTCTGTCTCCTTCCCTTCCCCTCTCTAAAAAATACATAAATAAAATCTTAAAAAAAAATAACCCTGACAAATCAAGGGGGAAAAACAGAAATCTAATAAGCAATTCTATAAGAAACACAAAAAAAAAACACATGAAAAATTGTCCAATTTCATAAATATGAAAGAAATTCAATGATAAAATGTATACCTCTGCCAATCAAATTTGCAGAAACATTTAAAAATAAATATATAGCCCTGGCTGGTATAGCTTAGTGGACTGAGTGTCAGCTTGCAAACTGAAAGGTTGCTGGTTCCACTCCCAGTAGGGGCACATGCCTGAGTTGCGGGCCAAGTCCCCAGCTGGGGGTGTGTGAGAGGCAACCACACATTGATGTTTCTCCCCCTCTCTTTCTCCCACCCTTCCCCTCTCCCTAAAAATAAAATAAAATCTTTAAAAAAATGTACAGCTAGTGAGAAACAAAAATTAACAGATCTTGTGGAGGGTAATTTGGAAAGTTTTTAAAAGCCATAGGATTTTACAAAACCTTTTTAGTCTTTCAAATTCACTTTTAGAAAATTATTCCAAAGAAAATAACTATGTTCTAAAAAACTATATTTGTGTGTATATCCGTGATACATCATGATCTCTATAGTTCTAATAAAATACATATGTATTTACATGTATGCAAGCAGTCATAAAAAGATAGAAGGATATGTAGTTAATGGTAGGTACCTCCAAAGTAAGATATTCATTTTCTAGAGTTTTTAAACATTTATAAATTAATTGGACAACTTTTTAATATATAAACAAAATGTCTTTTTAAAAGAATAACTGGGCATACTTGAGAACCAGTGTGCATGGAGATTGGGGTTGGAAAGCTTTGGCAGTACTCATGGGTGACAGTTCAGAGTGAGACTAAGCCTACAGAAAAAAGGGAACCACTGAGAGTCTCCATCCCATCCTGGACAGAACACTGACACAGCCTGGCTCTGCCCACTGCCCATGACTGCACACCTGCAGGGCTTCCAGCTTCTCCTGCTGTTGGCGAATTTTCTCTGTCAGCTGCTTCTGCTTCTCTTCCTGTGTCTTCAGGTCCTTCTTGAATGTCCCTAAGGGAACCTTCTGCTTCTGCTCAGAAGCCTCACACCTGTACAGAGAAGGTGCTAAAGGAGGCCGTGGCAAAACAGGGCTCCACGTAGGGCAAGGTCCTTCCTCCTCAGCCAACCCATACTGTCTCTCACCAGAGCAACCACCTCAGAATTCCCAGTGCATGGAGTTATACTCACTGCAGGACACAAATATTCTTATTTCCAGGACACTTATTATGTGCAGCAAGATAGATGTAAAGATGTGAGCACTGACCTCAAGAAGCATAGTAAGTTATTTGCCCAAAGAGTGGAAAAAAACATGGTGGGAGGATGGAGATACCCACAATCTCCTTGTTAGAAAAAAAGTGCTTACCGGTCCTGCTCAGGATCAGGATTCATGGAGCAAACCCAAGTGTCAGGATAATCTTTTTCCACAGAATTCAGCTGGAAGGGGAGCGTCCGCCACTTCAGACACAAATCTATGACACAGAAATCAGCCCCCAAAGTCAGACACACCAACCAACAATATCTATAGTCAGGCTCCTCCCAGATAGGTCCAAGGCAAAGATGCCCCTCTGACTTTCCATTCAAAGACCTTTACTCTGGCTCCAACTGTACCTTTCTTACAGAACAGTAATACTTCTCAGGAAGTGATACCATCAAGGATGGAAATTTTGTATCGGGAACTCTCAATGCCCCCAGCCCCTCTCCCTCCACCAGTAGGACCCTGGCTCAGTCATCACTCACGCTATAAACAATGTGGTACCAAACCCATTGAAGACTGTCTGGCAAGTTAGACGACTTTCTGCCTCAATCAGGAGGGACCAGTGAAACTCAGCACAGCCCTATGACTGAGCTCCCAGGGCCATCACCAAACAGACTCATATCCTAGTGGGACTCTGACTCCATGAATGTCAGTCCAATTAGAACACCAGCATGGGGACTAAGAGAAAAGACAGTCATGGACTATGATGGGAAGGAGTCAGAAGAAGGTTCTGACCACTGACTCACCACACTGGATGGTGATCGGGATTTCCATAGCTCTCCGGCGTTTGTAACGCAGATCACTAGATGGGGGCTGGTTCCAGTTGGCAGAGAGGTAGCCAAACTCATCCCAGAATTTGATGATTCCCCGCTGGGCTGGAAGGCAAACACCCACACATCTTGTTAGGAAACAGCTTCTCCTTCTTAATTTCACCCCCTCAGGCAGTGAATGAGAGTACCATAAAGGAGATGAAGAGAAATGGGATTACCAATGGCGATGTCCTTCCAGTACTGTGCCAGGTGCTCCCCCATCGCCCTCAGTAGGTGCCGGTACTCCTTGGCATCAGCGAAGTCCTGCTTGTTGTGTGTAGGCTCCAGGACCAGGTAGGGCACATCAACAACTCCAACAACCCCACCACATGCCCTGCATGGAGAAAGAAGACACAGTTCTGTCATTCCACTGGCTAAAATCCTCCCACCATCTGCGTTGGGCTGGAAAGCTCTCCTGGGGCAGTAAATACTCACATGCCCCCTTCCAGCTGTGGGCCCACTTTCTCATACATCTTGATCAGGCGGCTACAGTTGTAGATGAACATACCATCCAGATCCCGGTGTTCGATGTTGACCCCAAAAACAAAATTTAGTTCCTTAGGTTCTTTAAGCGCTCTGAGAAGGCAAAAGAAATTCTAGTAGATCAACCAATTAATACACGAATACCATGATGTTTAAAATGTGTTAACCTTAAACTTGAGACATGTTTAGCAAAAAGTTTTCATTCAATATGTAAACTGTTAGACTTGATAGGAATAAACACATAATTAAGAGCATACAACTTTGGCCTTTGGTAACAAACAGGGTTGTATTTAGTTATGAAGGGGATACTATGCCACTGCTGCAAATCTGTGTTACATGGTGAATAAACACAAGGTTTTCTGCATACCTACTCCACTAATGTGACAGTAACTAATTGTGAAAAAGCAAAAATTGACAACAATGAATATGCATGTGACAGAAGAGACTGTCATATGACAATGTCAGCAAAATCATGGAAACTGAAAAACAGATGCAATAGACTGACTGCGACAGAAGAATGAAACCTATGCCTGTGACAAGGAGGCCACAAGCAAGCCAGGAATTCAAGGCTCAGAGCCCAGAGAGGCTCCACACATAGAGGTAGGACAGGGAGATATTTTAATGAGCCAGGACAAATACCCATTATAGATGAGAAAGGTCTGAAACGCAAGCTATAGCATTATCCCACAACTGTAACCAGAGATAACAAAATTAAGAGTAGATATCACCAGGTAGTAGAAGTATAGCTAAATTTTAAAAACTTCATAATGTTCTATATTTTACAAGCTTTATACAATGAGCATTTTAGATAGTCTCTAAAAGAAAAGAAAAAGAGGAAAGGCAAGCGGGGGACAGGGAGGAAAGATAAAAGAGGAGAGAGAGAGAAGGGCAAAGAGAAGGGAGGAAAGATACACAGACAAACAGGTGCCAGTGAGAAAGGTTTGGTGTTCAGTTCCAGGTATTGGCACTGCCCTGCCTTTTCCTAGCTCAAGACGGAACTGAGCTAGGAAAAACTGTTCCACAATAGACATTTGACCAGCATTTGGGATTACAACATAAATGGCTTTCTCAAAGCAATCTTTGTGACAGAATGGCAAACTTACACAGTGAGGGGGAATTCCTCAAGCTCTCTATCAAAAATCAGTACAAAAACGCCATAATCTTAAAAGGTCAAAGGCCAGCCCTGGCACTCACCGCTGCTTAGCATCCTTGATCCGCTTCTTGACATCGGCTTCTCTACGCAGGGTAATGGCCGTGTTCTGGACTTGCCTCAACATTACCTGGAAACAAATGTCAGCACCCAGTGAGGGTAAGCAGGTGCTCTGGGCCACAGCAGGAAACACTACAACACATCTAAAACTTTCTTACTTTAAATCACATGAAAGCAGAACACCACCTAGATATTTACTTCTTTTCTACAGAAAATGGGGACAAGCTCAAAAGCTGTGTTTCACTTGGCCAGGCTTACTGAAACAACAGCCTACAGAGGTGTGTGTCAGAGCAGTTCTCTGACCCTTACCACTGTGTAACCTGGGGCAAGTGATGCTTTTCACTTCAATTTCTCTTTCTATAAACTGAGGATACTAACAGTGTTCATACCTTATATGGATATTTGGGATGTTGAAATGATCAGCCAAGACTTTGCCATACAGTGTGTTCAACAGTGATTAGGGAAACATCAAAACATCCCAGCTTTAGGGCAAAGGTTTCATGACTGTCTTGGGGCTGAGCCAGGCCAGCTCTGGGATCCTACTGCCAGAAATGCTGGACAAGAGCTGTGCAGGTCTGGATCCTTACCCTGGAGTCTCGTGTGAGGTCTCCACCTAAGCGTAGTTCTAATGTCCGAGCTTTGGTCTCCGCCTCCCGGGCCTTCTCTTCAGCTGAAACCCAGAAGAAACCATGTTAAGGAATTCAAAGTTTCAAAAGTCTCAGCAATCTCTCTCAGATCCCACAGTGCAGTCCCTACTGGACAAGGGGAGGTGTGTGTGTGTGTGTGTGTGTGTGTGTGTGTGTGTGTGTGTACACACTGTCAAGGTACAGGTGAGCTGGTGAGCTACCTCCCTGCTTGGACTGCAGAGTCAGTTCAAAAAGGAAAATCAAGGAGGGCACAAGGAAACTGGCACTATTATACCTGACACATGCTTTTCAAACTTTACAAATGAATCAGAACAGGTCAAAAACTGCCATAGGCAATTCAAGTTAAACCCTCAGCAAGAGCTGGAAGTTATAAAAATCCTCAGCCAATCCCTCTCCATTAAGCAACCAAGAAGCCCCGTTATAATGACAGACCTTGAGATTTTTGCCCTGGAGTCATAAAAACCAGTTTAACAAATATATGGGCCAGAGGACAGTGTGGGATTCTTCACTCTGGGCAAGCCCAGCAGTTGACATTGTTTTAGGTAAGTTCTTACAAATGGCTGAAGAGAAAAGAGTCTGGGGAGAAAAACTTGCTAAGATTGGCCAGAGTGGGGAGGGGTGCAGAAGGAACTGCCCCAGGATGCTGGATGGAGCTTTCCCTGAATCTTGCTTTGGCCATGAGCTGTGTACCCAGGTGACCCCCATTTAACCCCTCCTACATAGGGGCAACATTACCAATCCGTGCTACATGCTCGGCTTTCTTCACCTCCTGCTCTGCCCGAGTCTTGAAACGGCTTGATGTGTACTTGTACATCCTGAACAGGGGAAAAAGCAACCTAAGGGCCCAAACAGCAGGGGACAGGGCAACAACCCAAGCAGCTCAAGAAGCGTCCTGACTTCCTGCCTCCTCCCAAGTTGTACTGTCCTGGCCCCTCCTGGTGAGTCAGAGCCAAGCAGATTTCAGCAAAAAGACTCAACTCATTCTATTTGCCCCTTGCCTCCTGAGGCAGTTTGATAAGCAACCTAACTACTCACAAGGTGTCATTAGTCCCACAGCATAAACAAACCTCAGTAATTAGCCAGGGCCTTTGCTTTGCTGTGCAGTGTCTAAAAGCCCTGAAGCCAAGAGGCTCAGACAGCTAACTGTGCCAGGCAGGGCACCCTCCATGTCACAGAGGGCACTCACACTCAATGAGCTTCACCAGCCAATCTCTACAGCCCACTGGCCACCTCTGTCTCTTCCTCAATAGCCAGACGTTCCCCATAGAAAATTATACACAGCTTAAAGGCCCTAACACAGTCAACACTGTTACAGCCTCTCATCTAGCATCACTCCAACAACACCCTAGAGAAGTGTGGCCAGGCCCAAGGGAAACAACAGGGTAAGGTGGGCAGGCCCCTACCTGGGCTTATACAGGCAGCAAGAGAGCCTCTTGGTCTGCACCTTGTGCCCGTGGATGAAGATTCTCATCCGGGGATCAATATAGAGAACAGCAGCATAGGCGCGGAATGAGCGCCGCTCAGGCTTCCTGGAGGTAGCAAGAACAAAGGAATGCTGTCACCCACCCCACAACCAGCCTCGCCAAGAATACAATAGGACAGCCTTTCTGCAGGCCCTCTACCTTTCCACCTTGCATATCAGCTTCTCCCGCCACATAAAAGTGTACTCCCACAGTGATGGCATCACATCCTGCCCCCTCTCATGTCCCCAACACAGATGCCCCACAAGACATCTGACCCAGCCCCACCATGACCTAGTAATTCCCCTCCCCAATCTAGAGCCTGTTTCTTCTTCTGTCAAATCAAGGAATTGGAGCAAGGAATCATTCATCTTTTCTTTTGGCTTAGCTGAGGATCTGCTGTTCTATTCATCCCTTTGCCTTGAACCAAGATGTGGAGTTCTCAGCTTCATGAACTCTAATACTGGGAAATCAAGGAATGAGCTCTCCCCTCTCTCCTTAAGTCACCTCCTGAGCTTCTCCCAACTGACAGAATGGGTACCAGTTCCAGGGCTTCCCTCCCTTCCCAGCCACACTCACGTGCCCTCTGGGGAAGTCTCTGCCATCTGAATATCTCTTGGATTTGACATTATGTCTAGCTCTGGCTGTCCGTTATCCATGAGTTTGAGATTAAAGATGATCACCAGTGTTCCTAGAGAACAGAAATCCCTTCTTTGTGCCAGGTGCCCCCAGCCCCTTCCCACACCACTTGTGGCTCTGAAGCTCCAGATTCCAGGCGATGCAGGCTCAAAGCCTACTTACCACTGTCCCCAGGAATCTTCATGAACTGAGTCATCACTTCCTCCTCATTGCGGAAGGGAGAATACTTGTAGATGAGCTCTGTCTCAATAGAGAACTTTTCCATGTTGTCTGTGACAGGCTCTCGGGTCCGAGCATTCCAGGTGGGCAATGGGACTATCACCTTTGGAGTAAGCAGATAGACACTTCCCCTAAAAAGTGTATTCATCTTATCCCTCCCCGCAGTGGCTCCACACTGACCCAGATGTGAGGCCCAAGCTCCATAGCCCTTCACCAGAGGCTCTGTGGCTCCTGCCCCTTCCCAAAAGTCAGCCTCACATCACTAGGTCCTGGCATAGGCTGGGTTATGCCCTGGGGGCCCCTGCAAAGGGAGCTTCCTGCTTGGAATGTCGTTGGTCATTTTCTTAGTTTGTTAATAATTTTACTCTTTCCACTAAGGAAAATATTTTTGCAATTATCTAGTGAAGCTGCAAATACACATAAACATAACTTACAACTCAGTAATTCCATTCCCAGGTATACATCCTAACACAAACTTTTGTATATACAAGGTCCAACAGAAGTAACGCCTGCTTGATTGTGGTTGGTAGGGTAATAATATGGGTGTAGTAATTGACAGTTCTAATTTGAACACCTTACCTAAAATGTCATATGGAGTGCTTATGTGTGATGCTATTATGATACAGAATTACATGCTTATGATTTTGTAATTAAAAAAAGGCGTTAGTTGTGCCAACCCTGTATATACCAGCAAACATGTAAGAATAGCAAAACATCCACTACAAAGTAAAAAAATTAAACTGTAGCATATTCATACAATGGAATATTGTAGAGTGATGAAAATGAACTGACAGCTAATAGCATCAACACAGACGAATCTCACAATGTTACATGACAGAAGTAAATTTTTTAAAAACCTACAATGAGTCCACTTATATGCAAAACTAAACTATTCAGGAATACATACATAAGTGACTAAACTATAAGAAAAAATAAGAAAATAAATCATCACAAAGTCACCGGAAGACAGTTCCTTCAGGGGTGCAATAAGCAATTTGATTGGTGAAGGACACACTGGGGACTTCTGGCATTAATCCATGGTGGTGGCTACATGGGAATTTGTTTTGTAACTATTCGCTAAACTGTACATACATTTTAATATACTCTTTTTTAATTTTTTATTTATTTTTTTATTTTAGATTATTCAGTACAGTTTCTATCCTTTATTCCCATTCCAGCCCACCCACCCATCCCTCCCATTTCCAACCCCCCAGTTTTGTCCATGTGTCCTCTATATTTGTTCCTGTAAACCCTTCCCTTCTCCCCTGAAATTCCCTCCCCTCTCCCCCATTTTAATATACTCTTATGTGTAAAATTAAATCTTACATCTAAGTAATGTTTTAAAAAACCCTACCCTTGTCAATTATGCCTCAATGAGGCTAGAAAAAATTCTACTCTTTCATTAAAAACCCTACCTCAAATGCCACTTCGCCAGAGGCCTCACTGTGCTTCGCCTCCTCCCCAGACAGCTCTCTCAGAGAGCCCTGAGGATGGCTGCCTGCTGGGATTCCCTCAGAAGTTCAAATCAGATGGCCCACCATGAGGGAAAAACCTCCCTATTTTGACAAGTGTTATGGTGATAAACTGTTAAGAGTTCTGAGAGATTTTGCTGGTTTCTAAGAAACCTCATGCCTATAGTATCCAACCCCAGAACTGGTTTGGACACATTCCTAACCAGCCAAAAATGATCTTATTTTGAAATCTTGGCTGAGTTCGCACTATAGTACAATCCAAAATAGTGACCTTCTAGCACCAAGTAAGGAAAAAATTCCAACCTAGCTTTTCACTACGGAATTGAATTCCATTTGTGTTCTGTGAATTTATACCTCATCTGCACCTTCCATTCTTCACAGCAGTCCCAAGTGACAATGGCATTATTTAAACTGTGGGCATTCATTCAGTCCCACTGGCACTCATCCCTATCACTGAAACACTTCTCCTTTAGTTTCAATGTAACCACTGTTCCCGGTTTTCCTCCTATTACTCTAGCCACTCCTGTCTCCTCTGGCACTTTCTCCTCTCCCCAGCCTTTAAATGTCAGCCTGCTTGAGACCCTTGGTCCTCTTCTCATTCTACAAGCTCTTTTAGTTGAGCTCACCTGCTACCATGAATCCTGGAGCCAGGCTCCCTCAAGTTCCAACTTAATTTTGAATGCCCTGGACAAAACACTCTTCCCCTTCAATTGTCCCTCTTCCATTCTTCCCCAGCTCCAGCCAACCAGTCCACCATGCCCAACCGCCACACTAGAACCTGAGTCATCCGTGACTCCTTCTTCCCCTTTCCTCTCTCCACTGACCAAGTATCAAACCTGTGGGTCCCACATGCTAAAAAGATGAAAAGGACTCCTAGTTTCTCTCACCTCCCTGCTGTGAGTCCCTTCAGGCTAAACACAGAGGGCTTTTCAAGTAGTCCACTCTAACACACCGATCTCTCTAGTCCAATCACTACACAATAACCAAACTATATTTTCAAAAGAGAACCTGATACCACCACACCCTTGTTTAAATTCTCTGTAACAGCTGCTTTCAATAAAGTTTCATATACTCACCAAGGTCCTGAGGTCAAACCTGATCTGGCCTTCCCTGCTCCTTAGAGGCCACCATCTTTCTTCAAGTGGCCTCTCTGCCAAGTCCCTTCCCACAACCCGAGCAGCCTATTTATAGTTACTTAAACACCCTCCTCCAGCCACCCTCAGTCTATAAGGAAACATTCCTGAAAACCCCAGCCTAGGCTAAATTCTCCTGCCCCACCTTTTCCCAGGAGCCTGCTCTTCCCAGCTGCAACACTTTCCTCATTCTGAATGAACTAACACTCACCAAAAAGGCAAACTTAACTCACTGGCTTGCTAAGTGAATATGGCAGAAAAAGATAACTTTTTATTCCCAACATGAACTAATTTGCTATGATTTAGGCTCATATCTAAAAAGGACTAGTACAAGTTTAATCATAGGTAACCAAAAGAAATAAATAAGATTGAAAACTTTAACTGAATTCACCACTCTGCCGATGTGATGGCCACAGAATTCTCTCTGCAGACCCTCTCAGCCCCTTCTCTTAAACTATAGCCTCCATTTCTCACATATGAAAGGAGATAAGAGTCTAGTCTGAAACTAGACAGACCAAGGCCTTCTGTGATCCACTCCCGCCCTCCATGAGGAGGCAAAGGCCTCAGAAGACCAGCTCTGCAGATAATCTAGAATCAGAATTTTATAGATTCATTAGGCCTTCCTTCCAGCATAACAATAATCATCCAGGGCTGAGTGTCAGCTGTCATTTAGCAAAAATCTTACACTGATCTTTTCCATGTGCTCACCAGTTTTACTACCTACCCAGTCCCTGTGGGTATCTGACTTGTAGCTTCTGACATAGATAGAAAATGCACTTACAGCGCATTCCACAAAATCACCATCATATGGGAAAGACAATGCTATTCCTGTTATTATTGCCAGCTGTGGTTTCCACCCATAGTCACAGAAGACCCAAATCAAAGCGGGTGCCTTGAAAAAACAATTCTCTAACAGTGACACCCCAAGAGATTGAATCAAGCTATGGGTCTAGGGGAGCTGTAAATCCAAATCTTGGTTCGTGCCACTTGACTGCCTAAAGCTTTGAGATTTTACTTCACATTAAGATTATCTGCCTTAACCCCTCAACCAATTCATCCAACCAGCTAACGCCCTTAACAGGGTCGTGGCTGCAATCCTGCAACCCCAATGAACCCAGGATTGCAAGTGACCTATCAAAAACAGCCTGGGAAGACCCAGGAAGTATGGAACGGGAACTCGGATCATGAGGATAAGACCTACTTCATCAATGCCTTCCTCCTCATGAAAGGTACGAGACAGGAAGAGGCAGGTCATGGTATCTTCCTTCTTGGTGAAAAGGATAAAATCCTTCCCAATTCGCATTGAACCTCTGAAAAGAAGCAGAAATAGGTTATTCTCCAAGTGATTCAAAAGCTCTTCTGAAAAAGGAGCAAATCTACCCTCTGGACATGACTGAAGTGCCTTTAGAGGGCTTCCTAAAGGTCTCCCTAAGGTCACAGGACCCTGAGCTAAATTCCACAGCCCTAATCCCCTCTCTTCCCATCTGACACTCCTCCTCTGCCCTTCCCCTGGCCTCAGTCTTTCCTTCAAACCTTCTCAACCACGCTTACTCACCACGCAGGGATCTTTCAACACCCTTCTAGGGCACATTCACTGCCAATCATCAGCCCCACACTCCAGCTGTTGCCACAGTAACAAGTAACCCTGCTGCCCATGCTCCAGGTTTATCCCAGTCACACAAGGGCTGCTATATATACCCTCTGACTGTGCTACCATCAGATTTCACTCCAGTAACTGATACCTTTAATACATTATCTTCCATGCTAACCACAACCAGTTCCCATCCTGTCCTTCCTTCATTGATATAAACTCCCTCCCATCCACGCATCAAATGGCAGCAATGTCAAGGAAACAGCCCACTATCTATGCTCACAAGTCCTCAAAAAAACAAAAAACAAAATACAAAAAAAGCAGTACAATCTCAGGCCTCAGCCAGAATGGGGGCTAACTGTATAAAATATAATTCTTGATCAGTTTTCAAAGAGACGTATATTTGGCTCAGGTCTTATAATTACAGCCATCTTCTGTCTCAGAATTGTTTTGCTACCTCAAGCTCATTATGACACAGGCAAGTCCCTGCTTTTGGATGCAACTGGTTCCGGGAAATGTGGCTAGAGGCTCACTTCCACAAGGCAAAAGTCTGAATGGTATCAACCGCTTCCTTCCTCTGTCTGGTTCATCCAAGGAACAGTCCAGGGCAGGCCTTTCCAGACAACATGGAACAGCTGCCTGGCAGAAGCATGAGCACCAATGAAAGGACTACCCACTGAACAATGGAGCTGTTTAGCTCCTTTCTTCTGAGCAGCATGTGGGGCTTTATGGCTATTATCTCATTAGTCCTCATAACACCCCTAGGCAGGTAGGTGATGGCAATAAGAAGTCTTATTACTCTCATCTATGTAACAAATATAATATACCAGACTGGTATGCCAAATACACAAATGAATGCCATGTCTCATTTTCCCAAATGCTCAGGAAAACGCCCAGGACACTATCCAGAGACACCCTGGGGGCTGCCAAGTTCTATTTCTCCTCTTCTAGTTCCCAAGATTCTGGCAATGCTCCTTCCCCTGACAATTTCACAGTCCTCCTTCCCAAAGGTTTTGGGTGGCAACATAAGGCACATTATCTTGTCTTCTGCAAAGCTTATTCTTGCCTAAATTTGGCAAAAACTCTCAATTTGTGCCTCTTTCTTCCCACTGTCTTTGAACATGACCTTGGATGCTGAATAACAACAACCCTGAAATGCCACATTTCTGCTGGCTTCCCTGCTTCTCAGCCCTATTCTCACCACAAATCACTTCCTCCTAAAATTCTTTTTGAACTTCTGAATTGGTTTCAAAATAAATTCACTCTGAACACCATATGGCTCCATCTCAATGGGTCCTTTACAAAAGTTGTTCTACTAAAAATATGGTAATGACAACACCTTCAACTTCTGTACACGTTCCTTCCCAGTTTTCTAAGCTCTTTCAGTCACATTTTATTTGCTGCTAAAACTTAATCTGTAAGAATGAATGCCAGAGATGAGAATCCTGTTTTCTAGATTAGAAAACAGATATTCAGAGAGATCAAATGGTTTACCTGAGGCCAAAGAACTGATCAGACAGAGAGGAGAAAGTTGGCCTACAATCAAGGCAGTGTTTCTTACACCACAATGACTGGAGGACCTTAGTTGTTGATGATTTACCTGGCCCACACCAGAATCACCTAAGGAACCTATGAAAAACACAGATTCCTAGGCCCTGCCTGAGACACAGTGATTTAGGTCAGGAATCTGACATGGAAAGTCAAAAAAAGAGAAATCAAAAAAGAGGCTAGCCCTGGCTGGTATGGCTCAGTGAACTGAGCGCCAGCCTGTGAATTGAATGGTCACTGGTTTGATTCCCAGTCAGGGCCCATGTCTGGGTTGCGGGCCAGCTCCCCAGTTGGGGGCATGTGAGAGGCAACCTATTAATATATCTCTTGCATGTTTCTCTCCCTCTCTCACTCCCTTCCCCTCTCTCTAAAAATAAATAAATAAAATCTTAAAAAAAAAAAAAAAAAACAAGAGGCTAGAACCTGGCTAGGGCTCTCACAGCAATGATAGCATTTAATCCTTAACCTACACGGTATGTATCATAATTTTAATTTATAGAACAGGAAGCTGAGGCTCAAAGAAGTAATTAAGGGGCTGACATGAGATTTGAACTTTAGTTTCTCTGACTTAAATGAGACAAACAGCTTTGACTTTGCTTTCAGAAAGCCCTGGTTCATACCTCTGCTCTACACTTGGATATTTTTATACTTTGGGACAAATCACTTCACCCCTATAAACCTCAATTTCATCTGAAAATGAAAATAAAAGTACTTACAACTCAGAGGACCACAGGGAAGAGTAAACAAAATCATTCAAGTAAAGTTAGCATAGTGCCTGGCACATGGTAAGTGCCTATTACCACCATTTGGTTCCTGCCCTGAGAGACAAATCGAAAAGCCCAGGAACCAGGTCCCCGATGTCTTTGGAAGCACTTTCTTTCAAAGCAGGCTCCATGTGAGGGACAACTAATGATGTTGACCACCACACTCTAACAAACAAAATAACACGTTTCCACAGCAAAATTGGAAACGTGACCTAGAATTCCATTTGTGCAAACTCCAACTCCACTAAATCTTATTCCATTCAAAGGTATGTACAGCTGGAAGTGAACTTTCAGAAATAGAAACCTTCCTCTTGGGGCTTCAGTCAAAACCAGAACAACACATTCCAAACACAAAACAAGTGGGAACCAAGGGCTGAGAAAAGAAGTCCCAAGGATTTAAAAATGTTAGGTAGGTCCCTGCTACAGACTAGCAGGGTATGAGAGTGGAGACCATGTCCTCCAAGAGGGGAGGGTTTGGGTCTCTCCGACTCACCCTGGATCTTAGTGCCTAGCACAAAATGTGGTATGTGGCAGATGTTCAGGGTACACTGCTACGCCATGAAGCAACCTCCTCACTATCAGATACATACCAACCCCTCAAAATTATCACTCAATACCTCAACCATGGGGTAAAATAACAAGTTTCAACAAGAGGAGAGGTGCTGTACCAGAACACAGTGCCAAGAGAAAGCTTCTCCCACCTCAACTAGTTTTGGACATTCATACTTTTCAATCTGTGAAGTACACTAGGCTGAACAACATAAGTCCTCAACTACTTTTTAACTTGCCTTCTGCTCCAGAGTTACAGTGATAGAGACAAGGAAGAGGAACAGTTTTCATGGGACAGAAACAGGAGAGTGTCACGTGATTTTGTTTGGAGTCCTGTGACAGGCTTCTAGTATACTCACGATTTTAACCCATTCCCGTACTGCCCAATCTGGGTGGACTCAGGCGTTCGTTTGGCTGACTTCCCAAACTGGATCACACTAGCAGCATCGCCTGAAGTAACAGGCATAGGAGAGTGTTAAAAGTTTGCATTTCTTTCTCAGGCTCCTCAAAAACTGAAGGTCTGGGCCTTGCTAACCAAAGCAGGGCTGTGTGTCTAGTGAAAACCTCTGTCCAAGGAAATTCACAACTATGAGGCAACTGGACATAACCCCTGACTAGCCTGTCAGTTTAAGTTTAGCCATGACTATGACCATGTTCTGTTACCCAAACACAGTAATAAGGCTTGAGGCTAGGAGAGGGGATCTATATAGTTTTGGCTCAAGGATGTTGTAAAAGCTGGTACATATAATGACAAAAGACAGGCAATCTGACTGATTTAGGCTACCATTCTGATGCTATCTCCCATGCTAAGACAAGACCCAGCATATCCATTAGTGGAATTAAGCCTGAGATGTTGCAACAGACTCTTCTCTCTCTGGTAGATCTTCGAGTCACAAAAGTGAGGGAACAAAAAAAGAAGTTAATACAGTAAGTAGTTTATAAAAATGTTTACGGTATATCCTTCCCAAAACAAGCAATCACTTACTTGAATCCATTCCTGCTCCATCATCCAAAAAACAAAGCATAAATCCTCCTCGAAGATCCTCTCGCCTTTCTGTAAAAGAAAAGGCTGCCATTACTGGGTGGTTACCCTCCAGAGAGCAGCAACATGTGTATGATCAGAAGGTGGATCAATGTGAAGGTTAGTCCACAAAGGTGAGGTAAACCTAGCTTCTCCTTGTAACAGACCTAACTAGTGTGAGTTAAACATCAGGGCCCTTGGAGATGGAAATTCCCAAAGCTTCTCCAATAATTTCATGACAAAGCTTGAGAGACTGCATATGGAGGACAAGGAATACCTGGCTCTGCACCTAGGACCACTGAATAGACATGTACTTCACACATACATCAACCATTCCTCTGCCTGTCTCCACCTTAATTACATCCACCTCTACTTTCTACTGTGAACCCCAAGTCACTGAAGTACTCCCACTACTGCATGCTATACCTGCTCAAATCCAACAAGGAATCTCCTTTCTGGGTTAAGTTCAGACAAAGTGATCAAGCCAGACATACTATGTGCATAGTGGTAGGTGGCAGCTTCTATCTATAATACAAATTATTAAGTCTCTATGTGACTATCCCCCTCAGACTGCAGTTTCTGGGCTATCGTATTCACCACTGAATCACCAGATGGCTATGGGTCCTTGAAATGGCTCCTCTACGGAGGATTAAGACAGCACACGGGGTATAGTGAAAGCTGCCTGGTTCCCAGCTGGGTAAGCTTGACTGCAAGAAGGAATAATCCTTTGAGGGTAAGTTACAGAGCAGCCATGGCAGAGCTTCTCTGCCAACAGGAAGGAGCACAACAGACTGTGACTGCCATTCCAGTTAGTACAAGACACTCTTCTTTTAGCAGCTGTCTCTTGCAGTGGCAAGTGGTTACTTAGAGTAGTCTGGGTCATATCATGAACACTGGAGAAGATTCCCAAATAGGGCAAGGCCCATACCAGTTTCCAAGGTGCCTTTTGACCCAATGATGAGGACTAGGTAGGCAAGGGAGAGACAGCAGAGGCCTTGGAATCAGAATAGCACTTTTACTGAAAGGGAGGTCTATGTAAGGTACTACAGGAACACACACAGGGCTGCTCTGAAGCCTAGTTCCTAACTGGAGAATTTTTGTCTTCCCTAAGCTGCAGTTCACCAACTATATACTACTATTTAAGCTAAGGAATCTGTTTAAAATGCTCTATGTCCTCCTCTCATGCTCAAGATTCAAGTGAGTCATGACCGCCTTCTGTTAAGTGGACTAGTTATTGTAACTTAAAATACTATTTCAGAAGTACTATAAACCACAGATTTTAGAGTACCACTCAGTGTTCAGGAAGCTAAACTTTGCTGAAACATTAATAAGTGCTTCTAGCAAGTTAAAGAACAAGAACATTCCTGGAAGTATTACTGGTAGATAAGAAAATCTCTCCTTATGGCAGTGCCCTTATCAGTCTAGAGAATCCAAATGAGATCTAGCAAGCAGGACCAAGTACAAGAAAAAAGTGCATAAAGGTTTCAAAGTTCATTCTAGAGGGAGTAAAGTGTCATATGGAGACTCAAACTAAGTCAGGTACAGATGATGGTAAAAATGTTCTAAATCTAGCGAAGAGTCATTATGCTATACACTTCAGCCATAAACTGTACATGAAGACACTGCTTTGGGAACCCAGAAACTGGTTCAAACCAAGTGCACTAGAAAAGTTCCCAAGGATCACTGCTGGCATTTCTTGAACGCTTTGTAGGAAGTTACTTTTAGGCTCTTTTGTTTCTTATAACAGAACTTGCAGGCACCACTAAACAATGGATCTGAGATTCCTTTCTTGTTCAAGGACTTCCTTTCAAGATTTTTCATTTGGTTTATGAAGTTGAGAAACCTACCTGTGGAGGATCCTCCTAGCTACATGGTGACCTAGAGCCCATAAGCTGCTGGTAGTGTCCAGATCCATGGTCACATGCAACACTTCAGGGCCAACAGAAACTAGCCAACACAGCAATGACTTCTTCAACTTTGTAAACAGGCAGTGTGGCATCTTTACCTAGCTACAATGCTTATCCCCATCACTTGTTTATTTGATGACTATTTACTGAGCACTCCCTTTATGCCTGACTCTTTGGTGAAGATAACAGTAGTGAACAATGCAGATGTGAGCACTGCCTTCATGGAGCTTACAGTCTAAGGGATGCTATTCTCTGTAGCAAATCAGGTAAACAGGAGGATTTAAACTGAAGGAGACTAAGAGGAATATCAGCTATAGCAAAATGTAGTTTGCTCTAGCTGAAAGCTTGTTAAAAGATTCTGGGGTCCACCCTAGACAGTCTGATTGTGTAGGTCTGAGGTGGTACCTGAGACTTTGCTTTTCTAACATGCTCCCACACGATCCCAATACTGTCCATCAGTGGACCACTCTGAGAATTAACTGAGCTAGAGCAAGAACTACAAGGTTTCCTGCTCAAAATCATCTCCCCAGACATTCTACAAGTTAGGGATACATTCCTAACACCTGGTATTTACTTTAATCAGTCAACTGAGTGATATCTGAAGCCTCCAAGGAAAAGATTTTGATGAAGGGAGAAGAGGGCTTATGGACAGAGGAGAGTCTAAGTATCTGGGGGTTGTATGCTCCCCCTCTCATCATACAAAGCCAAACTGTCTTCTTTGAGTTGTGCTTCAGATCCTGGCAGCAGCTATGTAAGATTATCAGAGCCAGTTTGGAAGGCTATACATCTAAGATTCCCCCAACATGGCCAAGTCTGGCTTCTCCAAATTAGCCTCACATCTCTCCACCAACTCCACTGAAAAGACAGCAAAAAGAAAGAAATGAAAGGATATAAAATGCAACTATAAGTCAAAAGTCAGAAAAAGATAAAATACTGTTTTCCTTAGCAGAGGTTGTAATGAAATGGCTTCCAAGTTCTTCACTGTACTTTGTAATCTATTTGAACAGTATTCATTTCATTTACATTTGCTCCAACTAATTTTCCATTTACTAACTACTGACCTGGCCTCACAGAAGAGATCTTTCTTTGAGGGGTGGCTCTCCCTAACCAAGGAAGTGAAGAACTGAAAACACAGTCTTCTTCTACAGACACCTTATAGTCTAGCCCCATCTAATAGGAATGCTTTGGGTAAGTGAACACCTCCAAAATTTGACAGTCTGGTTCCTTTCTAACCCTTCTTAGATTTATCTTTTTAACTATTATTTTTAAAAAAATTCTCACCCGAGGACATGCTTATTGATTTTAGAGAGGAGAAGGAAGGGAGAGAGAGAAGGAGAAAAATGTCAATCAGTTGTCTCTTGTACTTACCCAACAAGGAGCTGGAGACTAAACCCACAACCTAGGCTTGTACCCTGACTGGGAATCGAACCCACAAGCTTTTGGTTTGTGGGACAACACTCCAACCAACTGAGCCACACCCACCAAGGCACCCTTCTTAAGTTTAAATACAATCTTCTAAAACGTGACTTTATGGTGAATTGAAACTATATATTATATTTAAGGAAATTGCCAAGTTCAGGATCAATCTAGTTTCAAAATGGGAGACAGGAAAATACTGCCCCCCACAAAACTTTATACTGTAGGCACACCTTAGAGATATTGCAGGTTCAGTACCAGACCAATGCAATAAAGCAAGTCATAATCTTCTTGCTAGTGGAATATCTTGCCTTCAACTTATAAAAAGTGCAACATCTGTGAGTCACAATAAAGTGAGGCGCAATAAAGCAAGATGTGCCTATATTACATATTACTAATTCTATTGTTTTACTTGTAAAATGAGGTTACTTTTATTTCTCCCATAGAAAAGTATGAAGTTAAGGACACTTCAGCCAAGACTCCCAATCTTAAAAGTAAATCATGTCTTTTTCCAAAATACTATAGTGCTTAGCATTTCTATCATACCATTTAATCCTTAACTGCCTTATTGTTATCTAATCCTCTGTAGAGTGCTGACTGTCCAATCTCTTTCTCTCAGGACTCCTAAAGCTTAACAGGAGTAGCACTGAGCACAGAATAAATGGGCACTTGGCCTTTTGTTCATTTAAATTGAAATCTAACTGTTCTGCATCATTCTCAGTGCCAAGAACTAAATTTCCTTTTTGATATTCACCTACCAAAGGTAAGAGAGAAGGGAGCAGAGATTACCTTTTTTTAAAAGCATCTTCCAAATAGACTTGGTTATCATGATTTGTCCCTTCAATGTCACTTCAAGTGAGCTCATTCTCTGCTCTGCCATTGTGCAATGATTAAAATAGCCACCATTTCTTTCAGAGATAGCTGTAATTACTCAATAAAGTACACTAAGTTGTAAGATACACACTGGCACCTCCATGTGGCCTGAGGGTTTAGTGACCATCTTCTAATGGTCTTCTGCTGTGCCCTTTTTTCCTGTTAACTTCTTCTGAAAATAAAGGAGCCTTATTTTCACCACTCTGGCAGAGCCTTTTAAACAAAAGGCTTTTGGAAATTAAGCAATATAGCTGACTTTTAGCTGTTCTGAATATTTTCTTTACTCAAAAGTGTATCAGGCATGAGAAATTCACATCTGGGGAGATTCTTCATATTATATGAAATTGGAGTTTCTAATGATTACTTCTTAGTTGTGTGCCTGTTCCCATTTATCAATGGGGTCTATGAAGAAAAGGCATTATCTGGTAACTGTGTATTTCCATAACATTCAAATCTTCTCAGAAGCTAGTCAATGTTATTCAAAGTATTATGTCAAACATTTCAGAGGACTTCATAAGTTTGTCAGAAAAACAGATCATGCTATCCAAACTGGATTTAAAGCTATCTTCTTCATCTATTCGGCTTCCAGATTTTAAGCATTCAAACCAAAAAGAAGTATTAGTACAAACACTGAACAAGCAGAAAGCAAACTGCTAAAAAAAAAAGCCACTGATAATGACTAAGAATTCTTCTACTGTTGCACCCCCTCTTACTGTCAAACAGAGCCAATTAAATAAACAGTACATGCTTCAATATCTTTAAATTCCAAGCACAGCACCCTCCTTCCTACCTGACACCTGTTTGAGAACATCTCCTCTGCAAACCTCAGTGCCAACCCAGTTACTCAGCTGTTTTATGCAATGGACACCAGCAACTCTACAGGTTGGGACTGCTCTTCACCACGGCTGTAGGAGAAACTGGACTCCAGCAAGATCTCTCTTTGGCTGCAGGTACCACAAACCTGTTCACCTGCTAAGTTCAACCAGTAAAATCACTGGTAATTGGTATTACACTCCCCACTACCCTACTCCACCATCCCCATAAGTCGTCTGGTGGCTATTTGATCTATAGATCTGGTCACCTTGTGTTAGTTTCTTTACACCAATATTATTGGTTTCTATCATCACCCATGCCTAACCAGTGCTACCCTGTTTCTACCTAAGACCTAGAGTGACTGTGCCATATCCTTAGGCTCCAAAAATCAGTTATTTCCTGTTCATTTCTTCTTAGGCATTGCAACGAATGCATTAGAAGAAATTAGGCATTAGAAGAAAAAAGTGACATCCATCTTACCTGCATAAATATCTATTCTGGTGGCATCAGCATCTCTGCAAAATTAAAAGGGAAAAAATCAAGATCCAAATGAGAATCTGAAATACCAACAATAAATATGCATAGTTTTCAAGTGGGATGGATACTATTTTGAGTCTATTTTCAGGAATTCAGTCATTCTACATACATTAAGGCTATACATTTTACACTTGGTAATACAATTTTCCTTGTATGTCTGTTAAAACTCTGGAGCTCCAAAATATTTAAAATAACCACATGACACACAGAGCCTAAATATATATTTTTAAATACTTAGTGAAAAAGTCTAGAAGTAAAAACATTCCTCTTTAGATGCCAAGAACTAACTTAAGTCTGTGTTCCTCTCGATTACAATCATAAAATAATGCTCCAATAACTTCTCCATTTTTCCCTCTCACCAAGAGATTGAGAAAAAAGGAAAATGATAATCTGCCACAAAGCTTATGTTAAAATCAAGTCTCATGGTATATGCACTACAGTCAGCAGACTGACTCACAAGCCCATAATCTTATCCTCCCTAACACTGAAAGGAAGTTGAAGTACCCCATTATAGTCTAGCCATCAACTGAAACACAAGTTCAGTTGCCAATCACCAGTTGCCCATAGCTGTGGCTTTCTAAATCATCCCAATAGATTTGGTGGAGGAATGTTCATGCTTAATGCAAAATTTAATGCAGATTCGTTGCTCTACTCACTCAGTCATTTTGAATGCAATGACCACACAGTACACATGCTCACTCAACAGGCATCTACTGCTCACACTGACTAGTACAGTGAAGTCATCATTGTTCACACATGTGCATTCCAGTCCACTCTCCTTGGCTGCTGGGCTACATCGATGTTGTGCAAACTGTTCTCATATTGACAACAGCTGGACTTTTTCTGGACAGACCTCATACTCCCATGAATAGTCAGTCGAGTGAAAAGTAACAATAGTACAGATTTACAATATAAACAGGTAGACACAGAAAATTATCAGCAAACTCATATCAGCAAAAATAGCTGGCAATCTATTTAAAACTACTTCTAGCCTTGACTGGTGTGGCTAAGTGGATTGGGCATTGTCCCCTCAGACCAAATGTCTAAGGGGTTTGATTCCCCGTTAGATTCCCAAGTCAGGACATGACTGGGTTGCGAGTCAGGTCCCCAACTGGGACACGCGAGAGGCAACTGAATAACGTTTCTCTTGCATGTTGATGTTTCTCTTCTTCTCTGTCTTCCTTCCTTTCTTTAAAAACAAACAAAATCTTTAAAAACAAAAAAGTACTTTGTCAACTCTTTCCCTCTTCATTAGACATTTAAACAATGTCTAAATTTTATGTTTGCATTCAGAAACAAGACAAACACCATTTTCAATATAAACAGAATCTTGCTTAGATTTTTGTTTGCTTATCTTTGAATCAACTTAACTTCTCAGTCTTACACAGTAACATTTATATGCTTCCATCACCAAGAACTCAGTATATCACAGTGCTACAGAATAATTTCTTTCAAGCACAGCTGTTAACAATGGAAAATGTTTTGATAAACTGCAGTCATCTGACAACAAAATATACAGTTTGGGAAGACATAGAACTGTGATATACTTTTAAAGACGTTAGATAGTATATTCTTCTCATGGTTCAAATTAAATCAGAGCTTATCTGTCTCATTAATTTGATTCCTAAATTTCTATCTTAATTCTGTTTTACTACAATTATCTTGCTGTAATACACAAGGGAAAGTAGCTTTGGAGGTTATAGGTTCATTATTTTTATGCTGGAACACAAAGCAATGAATGAATTAAAGTTAATCAAATAAAGTGGAAATATCAACTAACGTGCTATTAAAAATAGTCTTTTGGGTAACGGGCCTCTTAGGAGTGAGTTATAGCTGTTACAGATTTGCCTTCCTCCCATGTCTTCACAGCAAAGGTCATAACCACCCAAAAAGTCTTCAAGCACATACCTTGCATTATCAACCAGTTCAGCAAGAGCACCAAACAAGAATTCATGAGTGGTTCTGAAATGATAAACACTAAGAATCAGCAAAAGAATTATGGGATTGAACTATGAATCCTAATAAAAAGTCAAGGTTATAAAATATTAAGTTTGTAGGAAAAAAATCTAAAATCACCATTTGCATCAATTTACACAACTGAAACTTAAAGTTCTCCATTAGCTCATTAATCTCCCTTAAGTATTAATCAAGTCCAGATATCTACACAGAAATGTTTATTCTTACTATGTTGAAAAACTTACTCTGAACTGTTAAAATATTCCTATGTGTACTATCGCTAAAAAGCAGTGTTTTTCACTACTCATATCCTGCCTAGAAAAAATGCCCGCAATTTATTTTTCATTGCCTTAACCAGCTGTTTCTACATATCTCTAAACACAGTCAATGGACAACTTGTTAGCAACCTGCTTTACTAATTATCTGTGTATGATCTACTAGTGAAAGAAGAAAATCCGTTCACTGTTGTGTAATTTATAAGCAAAAATATTCCATTTGAAAGTGGGGAAATAGGAGAGAGAAATCCATTTCTTGACTTTCTTCTATTCTGGCTAAAAAATAGAGCTTTTTCACACCTTAAGGGAATGCAAGACCCTCTTGAACAATTCCTCCTAGGAAGACAAGAGCATGATATGATATTGGGGCTACTGTTGAAGTTAACCACTTTAAAGAGAGAAGCTAATGGTCATCTCCTTGGAGAAGATGCTCAATGTTTGGGTTGGGTAATTACCAACCCAAACATTCAGAATTCAATAAAATTGATATTTATACATAATATTTATCCATACAATTCTCCCTGCATTTATATTCTCTTTAATTTCCCATAATAGTCCTCATTAGATATAAAAGTAGTATGTGTCCACCTAGAAACACTGACTTTGAATTAGGGAAAATACAAAATCATTAACACACATAATTCATTACCATCAAGTTTTCGAAAATAACCAAATTATTACAGTTGATTTTGTTTTTGTATAAAAAGTTTTACCCAATACATAAACTGAAATTTTTTAAAAATTAAAATATGTATACCAATACTAAATAACCAGGATGCAGGATGTAAAATGTTTGTTTGTAAAATAAATACTCAAAACTAAACTGTCAGGAAATTTTCACAAATGCAAATTTTGAATTAAAACTAACAGTTCTGGGAATTTTAGGAAGAACTTTTCCACGAAATCAGTGAATATGTGTTGCTAATCCAAAGGTGACACCAATAAGTAAGTTTTAACAAAAAGAAGAAAAATTTCTGCCCAATTCAACTAGAAAATAGAGCTCAAAATGTTCTAACATCAAATTCTTAATTATTTTATATGAAAGAAAAATTTCTAAGAGAAAAAACCTGCATAAAACACCCATAGCTTTCACTACTAAAAATATTTAAGTTTCTAAGGCCCTGGCCAGGTAGCTAAGTTGGTAAGAGCACCATCCTGATATGCCAAAGCTGCAGGTTTGATCCCTGGTCAGGGCACATACAAGAATCAACTAATAAATGCATAAATAAATGGAACAACAAATCGATGCTTCTTTCTTTCTCCCTCTTTCCCTTCTCTCTCCCTTTCTAAAAATCAATTAAAAAATTAAGATATTTAAGCCTCTAGAATCACATTAAATTCTTCAAATTATCAACTGAAATACAAGTATTCTGTAGATTATTCCACTAAAAAAATAAGCTAGAAAATTAACATGATTTAAAGTAACATGTTAAAAATAAATCTAACATTGGTTCTCAAGCTTTCAACCAGTTATTTCCCTGACTTATAACTGATTTAGAAACTTACAAATGGAATTAGTTTTTTAATGCTCTAAATTTTAAAATTTTGAGCACTGTTATATAAAAATATAAGTTGTTGCAATACTTCTTATCTCAGTAAGAATTAGCACTTTAAGTCAAGAAATCTCAGAAACATAGCTCCCAAAAGAAAAAAAAAAAACAATAATAATAAAAATGAGACTACAACTTGTAAGCAGAAATCTCTGGATTAACAAATTACAGAATGACGGATCTGGCCTTTGTTCATGAGAATGGCAAATATGAATAATCTAGAAAACTAATGATAGCCTTTGCCATCAGAGCAAAGAAATAAAAAATAGGAATAGCAACTGCTTCTCAGGAATACATATTTCTGATCTTCATATAAAAAATAAGACATTTAGAATTCAATAGTAAGATCTCAAAAGAGAAAGTACAAACTATCTCTGGCTAAGTTTTCACTACTTCCTATACAATGTTTAGAAATGTGCCTTGTACCTTTAGAATTAAAAATAAACATTCCAAATAGTTTTCCTTGTTCCACACAGTATCAATGCTGTTCCACACTTACATATTTCAGATAAATTAACAGGTATCTTTAAAATGTAACTAAGGAGGCTCTGGCCAGTGTGGCTCAGTTCGCTGGAGCATCATCCAGTAAACCAAAAAGGTCATGCGTTAGACCCTGGGCAAATGCCTAGGTGGCAGTTCGGTCCCCAGATCGGATGCGTGCGAGACGCAGCCAATCAATGTTTCCCTCTCACACTGATGTTTCTCTCCTCCTCTCTATCCCCTCCCTTCCTTTCTAAAAAAAAAAAAAAAAAAAAAAGACAAGAAAAGAAAAAAGCTGTAACTAATGGGTATTTTTGTCAGGTGTACTGATACATCATAAAAGGGGCCTTTTGTGACAACTGTTGATGAGGTCAAAGACAACACTCCAAATTTCTCCAGTCCTCCAACTGATTAAGGAAGGATAGATTCTACTAACAAATACTAAAGCCGGAGTTCTAAATACGTCTTAAAATGGTAAGAACCAAAAACATACCAACTGCACAAGTTCTCCCTTTTTTTCAAATAATATTCAAAGAGATGCACTCATTTTTAGTTAGTATCTGAGATACAAATATTTGAGTAACTATCAAAGGAAATTCTTCAAAGACCCAACAACTCCTTGTTTGTGACCCAAGAAGGTTCTTCCATGTATAAAAAAACAAATATTTTAACAAACTCTACTTTGAACTGATCAAGGCTTTTATACCGTTTATGCTGAAAAAAAAATGTTTTTTAGCTCAGCATTTCCAGTGACAAATTTACATGTAAATCTATTTATTATTAAGGAAATGGTCTCCCAGTTCATACTCAGCCTGAATTTAAACCAGCTGAGCTCTTGGATATGTCGACATAGTTAATTGCCCTAATTGATAGAAAATTAAGTTGAGAAATTCTAGAGCAACCATTTACATTCATATTGTTTTAATATAATTAGAGTAAGAATCCACATTTCAACAGAATTATGCCATAAGAAATTATGTATCTTGAGGTAACAGGTTCCTCCATATTCACTTTATGGATAAAACAAACCAAATATATCAATAGCCAAGATAAAAATTATTAAATGTGCCAACAGGAACAGACATAGAGAGCAGACATGTTATAGTTAAGCATCCTGCTCTATCATACCACTTAGCATTACTGCAAAGAGTGACTTAAGGTATGTATCTTATGCCAAAGGAACATTACCACCAGCACTACACCTAGATTGCTCATGAACTTTTTACTATCAGTCACAAAACCCACCACCAAAGAGCAGTAACAGCACAAAACTCCTTTTATCTAAAAACTTTAGTCCTGGCTGGTGTGGTTCAATGGATTGAGCACTGGACTGAAAAGGAAAGGGTCGTCGGTTCGATTCCCAGTCAGGGAACATGCCTGGGTTGCAGGCCAGGTCCCCAGTGTGGGGCAAGCAAGAGGCAACCACACATTGCTGTTTCTCTCCCTCTTCCTCCCTCCCTTCCCCTCTCTCTAAAAATAAATAAATAAAATCTTAAAAATAAATAAAAACTTCTAGAATATCCAATATTAAAAGAAATTATCCTAAGACTTTCATGTTATCCTGAGAATTTCCCATGCCTGCTTTAAGTCTTAATGCTAATGGAAACCAAGAGAATAACCATCAGTAGTTACCACTGATCTAATATAACATATGGGCCAGAATCTACTAGGAATTTATCTGCCTAATGACTAGCACCAAAGAGCAAACTGCTACCATGCTTCCACCAACTTTTGGTTTATATAAGTTGATATTATAACCAGAATAATCATCACCATCTATTCAATGTTTACCATGTAAGAGCTAATTACTTTATAAATGTTATTTTACATAGTACTCAGAAACACTGCCAAATTAGTCCCATTTTATAGATGAAGAAACTGAGGCTCAGAGAAGTTGACCTCTGCCCAAGGACACAGCCGAGAAGCAATCAAATCATAGCCTGGCATGCTCCCAAGCCCATGATCTTTCCACTGCATCACACTGATTTCCACCCTTTCCAGGCTAGGCTCTGCTTACAACTCTCCATTACCTAGAAGGTAAGGAAAAGGCCATTTCTTTCATAATTAACAACATGGCATATATTGCAGATGCCAGACACCCTAAAGTGATCTTCTTTTTAACATAACAGAACAAACGAGAAGGTACTGTAAGATGAATTTCTCCTTCTCTGAAGATGACACTGCACCACTTATTACAGAGGATATATATCTTCCAACATTAAGAGTACCAAGTCACATCTTAAGAAAATTTAAGGCCCTGGTCGGGTACTCAGTTGATTACAGCATCGTCCTGATACATGGTTTTGGGTTTGATCCCCAGTCAGGACACATACAAGAAATAACATATGAATGCATAAGTGGCACAACAAATCAATGTTTTTCTCACGCTCACTTTTCCTCTCTCTATAATCAAACAATAAAAAAGAAAGAAAATTTAAAATTGTATTTCCTCTAGAACTGAGCTTCCAGTCAGGTCACCATATTAAAGAAATCTCTAAATTAGTTACAAACCAGGAACTTACTTTATCTTGTCATTCTAGGGTTCATATTTTCTTCTGGCACAACTGGGGATATTTAAAAGTAGACTAATTCAATGGTGTAACCCAAATATTACAGAGCTTCCAAAATCCTACAACCAACCTTCAAATTTCTATGCAAGCAGGTGATTCCAATTCAACATTGGTAAAGAAAATTCTCCACTATCACTTCAAAGTGATTTACCTGAGGTTCAATTCTTCACTTTGGCTGTGTCCACCTAATGTTAATAAGCTATAAAATAGAACAAGCAGAGAGAAATATCCCAGAATCCTCAAATTAGAGGCTTGGTGAGATAAAATTGAAGACTTTTAAAGTGAGAAGTAGCCCTGTCAGAGAGCTCATTTGGTTAAAGCATCATCCCACCACAACCCAAGGTTGCAGGTTCGATACCTGGTTGGGGCACATGCAGGAATCAACCAATGAATGCATGGAAGAGTGTAACAAATTGATGTCTCTCCCACTCTCTCCCTTCCTCTCTCTCTGAAATCAATTTTAAAAAATTATAAACCAGTAAGTAAACCCTTCTCTGTATAGATAAGGAAAGAAATCCTTAAAGGTAAAGCTGGGCCTCAGTTTCCTCAAATACAAAGTTGGAATAATTCCAGCAGTGTTGCTATAAAGACAATTTTCAGCCATATTTAAAACAGTAACTGGCACGACAAATTATTGTTACTACTATTTTATACTCAAATAGTCTTTAGGGAAGCTGAAACAAGAATCCAGTTTCTAAAGTCCCGTTCATGTTCTTCCAAGATTATTAAATAGTCTACCATTCCAAATTTGGCTTCTCATTCCAAAGCACAATCATCTGTGAACAACTAGTGGCTTCAACTGCTGATTCTTTTTTTTTTTAACTGCTGATTCTTAATATGACAATTCGAACATAAAGAAGGAAAATGAAGGTTTTGCCCAAGGCTGTATTATAAACTAGTCAGCAACCTTACTTAACTGGATTTCAGATTCACCATCCACAGCACAAGAATTTACCTAGGTAACCTCTACAGCACCTACTCTAAAAGACACTAGTTCAATAATAAGCTTCCTACACAAAGCAAAATAAAACCAGGCTCTCATAGTTTGGTAATTCACTTCACTTAAGAGAAATTTTATTTCCTTGATAGGAAAAATAACAAACAGAAAGTTACAGACATGATCACAAACTCTGAAAATTTAAGGGTTTTGGTTTTGTTTCTAAGTCCTTTACTGTAAAAGGATAAAAATTACTATACTATTGTTGAATAACTGACGTCCATATTCTCAGCCCTGAAGGTGATTCTTCAGATCTCTGGGTCATCATTTAGCTGCTCATCACCTCTCCACAACCTAAAATGTTAGGTTACTTACCTTGATCTCAAAAGTGACAAATGAAACGTATTAAAATACTAAGTAGTTACAACCCCAATCAATTACTTCCATGAGTGAGCGTTAGGGTTGACCCCGAAACACTGCAGACCAATGTAGTGATGGTAATCTCTTCATGAACTAAAGAACCACGAACACTCTACGTGTTCTGAGATTTGCACACGTTTTGGGAATGGCTATTTAAATCATGGTTTTAAACAAATTGCCATTTCCTGCTTAGCATATTAAAACTATGTTGGATGTGGGTACAAATTTCCCAGGAATATAAAGCCAACTGTTTGCTGGGAAAAAATTTTTTTCTTCTAATAAGTTGTCATTTAAATATCTTCATTTTTTTCCTTGTTAGAAAGAAAAAAACTTGTTATAACCAAACTGTTTTGGCTGTTGTCACTAAAAAGAATAGGACAGTCCAACTTTTGGTGATCCAAAGAACAGTGCTTGTTGGATTCCTAACAAACACTTGAGAAAGAAGTTGATATAGTAACCTCAAAAAACTAGTTTGCATTTGATCAAATAAATTTTGATCCAAAAAATGGTCGTATTCTTCTGGATTAGCAAGAAATATTTCACTGATCTCAGTTCATCCAGCGATATATCCCCAAGTGAAAAAGCAAAATTTTCTGAGGATTTCCACACTAATATCAAGAAAGGAGTTATCGGTGGCATCTACAGGTACTTACGAATTTGTGTGCAGGTATTCAAAGGTTAGCTGAGCTCGATTCAGACTGCTGTAATTTGTGAAAGCCATAAGTGCAGTGAGGTCCAGTCCTTTACCAACTAACTGGGAAATACAACCTTGCAACAGAATAGATTTTCCAGGATTCCTCCCAGAAAGATTTGGTAATTACGTCTGTGCTCCTTACAATTAAACACAACTACTGAGTACCTATCCAAAATATATTCAGAGATGTCTAAAACTACAATTGATTTCTCCAAGTTTTTATCTTCTCAGACTCTGATGTAATATCTTGAATAGAACTGTCAATAAATCTGCAGTCTCAAGGAGCTTTGGCGTTAAGTTGTGATAGTTCAACGAGTCGAAACGTGGATGATCTTAAAAGTAGATGGTACAGAGTTGGCGGTTTTATTACTGCTCCATCTTCGTTTTCTTCGAGCCCTTTTTTGTTCTTCTAGGAAATTTAACAATCCGGAAACTTACCAATCCGGAAATTTATCAACTTCTGTTATAAAAGTGGACAATCACCCATGTCTTCGCCATCAATGATCCCAGGATCCTTAAACAGACACCAAACTGGCGACCGCGATGTGGAGTATATATGGCGATACTTCCGGCTTCACCAGCCCCCCAACTGAAAGATCCCTTAACCGCTGATGGCGGATTCCTGTTTTCAGAGCCCCGCCCGTCTCCTCAGGCTCGTGGATCAAATTACCTCACAAAGGCCCACAAAAAGGCCTCAGAATTAACCCGCCCAAATTCCCTCAAGCGCGCCGCGCGCCCCTCCCCCACTCTCCTCAGATAGCAGCCTCAGCCTCTCAGGCCCTTCCCGGGCCTCCCCTCAGAAAAAGGAGTTAGGCCCAGTTTTCAAAGCCCAGATCGAAGGCAATGGAGAGCGCACTACCCAACCGGGAGTTGCCCAGCGATCACGGCTGCCTTTGTCCCTCCCTACGGAACTGGAACCCTACAACCGCAGCGCGTTCTTGGAACCATGTGCTGCCGCCTCCGCCTCCGTTGCCTCCACCGCCGCCGCCGTCACGACACAAGCCGCCCGCGCACCGCGATGAATGAGACGATGACAGGACTCAGCACCACGAAATTGGGCTTTTAGGGCTGCTTTGCAGCCGCTTCAGCGGCCACCTTAGCCTCCGCTTTGTCTCGGGTAGTGCACACGAAACGGGCAGCCTCGCTCACTCCCCGACGCCCCAAACCCCCGAGGCCTCCGCGGCGCATTCAGCCAATCATAGAGCCAGAGCTCCTCCCACCCCCGCCCTAAAACGACGCCCCCTGATTGGTTGACATTGTGTCTCCACGTGACCGGATCTTGTTTAGCTGGGTCCACCCCTATCACATGAGAGAACGCGCCTCTCTTCCTGCTTTCCTGACCATCTCCGCCATTTAAAGAAACAGTACCGGGGGCGGGCCGAGCGACGCAGCCGGGACGGTAGCTGCAGAGCGGACCGGAGGAGCCATCTTGTCTCGTCGCCGGGGAGTCAGGCCCCTAATTCGAAGAAGCCCTGGCGCGCCCTCCCCCCCTCCCCGGTCTGGTAGGGCGAAGGAGCGGGCGCGCGGTCGATCGAGCGATCGGTTGGCGGCTCTTTCTCCTGCTCTGGCATCCAGCTCTTGGGGCGCAGGCCCGGCCGCCGCGGCGCGCGCCCGGTGGCCGTTGGCGGTCGCGCCGTGTCTTTCTTCTCGTACGCAGAACTCGGGCGGCGGCCTATGCGTTTGCGATTCGACGAGGAGTCGTCCGGGTGGTCGGCGGTGGCGGGCAGTTGCTCCGCCCCGCTCCCGGGGAGGCGGCGGCGGGATTTGGCGCGTCCGGGGAAGCGGGGGTGGCCGGGGCGGGCCTGGAGGCCTGGCGCCACCCTTCGGGGCCTTCAGGGACCCAGTTGGAGGCACAGGAAGGTGCTGGGGGATGGTTGGTGGTGGGCTTTCTACTTTGCCTTTTCCTCCTTATGCCGCCTTAGTGAGAGGCGGGAGCTCTGGCGGCAGCTCGGGGGTGGGAAACAAGCTCCGGAGTCTGAAGAACTGGGTTTGCTTCCGGGCCTAGCCACCAGCTGGCCGAGTGACCTTAAGCAAGTCACTCTGTAATCTGTCTGCGCCTCAGTTTCCTCCTCTGCCTATCGATGTTTGTGGGATTAAAATCGCTTTATAAACTATGAAGCGTCAGTGTACGTAAGGGATAATTATCGTTTGTCAATTTTTTTGAGTTGTAAGAAAACAGCAATTGCCCAATCCATGGATTTTGAACCTGGGAACCTTGGATTGGAGTTGGAGATACCCAAACTCCCTGAAATTGTATGCAAAAATTAGTGGGACTGTGCATTTTAAGGGAATGAGGATCCATCTCCAACAAGTTTTCAAAGGGAGGTATCACCCCTGAAGAGTTAAGAACCACAATTTGTTTATGCTATAGGGAGGAAACTGAGGCCTAGATGTCATTTGGGATCCTTCACAACCAATTCGAAGCCCCTGTTTGAATCCCTGGGATATGTGAGCTTTTTTGTGCATAATGGGTATTCGGGGTAACAACACTCCACTGCTTGGCTTCTTTTCTGAGTCTTTTCTTTCCTCATAGGGTGCCTGAAGGGTGGCTAATGCATATGGTACTGTGGCACCCATTACAAAGCAGCGGAAAATAAAAGTGGACATGTTCTCTAGTGTCAAGAGGCATATTTAATCTTTGGCCCATTAACTGTTCGTTGCTGCTTATACTGGTGCCTGACTGCCTTTCTGACTCTCACTGACCATTTTCCACGACCATGTTTGCCATCTGTTACTCGCTCCTATTTTATATTCCTAGTCTATGTGGTTGGTGATGAGCAGGTTTCTTTTTAAATGGTGCTGCCAAGTCCAGCTAATTAATGGTGCAGGTGGATTTTTAGCAAGCTGGCTCACTGGAACAGACTGAATGAACCAGCCATGGAATTCCCGAAGATGTTGGGGGTTATCTTTATTAATTGAAGGTTAACATTCGCTGAAAAATTTTGTTAGAACCTCTGCTGAACCTCACAATCAGTGGATTTGGAAGTGTTTCAAAGCTTAACATTTTCCTGGACTGCTTTGTATTCTGTTTGCTTGCAAGTGTGTTACTAAGATGGCGAAAATGCCAGTTTTTTGCTTCTCTGTTAATTGTCAGCTGCTTTTATCTAATTCCAGGCTATTGCCCAGCAAACACTATAGAAATGTTTGAACAGTTGGATTTCAGACATTTTTGTTTTGTGGAGTGGTGCAGCTCTAAGCAAGCGAACACACAAGTTTAAGGGTATTTTGTCTGGTTAGGTGTTACCTGGTTCTGCTATTGCATACAAATATCTGGAAAAAGTCAATTGACTGTACCCTTTACCTAAAGGGCAGAGACAAATGATCTCACTGCCAGAGAAATAACTTTTTTGGAGGAAAATGTATTGGTCTTTTAGGTTTTTTGTAATAAAATCTGGATGTACTACAAAAGAATCACAAGACTGTGGTGATAAGATGCTTTTCTTGGCAGAAGGGGGAAAAAAACAACTGGAACTCTAAGCTTGAAATTCTGTGACAAAATGTGAGATGTCCAGGATAGGAGGTTGAAAGTGTTTCACTACAGTATTCTGCACTAGCTGAAGCAGATGTCTTTCAGTGTAGCCACGCGTGGGCTCCAGATTTGCAAGACGGGGACCTGCAGGAGCTCATGAGGATATAACAAGAACTCTGGAGTTGGATACTTTTATTTTTGAATTTTGGGACTATTGACCTCACTTTCAGAAGAGAGACTGACTAAACAAACAATGCCACCAGCGCTGTTATGGGGAATTCGAAGTCCTGAGTTTCTGCCAGATCCTCAGTCGCAAACTGGTGACACTGCATCCAAAGTGAACTACGGTACTTGCAGTTTTCCAAAGTGAATCATTCTTTACCATCTCTACACTTTTATTCATACTCTCTTCTCTAACCTAAAATGTCTTCCTCCGGTTCTTCACCTGCCAAAACTCTGCCATTTTCTCAATATCCACCTCAGATGCTCTCTTGTCTGTCTGTCTCAACTTTAGACAGAAATAATCTTGTAAAATTTTTGTTATGTATCTTTTACCTTTGTATATATACCTTGTAAAAGTTATTTGCATGCTTTTTTTTTCTTTGCTCTCTTGCAGACAGCAAACCCCTTGAGGAAAAAGGGATCTTGTCTTAACGAATCTTTGCCCACACATACTACCACATATGATGAAGCTTTTAATAGAAAGGAGGAATTTAGAGAGCAGGCTATCTCAGAATAAGCATTCAGTAAGTGCTTGCTTAATCATTGTGTTGATAACTTGGTTACTCTTCATTAGGGAAAAAATCACCAGTTATGGACCATGCTTCTTTGTTTCATGTTTTTATTATTTTTTTAATTCTGAATTTAAAAAGATTTCAGGAGCCCTCAAAGAAAGAGAAACAAAAATTGTATAGGTTATTACAGAAGGGTCCACAGACTAGGCTTATTGCCTAGGTACTTTATCCTCCCCCATTCAAGATGAAATCTTGTTAAAATGAAGGGTAGCTTTTTTTCATAAGACGATTTAAGAAAGGCATTAGAAAAGGAGGGAGGGCAATATCTCATTTATCTTGGTGTTATGTAAACTTAAATTTCATTCTTGTGCCCTTTGCGGAGCCCTTCTTCCCTACCAACCACTGCCCAGCAGCCTGAATGCAATCTAGTTACTCCCCCAAAGTATGAGACTTAGGGCAGTTCCAGAGACAGCTTATTTTCAAGAGTCAGGCAATAGTCTGTCCCAGAGAATTCTTTATGTTCTTATCATCACTGATTTTAAGGCTTTTTTTTTTTCCCTTTAGCATTGTCAGCTTCTCAGTAAGGCTTTTCAATAATTAGTACCCCTCAGGCAGCTAATGTGCTGACAGTAGGCCCACCCCAGTGTTAGAGTCCAGTGTTGATGATGCCATGCATTTGTTATCTATTTTGCCCCTGAACCTTCTCACCATCTTCCTTGTGCTGTTCTATCAGCCTACAGATTTGGTACCTGGATTTTTGCCCATGCTGATTCCTATTACCTTACTACTGAAGAAGACACCATTCCAGTGGACCACTGTGACCCCAGGAGCATTCAGCCATCATGATGTGGCCTTCATCCACTCGTGTCCTATTCTACCCAGATTGAGCACCACCGTTTATGTGAAGTCAAACTCCTGAAGCCAAATAGCCGAAGCTGTGTAATCACAACAAAGGCCCATTTTGTTTCTTCAGTTCAAACCTTCAGAGACACATAATAAATTTGGACCAGGGGATTTTTAGTTTTCAACATTGTCTGGAGAATGGCAACATCTTCTTGAGAACACCATTGGACCACATCCCACAGTCTCAAATGTTTGAAGTATATGAAGTGTCAAGAATCCTGTCCATGTCACTGGACACTGTTCTTTTTCCACTTCTTATCTGTATTATCCTACTGAAAGAGAAAGCAGATATTCTGACTTACTGGAATTAAAGGCACGGTGAAGGCCTCATAGCATCTTCTTTGGGATTACTCAGGAACCAGAACTTTTCACACAAATGTAAGAAATTTAACAAAGGAATCCTTTACCCTAACAGCATCTCACAAGGCTTCAATCAGATTCCAGAAAAGGCCTCTTGAGACATCCAGGTAGAACCTATATGGTAAACCCTTATGTTTATATCGCACTTTACAGTTTCAAAGCATTTTACATGTATTAATATCAATTATCAAAATCACACACTAAATTATAATCCCTTTTTGCAAATGAGAAAATGGGATTTGAAAGGTTGTCCAAGGTGACATAGCTACCAAGTGGTAGAAGCCAAGCCTTCTGACTCCCAGTCCAGTTCTCTCCTTGGAATTAAGTTAGCCTCTACTTAATCCACAGTGTTAAAATGACTGCAGGTTAGGAATCCCAGAAAAGTTTTCCAGTCTCCTTATTAGGTACCCTCAACCAGGATGTCATAAACTGTACCTAGACCAGAATTCTATGGAAACACCCCTAAGGTTTAGGAGCAGGCTGTCTTCTGTGATAATAGATTATCCAGTCAACAAGACACATTTTCATCTGATAGCAATACTACCTAACAGGAAACACAAAGCTACCTAGAGATCTTTTGTCCATCTTTGTGGTCTTCCCAAAGACAGACTAATTGATTGGGGATCCCTTCTTTGTTTGTTTTTAAGTCTTAGACTCTAGAACACCCAAGATCTTAGCTATTGTTCTTTATCCCCAAACAAATATTTACACAAAATGAGCCATCCATTTAGAGCAATGCTGTTTATGCATGTATGTTTATATACATGACATGTCCATATAACATGTCATATATAATTTCTGTTGTCCAGTAAGGTAGTAAACATACTGTAAATTGTCCCCTCCCTGATTGGTAATACAATATAGTGTATTAGAAGATCACAGAGGACTTAGAGCAAAAAACTCATTTAACTGTTTAGCCTAGTTCTAAGTTAATCAAGCAGAGGATGTTATTTTTGTAGCATTTTAATGGAATGAGGCAACTGCCTTAAGATGGCATAGCCAGTGCTTCCTGAATGCCAACAGATGAACCCCAGGAATAAACTGCATCTTTGAAACCTCCCCCCTCTTTTTCTTAATAACTGGTTTGAATTAGTATGTGTCCATGATCTGAGAGTCCTTTATCTTAACCATTACCTTGATTTTTCTATCAAGGGAATCTCTAGAAGATTTGTGGGAATATGGGTGGCGGGAGGTTAGGGGAAGTTAATTCATCTGAATTTGGATGGGTTCTATGACATTTAGCCATATACTTCTCCATCCCTAGAATTGTACTGTAAACCTAGTTCAAGGGCATTGCATCTTAGGTGGGTGAGAAGATTGGAAAGGGAAAGGGGAAAATGGGGAGGAGGGGTGTAAAGGAGATCTTTTCTTAGAATTTCTGAGTTGTGGCCCACTGAGATCTTACCAGTACTTGAAGTCATCCAGCCATGCAATTCTTGGAATAATATTTACAAAGAAATGAATGCATTTTACAGCTGTATGCTGACTACAAAAACCCCAGTGCTGTTGTCACTTAAAACCAATAGTGTTGTTCTCTGATAGTCACAAGCCCAGTTTCAGGCAATGAGAATTTATAGCAGAGTTGAATGTTAATTTCTTAATTCTGTAAATGTAGCCCACCTTAAAGAAAGAATGAGTAGGAAACACCTTGACTTACCAAAGGCTTTGCTCACAGTTTGGTTTTTATGACATTTTTTGTATTTCAGCATTTTGTGAACAACTTATTCTTAGATCATTGGTTTTCCAAAGGCTTTGTGGCCATGAAGCCCTTTGAATGAAAACTGCAGAAACCTAAAATAAAAGTGAAGCTGCTCTGGATGAAGCAGGAGTGGAGGGCCTGAAACCTACTACAAGCATCTTCCTTTACCACCATGGTGACACCTAAGGAGACTTCTTTACAACACCTAGAATTCTTCAGAACACATTTTGAAAAACACTGCCCTAAACAACAATATGTTTGACCTGAATGGTATTCTGATCTGTACCTCTACCCAGCACAGTCCATGTTCAGGTGGTACAGAACATTCTTAGGAATACTTCTGTGGGCTAACTTAGAGAAGTCTAAGAAGATCAGTATGTCTTTGTCCTGCCCCACCCTGCAAGAAGTTATATGGGCCAAAAGTGGTTATCAGCTGGACCTAAAATTACAGCCCTCTACCCCCGGTGGACTTCCAGTGATTGCTGGGTTTGGATATAGACTGAGTGATTCATACGTACTTAACACTGACTCAAAACCCCCTTACCCAACATCTTTCACAAATACCAGATGCTCTAATGGTACTTGAAATACGAGTTTGAAGTCTTGATTCTCTTTGAATACCTGAATTTGCCAGGTGTTGAAGCTGATGCCTCATTGAGGCCATAGTAGACCAACTTGTACTTTTGGACCTCCCATCATCAGCTGTGGTACTCCATATGCAAGTGATAACCATTAACTGTGAAGCAAAATTCAAATATTGGCAACATTAACTAAAAGGGTACCTGGTTTTATCATTCATCTTACTCTCAAACTACAAGTTACTATGACTCAGCCAGTGGTGGTGTTACTACTGCTTGGCTTTTATTCATTTCAACAGGATAAATGAGCTAATAACCTTTAAAAAGCTAAAACAATTCCTCCATCATTGGTATATCTGCCTGGCATATTCTGCTCTAAAATTATGAATACCGATCTCTAACTACGTGTAAGACCTGATCCACAAGAGATAGCCTTTGAACATCTTTTCTCATGTATGTGATTTAAAATGTGACCATTTGGAAAGTTTTTTATACCACTGAGCATTTTTCCTTAAGGTGGATCCAGTGTGATGTCTGGTACCATCAGCTGTAGGTATTAGGGATATTTTGAGGTAGGCCTTCGATAGCTTACTTGCTGGGACTTTCAAGTTGGTATATCATCTACTTTTTTTTTTTCTTCCTGGAAATGTAGACATGAAAGACATCTACAAAGCCTACAGCTAAGGATTTTGTCAGGAGACTCAAGCTTCCTGCTGCTGCTTCCTAATGTCACAAGACCACAGTCCCTCATTGTGGATATGTGCATGGAATTTTAGCTGTCTTGATACTGTTTTACACTGATTCGGAGTGGCCAATTTCATTCCCTGCCATGAGATGCTCTCAGGCATTGAAACAACTTACCTATTTCTGCAGGAAGGATTCAGCTTATGAACTTCCAGACCAGATCATGTTGAACAACTAGACTTTGATTTATATCATGAGAAAAATCTCATTTACTTCACAGTTGACTTAAGGGCCAGCTGTCCTCAACTATTTTAATGAATGCACTGGTTAAATGTTGGGAATAGTTTCTTTATATCTCTCTCATCCACTAAACTAATTATGATTACATGACTTGGTCTGCAGATTGTCCAAGTGGCCTAAGTCTGGTTACCCTAGACTGCTCACCATCAACAAATGAAAATAAAAGATGACTATCCTGCTTGTGTATACAACCATTATTTGTGAAGAAAAAATTATCTACGAACCCAGTTTTCTTACTACCTTCAAAATATCAGCTGGATTTTTTTCGCCTGTACAGAAAAAGACATTGATCTATACTGCCATTCATTCCCTTTACTCCTGTCCAACTCAGTCAAAATGAGGGGCTTAAAGTGAAGATGACCATCTTCCAAGAGTCTAATGAATACTGTGGGTCAGAATTGATGGATGAAAAAGCCTAAAAATCAAGCCTAGGAACTCACCTACTAATCTCCATGCCTCAAATCTCATCTAAGTCTGTCCAGCAGCACCATTCAACCAGTTTGAGGCCTTGGCTTGTTTTTAATTCACAGAGATGTGCTAAATCATAGAAGATGGAGACTTGATTACCAAAGAAAGTAGGGCCAACTTTGATGAACCCTATCACTCACAAGTGTAGCATAAACACCTAAACAGGACCTCACTTGGATTGAGAATATAGCCTTCTGAGCTGAACATTCTTGGGCAAATGAGCAGAAAAATGAAAGCTGCTGTACCTAACTGGCTATTTAAGGTCAGAAAATTGTATCCAGAGTAAATGCTATAGATTAACCCTGGAGTGCTCAGGGTAAAAACTAATTTACAGAGCTTTGGTATTAAACTCTGTGTTCTTCCATATTATATCCTGGTTATTGGTATGGCTGGCCCTGCTGAAAGTACCCTACTTACCTATTTATCTGACTCGACCCTTGCCTGCCTTTGTTGACATGTTTGTGCAGAAAGACTTGCTGTCCTCAAGATGATTACAAGTGATCTCAGCCTATTTTATACTCAGTTCCACCAAGATTTTTGAACAGAAGCAACCTGCACCTCACCCCACCAGGACTTTAATGTTCTCAATAGGAAGAACCATGCTGTATACTCTTTGACCAGCAGCAGCCTTTTTTTTTTTTAAGTGCAGAGAAAGCCTCTAAGCCTGTATATATTTGATTATTTTCAGCACCTGGAACCCCTTCTACCAGATCTGAAGGAGTACAGCAGATCAAAAGCAGTCAGTTTCTCTCTTCTGCAGTAATATAGAAGTGAGTCTGATTCACCAGTTCAGAAATGAGAAATGTTCAACTTGGCAAAAGACTTGAACACAAGAAAAGTTTTCCACAAACTTAAAATTTACCATTGACTTGAAAACCTTCACATGCTATTTGCCATTGGGAGGCTAGTTGTCTTGCATTATGTCAACTTGATAGTTGGACTCTCCGACTCATGTTACTTATATTGAAACTATTGAATCATCCAGAGTATGTTACTGGACATGATTATTCCATTCCAATGTTTCCTGAGTATAGGATATAAACCTCATGATGGTTTTGTTTTTGTTTTAATACTTTTATTAAGAAAGTAACAGTGCCAGCTGTTATCATTCAACTTTATGAGCAAAGATTAAACTTTTACAATACCTGGTCTTATCACTGATATTATTTTTAACTGACCAGCAATTCATTCCATCTCTTTGTAACAACTCCCAGATGTTTCTTGGAACCATATCTATTTTCAGTCTGCGTAGTTCAGACAGTCTGACCTAACCTTAAGTTTCATGTTGGACACGTAGTTCATACCTGATCAGTCAACAATCATCTCCTTCACCATAGTGATTGATTCAGGAATGGTCATGTGATTCAAATTGATCCAGTGATACTCAACCCTAGGAGTTTTACTGAACTGTGGAAGAAGAAAAGCTCAGAAACTCAATACTGAGGTTGCTTAACTTTGTAGGATGAAAAAAACCTCAGACCACCAGGAGTCCACCATATCAAATGAGCCAGTCAGAAAATGAAGCCAGTGCAGAGGAAAGTGGAGCCAAATGATGGAGACTTGAGTCCTGATGACAATGTATGTGCTCCTGGATCCACCCGTGCCTGAAGCTAGTATATCCTCTGGATTTTTTCAGTTTTGTGAACCAATAAATACTCTTTTGTTTAAGTTACTTTGAGTTGGGTTTCTATTGCTTGAAATTGAGTCCTAATATACTATACCAATATTGAAACTTGACAGGTCCAAATGTTTATTAAACTGTAGGTCATGGCCACACTGAAAATATTAAGAAAATTCACATCTTTTAAAATGAGTAAGGTACACTCGATTGTGTATGGACATGAGAAAATGGCCATGTTATGTTAAGTGAAACAAGCTATTGATAAAAAACATATAGTATGAACTAACTTTAAAATTTGTGTTTATAATTATGTAGAAATTATAATTAAGCCTATTAATGGCTTTCTTTGAACAGCATAGATTATGAGATTTTGAACTTGATACATTTCTGTATTGGACTGTTTTTCATAACTCACAGTACTTATAAATTTTATTTAAAAGCAAAGAATTATTAATTTTAGTGCTCACCGCTTGACCTTAGCAAGTTACTTAACACTGAGCCTGTTTTATCAAATAATTTTAAATACCCACCTTTACCTCTTAGTGAATATTTTGACAAAGATGCTCATCATCCATTACTCAAAGTGACAGATTGCTGCACCTTTACTTGTTTGAGAAACTCTGAGCTCAGTAGTTGTCCCTTAAATTTTCAAGCATACATCTTTAAATGTTCAGGCATATTCAAAATACCAGATTTTTATAGTTTCAGTCACCAAAAGATTGTTTTAGTTCTCAACTGATGTTAATTTTTGAAGACCTCTTGCAGTTTTCACACTAGACAGAAAAAAGTCACATTTTCTTTGAAATGTGAGTGTTCTGATCTCACTGCAATCAAGGTCCAAAATAACTTTTTTTTTTTTTTTTTTGCTAAGTTCATTGCATACACATTGTATCTGAACTCTCAGCAGCACAGACAACTCCCACCAGCATCTTGACATCTTTAGGTGCAAAGGCTCTTCCCATCTTCTTCCCATTGTTAAAATAATGTAGTAGACATCCCTTTACTTTTGCCTCCCCCAAATCGTTTTCCCTTTCCTTTAATGATGGATCCCCACTTTGCCTTTGGACCACCACTTCTTCCCATTCTGTGGTGCTGGTGAAACTAAATTAAAGTATCGGACCTCCTACCTGATGGATGTGTGCTCCAAGCTTGTCCAATCAAAAGTCCCCCATCTACCAGGATTTTGAGTCTTAAGACAGGTAACAGACAAAAGTATAGGACCTGAGTCATTCTGATGGAAAACATTTAAGAGTGGGTGCAAGGACATTCCCACAGGTGCCCTGATTCCTATTGTCAGGCCTGGTTATCCAGATTTGCCTTTGTGTAGACTACCATATATCTTCCTTATAATGTTTCCTTTTTTCTTCCTTTTTTTTTTTTTGTAAGCCAAAGAGAATTTCTATTGCTTGCAACCAAATGACTGAATGACTATTGAGATGGATAACAGTTAAATAGTAGGCTTTAGACCCTCAGGAACATGAATAGTCTGGAAGTGATTATTGTACTGAGATTGAATTAAAGGCAATAACTCTAGCTCTATGTCCCTGGGGGGTAGGGGGACACATCAGTGGCAGTGAAGAGTTTATAGTAGCAAAACAAGTAAAGGTACCTCCCCTTGATATCTGGAATTGTGTGCCTATTGCAGGCAAAATTTGGATAACTAGGTAGCTGTTGACGATAGGACCATTTGAAGTGAACAAGAAAGGCCAAAACCATTGAGTTAGCATGGTTAGTTATTTGGGTTACATTGGACAATTTAAAGTAAGACAACAAGCTCTAGCCCAGAAACTTACCTGCAGTCATGGGGGGGTGGGGGGGAGGCCTCCGTGCATCCAGGATGAATGAATCTCTTTGTGTTTAATTCCAAAACTGCAACTCAAGAATTTAATTCCACAAATTGCAAAAATCACAATGCTGATGGAATTTGCAGAGGCATTAATCAGAAAAGAGGCTTGTGGAATTCTGGTATCTGGGAGCACTCAAGACTTGGAAAATACCAATCCTTGCATACCTCAGGAATGAAAGTCGGGGTCTTCCTATTATTAGTCAAAAAGGAAAAAAAGAAAAACAAACCTTACCTGAAGAAAAACTATAGAGCCTACAGAGAAACAGGAGATAAGTATCAACTACAGCTCTGTGACTTACTGTAGAAATAAGATCTACTATAGCCTTTACCAATATCTCTTAATTTGCCTTGTCTTTTTACCCACCTCTCCTCTCCATTTCAGTACTTTGCCCCTAACACCTGGCTGAAGTGCAAGCATGATCCAAGTTAGTCCGATCAAATTTCCCCTCCATTTGAACTGAGTGGTTTTGTTGGTAGTACCTCCCTCACTAAAATATATGGATGTATTGGTGAAGGTTAGCTATATCAGTAAATCCATGAATTGTAGGTTATCAAGATGGGCTTAAGAACTAGAGAATGAGTATCACCCAGAAATCTTAGACTTGACACTGTGTGTGATAACTAGAAATTACATTATCTCCCTTGGAGAGAAGATGAATCCCTTTTCTACAGTACGTTGAATGGAAGCATTTATAAAATTGTTCATGATGAAGAATCCATGTACTGGCAGCCAAGGGATAGAACCTAGTAGACAGCTGCATTTACCTACTCAGTGTCTTTTCCCTCCGCCTTTGAGAATAACTCCTCACCTTTCCCTTGAGAAGATACCCCTCTCCCATGCTACCAGATGATAATATGTAAGAGACGTATGAGTTTCTATTACTGAGATTTCCTCAGTTTCCCAGGTTCCTGGTTAAGCTGCTCTAATTTTGTGAAGTGCTTCATGTCCTTTCAGTAAAGAACATTGGCTGAGCAGCCTGCTACATATGGCTGCACAAGGTATCCCCATACAACCATATAAAGAGATCCTGTAGCTAGGGTTGATTTTTGTTCTTTACATTCAGAGAACCCCAACTGATACAGTTTGCCTCCTATATCTTAGGTTTTCTTTCCCCATTGACTCAAGAAGCTCATTCCCATGGCTTTGGTTTCCAATTGTATGTTGATAACGTACAGAATCCTATCATCCGATGTATTGCCTGAGCTTCAGATCTGAATGTCCGCCTGTCATCTGCATATCCCCCCCCACTTGATTAACATGCAGATGCCTCACACTGACCCCATAATTTTTCCCTCAGAATCTTCTCTTCCAGTGTTCCCTCTTCTTGACAAGTGGTACCACCCTTGGCCATGTTTGTTAAACCAGAGTGTGGCCATTATTCTTGATGCTTCTTTATCTTCTCTTTCACACAAGACATTCCTATTAATCATTAAATTTTCTTGGTGTATCATGAAGATATACCTCAAAACCATCTTCACTTTTATCACCCTTGTCCAAAGAACAGTATCTTGCTAAGACTATTGTGATGCCCTTCTATTGGTTTCACGACCTCTACTGTTGCCCTACTGTTACTTGCAGAGCAGTTTGGAGTATTCTGATACACAGATCTAGTTGTGTCACTCACCTGCCTAAAACCTTTTAGTTCCCCCATTTTTTCAGAATATAATCTAAACTTTTATTCTGAAATCTTACCCTTGTTTACAAAGTTCTTCATTATGTTCCTTCTCAAGCCCAATCTTTCACTACTTCAAATATAACTCGGTTTTGTATATTGGTGTTTTCTGTAATAATTTATTTCAAAGCAAAATTCCACATTTTTAAGAAGTTTTCATTAAAAAAGATAAAAACTGAAAATCACAAGATGGACGCATAGGTAAAGACAACTCACCTCTTCCTTGAACAACCACAGCAAAAATTTTAACTACAAAACAACTGTCATCCAGAATTGTCAGAAAATGGAGCTGTATAGAAGTCTGACAACCAAGGAACTAAGTTACATTCATTCAGATGCATAGGAAGGGTGGAGATATGGAATGGGCAGTCCAACACCCACATGTGGTGGATAAAAACTGGGAGAGAGATCTTATGAGTGAGGGATCCTAGACCACCCAGCACAGGGTTCCAGTGCCAGAATGATAACTTCCCATAATTTTTGGCTGTAAAAACCAGTGGGGATTGGGGAAGCAGAAGAAACTGTGGGATTCTCAGGCATGTCCTCTTAAAGGGTCCACACAGACTTACAACATAGGCAAACTCACCCCCTCTAAGTTACAGCACCACTGGGGCAGCAGCTTGAAGGACACCAGTGGCATGTGGGGAGAAAGTGAAATGTCTGGCATCAGGGTGACTGCCCAGGGACAACATCCTCCTGGGCAAAACTTCAGAGGCCAGGCGATAGCCATTATCCCTTTTCTGAGCTCTCTCCCACACAGAACCATAGAGTGATGAAACCATTTCTGAAACTCCATCAACATGGTTCAAAGGGTTGCCCACCCAGGCGATTACCTAAGGCTCCACTCCATCCAACTTACAGTGCACTTTTCTACATTAGGCCACCTACTAAGACAGAGTCAAAGCAACTCCACCTAATACACAGAAACACAGGGAGGCTGCCAAAATGAGGAAACAAAGAAATATGGCTAAAATGGAAGAATAGAACAAAACTCCAGAGCACTAAACAAAATGGAGATAAGTAATCTATCAGATGCAGAGTTTAAAACATGGTTATTAGGGTGCTCAAGGAACACATTGGGTACTTCAACAGAATAAAAAAGACACAGGCAGAAATGAAGGTTACACTAAGTGAAATAAAGAAAAATTTACAGGGAATCAACAGTGGAGTGGATGAAGCCAAGAATCAAGTCAATGATTTGGAACACAACGAAGAAGAAAAAGTTAAGTCAGAACAACAAGAAGAGACCTGGCTGGTGTGGCTCAGTGGACTGACTCAAATCAACAGTTTGGATCAGAAGGAAGAAATAAACATTCAACCAGAACAGGAGGAAGAAACAAGAATTCAAAATGAGGAGAGGCATAGGAACCTCCAGGACAATTTTAAATGTTCCAACATCCCAATTATAGGGGTGCCAGAAGGAGAAGAGGAGGAGCAAGAAATTTAAAATTTATTTGACAAAATAATGGAGAACTTCCCTAATCTAGCAAAGGAAATAGACTTCCAGGAAGTCCTGGAAGCTCAGAGAGTCCCAAAGAACTTTGACCCAAAGAAGCACACACTAAGGCACATTATAATTACATTACCCAAGATTAAAGATAAGAAGAGAACCTTAAAAGCAGCAAGAGGAGACAGTTACCTACAATGGAGTTCCCATAGACTATCAGCTGATTTCTCAAAAGAAACCTTGCAGGCAAGAAGGGGCTGGAAAGATGTATTTGAAATCATGAGAGACAAGAACCTACATCCAAGGTTACTCTATCCAGCAAAGCTATCATTTAGAATGGAAAGGCAGATAAAGTGCTTCTCAGATAAGGTCAAGTTAAAAGAGTTCATCATTACCAAGCCCTTATTTTATGAAATGTTAAAGGGACTTATCTAAGAAAAAGAAAAAGATTAAAAATACGAACAGTAAAATGACGACAAACAACTATCAACAACTAAACCTAACCTAAAAAAGCAAAAGTAAAACCAAAAACAAACTAAGCTAACAACTAGAACAGGAGCAGATTCACAAAAATGGAGATCACATGGAGGGTTATCAGTGGGGAGAGGGTGGGGGAGAATGGAGCAAAATGTACAGGGAATAAGAAGTATATATGATAGGTACAAAATAGACGGGGAGATTAAGAATAGTATGAGAAATGGAGAAGCCCAAAGACTTATATGTGTGACCCATGGACATGAACTAAGGTGGGGGAATGCAGGTGGGAGGGGTGTGTAGAAGGCAGAGAGCAATAAAGGGGAGAAGAAAATGGGACAACTGTAATAGCATAATCAATAAAATATATTTTTAAATAAAATCTTTTTTTAAAAAGTACAAATTTGTAGGTACAGAATAGGCAGGAGGATGTTAAGAACAGTATAGGAAATGGAGTAGCCAAAGAACTTGGGGGTAATAGGGGTACTGAGTGAAAAGAAGTAAGGTGGAAAATTGGGACAGCTGTAATAACATAATTAATAAAATATATTAAAATAAATAAATAATTCGAAACCCCAGGCCTAGCCAGGTAGCTCTGTTAGTTAGAGCATCGTCAACACCAATGTTGTAGGTTCAATCCGCAATCAGGGTACATACAAAAACAACCAGTGAGTGCATAAATAAGTGGAACAACAAGTGGATGTTTTTCTCTTCCTTCCCTCTCTCTAAAATCAATAAATTAAAAAATGAAACCCACTGATGTTCAGAACTACCCAAGTATTACCTATCACTATGAATACTGTAATTTATTTTCTTCCAAATGTCCCTTTCCATGAAGTTTCTATAATCTGAGATAACTATAAATAGAGCTACAGTAAGGTGCCCAGAGAGTAACCAAATCTCTACCTCACAACATACACATACATACATACCAGAAGGACTACAAATTTAAATGTTAAAATGAAATATTGGAAGAATTTTTGGGAGACATTACAATAGCGATGGGAGATCATAAGTGAAATAGGAAACCAATAAGCCCTAAAGGAAATTATAGACATATTTGATTATATAAATGGAAATTTGGGGGAAACAGAGGTCTTGGTTCTATATAAGAAACATGATAGACTGGGTCATTATTTCTGACATAAGTGACAGATTGAGAATTAATGTCTCTACTACACAAGAGTTCTTACGAACTAATCACTACAAAACAATTACCCTAATAGAGAACACCCAATAGGGAACTCAGAAGACTTCTAACAGATCAACGGTAATAGCCACTAATCATTTACTTGTTTGCTACATGCTAGACATTGTTTCAGGCATTGTATAAGTATTATCTCATTTTATGTTCACAACTTACCCAATGAGAAATGTAATATCCCTGTTTTATAGCTAAAGAAACAGGCTCAGAAAAATAACTTGCCCAAGCCATAATAATAGTCAGTCATACATTTTGAGCTATGATTAAAACTCAAGTGGTCTGACTCCAGTCTGCTTTATACCATTATGCTGTTCCGCATTTCAATAAACATATGAAAGAGGATCAAGTGTATACATGGTCAATGAGATACACATCAAAGCAAGCAATGTACCATCAGTCACCTATCATATGGCAAAATTTTAAAAAATAATGACCTCCAGTGCAGATAAGAATTAGAGTAAGAGAAAACTTTTGTACGTTGTTGATGATAATGTGAATTGTTCTAATCTTTTTCGAAGGTAATCTGGCCATATTGATGAAATTTTTTAAGTGCATCTTTTAACCCAGAAGTCTACGTCAAAGACTCTCTCAAACAACTAAAAGCACTGAGATATAAGGACATCAGTACAAGAAGTTTGCTGCAGCATGGCCTGTGGTAGCAGAAAAATGGAAACCACCTGACAGTCCATCAAAAGAGAATGTTTGAATGAGTTATAGAACAGCTACACTCTGGAGTATTCTACAGCTGTTGAAAAGAATGAGTCAGCTCTCTAACTGTTAACCTGTGGCATGTCCATGATGTATATTTAAAGAAAAAACGAGAGTTACAAAGTAATCCATGAATGTCATGAGAACCCATTTTTTGTGAAAACAAAACCTACAAATGTGTCAAAATGAATGATCATAAAAGAAAGATGGACAGAAAACTGTACTTGAACAATGATTAAAATAAAATTAAAAAAAGATGGAAGGACATACAGCAGGCTATTATGGTTTAAACTGAGTTTGGAGAAACAGCATTTTATAAATGTTGGCACTATCTCACTACTTGTGGGAAGCACATGCCCTTGTTTTTAAGAAAAAGCTTACTCATAGGAAATTTTTAAGAGGTAATTGCAACTGGATGTTTTTGAATTAGAATATGCTAATAGAAGAGTAAAGAGGGCAACAAAGATTAACAGTTATATACCTTACATATTTAGGGTTGTCTTGTGAAGGTGATTGATTTCCAGATGACTGGTCCTCAATCTTTAGATAGGTTACTCTCTAAAAGCCAAGAAAAGGTTGTCCATTAGGGTGCCACATTCTGACAAAGACTGGTTGTCTCCCTGTATCTCTTCTTCCCAAAATAAATACCACATTTCCCAACCTCCACTGCAGATAAACTAAATTTTAGCCAGTGGGGCATGAGCAACCTCTGGGACTTGTCCTTAAAAGAGTGTGTGCACATCTCCTTCCATTCTGCTGGTTAGAACACGGGCTTGATGGCTAGAACTTGAGCATGTCACTTGGACCATGAAAGAGAAGGAGCTTTGTGTAAATGGTGATGGAGCAACAGTGAGAAGGAGCCTAGGTTCATGATGAATGTGGAGCCAACCATACAGGCCTGATATGTTCACCTCAAGACTTCCTTTTCAAGATAAACATATATCCTCTTTACATAGTTTGTATATGAAGTTTTTTCTCTCTCACAACCGAACTTAATTTGTCCACAAATAGTTTGATGGAAATATCTCTGAGGAACATCTAATTCCATTTATTCTAATTTTATTCTACTGAAGCAACCTGCCCCAAGCTAGACTCACTGACAGGAGGAAAGTATCCTGAGTGGATGACTGTTTGGGTCCTGAGCCAGTCATATATCTCTCATCATAAGTTAATAAATTATCCCCTTGCCTTATTAGATAGGGGACCCTCATTTATTCTCTTAGAACCCCCACTACTATAGACATCTGTTGCTTTTGTCCTCCCAATACCCATCCCCACTTCCTTTGATAACTGCACATTAATTGCCCTCTGGATTTCCAGCCCTCCTCTACTTTGTGTCCATAGGCTAACTATCCCTGGCTCCAGTTTGAGCACATTACCCAAACTGACTTACCAGAGCCCTGCAGCCCCTTGTTCAGGGTAGCTGGGTAAGGAATGAGTATACACAGTCTGTCAGGGAAAAGTCCAGCCATTGTTAATATAACAAGAATGGTTTGCATGATATCAATGTAACCTGGCAGCCAAGGAGAGTGGATTGGAATGTGCATGTGTGAAAAATGACAACTTCACTGTACTAGTCAGTGTGAGCAGTAGATGCCTGTTGAGTGAGCATGTGTACTGTGTGGCCATCACATTCAAAATGACTGAGCAAGTAGAGCAATGAATCTACATCAAATTTTGTGTTAAGCTTGAACGTTCCTCCACTGAATATATTGGGGTGATTTAGAAAGCCATAGCTACGGGCAACTGGTGATTGGCAGCTTCATCACAACATACCCGCTCATGCATCATGTCTCATGCAGTGTTCTGGCAAAACATCAAATCACCCAGGTGACTAGCCCCCACTACAGCCCAGATTTGGTGCCCTGCAACTCCTGGCTTTTCCCAAAACTTAAAATCACCTTTGAAAGGGAAGAGATTTCAGACCATGGATGAGATTCGGGAAAATACGATGGGGTAACAGATGGCGATTGGGAGAACTGTGTGAAGTCCCAAGGTGCCTACTTTGAAGAGGACTGAGGCGTCATGGTCCTATGTACAATGCTTCTTGTATTGTGTATCTTCTTCAATAAATCTTTTTCATATTACATGGCTGGATACATTCTGGATAGACCTTGTATGATCTAAGCCAAACCAATCTTATACAAACAGTTAATTCTGGGAAGTTGGAGGCCCTCCCAGAGTTTTAAATAACTGAAAAAGGCATTTCCTTTTGTTGTTAATCCACTGACTTTAGAACTGTGAGGTTATAAGCCTGACGCTACTGGCAACCATCTCACCACCACAGATTGCCTATCTGAGAATGGAACCTACACAAGGACTGAAAAAGAGAATCCTTAAAACATTATTGTCCCCTGGATCCACCCATGCCTGAAGCTAAACTAACCCTGGACATTTTTTGCAAGCCAATAAATCCAATTCTTTCCTATCGAGTTTGATTGCCTTCTCTTCAAGAAATGGAGAGTCCTGGCTAAGCCACTCCATTTCAACTTATTACCAACACCTGACATGTCGTGAAATATGACATTGTGTTATAAGAGGCCAAAACTTAGAACCTGTTAACTCCAGTAGACTGAGCCACAGAAACTTCTGCATTGGCAAAGCTGAGGACACTAACAAGCACTTAACCTCTTTGAACTTGTTTCTTAATTCATTAAAAAAAATGAGTAGCTAACAGTTACTACTTTAAAGACTGTAAGGATTTGGAGAGATGATAAGCACGCAGTTCTGAGCACCATGCCTGGCACTTAGTAATCCCTCAGTAAGTAGCAGTTGTTAGTAATGTTATTAAGGTGACAGTACCCTGGAAGCCTCTCAGCTCAACCAACCAGCCAGCCATTTTCTTGCCATCTTTTTAACCTTAACTTGCCAGTGTCGACAACACACATATTTTATCATATTCAATCTTGTTTATAAGGAAAATCAGTTCTTTATTTGCCCCATCACTGCCAGGAGTGCTGGTGGCAATAGAACATGTCTCATTCTGTGGCTCTCATGTGTGTAGGTGTTTGGATGCCAGCTGTGCCAGTTGGCCTGTTAGCAAATGTGGTGAGAGGCCTAGGTTAAGAAGGTCCAATTCCCATTGATGGAAATGTGTTCTCTCTCATTTATATCAGAGCAGGCAGCCAGTCTGGGAGCCTGGGAACACTCCAGATGTATGTGAGGCTCACCACTTCACTGCATGGGGGATTGAGGCCCAGCACACCCAACTGTTCCTTGGTTTAAGATGTACAAGTTTAAGACACAGAGTTAAGAATCCTGGTCCTTCACACCAACAAGAACAAAAGTTTTTTTTTTCTGTTTATGTAATTCCAAATATCCCAGAGGATTTATGGCTTTATCCCAGGTTGCCATCTTGAACTTCCTGGCCCTCAAAGCTTAGGGAGAGTAGCTGAAATCAGACCTAATCATTAGATCAGGGAAATGAACTGAAGCCAGCTTTCAAGAGGCAAGTACTGAGGGCCTTATGGAACCCTGGGCTCATCCTTGCCATTCTCCTGAGGCAACCGCAGCAGAACAGAAACATCCCAGTCACATTTGCAAGATTCAATGACAGTCCTTTTTGGACAGGAGTTCTGATTTCTCAGTTCGGAAGATGCTTGGGACTGTTTAAAGTTGGGGATAAGAGAGTTTGCCCAGAAAAATATTCAAGTGCAGATGCTGCTGTACATGGTTCAGGACTTGAGAAAACATACACAGATCAGGGTTTCAAAGCTTTCAGTGTTGGGGTGTAGATAGGGTGGGGGCAGGCAGGAAGACCAACAAGCCCAGACCTCACTCTGGTCAAAAGATTTGCTGACATGCCCAAAAGACGACAGTCCTCAAAATGGCATTCAATCTTGTATCCTATCTTCAGAACACATCGCTTGTAGTGCGCTATGAGTTAACACTTAAAAATAAATCCTTTGATTCTCTTCTGACCAGCACAATTACACTAAAGTATACTCTGTGTATATTTTACAATATTCATTATCCAATATAATCTTTGAAGTTATAGCACAAATTATGGAGAATATATGATATAGCAAGCATGAAATCAGAGTCCAGAGCCACACACACTCACACACCTGTCACCACTACTGCTAAGCATGGGCAGCCCAGAAAGCTGTCCTGAGAGGCAAGGCCTACCTGGGGTCCCTATGAAAGGCAGCCTGTGGCAGAAGAGGATCAGACCTCCTTAAGGATCCATACAGAGGAAATGAGTAGTTACAGGCTTCTTTCCATCACTTCCTGGCCGAACACAAGCCCCTACCACCACTCAGAGATGTTTCACTATCTCTAACAATGGGAAAAATTGCAGTAATCAAAAGTGAATGTGGGAAAGTTTCAAAAAACCTCAGGTCTATAATAGCAGACATCCTTGGCTTTGGCGGAAAAGCAAATTGATACCAAGTTGTTCTTAGCACTTCGCCAAATGGATTGCTGTTTCTTTGTGCCTGGGGCACCCAAAAAGGGAACAAGGTCTCAAGTGGTACTTATGGCTCTTTGCCTGAATACCTCTCCCAGTTTCCTCTTTTAAGGCAAAGAGCCCTGTTCTAATAGCATTTTGTCCCTCAGAGCCTGGCCTTGCTTATGTGGACCAGTTTTATGATAACTAGATACTCTTGGCTTCACTTTCTGTACTTGTCCTTGGATGTAACAGCCTTAAGAGAAGAGGCAGAACCTGCTTGTTCCCATCATTCCTTGCTTCTCTCATTCCCTGGTCTTTCTTCTGCTAAGAAAATTTGAAGTCAAGCTGCCATGTGCCTCACACATGGGCCTTACAGGAAACCATTTCCTTTCACACATCTGTGGGTACCAGGTCTGTATGGACAGTATCCTCATACACTCCAGCTCTGGCTCCCTCTCCTTTTCTTTTCTTTCCTTCCTTTTCTTTCTTTTCTCACCCAAAGATCTATTTATTGATTTTTAGAGAGGAAGGGAGAGAGA
>CM052546.1:52471928-52487632 GCA_028533065.1 Trachops cirrhosus | reverse complement strand
CTTGTAAGTCCCTGAGCACTCAGTTAAGCCATGCCTGTACTCCCAACCCACAGAGACTATGAGATAATGTGTGCTGCTCTAAAGCCACTAAGTCAGTGGTCATTTGTTACACAACAATGGAAAACTAATGCATTAAAAACCCCACATGCTCCACTAATAAGACTGCATAGATGATTCCTCTCTTTTTTACTTCAACCTAACAGCAAGTTGTGTACTTACTAAGCATGACGAAGAGCATGTGCCAAACTTCATGCTTTAAAAAAAGTTTTAATTTCTTAATTATGAAAAGTAATAGATGTTCATTGTAGAAAATTTGGAAGTATACCAAAAAGAAAGTTAAATGAAGTTACCAGGAATAATATCCTCCCACCCCCTCAGATAACCACAGATATTGTTTTGGCAAACAGCCTTCCCCAACTTGGTTCTGTGCAGAGAGGCTAGATAAAGTTAAAAACAGAGAACACTCTGTACTCTGTACAGACTGTTTTGTAATTTGCCCTCTCCACATGTCAGCCCATGTTTTCTAAAGAATTTGAAGCATCAGAGGGGTGAATTTGTTCCCGGTGTTTTGGGATGTTGCCAGACCCTACTTTTAATGGCCTCAGGTTTTCTCTAGGCTGGGCTTTGGCAAAGGAAACTCGTGAAGTGGAAACTGAGGCCTGAGAGGAGAGAATATACCCAAGGCCAGAGTAGCCTATCATCACCCAGAAATTTCTCCCCCTCCAAACTCCTCAAAACATTGTAGTTGAGCAGCTTTATCCCCAAAGCAATTACCCTTGAAATTATTGTCAGAGTTTGGTTTCTGTAAGCCACAGCCTCATCCCTAAATCAAGAGGAATGATCAAGAGCAGCTTGAAATAGGAGGAAGCCAGCACCCCTCTGCCTGAGAAATGGCCAGCCCACCACCCATGAGGCCTGATTCTCCCCTGGCCCTCACAGCAGCTGAAACTCAACTGCTGGACCACCATTGCAGAACTTTTAGGGTTTGACACTCTTAAATGTGAGCTGAAAGCTAGCAAGGAAGGAGTTGGGAAAAGAAAGGCAGGAATCATTTATTCATTAAGCTTTATCAAGTCTCTGGAAGTCCGGGCCCTATCCTAGGTACTAGGACACCTATAAGATAGGTACCTCAATGTCTCACCCTTAAACAATTCTTTTGTATTTGAATGAGATACAACCAACAGGTGCTACTTTTACAATGAAAAATGTTTAGTAACGTTTTTACAAAGAATGCCTGAATTAGTTTAACATTTATAAACAATGTGATTGTTCCTGTTATTTATTGCTGCATAACCAACCACCCCAGAACTTTTGTAGCATAAAGCATCATTTTATATACTCATGATTCTGTGAACTGGAACTGGACAGAGCACAGTATGGATGACTCCTCACTGTGCTTAAACATCTGAACACCCACAGAAGTGCCTAGAATGGCTGAAGATGGCTGGGATGGCTCAACCAGGGCCATATATCTAGGGCCTCAGTTCTTCTCCATGATGTGTCCAAGATGGCTCCTTCACTTCCATGTCTTGCACCTGGGCTGGGAAGAGTTGGAGAGCAGGAGGTAGATTCGGCATCTTTCTTCGATGCTATCTTTCCACATGGCTAGCCTGGGCTTCCTCTCAGCATGGCAGTCTCAGGATAGTCGGATTTCTACATGTCAGCTGGCTCCTCCAGACCAAGCATTCCTGGAAAGAGAAAGTGAAAACTGCCAATCCTCTTCAAGGCAATCAAGACAGAGGCCACAGTGCTTTTTTTATGACCTAGTTTCCAAAGTCACACATCATTACTTCTGCTTTATTCTATTTATTAAAAGCAGGTTACTAAGTCCAGCCCACACTCAGGGGAAGGGGCAGTAAGTTCTATCTCTTGAAGAGAGGAGTATCAACTAATTTATGGGCATAATTTTTCCAAAACACTATAACAGCAACGTATTTGACTTCATATTGGGCATTGGACACCCTCCAGTTCTCTGCTCTCTTGAAATCAGTGTAAGTTCCACTCCCTTGTCTCAGAACAAGCAATATAGCTGATTACCTTTCTCTCCTGGTCTCTCCCAAACACTCCTACACTTATCTTCTACCCAAAGCTTATCAATATATTTTTCACATTTCTTATAGTCCCTTCCCTTAAATGAATTTGGTGCCAGTTGTTAAAATAATGAAACTTCTGTTTTTAGAAGTCTTTTTTACGTAAAGATGTGTATAGAAAAAATAATTTTGAAAAAAAGTTCATACCCAGCCATACTGTCAAGCAAATGTGAGGGCAAAGAAGATATTTGATGACAAACAGGGACTCTGGAGCTTTCTCTCATTTACCCTCTCTGAAAACAAAAACAAAGCAACAAAAAACCTTACTTGAGAATGTACTCAAACAAACTGATAAAGGAGTTCAGGAAAAAGACTTTCAAAACAAGAAACAGTAGAACTAAGTCAAGAGGTGGTTTGAAAAAATCCCAATCCGATATCTATAAGGCAGACCTAAAACAGAAATTGTCAAAACTATAATTGGAAGTTAGAGCTCTCCGAGACAAAGACATCAAGAATAAAATAGTTGCCATTGCACAAACTGACTAAATGAAAATCTGGAGGTTCTTAAAGTGAAAACAAAAGACTTTGATTGCCAAAACAGAGAGTGTGGTTAGAAACTCTGGGGGTGAGGTGGCAGAGGGAATAAGCTGTGCTGGAAAGTCATGGTCAAGCTAAAATGTACATGTTTTAGAGCAACTGATAGTGATTTAAATAGTAAGGAACAAACAGCACCAAATCGCAGTCTGAAACAAAGTTGAATTTATTGCCTTCCTGGCAAGGGAGAGAACCATGTCATTTAAATACAAGTTCCACAAGTCTCTCTGGGCAAAAATTAAAGTAAATAGATAAGGGAGGGGAGGAAGTGCACAAATAAAGCCAAACTCTGAATTATGGTCTCTAGTTGGCTCTCAGAGCAGATTGTCATCTTTGCAGGTCATCATCTGCAAACTCTGTGTCACTGACACGAAGAGCTTGATTTCAGACAAGTCCAAGGCATGTTATAAAAGATTCCCCTGGGCCTCAGGTCATTCAGCAGAGATGCTTAAATGTGCCTGTTCAAAGCTTAACACGGTGTTTTTATTGTTATTTTTTTACAAGTATGAAACGGTGCCCAACTCCTATTGGATGAAATAATTGAGGGAAGAGTAAGATTAATATTCTGAATTCATGATTAATTTTGTTGGGTTTGTAATACATAGCAGATGTGTCTCCCCAGGATGTCTTTTTTCCCCCCCTACAAGCAATTTGTTACTTTTATTGGATGTTTTCTTGGAGATCAGCCTTTCTCAATTACTTTCTTCAAGCAAGTTCAGGTTTTAAACTTTGTTCCTTTCAATAGATGTTAAAGATGTGTACGTGTGTGCTTATTGTCTAGTTAGCCATCATAGTAGTCTTTTGGTTTCATTTGGCAGGTGACAAAATTTTATTACGTAGGAATTTAAAGTTAAACCTATTAAGAAAAACAAAGTGTAACCAAAAGCACAATGTTCCCATTCTCCTTACTATTTGGATACTCTCTTTTTAAATATAGAAGACTTTGGGGGTAAAGGGAGACTGGTTTCACTTCAGTTCTTTTTCTCCTATTAAATTCTAGTAAAATAAATATTTCATTTTGAAAAACTGAGGCTCATTAGGTCATGGTGATGGGATTAAGGGTTAAAAAATGAAAAGAAACTCAGGATGATTTTTTCATTTTCATTTTTTATATGTTATGCTTTTCCATAATTTAAAAATTTAAGCATAAATATACATCATTTTTAAAGCATAAAAAGTTATTTTTTAAAAGAAAGCCAAATACACTTGTAAAAGAATGTTCATGATAGTATTAACAAAAAGTGACAACTGAAGTGTCTGTCAACGAGGAAATGGAAAAGTGACAAAAGTCAAAATAATGAGCCTGGGGAAAGATTAAGATAGTCTTATGTGAAGGGACTTGGAAAATACTAAGAAAAGCCAATTACAGAAAAATATGTTCTCATTTTAATGTGGGAGAAGGAGCCCCATTTAAATTACCCAAATATAATTCAAAGGGCCTGAGGATAGGAGAGAGAGGGAGAGAGGTGTGTATATATATGTGAATATGCGAACTGATACTTTAGTGAAAAAAGGTAATGTTTCTTGATGCAGGAAAACTGAGTAGACTTACTAAAAGAAAGTACAGTATATACCAAGACCACATGTATTGAACTGTATGAAACGTGAAATGTTTTAGGGGTAATTTTGACAATAATAAAATTTTACATTATGAGCTAACTGTAGAAGCCATCACCTCACACCACACAAGACATTACTTCACCCTTTATATGTGGTCCAGAGATTCTAGGAGGATGAAAGCCCATCACTTAATACATGCTGGGGGCCAGAATGCTATTTTTAAAGCTTACCCACATAGAGTTCTATATTGTTTGGGTTTGTTATATTTATACATAATTTATAATTTTAAAAAATTATAAAGATTTGTAAGTATTATATGATGCATATTATTTTTCTGTATTAATCTATTCACATAATACTATTTTTAATGACTGCATATAGTTGGACATTTAAGTCTTTTCTAATTTTTATAATTTTAAGCATTCTTGCACGTAAACCATTGTTCATATTTCCATTTGATTCTTCTATGAATTCATCCTAAGGGGGAAAAAAGGGGTACGCATTGTTTGACAGTATCTTTATAAGGATAAAGTAAAATAATGTTGTAAAGAAACTCACTTCTCCAATTTTCCTTGGCACTGAGCTCAGACCCAAGTCTGAAGAACACTGAGAATCAAATGAACATCTAGGCTTTATTTCAGGTGCCACAGCCTGGGCTGGCCCCTGAATGGGGCAGCAACCCTGACCCTGACCTCAGAAAACTCAGACTCCTCAGGGGAAAACAGACACAAATAATTATAAAACAATGCAATTCATGTCACAATGGAAGTGCAGTGTCAGAAGTGGTATGGGACACTTCTCAAACTTTAACATGCACATGAATCTCATGAGGATCTTTTAAAATGCAGATCCTGATACAGTAGGTCTAGGACAGAACCTGAGATTCTACATTTCCAGGGGCTGCCAAGTGCTGGTTATTTGCAGACCAGCCTTTCAGTAGCAAGAGTATAAATATAAGATAAACAAAGATTTCCAGATGCCTGAGCAGAGATTGCAAAGGTGCAGAGGCATGAAATGGCATAGCTTGCCTGAAGCACCAAGATCAAAGGGTGGGGGAGAGGTTAGAAAAATCTCCCCTAAGGAGCACTGCTGATGAGGAACAGAAGAGGAAGAGACCTCAGGGTGAATCCACAGGCTGAATAACTGACTAGATATGGGGAAAGTGGGAGAGGGCATTGGTGATATGAGGAGAGTGTCCCGCCAAATAAGTGAATAAAGAAACTAGTGCAGGTTTGAGGAAGAAGGTTTGATATTCAGAGTTGGAGGTAGAGGAGTGGGAAGCAGTGGGTCATTAGTGGAACACTCTGGGGAAAGACTAGAGCGGGAATGGGCAAGTTGGCAGCGTGCTGGCCGGTCAAAGCCATGGGCTGGGAGTAGAGGAGGATTCTCCAAGCCAGATGGAAGGATAGACACTGCGATCGTCAGAACGAGCACTGTAAAGATGCAAACCTGTGAATGATGTTTTTCATACTACATCTTCTCCAACGTGGATGATCAGGAGCCAAAACCAGGATCCCAAGGTGCGCCAAGACTATCAATCACATCTCACACAAAAACCTACACGGAAATGTTTATAGCAGCTTTATTCACAATCGTCCCAAACTGAAAGCAACCAAGATGTCTTTCAACAGATGAATGAATAAATAAATTATGATCCACCAATACAATGGTCTATTATTTAGCGATATAAAGAAATGAGCTATCAAACCATAAAAGACATGCAAAAACCTAGGATGTATATTTCAAAGTGAAAGAAGCCAGTGTGAAAAGTTATATATTGTGGAATTCTGAAGAGATTCAGAACAGGCCAAGACAAGATGTGAATTATTTTGAGCTGAAGACAATTGAGACATTGGGGGCTCACAAAAAAACCTTTTATCTCTCTCTTAAAGAATTTGAATTTGGGGACTTGCCCAAAAGAGTTATTGCCAGAGATAACCTTTTATGACCTATATATGGGGCAGGGCAAGCATCTAATGACTTAACAGTTGCTCCTCTTATGTAACTATAAATGACCTCTTAAGCCCTAGGACACCTTATCTGTAGCTCAGAAGTTCACGTATACCTCATTTTAACTTTCTATCTCTGAACCTCTCATGTATGTAGGGTTCCCATATGCACATATGTAATTAAATTTGGTTATTCTCATTAATCTAACCTCTGTCATATAAATTGAAATATTACATTAGCTGAAAGAAAGTAGAAAGGTAGAGGAAAGTTTCTTTCTCCTCCACAGTTCCAACTGGGAAACACAAAACTACACAGAGAGTAAAATAATCAGTGGATGCCAGGTATGACATTGTGATTTATAATCAGAATTATATATTTGGTGTTCATCCCTGTTCAGGCACAGAGCTCCTAAAACCCTTGGAATTTCCTAAGTGCTGAGGAGATAAAATGTTTCTTTTGTTATGTTAATAGTAACTTTTGGAAAGCTCCTAAGCAAGCTAAGTATGGGGGCTGGTTGCCAAGGGAATCAACCATGTGATTAAAAGGTTGGAACTTTATCCCTGGATGGTGTGCTCAATGGTTTGAGTGCCAGCCTGCAAACTAAAAGGTCACAGGTTCAATTCCCAGTCGGGACACATACCTGGGTTGCTGGCCAGATCTCCAAGGTCCCCAGTTGGAGGCATGTGAGAGGCAACAGATTGATGTTTCTCTCCCTCCCTTCCCATCGCTCTGAAAATTATATATTAAAAAATTCCTTTACTTCTGGGATCTGATGCTATCTCCAAGTAGTATTCCTTTGGAAGAGGCACAAACTCATTGGAACAGCCAAGTGCTCAGTGAGAGAGATGAGTAATGAAGCACATGATAAAATTTTGCATGATACTGTAACAGTGGGTACAATTTATTATTGTATTTCTCAAAACTGATAAAACTGTACAGCACAAAGAGTGAACCTTACTGTACACAAATTTAAAAAAAAAACATTTAGGAAATTGGGGGATCCTAGGAAGGAATGCAAACTGTGACAAGAGAATTTAATTATATGAATGTATGAATATGAAACAAAGGAGATGGGGGTGTTGAATGATCTAAGTAAATCTTTGGAATAAGTGGGGTCTATAGGACTAAGAGCAAAAGGAACTGCATGTCATATCGTCCTATAGGTGATGACATTGTTTCCTGTGGGTTAACAATTCTGAGACTGCTGCATATGTGCACTGAAATGGAACGATTAAGTGGGCACCGGATAGTAGGGGCCAGGTTTCTCACTGCTGGAATGGGAGTTTACAGGTAAGCAAGGCAGGAGGCATGATCCGTGGGGTAATAATGGATTAGAATTGGATACATCTGCTTAAGCTCATATTCAGCTTTATAGATGGTTACATATAGAAAATTTATAGATGTGTATATATATGGATTAGTAAAATGCAAAACAAATGTTTTTCATTTTGATGAAGCCCAATTTCTTTGTGTGTGTGGTTCATTATTTTAGTGTCATATCTAAGAACTCTTTGCCTAATGCAGGATCACAAAGGTTTTTCTCCTATGTTTTCTTCTAGAATTTTTGTAGTTGTAGTTCTTAAATTTGTGTCTGATCCCTTTGTAGTTTATTTTTCTCTATGGTGTGAGGTAAGGGTATAAATTCATCCTTTTGCATATTGATATCCAATTAAACCAGAACCATTTACTGAAAACAACTTCCTTTTTCTTATCAAATTGCCTTGACACTTTCTTGAAATTCAATTGGCCATAAATCTGAGGGTCAATGGACTCTTGATGCTGTTCCATTGATCTGTATCTAACCTTTTGCTAATTAGATATGAACTTGGGTAGTGTAAATCCTCCAGCTGTTCTTCATTTTCCAAATTCTTTTGTCTATTTTAAGCCCTTGCATTTCCGTATCAATTTTAGGATCAGTTTGACAATCTCTACGAAAAATCCTGCTGGGATTTTTATAGGGATTTTAATGAATCTATGGATCAAATTTAGGGAGAATTGCCATCTTAACAATAATGAGTCCATGAACATGAACGTCTCCTTATATATTTAGATATTCTTAAATTTCTCTTAGCAACGTTTTATGACTTTCAGTTTTAAGTCTTACACTACTTTTGATAAACTTATTCCTAAGTACTTTATTCTTGTTTATGCCACTATAAATGGAAATAGTTTTCTAATTCCATGTTTAAAATTATTTGTTGTCGAGAAATACAATTGATTTTTTCTTTATATTGACCTCGTATCCTGTGACTTTACCGAACTCATTTGTTAGTTCTAGAGGTTTGTGTGTGATGGGAGGGAGATTCCTTTAGATTTGCTATATACGCGATTGTGTTTGCTGTGAACAAAGGCAGTTTTACTTCTTTATTCCTAGATAGGTGCCTTTAATTTCATTTCATTTCATCTTTTTTGCCTGTTGCCTATCTAGAACCTCCAGTGCAATGCTGAATACAAGTGGCAAAAGTAGAGCCTTGCTTTGTTTCTGATCTTAGGAGAAAGTCACTTCCGTTTTTTACCATTAAGTATGATGTTGGCTGTAGGTTTTTTCATCAAACTGAGGAAGTAACCTTCAATTCCAAGTTTATTGAGTATTTTTATTATGACTGGGTGTTGGATTTTGTGAGGAGATTTTTCTCCTATCTACTGAGATGATCTTGTGGGTTTTGTCCTTTATTTTCATATTGTTGTTGTTTTTTTAAATACCCAATGAGCTTCTCTCCTTTATGTTAAGATCTTGGCACCTGTAGGTATTTTCGTCACCCATCTCATGGTCAAAGGTCAGCCTTGTGGCCACATAAAAGGAAGGAATGTGACCACTCTTCACTAGACTGGCAGTATGAATACCACTTTCCAGCTCCTCCCGGTAAATTCATTGTGGAGACAGAAGGCTGCTGCTTTTGTTGGTAAAATTTTCCTCTGGAATCTGTGGCCTGTCTCTCAACATTGAACAGGTGCTCATTGAAGAGTTCTGGTCTTACTCTGGAAGCAGCATTCTGGTCCTACCCCTTGGGGCAGGAAGTCTACAACCTTCTCATATTTCAGAGCCCTTCTCCACTGAGAAAGAAGACTCTACTGAATAGGACACCACCCCTGCTGCCCTTTTCTCCCTCGTGTGTCTTGTTAGAGATATGAAATCAGAAGGCAAGGCCCCAACCAGGATACGTGCCCCATTCAGGGATCGAACCCACAACCTAGGTATGTTCTCTGACCAGGATTCAAATCTTTTGTTCTACCTGACGATGCTCCAACCAACTGAGCCACACCAGCCAGGGCTTTTTTGAAAATTTTTGTATCTAAATTTGTGAGATAGTGATCTATAGGTTTTTTTTTTCTTTTTGAGTTGCCTTCATCTGTGTTTGGTATGACGATAATACTAGCTTTATAAAATAAGTTAAGAAATGAATTTTCCCCCTTCTATTTTGTGGAATACATTGTGTAAAATTGGTGTTAATTTTTTGAATGTTAGATAAAATTCTCCAGTAAAACCAGCAGGGCCTGGAACTTTTCTTTGATAGTTTTTAAATTACAATTTTAATTTCTTTAATACTTATAAGATTATTAGGTTCTCTATTTCAACTTGATTGGGTTTTGGTAGTTTGTGGTTTTCAAAGACTTGGTCCATCTCTTCTAAGTCCAATAGTGTGAAGTTGTTTGTAGTGTTCCCTTATTATCCTTTATAAAATCTGTCGTGTCTCCCATTTCATCCTGATATTTCTCTTTTTGTCAGTCTTGCCAAAGTTTTATTCATTTATCAACGTTTTTCTAAAGAAATGGTTTTCATTTAATTTTCTCTATTGTTTTTTAATTTCATTGTTCTCGATTCTTACCTTTATTATTTCTTTATCCTGTTTGCTTTGGGTTTATTTTCCTCTTCTGTTTCTAGTTCCTTGAAGTAGAATTTAGATTATTAATATATTTACTATTTTCTAATGTAAGCATTTAATGCTGTAAATGTTCCTCTTGGCACTGCTTTAGCTGCATTCCCCAAATTTTGATATGTTGTACTTTCATTTTCATTCATTTCTGTATTTTTAAATTTTTCCTTTCATATATTTCCTTTTAAAGCATGGATTATTTTAAAGTGTGTTATTTAATTTCCAAGAGTTTGGTGATTTTCCTGTTGTCTTTCTGGTTTTGGTTTCTAGTTTGATTCCATAATGGTCAGAGCACATATGCTACATGCTTTCAATTTTTAAAAATTGTTAAGATTTGTTTTGTGAACCAGGATATTGTTTACCTTGGTGAATGTTCTGTGCACACTCAAAAAATATATATATATATATATTTGTTGTTGTTGTTTGGTGGAGTGTTCTATAAATGTCTATCAGATCCTTTTGTTTGATTATGTTCAATTCTTTTATATCTTTTCTGATTTCCTACCTAGTACTTCTATCATTTGCTGAGAATATGTTAAAATCCCCTGGATTTTTCTATTTCCCCTTTCAGTTTTGTCCATTTGCTTAGTTTGTTTTTGTTCTTTAGGTTCAGTTATTGATAGATGTGAGTTTGTTGTCATTTTACTGTTCATAGTTTTGATCTTCTTTAAATTCTTAGATAAGTCCCTTTCACATTTCATACAATAAGGTCTTGGTGATGATGAACTCCTTTAACTTGACCTTATCTGAGAAGCATTTTATCCACCCTTCCATTCTAAATGAAGGCTTTGCTGGATAGAGCAATCTTGGATGTAGGTCCTTGCCTTTCATGACTTCAAATACTTCTTTTCAGTCCCTTCCTACTTATAAGTTTTCATTTGAGAAATCACTGACAGTCTTATAGGAACTCTTTTGTGGGTAACTGTCTCCTTTTTTTTTTTTTTGCTGCTTTTAAGATTCTCTCCTTATCCTTAATCTTGGGTAACTTAATTATGATGTGTCTTGGTATGTTCCTCCTTGGGTCCAATTTGTTTGTGACTCTCTAAGCTTCCTGGACTTCCTGGAAGTCAATTTCCTTTGCCAGATTTGGGAAGTTCTCCTTCCAAATCTATTTTGTCAAATAAGTTTTTGATTTCTTGTTCTTCCTCTTCTGGCACCCCTACGATTTGGATGTTGGAACATTTGAAGTTGTCCTGGAGGTTCCTCAGCCTTTCCTCATTTTGGATTCTTGTTTTTTCATTATGTTCCAGTTGGATGTTTATTTCTTCCTTTTGTTCCAAATTGTTGATTTGAGTCCCAGTTTGCTTCCCTTCGATGTTGGTTCCCTGTATATTTTCCTTTATGTCACTTTGCATAGCCTTCATTTCTTCCTTCATTTTGTGACCGAGCTCAATCAATTCTGTGAGCATCCTGATTACCAGCATTTTGAACTGTGCATCTGATAGGTTGTCTATCTCCTTGTGACTTAGTTCTTTTTCTGCAGTTTGATCTGTTCTTTCATTTGGGCCATACGCCTTTATCACAGCACACCTGTTACATTTTAAGGGACAGAGCCTTAGATATTCATGAGGGTGGGGCAACCCTCTTTGCTGTGTTGTGACACTGCCTGTGGGGGAGGCATTAGAGTGGGAACAATGCTGCTTGCTCGGCTCTTGTCCCACTTTCCATCACTTCCCTTGCTTCCCACAAAGGGATTGTGCTCTTTCAGGTGCTGATTCACAGGTGGGTGAGTTTGTGTACACTTTAAGGCCCTGTGGGACTCTTCAATGGACTCTCGTGGGAAACTGGGATTTTTCCCCACTGCTGCAACCCCCACAGATTTTTTATAGGCAGGGGTTTTGAGCCTTTACTTTCCCACACTGAAACCCTGGGTTTTGCAGTCTGTCCCGCTCCCCTTGTTCCTCCTGGCTTATCTTCACGTGAATGTGGAATCACCCGTATGGATGCCACCTTGCCTTGCCATGCATCCTCTCCACCCTGGCTGCCCATTTCCATCCCTCCTACTGGTCCAGATGAATGTTTAACTCATTGGTTGTTAGACCTCCATGCAAATGATTTTCTGGCTGTTCTAGTTGTTTTTGTTTTTAAATTGTCATCCTTTTTTTCGTTGTGCAAGGAAGCAAAGCATATCTACCTATGCCTCCATCTTCTCCAGAAGTCCTGATGTGTAGCATGTTTTCATATGCTTATTTGCTGTCTTTATAATTTGTTTGGTGAAGTGTCTAAGTTTTGGGCCCATTTTAAAATCAACTTTTTTGTTTTCTTATTATGAAGTTTTAAGTGCTTTTTGTATATTTTGGATGAGTGCTTTATCATATGAGTCCTTTGCATATATTTTCATTCTTTTATCTTTCTGTTGTGCAGATTGAGTAAATTTTTTTGACCTTTCTTCAAGTTCACTAATTCTACTTTCTGTCCTCTCTACTACACTAATGAGTCCATCAAGCAAGGCTCTTATTTTGGTTACTGCATTTTTCAGGTCTATAAATGTGACTTGTTATTTTTATAACTTCTATTTCTTTGTTGAGATTTTGTTTTTGCATTTGTTTCAAGAGAATTTGTAATTATAGTGAAGCATTTTTATGATGGCTGCTTTAAAATCCTTGTCAGATTATTTCAACATCTACTTTATCTTGATACTAGCATCTGTTGATTTTCCTTTCTCATTCAAATTGTAATTTTCCTAGTTCTTCATATAATAGATGATTTTTTAAATATTTTATTTATTCATTTTTAGAGAGAGGGGAAGGGAGGGAGAAAGAAAGGGAGAGAAACATCAATGTGTCATTGCCTCTCACATGCCCCCTACAGGGGACCTGGCCTGCAACCCAGGCATGTGCCCTGACCGGGAATCTAACCAGCAACCCTTTGGTTCGCAGGCCCGCACTCAGTCCACTGAGCCATACCAGTCATTTTTCTAACGATGCTTCATTTTTCTAACGATGCTGAGGCTCCTGTTCAATCCCTGTAGGTGCCTTATCAGGGGAAAGAAATCCTATTCTGGATCACCTGCTGTCTTTGAGGACCTCTGGCAGGGATGGGGGTAGGTAGAAGCCACTGGGCCTAGGTCTTTCTATGCCACAGGAGATTCTGCCACCCTGATTGTGAAATGGAAGCTATGACGACCTGGGGCTTTGCTACTGCCCCTGCTGCTGCAAACCAGGCTGCCCATAGGGGCCCCAGTTGTAGGATCAAGTCACTTTTTCAAATTTCACACACATGTAGAATCATGAACCACATAATGATGTTTTGGTCAATGACAGACTACATATACAACAGTGGTCCCATAAGATCATAATGAAGCTGAAAAATTCCTGTCACCTTGTGATGTCACAGCACAATACATTATTCACGTGTTTGCGGTGATGCTGATGTAAACAAACCTACTGTGCTGACAGTTACATAAAAGCACAGCACACACCATTGCAGTAGTAGACTATACCATCTAATTTGTATAAATACGCTCTACAATGTTTGCACCATGACAAAATCACTTAACAACACACTTTTCAGAATGTGTCCCCATTGTTAAGTGGCACATAACTATATTCCCAATTTTAACTCCCCCTAAGAAACAATGGCCGTAACCAAATCATGACTTTAGAGAGCAGTTTTAAGCTTTCCTCTAAGACATGTAATGATTGACAGAAAAAAATGTTCATCCTTGTCCCACCTGAAGTCATTTCACGTATGCGCACACTTCATGTGTATGTAAGCCCCATGGTACACTGACACACTGAAGCTTTGCATGCCCTGCCTGACGGTGTGGGGAGTCACAATAATCTCCCAAATGACCTAAGGCCATTTTGTGCTGAGAACACTCTAATCTGGGTCTTAGATGTTGTCACCTCACCCTATTACAGGCCAGAACCGTGATCGGGTGGGAATTCCGAAAACAGCCTTGGTACATGTCAGTGCAGTGTGTGGAAACGGCAGGTCTCACCTCACGCAGGCGGCCACATGCTCACAGGCGTGCACATGCACCCACTGACATGCTGGCCCGTTTATATGCTTTACTGCTTACGTGTTTATAAACTTTCTGCCTAAACAATTAGCTGTTGACTCCTTGACCTCATTACTCAATATGTTTACACACTTACCTGCCTACATCTACCTCTTCACAAGTTTACCTCTTTGCATATGTGCATTATACATGCTTACACTCTCACAGACTGACACAATTACACACTTGCTCCTCTGCTTACCCTCTTCCATGCTTACCCTTTTACCTGCTTAGGCACTTACACAATTACCACTTACACACGCTGACACAATTACTCACTTATTGATTTCAAGCTCACACATTTACATACTAAAGACCCACTCACACAGCTCCAGGTCCTGCTCTGATGGGGTCCCAGCTGCAAAGACACCCAACTTAACAAAGAAAGGGAGTTGGATTTCAGAGAAGGAGGATTCTTAGTCATACTTCCAGGAGTCAGGCCCACCCTCATCCCTGGCGTCTGCTTCATACCAGCCTGTTCTTGCAAGAGGCTCCGTCCACACCTCTGACAGTTGCCAACATATTTTCTGTGGTCTGAATATTTTTGTGGGATTTTTTCCCCTTCATCTTCGTGTGTGTCAAGTTGGAAGAAAAACAACCAGCAACTGGGGCCCTTGCATGTCCATGGCCTTATGTGTAGCATCCTTTGTGTACATATTCTCCTCCCTGTTTTTGGCAACTGGCCTAGCTTCATGCGGCTCCCTCTGGTGTGAGTCAGAGCTGATTTTCGAATCTGTGGACACTGGCCTTGTGAACGGCTTATGCAGCGATCTCTTCTAGGGAAGGACATCCTGAGTTGTTGGTGGGGGGAAGAACACTGAACTGGGAGTCCATAGGCCTGAATTCAGTGTCCAGAAGGGCCTCTTCTGAGCTGTGTGACCTTGTGGGTGTCACTCATGCCCTCTGAGGCTCTGCTTCCTCGTACAGTAAGTCCTCACTTAATGTTGTTGATAGGTTTTGGGAAGCCAACTTTAAGCAAAACTACGCACAGTGTAATAAAACCAATTTCCCCACAGGCTAATTGATATAAACAAGAGCTAAGTTCCTATGGCATACTTCTGATCAAAAAAAAAAATCAGACTTCTGGCCAAGATGGAGGCGTAGGTAGACACACTATGCCTCCTCACACAACCAAATTAAGAACAACAAAAATTTAGAAACAAAAAAAAAAAAAAACAACCAGAACTGACAGAATATTGAACTGTACAGAAGTCTGACAACCAAGGAGTCAGACACAGTCATCCAGTCTGGTAGAAGGGGCAGAGTCAGGCCCTGGGCAGAGAGGGGTCACAGCAAAAAAAAAAAAAAAAAAGCTGTGGCTTGTGGACCTGGCGCACAAGGCAGTGGCTGACGGACCCGGGCACGCAGGCGGCGGCTGGCAGACCTGGAGAGACACACAGGGCGACTGACTGACCGAGCGGCCCCTCATTTCGAGGGGCCCCTCATTTGCGCACAGACAAACCAGACGAAGCTGAGGAGTGAGACAGACAGTGCAGCGCAGGGTCACAGCGCAGGGTCCCAGCTCCGGGAAACAAAGCCTCAAAACAAGGATTGAAAACACCTGTGGGGGTTAAGGTTCAGGGAGAGACTCCCAGCCTTGTGGGAGAGTTCATTGGAAAGACCCACGGGGTTATAGAATGTACACAAACCCACCCACCCGGGAATCAGCACCAGAAAGACCCAGTTTGCTTG
>CM052546.1:52408656-52471428 GCA_028533065.1 Trachops cirrhosus | reverse complement strand
ATTCCAAGTCATGAAAGGCAAGGACCTACATCCAAGATTGCTCTATCCAGCAAAGCTTTCATTTAGAATGGAAGGGCAGATAAAGTGCTTCTCAGATAAGGTCAAGTTAAAGGAGTTCATCATCACCAAGCCCTTATTTTATGAAATGTTAAAGGGACTTACCTAAGAAAAAGAAGATAAAAAAATATGTACAGTAAAATGACAGCAAACTCACAATTATTAACAACCACACCTGAAACAAAACCAAAAACAAAGTAAGCAAACAACTAGAACAGGAACAGAACCACAGAAATGGAGATCACATGGAAGGTTACCAACAGGGGAGTGGGAGGAGGAAAGAGGGGGAAAAGGTACAGAGAATAAGTAGCATAGATTGTAGGTAGAAAATAGACGGCGGGGGGGAGCGGTAAGAATAGTATGGGAAATGTAGAAGCTAAAGAGCTTATGACTCATGGACATGAACTAAAGGGGGGAATGTGGGTGGGAGAGGGTGTGCAGGGTGGAGGGGAATGAAGGGGGGGAAATGTGACAACTGTAATAGCATAATCAATAAAATAAAATTTTTTTAAAAACCACCAAACTTCTAAATAAAGACCCCAAACACTTCTGATATTAAACACTGAAATAAATGTGAGCTATACATATATTTAAGAAAGATTAATAAAAACAAGCAAGGTAAGTATTTTTGAGCCCACTTATTCCAGGTCATGGTCAAAGGTGGCCAGAGCCTATCCTGGCAGCTCAGGGTGCAATGTAGGCCCCCCACCGTGGACAGGACTCCTTTTCATAGCAAGGTGCACACACACCCACACTCACCCAGATGGGGACATTGTAGGCACGCCAATTCACCTCATGTGCATAACTCTGGGATGTGGGAAGAAAGTGGGGTCCCCAGAGAAAGTCCACACAGACATAGGGAGAAAGTGCTAACTCCATAAATACAATGGCCCCAACCAGGAATCGATTTTTTTTCTCCTCACTAACATTATAACACAATGACAAAAAAATGAAACAACATTATTTGAGGACCTGCTGTACTAGAGAAGGGAGTACGTCTAGGGGTTGTAGAGAGGTAGAGACTAGGTCCTTCTGCCTTGCTCTTCTGTCTCTGGGTCCTGGTTCACAATAGACCAGTGAATGCTGTCCAACTAGAATGAGCCTTGTTAGACACTCGTAACTCCACTGAGCCCTAGAGAAGAGGCAGGAGAGCCACAGAGCACCATTCTCAAAGTGGGGTCCCCCCTACCTGCTTCAGCATCATTACAATACTGGTTAAATATACATAATTCTGGGCCCTGGCACCTCTGGGGATAGGACCCAGGAGCCAGCAATTTAACAACTTACACAGACAGAAATCACTTGCATAACGTGTGGGAAGAAGTAATTTCTGCTGCTCCCTTTTATCAAGTGATGAATTCTGGTTCATTCTTCAAGTGAGCTCCAATGTCACCTCCACCATGAAGCTTTCCTAGACTCACCCCAAATATAAGTAATCTCTTCATCCTCTGCGGGCTCACAAGTAAACAATCTTATTCACATTTATGTCTCCAGTTCCTAGCCCAGGAGCACGTAGCATATGCTCATATTTAAAAATAAAATCAGACCTCCTTCCCTGACCTATGAGGCCCTCAGTGGTCTCATCCTCCCCATTTCTACCTCACTTCCACTCCCTGCTCAGCTCACCTCTCCCTCCCCTGCCCCTCATCCTCAATGCTCCTAGCACACTGGCTTCCAGTTTGTTCCTTAATCAAGCCAAGTTTTATGCAGCCTCTCGGCCTTTGCTCTCACTGCTTCCTCTGACTGACTCACACTTCCTTCAGATTTTTGCAGGACTGGCTCCTTCCTGCTGGACATTCAGTTTCAGATCAAACAGCGCCTCAGAGACACCTTCTCTGCACCCCCAACCTGAAGAAGCACCCCCCAGTAACACATCTCATCTCCCCATTTTATTTTATCACACATCTACCATTCTCTGATCATTTCTTTTCTTAAATATGTTTGTTGGCCTCTCCCCAGAAACTCACGAGGTGAGAGATTGTCATTAGTTTAGCTCAGTAATCCTTAACCAGGGTTGACTGGTTCCCCAGGGAACATTTGGTAACACGTGGGGACATTCAGGGCTATCACAGCTGGGCAGGTGCTACTGGCATCTAGTGGGTAGAGGCCAGGCATGCTGCTCACATTCTACAGTTCCCAGGACAAAACAAAGAATTTTCTGGGCCTGAATGAGAAGTGTGCCACGGTGGAGAAACCCTGGTCCAGTTCATTGCTGAAGCTCCAGCGTCTGACCCAGTTCCTGGCAAATCTCATGCAGCTCAAACATTTTTGCTGCATGGATGAATGAAATGTTCAAATTAAAGGTTGGGTTTAATTTTTAAAGCCTACAGTCTCCTTAAAGAGCAATTGAACCACAAGTTTTCACACTCTGCTTCTGGAAGCCTCAGGCTGTAGGGCAGAGTTTCAGGAATTATGTACACCATGAAGAATTTTCATCTTGGTGTTGGAGATGTAAACTTTATGGCTATGATCTGTTTTATATGTTGGGGTCCCAATTATCTGACAAGCTCTACTGCTTTAAAAAAAAAACTGGGGAAACCACTGTGCCAGGCCGGCCCCTCATTTCACCGAGTTGGAGGATGGAATTCAGAGAAGCTGGGGGCCTCTCAATATTGCATAGAGAGCAAGGCATTGGTCTCCTGAGCACCCAGCTAGCCTTGGTCACAGAGTGGCCACAGCTCTGTGATTCAGCAAAGACACAATTTAGGAGGAAGACTGTGATGTAGCAATTACAAGCACCAGAGCCATACTAGGTGGGTTTTCATCTTGGCTCTGCCTCCAGCCAGCTCTTTCCTTGGAAAAGCCACTTAACCTCTCTGAGCTCTAGTTTCCCTGAGGACCTGTAAAACGAAGATAATAATAGTACCTACCTTATAAGGTTGTGATGCAGATTAAGAGAGAATCTGTGAAAAATGTTTGTAATAGTGTCTGGCACATAATAACTGCCGTGGGAAGGGTGAGTGGCTGGCTCGTGCCTGTTTGCCTGGGACTCTCAGGGTTTAGTCCTGAAAGTCCTGTGTCCCAAGAAACCCCTCAGTCTGAGCAAAGTGGGACAGCTGGTTAGTTATTCTATCTGCATGTGTATGTTTGGCTTTTAAAACTCTATAGTAACATTTAGTTTGACTTTTCATTACCAAGTACCTCTCATTACTTAGTATGTTTCATATACTGAGTGTGAGGGAAGGATTACTGATGAATTAATTTTTTTTTAATTTTTATTTTAGTTTATTCAGTACAGTTTCTATCCTTTATTCCCATTCCAGCCCACCCACCCATTCCTCCCCTCCTCCCTCCCCTTTCCAACACCCCTAGTTTTGTCCATGTGTCCCCTATCTTTGTTCCTGTAAACCCTTCTGATGAATTAATTTTTGCATTGATTTATGAGAGTGACATTTCTTGGGTAGTATGTTCTTTTTCACGTTTTAATATTTTCCCCAGGTTTCCCAATCTTATCGAGATATAATTGACAAACAGCACTATATAAGTTTAAGGCATACAACAGAGTGATTGGACTTAATCCACTTTCTAATAATGAAGTAAATGAAACTATTGGTCATTTTTACCAATTCCTGCAGGGAGGCCCACAGCACTTCTACTTGGAAAACACTTTTACAGCAGTTGGTTTGTTACCGAATCTCTGCAAACAAGAGAACTCTGTTTCTTTTTTCAAAAATTCTCTATTTCCAATAGTTCACCCCTTCAGGCTGAACGTTCTTCAGCAGCACAGAATCTTAGAGCTGGCAAGAAGTTCAGGAGTTTAGGAAATAGTTAGGACCACTGTGCCATTTCCCAGATGGGAAAACTGACTCCAGAGAAGCCTGCTCCCTTTCCTAAGGCCACACACTCGGAAAGGGTGACAATGGGGCTCAGGCCCAGGGTTCCAACACCTGGGTCAGGGCGCGCTCAGAGGTCCTCAAACTAGGTTCTGTATACCCAGCGGCAGGTTTCACAGAGGAGTGGGTGGCTAGAGAGTGAGAGGCAAGCTGCTTTGCTCGGCCACCCCACCCCTCCTACTTCTATCACAAAAGCTCCACTTTTATCGTTTGTACATCAAGCCTCAGCATAAGCGGCCTCTGCAAAAGGGTTCATGTACTGAAAAAAAATTTTTTGAAAGCCACTCAATTATATCATAAGGTCAACATATTTTCTTCCCTGGAAAATTTGCTCCCATGGAGAAAACTTAACTATTTCTTTGAACCACATTTTTCTCCTCTCTAATAGATTTTACATGGTCAGAAAAACACGTGTATGGGCCCTTTAAAAGCCAGCAGTTAAAATAAAAAGCTCATTCACTTGCATAAATGAGCTGGGTGAGTCAGGGCGTTGGTAACAAGTGGCCCAGATGTGTAATCTCATGCCCATCATTTAGGAAAACACTGCTGTTTGGGGCCACTTGATAGAAGCTTGGAGTGAAGGCCCAGGAGGGCCCCGAGATGGACAGTCCCCAGGAAGCAGGGTGGAGGAGGACAAATTGCAGTGAACTATCTTGAACCCAGGCCCAGGGTGTTTGACAGGGGTAGCTATGCCTCTCTGCACCCCCTCCAATATGATTTTCAGCTGAAACAGACAAGATCCAACGCCAGGAAAACATCCTGGGTTGGACCCCAAAGTGGGAAAAAGACAACTAGAAATAGCAAAGCAAAATGCACAGCCTTTGCCCATGGCGATTCCGGGCTCTCCCTGGGGTGGGTCAAGGCTTAAAAGAAGGCAAGGAGGAGTGAGCTGATTCTGCAGAGAAAAGATCAAAGTTCAAACTTGTAAAACTAGGTTTTAATCCCACCTCAGCCACTCATCAGCTGTGCAACCTCTGGAGAGTTACCTCACCTCTCCAGAGCACCTGAGCATCCTTTTCTCATTAGTAAAATGTAGACTGTAGTAGTACTTACTTTATGGGGCCAGTGAAGGATTTGAAAAGAGGGCTTAGCTCCTTACCATGCTCCCATGCCAATGAAGTAGTCACAGTCACTGTTTATTAAGCAACTACTAAATTCCATCTCTGAATGCCAGAGCCTAAGCTCCTTATCACCAAGCTATGTGGCCTCTGTGTGCCGGGGATTCTACCTGGTGCGGGGGGAGTTCGGAAGAGGACTACCACCAAAATATCTGGAGCTCAGAGAACATCCTGGGAGACTCAGAATTCATCAGTCTTTGTCCTGGGAGACTGTGTTAGGCCAGCCTTCCCCACACAATAGGTGCTTAAGAAATATTTATTGAATGAGTGACTTCACGATGGAAGAAATTATGAAGGACTGAATGTGGATGAATGACTCCTTCTGGATGGAGGGAGATTTTTTTTTTAAACCTCAGGAATTTAAAAACATAATGTCGAACAAAATAAGCCAGATACAAAAGAATGTTCTGTGTGGTGGCATTAGCATCAAGTTCTAAAACAGGTGAGATAAGTCTATGGTGGCAGAAGTCCGAATAGGGGTTACCCTGGGGCTAGAAGGAACAGACGATGCTGTTCCCTGCCTACCCAATATCTGCCCGCTCCCCCTGCCTTGCAGCTGGTGTAGCCACTACTCAATGAGACCTAAATGAAACTGTCAGGGGACAGTGGGGAAAGCCTTCTTCTAAGGACAGGTTCATGCTCTTGACCCCCATGTCCCCCCTTCCTCCATCTTGCTCTCTGAATACAGATGTGAGGGCTGGATATCTGGGAGCCCTACTGGGTAGAGGACAAAGGCCACAGGCCAAAGCTGGAGGAGCTGGGAACTACATCCCTCAGTATTCCATGGAGTTGTCAGCATTGGACTGCTCACCTGCCCACCTAGATTTCCTTTACACAAAAGAAAGAAATGACTCTCTTGGGAAAGCCACTGTTGTTCTGGGGTTTTCTGCCACATGCAGTTTAACCTATTCTCCCTATCTGATAGCCATGTGAGGTTGTCATATAGGTGAGGATACTGAGTCACAGATTAAATCGTTGCCCAAGGTCACATAGTTGGAAATAGGGAGAGTCTAGTTGTGAATCCCACATTGTGAGGGTTCTTGTGGGCCTTTATTCTCTAGAGACTGACTACTGGGCACATATCACTGTCCTCTCAGCCCAGTTCTTGGGGTCCCCAGACAGCACAGCTTGTGGGCACAGGATTAAGGGAGCCATAACCATAGGTCCTATAATTAAGCCCCCCTCTACATAATGTCATGGACCCCACCTGTACACACGCATCCAGAGTCGTCTATCCTTACAGCTGAAAGAATTGAGGCTGGGGTGCTGAATTTACTCTCCGAGCATCACAGAGTTAGGGACTGGCGGAGGTTGGGTTTAAGCCAGGGAGCCTTCCAGTGAAGCCCACATTCTTAACACCTCAGTGGCCCCATATTTCAATTTTCTATAAGATTCTGAGAGCTCCTTTACAGCCCCCTTCCAAATGGCTGGCCAGCCTCCACTTACATACTTCCAGCAACAGAGAGCTCATTAGCTAACAGGCTTGCAAGTGGAAACTTGGGAGGAAGGGATCTAGTCCTTATCCCAGCCTCTTCTCTCTCCTGGCAGGCTATCCCGGCATCAGCTATCCTGGGACTGCCCCACCCTGCACCCTGGGGACTTTTTCCTCTCCCCTGGAAGTGGTCTTTCTCCTTATTCAGTCCTTCAAGTTCAGTGGGCAGAGTGGAAGTGGTGGTGATGTCTTTACAATGGATCCTCTCTTCTTTCTCGCTCCTCCTCTCCCTCTCTCACATTTCTCTCACCATTCCCCATGCCTTTGAAGAGGAATGAAGACTGTTATCATCTGGCAGCAATAAAAAAAATGTAAAATGTACATACTCAGTGACCCAGCCATCTCTCTCCTTGCACATGTGCCCAAAGATGAATTGGTAAAGAGGCTTAGAGCAGCAGGGTTAGTGAGAGTGAAACCTTGGAAACACTAAGTGTCCATTATGACATCAGAATGCATCCTTCCAAGGGAGAATGCCACAGTACTTTAAAAGGTTGGGACTGAGGTATCTACCCAGGGGAAATGTAAATACATACCCAAACAAAGACTTGTTGTATGTGAATGTTTATAACACTATTATTCATAATAGCCCCAAATTGGACATAATACAAGTGTCTATCAACTGGTAAGTGGATAAGCAACATGTGGCACACCTGTGCAATGGAATATTAGCAAGAAAAAAGATGACACCCCTGCCCTGTCCAGGTGGCTCAGCTGGTTGGAGCATCATTCCGGTCACCAAAGGTTGAGGGTTCAATCCCCTCTTGGGGCATGTGCAGAAGGCAACTGATCAATGTTTCTCTCTCTCTCATCAATAATAAAAATATTCTCAAGTGAGGATTTTACAGATGAACCTTCAAATAGTTATGGTTAATAAAAGTAGTCAGATGCAAAGATCACACATTGTATGATTTCATTAGGAGGAAATATCCAGAGGAGGCAAACCCATAGAGACAGAAAACTCAGCAGTCGCTTGGAGCTAGCAGTGAGGCTGAGGACTGACTTGAAAACGGGCATAAGGGCACTTTTGGGGGTTGCGGGAAATGCTCTAAAACTGACTTGTGGTGATGGTAGCACAGCTCTGCAAATCTACTGAAAATCACTGCACTCTACACTCACAGTGAGTGAATTTTATAGTATGCAAATTTTACCTGAATCAGACTTTTTAAAAGATGAGGTATATACAGGAAAAAAAGGGATGAAACATTAGGTTAAAAAAGCAAGATGTCGAACAAAATATACAGCAATTCCATTTAGGTAAAGAGTAAGTGAAATAAACACCCTCCCATGTGAATATGAATGCGTGCATACACGTATGCAAAGAACCCTGTCTTGCAGCTCCACCCACACTGGCCAATCACTACTTCTGGGGAGGAGAGTAGGTAGGAATGGGGGACTGGAGCGGGCGCCTAGTACTTTACAGTGAAAGTTGATTCTTCGGGTAACTTTTTTTAACCAAAAAAAAAAAAAAATCAGCCCTGGCTGGTGTGGCTCAGTGGATTGAGTGCTGGCCTGCGAACCAAAATGTCGCCGGTTCGATTCCCGTCAGAGCACATGCTTGGGTTGCAGGCCTGGCCCCTGGTAGGGGGTGCTCAAGAGACAACCACACATTGATATTTCTCTACCCCTCTTTCTCCCTCCCTTCTCCTCTCTCTAAAAATGAATAAATAAAATCTTTTAAAAATAAAAAAAGGAATTCATGCAAAAGAGAGAGGCTAGAGACTGCAGTCCATCCTTCAGCACCTTCTTTCACAATCACTGGGCTCGAGGTTAAGGAGCTGGCACTTGTAAGCAGTAAACTGGATGTGTCTAGACTTGGGAAGGACTTAAGGGATGATCTAGTCCAGTTCCTTTGCTCTGTAGGTGGAGAAACTGAGGCGAAAGGTGGGAGGCAGGGCCCGGCCAACACCAGAGCTCATTGGGCCTGGACCCGGGCGGAAGTCCAGGCCTCAGACGAAGCTCCCAGCTCTGCCCCCACACTGCACTCTGCACAAATTGTTTCGTGTCTCCGAGAAAGGGGAGTTTATAAATTTGGCCTCATTTTAGAACAACAGAGCCATAAATGGACATGGCTGAGTAACGCTGGGAGGTACCTGACCTTTCAGACTGGGGATGGGGAGGGGAAAGGAGAACAGGGGGGCAGACCCAACCATGGTCCAGATTCACGCATCCAAAGGAAAATAAAGCTGGAGAAAGGAGCTAGTGCAGAGGAAGGCTGCAGATGAAGCGGGCAAACCAGACAGACCTGGTCCAAATGTCCACTTTGCAGCTGTCTGGCTATGACCCTGTGCAAATGCCTTCACCTCTCTGAGCCTCCATGGTCACCAAACCTGGTGGATGATGAGAACATGTGGAAAGATTGTGGAAAGGCAGATAACCAGGCCCAACTGCAACTTAGAATCAGACTCCTCCAGGATGGGGTCCGAGCACTGTATTTTCCAGAAGCATCCTGGGATAGTTTGCATCACTAGAGAACTGGTGGTCAGGAGTCAACGACTTCTAGGCTCTTAAAACAGGCTTCTCAAAATTGTTGTTTTTATTAGACTCTGTTATCTATAGATGAAAATCCAGACTGGTTAGCACGGCATTCAAGGCCTCCATGGCAACAGAGCAGCTTCATCCGCCTGCCACCCCCACCTAAGCCATTCACATCCATCTTTCCATCGCTTTGGCAAACAAGGTGGAGTGTCCCCACTGCTGTCCCAGATAAAACCAGGTCTCTGCCTTCCCTGGGGTCCAAAGTGGGAATCAATTAAATTTCACACTCCACAGCTCTCTTCCTTTTCCAAATACATTCACACTCACACTTTCAAACCTTTGCTCAGGCAGTTTCCTCAAGCTGAACAGTACCCCCCGCACCCCACCTGTCTTTTCTATTTATAGAAAGCCCACCTCAAATGCACTGCCAGAGTCTCTGTACTCCCAGACTGAGTCATTATCTACTCAGGGCTCTCCCCTCCAAATGAATGAATGAATGGATTCCTGATTGGTTTGCCTCCCGCCCGGGTACACAATTTGTAGCCAATAATGTTTGTTGAAATACACTGAAATCTGGATTCTCTGATCCAAACTCTGATCTGAATGCCACGACCACTGAAAAATATTCAGTCAACAAACATTTATTGAGCACCTACTATGCACCAGGCTTGTGTGAACAAACCAGGTCATTTTCTATGTGGTTAAGCACATTGAGTGCTTTAAGAGAAATGATTGAAAGGTGCCATTTCATAGATACTGGTCCGGAAGCCCTCGGCGGAAGTGGCGTTTGAACTGAGGCCTGAAAAGTGACAGAGCCGGCCTGCGGAAGCCCAAAAAGGGTGACCTGATTTGTGTACAAGAAGAGCTCTCCAGCCTCTAGGTGGAGAGTGGAGGTAGAATGGGAACAGTGGCCAGGGCCAAGTGATGTGATTAACAGACACATGGAGAGGTAGGGCCCAGCCACATAAAGGCAGACACCACAGGGGGGCCTGCTGCTTGGGTGGGATGCCTGACCTTCAAACCTTAGAGTCTGATTCTTTGAGGCTTATCTATGTTTTAAACACACACAAATAAAGAAAACAAAACCCCTCAGAGCCTCAGAAGTTGGCTAAAGCCCATTAGGATTGTTTGTTTGTTTTTTAAAAAAATATTATTTTCCCACTGAATCTTCAGTTTTATGTTTCCAGCAGCTGGCATCCACCCAAGGGGACAAGTTAGCTGGGACAAACCGGTTTTCGTCCCTTGTCCCTCCGTCATTGTCTTCTGGATCACAGCTCGTGGCTGCTAAGAGGGTCATTTCCTGTGGCCTCAGCAGGGCCAGAGGGCAAAGTGTGGGGGCCAGGCCTTCCCACGGATGCAGCTGGGTCAGCTACATTTCCCGAGAGGACATTGCTCTGGGGGGTGGGGGTGGGGCAGGCAAAAGGCAGCCCCAGAGGGGTCAGACAAGCAGCTCTGGCCCAACAGTTCATATTTTAAAGTCAGTTACTTGAGGTTTAACAAAAAATGTGGTGAGGTTCCCAGACTAGCCCACCAGAAGAGCCTATATCACTGATAATGGAGAGTCATCAGTCTAGGATGAGAGGAACTCAGCCCAGGAGAGGATCTGAGTCACCTGATTTCATGATTCACCAAATTCAGTCTAGGTGACCTGGGAATGATCCTCTGGGATGAGGCTGGGCTGTGACTAGAGGATAGAAAAGCCCCATCCCCTACCGGAGACCAGGGCAGGGAGCCCGGACCCTGAGACAAGGCAGTCCAGGCATGGGAGCCCCTGAACTCCACAACCATCCAAGCCACACACACCCCCAACTTCTGAGTGTCTAGGCTCAGACCCTCCTGGTCACAATCTGGTTTCTTAAACTGGTGCCCTGCCTCCAGGGAGAAGAGGAGGGGGCCAGGGCAGTGTCTCACCCATTCCCATCCAATTCCTCCCCCAAACCCATGAATCTTGCATCAGGATCATGCCGCTTCCTCTCATGCCATTCTCCCTTGCTCATTACCTCCAGTCTCACTGGCTTGCTTTGGGTTCTGCCTTCCTGCCTCAGGACCTTTGCCCACACTCTTCCCTCTGCCTGGATCACCAAAGTGCTCATGTCACCTTAACCTTTTCCTTCTTAGAGCTAACCCCAACGAATGATAATGATTTGCATAGCAATTTCATGATGTCTCCCTCCACACTTTTGAAGCCATTCCAAGATCTACAAAATTGCCGCAGAAAGAGAAAGAGTGAAGAAAGATAAAGCGAGGTTTTTGTGACCCTAGCCTGGGGGAGGTGCACATCCCTTCTGCTTGAATTTCATTGGCTGAAATCAGTCACATGCCCCTCCTCACAGCAAGAGAGACTGGGAAATGTAGTCTAACTGAGTGTGGAGGCAAAGACAAGGATATTAGTGCGCGCTAGCTAACTCTGCCACAGTGAGGTAACACAGTTTCCCGACATGAAAGAAAAGGGTGTTGCGGGCCTGGACAGGCAAAAGCCCCCACCATTGCACTGCACATGACCTCAGCGTCCCCACCCAGAGAGGGGAGGACATGTCTCCTGGGTCTGTGTTCGCCATTTCCTGTGAATGTAAAACCAATTAATGGTCAGCCTCTGGAGCAGACACTGCCCATATCTCCCTGACAATCACCCTCCAAAGGCTGTTTACTGCAAATGCCTGTAATTCCATGCCTGATGGCATTGTCCTGGCCTCAGGCGCATACTTGTGCTTACATGCAGAGGAGCTGCAGCATCACAAAGGATGGAGAATTGATGGGTAGATAGCCCAGCTCCCTCACTCCTTCTTTGGGATGACCAAGGCGTGCTCCACACTGTCTCAGAAAGTTCCCTATGAGGGTTGAGCTCTGGTTTCCCACCCTGGCAACTGCCTTGATAATGCTTTTCTTCCTGGCTGCCTTCTCTTCCCTGTCTCACTTCCCCCACTCCTCTGCACGGATTCCCTGGGATCACCTCCCAGGTAGATTATTTGCGTTCAGAACTTTCTTAGGGTCTGCTTCTGGGAGGACCCAAACCAAGGCAGCTCCCCAGGGACAAGGACAAAGACCCAGACTCTTCTCCCCACCACGTCTGACCTCGTGCTGCATGGGTGCACAGTAACCCTTTGGATTACTTTTAGAAATACACAAAACATATTTCAACAGTCGGTCATCTTGGCTGGGGCTGCTACAGGCTTACAAAGAGATGGCCCGACGCACTTGAAAATAAGACTTGGAGGAGTTATTTGCTCATCCTGTTTCTTTCCCACACACAGGAAATCCTGGGCAGGCAGAGCTTCCTGACCAAGGAGTTGGTGGGGGGTGGGGTCGTGGTGCTCACAGCACTGGGTCCAAGCTCTCCTCCTCATGAGAGGAAATTTGGGGTTATTTGAGGGAATTGGCTTGCCTTCTTCACTGCCTGGAAAAAGGGAAAGTTCAGAGTTCTTGGTTCAAGTCATCACTCTGTCACTGGGCTTCTGTGTCACTTAGGCTGTCCCTTCCCCACCCTCGGGGCTTTGATACCATCTGTGAAGTGTAGAGCTGGAATAATTGTGCTTTGAGATATCTCAGAATTGCTGCACCCTGCGTCTCCTCAGAACTCACATCCAGGCCCGGCACACTGTTTCATTTGTGAAAACTTTTACAGAATTTGAGAAGTCAAAGCAGACAAGTATTTACAGTATTTTGGAAGCCAGTATTAGCAACTATTAAAAAGAAAGTGGTTTGTCCTGTAGATGGAATTTTCCATGGAAAAATCATTTAAATATTTTCTTAATAAATTGGCACTCACTAGCAACTTTTCTCTTTTCCTTTTTCCAGGCTTGCTCCAATTTCTGCATCATTGCAGCCCAAGTTACCTTGGTCAATTGATCATTTTGCTCTCCTGCTGAAAACTCATCTATGGACACTCCTTGCTCAGGGGGGTCTCCTGCAGTGTTTGCTCATAGAAGATGATTGCTTACTGAGTTGAATTTGATTTCCAAGCTACTGTGGCCTAAAAGGAAGCTGTAGAAAAACTTGCTAGAATTGTATCTAAAGTAAAAGTAAAAAGGCTATGAAGGAAGACCAGGAATGGATGCCTAAGAGTAAGGTGCTTGGTATGGACAATGTGGTTTTGGTGCTCAGTTGCCCTTTTAGCTCCATTTCAGATTCTAGATAAGTGAAGTGATTACATACATTCCTCCAGTAAAGTGAGATACTGTTGTGTGTGCTGATTATATCAGTTAGGAACTCGCGAAGTTGCACATTGCAGGATCCTGTGGTTCACACCATAAGGACATTTATTGTTTGCTTGCCTACAAATCTGGCTGCAAGTGGCCACTGAGTTGGTCCACCGGCTTAGAGATGTTATAAATGACACAGGTTCTTCCTACTTTTTTACTCCTCTGTTCTTTTCTGTTTTTTTTTTATCCTCACCCGAGGCCTTTTTTTTTATTGCTGTTAGAGAGGAAGGAAGAAAGAGAAACATCAATGCAAGTGAGAAACATTGATTGGTTGCCTCTTGTATGCCCCCAGAGAGAGGATGGTAGGCGGCCTGGACCTGGACCTGGAATTGGGGATCAAACCCACAGCCTACATATGTGCCCTGACCAGGAATCGAACCTGCAACCCTTTGGTTATGGGCTGACACTCCAACCAACTGAGCCACACTGGCCAGAGCTCACTTCTTTATTCTTATATTTCAGTGCCCCATGGTCCCATGATGGTTATCACTTTTGTAAGCATCATCCTTGTTCCAAGTTCTCCTGTCCCTTCTGATTCTTTAATCAGGAAATCTTCCTAGAATCACCCCAGCATAACTTCCCTTATGCCTTATTAGCCAGAACTAGATCACATGACCATCTGTATTAGTTATTCATTGCTGTAAAACAAATTACCCAAAGCCTAGCTGCTACAAGAAACATTTATTATCTCTCAAAGGTTATGTAAGCCAAATATCCAGGAATGGCTTAGTTAGGTGGTTCAAAATTTCTCAGGTGTGATCTGTGCCTGAGTCAACTTATACAGGTGACTGTGTGACAAAATGCAGAGGACAATGCCATTGAAAGAAATGTTTAATGTTACTCAGAGTTCCCCTAAAAACAAGAGTCATGGCATGACTTTCAGGGCCACCAAGGAAAACATCAGCGTTGGTCAGGAGGCAGAAAGAAGCCAGAGAACACCAAGGTCACAGCTACGGGAAAGGCAGGTAGTTCAGGGTAACCGGTTTAGGATTGGCTAGCTTGAATTTCAGTGGGCTTTGGATCTTAGGAGCTGTCCTTAGTTGTCCAATACCTGGCGCTGGGTGGATTTATGGCAGAGGCCGTGTTGGCTCATTGTATGAGCATTAGATGATAAGGTGGATGGGGGTATGGACTCAGGACTGATTGGTTTCTACATGAAAGGCAGGCTCACCGACACGCTGTGCTCTGTCTCTAGGAATTTGCTAGCCCTGGGAGGCCAGTGTCTTCCTAGCCACAAAGGTACCCCAAGATGTTAAAATGACATAAAATATAGAAAGTTTTAAAAACTATGATTAATATAAAAATCTTTCTGGCTTACTTCAGTCATCCAACTGAAGCTACTTCCAAGGTGTCTCACCCACAGGCCTGTCATGTTGGAGCTGGCTAGTGGAGGGAGGACTCACTGCCTCCCACACAGGCCTCTTCACAGGGCTGTTGAGTGTCCCCACGACATGGCAGCTAACTTCTCCCAGCGTGAGTCATCCAAGAGAGTAAGGCAGACATGACAGTGGTTTTTTGACCTAGCCCCGGAAGTCACTCTTTGAAATGAGTAAGTCTAGCCTATAGTCAAGTGGAGGGGAGAATGAATTGCCACCTTTTGAAAAGGAGGGTATCAAAAAATTTGCAGACATATTTAAAACCACCAGAGCATTCCTGACTGCAAAGGAGTCTGGGAAAATCAAAGGAGAACAGGATCATCATGACGAGCTTAGACTAATCATGACTCACTGCCTGGGATACAATGCCGCCCCAGACAAAATCAGGACTCAGTTAAAGAAGAGGAGAGGGAAGGTTGATGGCGATGCAGTAGAGAGTATCTGCCACAAAGATGACAACGATAAAGATGAAGGGGAGCAGAGTCCCCAGATCACTCTATGTCCCAATATTTCAGGGGACATATTTGTACTAAAACATTATTTGTTGTTTATCTCTGAAAGTCAGATTTAACAGGGAGTCTTCTATTTTCATTTGCTAAAAAATCTAGCACCCCTCAGTGGGAAATAATCTTCAAGACTCATGCAAGGAGGTCAGTGATGGGGTGGGGTTTCTTGGGAAGGGGGAGCAAAAGGAGACCTAGGGTGGTCTAGGGGAGGAACAGATGTTTCAAAGCCTGGAGAGGCTTTTTTGGAGGGCAGGGTTGGTGAGGCTGAGACCTCTTCTGGTCCCAACTGCTATTCTCTGCTCCCATTCCAGCTGCACATCCACCACCACAACCGCCATCATCAGCACCACCACCTCCACCATCACCTCATCACCTCTACTCCGATCTCAAAACACAGCCAGGAAGCTAGAGCCAGAAGCACCTCCCTTCACAAAAGAGGTAAAACCAACTCACAAAGCCTAAGTGGGGGCTGAGGACAAAACTGCAAAATGCATGTGAGGGGTGTGGGAACTTGGAGCCTTGCTGTGTGACCTCAGGCAATGCTCTCCCCTCTCTGGGCCTCCCTTTCCTTGGCTATATAATCAGGGGTTGGTCTAAATCATCTCTTAGGACCCTTTACTTGGCCTACGTGTCTCCCTCCCAAAAAGAAAAACTAGAGGGAACAAAAAGACATGGGTGGTTTCTCTTGTCCCGTCTCCAAGCCAAACTCCATGAAAATGTCCAGTGTGACATAGATTTAATATAAACAGTGGTGCGCTAATACTCACAAATACCCCAAAAGGAGTCCCAGATGGGCTATTTTTATCCCTTAAGACACATACACACTCCAACCCCCTTCATCCCCACCCATAATAGTTTCTCCAGTTGGTTTTTAAAAGAAGACAAGAGTTCCAGTTAAGGGTGCTAATTAAACAGCTTTGACTGTGGGCAGGGGGGAGGCTGGAGAAAAACCTCCTCTCTGGGCATGATGTCACCGCAATTGTACATTTCTCATGACCCAAGAATGTGAGTGTGTTTGCATTGCACGTTGAAGCCCATGATGCAAGTGCAGCCTGGTAAACAGGCTCCAGACAGGCAGGCCCTGCAAGGCCTGGCGGGGGCTCAGCTTGCACTTAACTCCTTCCTGGCAGAACTGTTTAGTGGGCTGCCCAAGGGCTGGCCATGGAGCCTTCTCTACTCAGCCCCCTGCTTCTCTCCCAGCCAGGGTCATTGGGTTGGTCGTGAGGAGTGTGGGAATTTTGAGCCTCTCTGTATAACCTCAGGCAAGGCCCTGCCCTCCCTGGGCCTCTGGAATTTGGAATCACTGAGACCTGTATTCCCCCACACCTGCACCTTTTGCTTGCTCACATAGCCTTGGTTGGCTATGTGACTCCTCCACCCTGAGGAGGGGAATTAGACCCTCAATCCTTTATCTTCAGCTCCACAGTTCAGAAAACCTAAACAACTAGGGGGTTTTCTCTATACTCTAAGAAAACCGAAAACCTGTTTGAAGGCAAAACCTGACCTGAACAGACTGAGAATGTGCAGAACATTTACTCCACTTAGAGGAAATATTCTTACTTCTCGCTATAGCAATATTCATATGTTTGATTGGAGATGGGTGGGCCCAGACCCCACTGCATCACCTTTTAAAACCCCCCAAAATTCTGAATTCTGAAACCCATCCAAGCCCAGAGAGTTGATCAAGGGTTGCCTCTCTCTAGCTTATTGGGAGACTCACCAAGAAACTGCCTCCCATTGGAAAGTGAGCCTCTAGGAGAGGGCTTAGCTCTGACCCTGCAGTGTCCCAAGCAGCCAGCTCAGTGCCTGGTACACAGCAGACACCCAATCAATAGTTGATAAATTACCAGCTAAAGTTATTCGTACCCCATAGGTGCCCTGGCAGTGACTATGGGGAAACTGAGGCTTGAGCCTCTGAACTGGCCTCCCTGGTATCCTTTCCCACAGAGGGAGTTCTGACTTTCCCCAAAAAAGGTAGCTGCTCACAGTTCTCTGCTGGCCTGCTCACAAACAGCTTGGTGACCCCCCTCCAACATTCCAGGGCAGCTTTCTCTCCGGCTGGCTGGTTTGTGGGCATCACCAAGTTTTCTTTGGCAAAAGGTTCCGCTGGTTAAAAAGGAGGGGGGCACACAGAAAGCTATGGGTAGTCACAGGGTACACTTGGGGCTGAGGGGTGTGTGGGGAAGATGGGATCCGTTGGCCCACCTGAGACCGTGGACCAGGTTCCGGGACCCTTCTGAGGACTGTGAATATGTCAGTCAGGCCCTGCCTCAAACCTTGGGCCAGAGAATGACCCAGACCTGTACAGAGTGCCAGGATGGAAACAGTCTCCTCTGTGTGGTCTGACCTACCCCCAGCTGCTTTGGGACCCCCAAGTAACTCCTTTTTCCTCTCTGGGTCTTAGCATGATCGGAGAATGCAGCACATAGAAGCAGAGCCAAGGTTGTAGACACAGACTTGAGTCCAAGCCCAGACTCTTCCTCTAGCTGGGTAGGGAGTTAGGGCGAGTCATTTTGTCTCTCCGAGCCTCAGTTACCGCATCTGCAACTGAGTTATAGGGACGTCGTCCTGATGAACGTGCCTGGCACATAATGGTGATAAAGGCATGGTAGATACTATCACCCTTGGCCTGGCTAACCCTCCTGATCTGATGTTCTGTGGCAGGCACTTAGTACAGTAATAACCCCTTTATCTGAACACCCACTGTGTTCCCAGACTGTGCTAAGTGCTTCACCAGTATTTTTTTTAAATTTGATCCTCTCAACATTTCTCAAAGAATTACTAGCACGGTCCACATTTTTGAAGGAGAAAACTGAGGTTCAGAGAGGTGAAGTAATTCCCCAAGGCTGCACAGCTAGTGAGTGGTGGAGCTGGGGTCTGCCAGACTTTAAGCACCTCATACCATGGCTTCAAGGAAGATCTAGCAGCCAATTCCATGCCCCAATCCTCAAAACAAGAGATTCAAGGCCTAGCTGCACCCCTGATGTAGCACATGGCCAGTGCAGGGGCCTGTTTCCCCATCTCAACCATGGAGAAGATCCTCCCTGCCTTGCTTCCCCCACAGGGCCGAGATGACCGTGCTGGTGACCTTGAAAAGGACTCCGTAGGCTATGAGATGGGACAGGAACTCTCAAAGTCTCAATCAGGAGGAGTCGAGCGTCAGACCAGCTCCAGTCACGGAGTGGCCAGAGTAGGGAAGGTAAGTGAGAGACAGCTGCCTCAGAACTGGACAGGCTCTGTGTGAACAGGATTCCTCAGAACGCAAGGAAGAACTGAAAAAGAAGTGGTCCCAGCCCTCCCCCAGCACCTGACCCTCACCATAGTCCCCGCCTCCATCAGGAGTTAGGTAGGCAGTACTGCCTAGTGGTTAAGAACTAGGCCTCCAGAGTCAGATCAGGGTTCAAGTCTCAGCTCTACTCATCCCTGCTGTGTGTCCTTTGGACTTTCCCTTCTGTCAGTCTTCCCAACAGTAAAATAGGGTGACAAAGATAAGGGTCTCGCCGGGACCATAGTAAGAACAAGCCTTGGACCATGGATATTGGTTGAACAATTATCTTCTGGCACCTGGTCTGTGGTCCTCAAGGGGCTTCTAGTCTGGAAGGAGAGACTGTATGTAAGGTGCCTTGTACAGGTAGGTGTGCCCTGGATGGAGGAAAGAATGGATGGATGGATGGATGGATGGATGGATGGATGGATGGATGGATGGATGGAATGGCTTACTCCAGGTCACACAGCTAGGAAGTAACCTTTCCTGCTACCTCACAATGGCACTGAAGGACGGATAAGAGACACTCCAAGTGGAGGGGACACATGAACAAAGGTCTAGGGTCAGGAATTTTTGTGGCATGTTTGAGACACTGGCCTCATAATTCTCTTTCAGTAACTTGCTCAACAAGATGCTCTCAGGAGGGGATCTGAAGGGAAGCTCTCCTAGAGTCCTCTAGTGCACAGCCAGGAGATTGTGTAGGGAAAAGGGCCCAAGCCCAAATGAGCAGGCAGGAGCAAGCCCAGACTTGGGGTCGGGCCTCGGAGGGCCTGGTCTGTCCATATTTGGTTTTCAAGGAACTTGAAGGGTTCTCGCTGGCCCTGCTGCCCACGCACAGGAGCGAGGCCACCCATAGCTGCTGGGTCAGGCAGGCAGCTGGGGTCAGAGCAGAGACCCCACAATGGTGTGACTGTAACACAATTGTGCAGAGCTTGGCCTCTACGGTCCAGAAGAAAATGTTCAAATCCTCCTCAACTCCTGATAACTCTGACTGGACCAGCCACATCGCCTCTCAGAGGCTCCATTTTCTTTATCTGCAAATAAAACAAAAGCAGTGTGGATAAGTGCCATTACTGAGTGTGCTGTGTTCCAGCTTGTGCTAAGCACTCTACCTGCATTATCTTGTTTAATTCTCATCAAGATAGAGAAGGATTACCATTGTTCCCATTAAACAAAACACGTGAGACCAGTGTTTCTCATCTATGTCGCAAGAATTCCTACCTTCAAGCCTTTGCTCATGCAGTCTCCTCCACCAGAAGTGGCCCTCTCTGTAACCAGTTCTGTGTATACCTCGGTGCCCAGTGTGAGCTATCCCAAAAACTACTTTCCCGACTGTGGAACCTGGATTTCCAGATGAAGAGCTTGAGGCACAGAGAGCGGGGAGGCCATATGCAACTAAGAAACAGAGCTAGGGATAGCTATGAAGTACTTAGCAACTTCCCTCCTTTCCCATTTCAATTTAATCATTTCCTCTTCAAATATCCCCAACAACCCCTGTAAAACAACACCCAGCATCTGTCCCTCCCCTCTTCCAGTTTCCAAATCACTGCCAAGCCTTATCCAGCCTCTTCCAGCAGCCCTGTGAAGAAGGTGGGTTAGATGTCATCCTCATCTCGCAGGTTGGGAAACCAAGCCTCAGAAAATGAAGCCAGTTATTTAAGACATTGCAACCAGTCTGAAAGGAAGCCAAAGTTGAACTTTGATGATGACTCCCATTCCAGTGCTCTCTCCCCACCTCAGTGAGCGGACCCTCCAGGTTCTAAGAAAACAGACTTCACCTCCCCTCCCAGCCAAGGCATCCCTAGACAGATGTGAAAATAAATGAGAAAATTAATAAGGTCCACTTGAAGTGGACCTAGGAAGCACTCGAGGGGCTTTCTGCAAGTAAAAAGAAATGAGGCTTCCTTTGAAAATCATAAAAGAATAAAGTGATAGAATAAGCTGTAACAATTCTAAGTCAGATCCTCCCCACATGACCAGCAGCAGACCAGAGCAGCTTTCTAAACTCATCAGCTTATCTCACTCAGGCTGATTTTAGGAGGCACCACAGCCCTACCACGAGTCGAGTGGGGAGCTGTGTGGGGAGCCACGCCAGGGCCCTCGCCCAGAGGAGTCATTACCTGGCCTGAGCTTCCCACACTCTGGGACTTCACATCCCAGTAAAGTGTTCTTTCCAAGTGGGACACACAATTGCCAACATTTTGTTGTTTGTCAAAGTACATTAAAGAAAAAATAAAGCACCACTTTCTGCTGTCACCGTAAAATTTAATAAGAAGGACTAATCTCACAAGTAACCAATTTTTTAAAACCTGCCTTTGTAAGTAACTCACCACATTGTCCTAGTTTTCTCACTAACCCCAGGCCAGTGAGAACTGTATCTGAAACAGGCATTTGACAAGCTTCCGATGAGCGGCAGATAAAACACTAGGGGTGGTGGGGGGCGGTGGGGAGGGCAACCCATGGCCTGCAGGCTGCATGCAGCCCAGGATGGCTGTGAATGTGGCTCAACACAAAATCGTAAACTTACTTAAAACCTTTTTTTTTGCTCACCAGTTTTCATTAGTGTTTGTGTATTTAATGTGTGGCCCAAGACAACTTTCCTTCTTCCAGTATGGCCAGAGACACTGAAAGGTTGGACCGCACTGGCAGAGTAGCTATATTAATTGATGTCTTTGTGTTGAGAGACATATAAAATTATTCTGGCCTCCTTAACAAAGAAAGATCTACTGGAAGAAGATTTTATTGGAGGTTACGTAGTGGACAGTGAGGTCAACCAACCAGCCACTCCTGACAAAGGCAGAAAATTTCCAGAACAAATGGGCCTTTGTCTCTCTGTCTCTCTGTCTCTCTGTCCCTCTGTCTCTGTGTGAACTGTTTTCTCTCTCTAGTGGCAGACAGGGTTCCTTCTTGTGGCAGAGAGAATGGCGGCTAACAGCTTTTATTTTTTACATCTCGTGGCTCCAACAATGAGAGACAGGCCAATTCGTTTCTCAGTTCCAATGTCCAGGCGTCAGATATCAGTTGTGGCTTGGGGCGGGGTCTGCACTAACAAGAGTGTCATAGGGTTCGGCGGAGGAAGACACCTTTCTAGCTGTGTAGATCCAGCAGAGCTTCTTGGAGGGCGTGGCGTTTGAGTTCAGTATATCTGAAACAGAGAAAGATTCAAATTATAAGAGAAAAATGAGCAAGGGTAGGGGAGAAAGTATCATCTGAAGAAGCTATATTTTCACGTCTTCTCAAGATTTTTATAGTTTATTTAAATTGAAATATAACTCACATGTCATAAAATGTATTTTGTAGTTTTAAAAATGTTTATTATGAAATAATTTCAGGCTTACAGAAAAGTTGCAAAAATCATTCAGAGCGTATTTCTAAACTTCACCACCTATACCCCTCACTTAACTTCCCCTAATATTAACATCTTACCTAAGTACAAGGATCAGAACCAGGAAACTAGCTCTAATACAGTATTATTAACTAACCTACAGACCTCATTTGAATTTGGCCCGTTTTCCTTCTGACCCAACCCAGGATCCCACACTGCATTTAGTTGAGTCTTAGTCTCCCCAGTCTCTGTGAGCTCCTCAGTCTCTCTTTTCTCTACGACCTTCACACTGAAGAGTGACAGCCAGTCATGTTAGAGGCTATCCCTCGATTTGGATGTCTGATGTTTTTTAGATCAAGGTTATGCATTTTGATCAAGAACACCACAGCAGTGACACTGTGCCCTCTGAGTGCATCACACAGGAGCTACATTCTGCGGATATCATTTGTTGCTGGTAATAGTAACACCGATTACTCAGTTAAGGTGTCTGCTGGGTTTCTCTGCTGTAAAGGGTCCCCTTGTAATTAGTATCTTGTGGGGCAATACTATGCAAAAATAGAAACTTCTCAACATTTACAGTTCTTTTTAAAAGTGCTATCAAATATACACATTCAACTTTTATTCCACAAATGTCAACTGTTCACCCACTATGTGCCACACACTGGTCTAATGTGCATGGCTTGACTAAGTGTAGCCCTATGGTCTTGCCGAGTCTTAGGACCCTTATCTGTACCAGGGGTGTAATTATATCTCACCATGCAGGGCTGCTGAGGATAGAGGAGGACTGTGCTTGTGAACATGTTCAGTAATGCCAACTGGTTGTTCACTCTCCTTCCACAGTGCTCTCACCTCCACCGATTGGCAATCTCCATTTCTGTCCTGCCTGAACCCATGCCTGCAGGCTTCTGTCTGTCTTCACTGGCCAGACTCCCTTATCCTAATTGCCAAGTCTTACTTGTGATGTCATCGAGTAAGTTTTGGAAACACCAACCAAGCCTTGTGGAGACTAATTTCCTCTGGAGCCTCTGTCTGCAATTTTGGGAGATGCCTTGAGGTGCCAAGTGATGCCTGGGACCTGCGGGTTGCAGAAATAAGTCGGAGATGTAGGAATTGTCTTCCTCCATTAATGTTTTGGCCCTGAAAATGAAACTCCTGGACCCCAGAGAGTACTGAGCAAACCCAAATGGATACTTGTGTCTTACCAAGTCATAAAAGTGTAACATGGTCACACTTCAAATTAACTTCAAAACTGATGAGCTCACCCTTGATCCAACCTCCTAGTTCAACAGCACTTTTATTTTTATTTATTTTTTAAAAGATTTTATTTATTTTTTTACAGGGAAGGTAAGGGAGGGAGAAAGAGGAGAAAAACGTTGATCAGTTGCCTCTTGCATACCCCAACCAGGGACCTGGCCCACAACCCAGGTATGTGTCCTGACTGGGAACTGAACCAGCAACCTTTCAATCTGCAGGCTGACACTCAACCCACTGAGCCACACCAGCCAAGGCCTCAACAGCACTTTTAATTTGAGAACCAGATTTTAATGGACCAAGAGGGAGGTACAAGTTAAGTAGTAGCCCTCACTAAACCGTTAAAGTCACCTCTGAGATTGAAGTCAACCTTTTTTAGAGATAGGAGCCTTCCATGTGTGGCTGTTTCTTTTTGGTCTTTTGTACGAGATTGTGATGAAAATCAAACATAATGAAGGGTGAAGGCACTTTGGAACTCCTATAGGGCCAAGTCAGCATCGCTGTTCCCATCCTTTGGCCAAACACAGCTTTTTAGGAGCTGCTTGTTTGCAGCACAGCAGGCAGGTTAAGGTCCCCAGCTCTGACATCAGCCCAGGCGACCCTCTGCCTCCCTTCAGTCAAGCAGGTGAGCCCCTTAAAATAGAGCCCCCTACATTGAGACCCAGCAGTGTACAGGTGTTCCCTCCAGGGTCCTGAGCAGTTTCCTCCTTGGGAAGTCACAGACCTGGGTTTCTCAGGCCCATCTCCTACCTGCAGAGCAGGAGGCTGTAGGCTGGACTTCCACCCCGCTAGCATGTGAGCAAGAATTAGTGGCAGCAGCTCAAGACTATTTGCTGAATTTATTGCCCTCTCCCTCAAGGACTCTGGGAAACACCCATCCCCACCTGAGACCACCAAAGCAGCAGCTCTCATGGAAGGCCTAGGAACCTTCGCATTTAGGAGACACCCCCCTGCCCATCACCAGTTGATTCTTGTGGCCACAAAGCCCCAAGAATATAACGTGCACTTGAATCCCTTGAGTATCTTGTAAGAATACAGATCCTGTTTCAGTAGGTCCAGGGTGAGGCCTGAGACTCTGCATTTCCAACAAGCTCCTAGGAGAGACCAAAGATTCTGGTCCAAAGATCACACTTCAAATGCAAAGCTCTCACCAACAGGTTGATCAGAAGGAAGTGTGGAAACCAGAAAACAATTCTGGGTGAATTCAAACAACAATGAGTTTGATGGCACCCTCTTTCTACCTTGAAATTTTTATAATCTTGACACCATTTCTGATGGCCTTCCAATAAAGTCCCCCTTTGCTCAGGGTATCCAGGGAAGTGTCTAGCATTTGCAAACAAAAGAATCTTTCCTAATACCCCAAAGTATCTTGCCCCCAAAAGTAGGAGAGGGTAACTCTTCCTCAGTCCCACCCTTTACCTTCCAGGCCAGTTCTTCTGGTTGCAGCCACCACGGCCTGGTTAGACCCACCTGCTTCTTAAAGGGACCAGATCCCTTTGGGGGGACTTCTGATCATTTATATCTCCTTCAACAACACAGAAGAGGTTTTCAAACATTCCCCTGGAGACTCCTCAGTGCCTCTCTCAATATTTTCCTAGAAAGAGATCTGAGGCTCCTTTTTGAGTGTCAGTCCCAGCCCCTCAGCTGTCTTTGTGTATCAATTAACTGGTGACTAATTGCTCCTGAATTACAAACGGGCTGGCCAATTACCAGCTCCCACCCACACAGGTCACGTGCATCCTCCAGGGAAAGGTCTTTTGCGAGTCCTGAGGTTTCCTTGTTCCACAACCATGTGTTCAACCTCTTCTTTGGAGTCAGGTCTTGTTCTAGGCCCTGAGGACTTGGTGGTGAGTGGGACAGACTCAGTCCTTGCCTTCATAGAGCTCACATCTAGCATTAGCCAAACAGCAACAAATAAATAATTTAAGACAATAGCTGGTATGAAAAATTTTTTTAAAATAATACAGTACCGAGTACTGCCTGATGCTTCAGATAGGTACATGGGGAAGGCCTTTCTATGGGGGTGACCGGTGAGCTGAGACATGAATGGTAATCAGGAGCCAGCGAGAGTGGAGATGAGGGGGAAGAGTGGCCCAAGCAGAGAGCAAGGCAACAAACAGCAAAGACCTGGTGGCAGGGATCAGCAGGGCAGAGAAGCACTCATTGCATCCACTGCACTCATTCAGCCCCCAGGGAGTCAGGAGTCAGCATCAGTTTGGAGCTGGTTCTGAGAATGGGAACAAAACATCCCTCATTCTTCCTGCTGGCAGAGACTAGGGCTGGGGTTCACTCCTCCTGGCCCCGCCCTCAGAAGGTGGAATTATTCACCTGATTAGTCAGATCCCAGGATCCTGATTGGTCCTTGGTGGTAATTAGGGTGCTCCTTCTTTAAAGTCTCAAACTGCACAGGCCCACTGGAGGTTTAGAGAGGAACCCCTTGGAGGTTCTACTTCAGAAGAAGTGGCACCCTAGAATTCAGACCCAGGTATGACACTCTGCAGAGAAACAAAAATGTGGATGGTCATGAGAAATTTCCTGATTTTTAAATGCTAATGACAAATTCAAAGAAGCTTTTTAAAAGCGGTACAGGCCCAGACACAACATGTCTATGGGCAAGACCTGGCCCACTGGGCATCCCAGGGTGCGGTGGGGCTTGGGGAATGCCTACAGGTACAGGAGAGAGAAAGGAGCCAAGAAGGATGCTAATTACATCCTGGATTCTGGAATACCTTTACCCTAGCAAAGATGTTCCTCAGAAGGAACTCACTGCCACAGGCACATATTGAGCACCTACTGTGTGCAGGTTTCTGTGCTAGGTTGGTAGATACAAAGCACACTGTGTGGCTGTACCCTCCTCCAGGACAGGGGTGGCACCAGGCTTCCAGTCTTGACTTGCCCTCCTGTAACTGTTGAGTCCTTGGGTTAGTTCATCATCTCTGGGATTCAGGAAATAGCCTACATGGACGTCAGGTTACCCAAACCAGGTGAGGGCAGATTACAAAGGGCCTTGAGGGTCTGGGTGGGGAGTCTGGGCTGGATCTTATTAGGGGGTGGGAGCCACTGCAGGTTCTTGATCAGAGGAGCGAGACATTCTGAGTAAAATATTTTAGGAAAATGTATCGGCCACCTCTGCAGAGAGGAGAGGGTCACACACCATCCAGATGTAGTATGTAAGATAGCAACTAAGGCTCATGCAAATCATATCACCCCCTAGCTCAAAAGCCTGCTGTGGCTCCCTACAGACTTCCCATGGGCAGGACCAGCTTCATGGGTGTACGACCTATGTAGTAGCACAGGGCCCCATGCTTGGTTGGTTCTATTGTCACCATCTTGAAATTCTTAATAATTTTTGAACAAGGGGCTTCATGTTTTCATTTTGCAACAGGTCCCACAAATTGTGAAGCCAGTCCTGGCCACAGGGACCCCTTGGCCTGGCCCCTGCTTCCCCCTTTCATCTCATTTGCACCCCTCTCATCCCTTACCCTTCAAACTCTGGTCACATCGGTCCTCCAGCAGTCCCTAGAGGTTGTTCCTGCTTCAGAGCATTTGCACAGCCTGTTCCCCTGCCTGGAACATCACCCCTCACCCCAAGACAAGATCAGTTCCTTGTTTAGCAAATTTCTTCTTACCCTCCAGATCTGAGCATAATTACCTTCTCTGGTCTCCAAGGATTATTCAAAGCAAAACTTCAAAAATAATTTAAAGTAGGTCCCCCAGTACATGTTCTCACGGTGTCCTGTGGCTCTTCCTTCACAGAGCTCCTCCCCATCTGTTTATATGGGGCTCTGTTTGCTGAGTCTGCCTCCCTTCAGACAGAGCTCCACAGGGCCTATGAGCATCAGCAGATGCTTACAAATCTGTCTGGCTCCAAGGGGAGGCTGAGAAAGGGGTTAAATGGAGGAGAAAGGAGGGGACACCACCTCTAACCCACCTTGGCCCCTTCCTTCAGGGTGGACAGAAATTTTCAGAATGCACACCACACACTCAGCAGGGTCTGCCCTGGCCCTGGGGGCCAATTTCCCAAGCTGGAGCCCATAAGCTCCAGGCCCTCTTGCCCTGTCCCCATCCCAGTGATGGGACAATACTAGAGGAGTGTTGGGAAAGGGATACAGTTTACAGAGCTGAGCTCTAGTCTAAAGGAAGCAATAATGTAGGCGTTTCAGAGCTCTTTCAGAACAACTATGGGCGTTTGGGGGCTTGGTGCTCAAAGGTGTGTTGAGAGAGTGATATCCATCTGGGGAAAATTTTCCTCTTCTTAACCAGGTAAGTAAAACCATTCACACCACAAGAGGTAGGGGGAAGAAACAGGATTTGCACAAAACATAGTACATGTTTTGTTGACCCTGCAAAGTAAGATCAGAAATAGCATCACATCTACCCACGTGGCTCACATTTATTAAGCAGGACCCACATACCGGGATCGACCAAGATCTTGACACACACGAGCTCCTGCATGCTCACCCCAACCCTACGAGGTTGGAACTATTTCACTTTTCATTTTGTGGATAAGAAAACTGAGGCTCAGGGAACCTGAGTAACTTGCATGATGGCACACAGTAAAGAAGGGAGAGAGCTGAGATTTGTACCCAAATCTGTCCAAAGCCAGATCTGGACTGAGCCCTTCACCACCACAAAACAGCTACCCAGTTGGCTTGGTGTGTGATTCTGGGCAGATTCCTCAACCTCTCTGAGCCTCAGATTCCTCACCTATCAATTGCCCCTATTTAAACCATCCTGTGTTGGGTAATGGAGTTAATTCTTTATAGATGTTAATGCTCTGCTTGATCTCCATGGCAGCCTAGTAAGGGAAGAAATGTGGCAGAAGCAATGTTTTCTATTCTCCAACCTGACTCTACTTCCTGAATATACAGGAAGGGTATATGCTCATCCTCCCCTGTAATTAGTAGAGTCATGTGAATACATTCTAACACATGAAATTATACATGTTACCCCTGGGCCATGGCAGTTAAGAGTGGGTGAGCTTCTTGATTTTTAGGATCCCTTTCCATATGCATTGGATTCAGAAATGAATTCCAGGGAGGGCCTGAGGGTGTCACTGCTTGGAAGAGAGCTGCCTCCCAAGGGAGATGGGTTAGGAGAGTACTGACCTGTATCAGGCTTTGCATGAGTGAGAAACTGATTGGGTGGAGCCACTGAGATTTTTGAGTTGTTACAGCAGTTACACCAAATTAAAAAAATGTTTAAAACTGTGTATCAGTTATTAATTGCCACAATGCTACATAACAAATCACCCCAAAGCAGTACCTTAAACTGGAAACCATTTATGTAGCTCTTGATTTCATGGACTAGCAATTTGGACTGGGCTCCACTAAAGGTTCTTCTGGTCTCAATCGGGCTCACTTATTCATCTGTGGTCAGCTGTTGGATCATCTGGTGATGGACTAGCACAGCCTCATCTAGGACGACTTGTTCCTGTTCCAGTGGTCCCCATCCTCAGGCAGCACAGCCCAGGCTTGTTCACATGACAGTTGGGAGGGTTCCAAGAGGTAAGCAGAAGCTAGAAGACTTCTTAACGTCCAGATTCAGAACTGGCAATGTCACCTCTGCTGCATTCTATTAGCCAAAATAAGTCACATGGCTGAGCCCAGATTTACAGCGTGAAGAGAAAGACTCTAACTCCTGATGGGATGAGCTCCAAAGTCACATTACAAAGGGGCTTGCATTCAAGAAGGCAAAGCTTGAAGTCATTTTTGCAAACAATCTACTACAGAAGGGAGGCTCAGGCAGGTGAAGTGGCTAGTGAATGGAAGAATCAGAATTTAAGCAAAACCTGAAAACTTCTTCATGCCCCAAGCTTCCCTGGGGACTCCAAGGACTGGTCCTCTTTGGCCACAAGGGACCTCCCCACCTCTGCTAGCTGAATCTGGAATCCTAGCCTCCCAGGGAAGGGGCACAAAAATCTGGATCTTGCTCTAAACTTTGGAAGAACAGGGCATCTTTTCAGAAATCTGAGGCTAGGGAACATCTTGCACTCCAAGCCCAAAGAAGCTGTGAATGTAGTGACCTGGGGCCGGCAGACAGGCCTTCCCCTCCCGGCCTTCTCACATCAGATGGCTCTAGAGACCTGCCACGCTGTGTGACCTGGGCATAGCCCACACCTGCTCTGTGTCTCAGTATCAGGATGCAAAGTGTAAAGAGACAAGAGTTCAGCCTCTGGAATCAAAGCACCAGGCCCAAATCCTGACTCAGTTGCTGTTGATCTTGGGCCTCAAATTTTTCTTCTATAAAACAGGTGTAAGAAAAGAGCAGTCCCCACCTGGGGGGGCTGTGTGATAATGGAATGAGTGAATATGCATGATGTAACTGCATGCTGTAAATGACCCCATGGTTGGCTTAATATCTGACAGGTGGCATTAGCATCATCTCAAACAAACCCCCATTTTACAGAGGAGAAAACAGAGACTTGAGCAGGTGATATGACTTGCCAAGACCACACAGCTAAGGAGCAGTGATGTCACTAGCATACTCAGGTTTGTCTGATTCCAGAAGCCCAAGTCTTCACCACCCTAGAGTTTGAGTTCTGGCTTTGGGTCTCAACCCTGCCCTTTCCAGTCACGTGAGCTTCAGCGATTCCCTTTTCCTCTGGTTCTTTTTTCTCTCATCTAAATAAATGGCAATCTGCCCATAATGCCTTATGTATTTTCCTCAAATGGGAAAACACACAGGAAGTGCTTAGCACAGTGCCCAGGATGGACATGTACGTGCTCAGCAATTGGAGGCTGCCATAATCTTCAGGGGCAGGTAGCTTAACCCTCTGTGCCTTGGTTTCTCTATCCATTAAATAGGGCTAATGACATTCTTATCTCACTGGGGTGGCTGTAAGGAATAAATGAGTTACTGTGGATAAGCCTTAGCACAATGCCTGCACTTAGCACGTGTATGTAGTTCATAAGCACTTGCTATTATTTTCAAAGTTCTGAAAACTGTTGCAGGCCAGCATGAGACTATGGGGGACCCCAGTCCCACCACTGGCTGCAGCCTCAGGCATTGCCCTTGCTACCATTCAGCTATTATTAGGCCTAGAATCCTCATCTTAAATCCAGATGGGGAGCTAGAGGGGCAGGCAGGACCAGGCCTGGCAGGCAGAGGGCTGGGAACCGCTGGAAGGACGGTTTGGGTTTGGCCCCACCTTGCCTGCCCTCCCTCGCCTGCAGCGGGTCCAAGCTGCCACGTCTACACTTGGCTCTGAGGTCTGCACCGAGCACTCCCTCCCACCGTGGCTGCCTCCTCTGGGAAGGTTAACAGTGTTTCCACAGCCTCAGCACTTTTTTTCCCGCCTCAGGGAAGCCAGGCCTGCATGGAAACTATGAACTGGACACTGCTCACCCCTGGATCCTGCAAAGGGACCATGCAGTCTCTTGCCTAGGGGTCTCCATGCCTCCAATGAGGCCTACTGGGGAAAGGGCACACACAACTGGGTTCAAGTCCAGCTCTACCACCAACATATTGTGTCAACTTAGACAAGTGACTTCCCTGCTCTGTGCCCATTTCTTTATCTATAAAATGGACATAATCTTTTGGCTTTTTAAAAATTTATTTATTTATTATTTATTTATTTATTTATTTATTTATTTATTTATTTATTTATAGAGATGGGAAGAGAGGGAGAAAGAGAAGGAGAGAAAGAGCAATGTGCAAGAGAAACATAGACCAGTTGCCTCTTGTAGGCCCCCAACTAGAAACTTAGCCCACAACCCAGATATGTGTCCTGACTGGGAATTGAACCTGCAACCTTTTGGCTCGCAGGCCAGTGCTCAATCCACTGAGCTACATCAGCTAGGGTAAAATGGATATAATCTTAACACCTACCTCACAGGGCTGTGGTAATGATCAAACAAGTGAATGGCACATAGTAGGCACTCAGTATGTGTCCGTTATTGTCATTTTATGCTTAGGTGTGCCAGGCCTGGAGAAGGAAACAAGGAATTTGGGAAACTTGGCATCTGGGGTGCAGAGTGTCTCCACCCCCAATTTCTGTGTGACCTGAGGCCTGTCCCTGAGAATACAGAGACTCCGACTACCTATTTGGACCATGAAGTGGGCATCTAGGACTTTATGATGCCAAGATTCAACTCCTGTGCTCATAAGTAGTTAAGAAATATGGCCCTGGCCCTGGCTGGTGTGGCTCAGTGGGTTGAGTCCCGGCCTGTGAACCAAAGTGTCACTGGTTCGATTCCTAATGGGGGCACATGCCTGGGTTGTGGGCCAGGTCCCCAGTAGGGGGTGCATGAGAGGCAACCATATATTGTTTCTCTCCCTCTCTTTCTACCTCCCTTCCCCTCTGCCTAAAAATAAATAAATAAAATCTTAAAAAAAAGAAAAAAAATATGGCCTTGGCTGGTGTGGCTCAGTTGGCTGGGCATCATTCCACAAACCAAAAGGTCGAGAGTTCAATTCCTGGTCCGGGCACATGCCTAGGTTGCAGGTTTCATCCCCGATCGTGCAAAAGGCAACCAACTGATGTTTCTCACATCGATGTTTCTATTCCTCTCTTTTCTCCCTTCCTTCCTCTCTAAGATCAGAAGTATGTCTTCAGGTGAGGATTTAAAAAAAGAAACATGATAAAGTCCCATGTAGGAAGAGATCCCAAATGGCATATGCCAGGGTACCAGAGTTAAGACCAAGAGTTCTAGGTTCAAATCCTGTGTGAGGTGTTGGCGTGGCTTGGCCTCACTGAGCCTGTCCTCTCATCTGTATAATGATGGTCCTGCTTCACAGGGCTCAAGCCGTGAGGGTCATGGTAATAACAAAATAGCCACTCATGTATCCTAAGGGCAATCTGGAGTCAAGTTCCAACTTACTGAGCAGCAATTATATGCACCCCCCCGCCACGCCCCGCCATGAGCCTGGATGGAGTCAGGCATCAGGGAACCCACAGAAGTCACAAGAAATCCAGGCCAGACCATATAGAACCCTCTCCTATGTCCATGAGGCTGGTCTCCTGGGGTTCATCACAGCAGCTTAGTGGGTGTCTCAAGTCCCCTAAGGTCTTCTTCCCGGGCCCACTTGCCTCCAAGATTCCTACATTGAAGAGTCACTCCTTTCCCATCCCTCAGCTCCTGGGGCCAGCCCCGCTTAGTTCTCCCCCAAGGCCGGAAGTTTATCTGGCACTGTCACTCAGAGAACAGAGCAGCTGGATGACATCATGGAGGAGACAGCCTTGCCAAACTGGTTTTCCAAACAGGTCTCCAGCCCCACTCCTGGGGCTGCTGGCCATAACTCTAGGGGCCTCCTGTTCTGCCTGTGACGAGAAGGGTCACAGTCCATGAATCCTACCAACCCTGACAAGAACCCATCTTCCTCTAGAGACCCCACACTCCAGCCATATCAACCTGACTTTTCCCCCCAAAAGTCCTCACACTCCTACCTCCCTTCCTTTGCTCGTGCTGTTCCTTTCTCCATTCTGCCTTTTCCCATTCCCTTGGCATGCCAAACAGCAAGTGATGGCTTTGTTCTTGACAACTTTTAGACTCCACACACCATGTGTCCCCCTACTACCATTAGGCTACGAGACCCCAAGAGCAGGCCCAACTCAGATCCATCCCTAACCCCTCCCACCCTCCCAGTGCACAGCAGCCCCTGGACTCCCTCTTGGGCCCAAGATCTTGGCCTTGGCTGGCCTCACAGCCACTTATGAGCACATGTCGAGGTGGGGTCTCCCATACAATCTTGGAATTTTAAGTTGTCTAGTCTAGAGAGAGAGGGCTTAGTGAGCTCAGGCCACAGTTCCCTCATTGTGAAGATGAGGAAACCAAGGTTTCAAGAGAACAAAAACTTTGCCTAGAGTGGATCCAGGGCTAAGATCCATCACCCCTCTGGAGTCCCGACCCCAGGCCTGGGCTTTCTCCACAGAATCCTGGCTGGGAGGGAGTGGGAGCCAGCTAGCAGGGTGATTCAGGGATCTGGCATGGCCAGCCTGGTACAATATTTATTACCAGACTCAGGCACTAGAGCAAAATATTACCCTTGGCCCATGAGCTGCTCCAGCTACTTCCCACTCTGCCAAGTTCAAGGCTGGACATGGAGGAATGTGGACCCTTCCAGATACACCCCCTTGCCCTGGAACGGCCTGAAGTGGGCCAGTCCAATTCCCTCATTTTACAGATGGACAGACTGAAACCCAGCCTCCCCAATGCCCAAAAGATATATTCACCCTGCTCACCTGGTATTCAGGGAGCTTCACAGATGGGAGGGACCACCCTATCTCCATTTCCTGCTCCATCCAAGCCCATCTCTTCCTCATTTTCCCATTTACAAACCTCCTGGCCTCTACTCACATTGTTCCTTTACCATAGAGGCTTTTCCATGCCTTTCCCACCTCTATTCAGCGGGTGGATTTCTTTTCACCCTTCCTCAAGGATCAGTTTGCACATCACCTCTGAGGAGTCTTCCGGGATTTCCCCCATCCTAGAGGCAGCGAGGTGGAGGAAAGGGGCCTTAACATTGGCAGAATTTCACTCAAGTTTGAATGCCATTACCAGTCCAAGGTGCCTTCATCTCTGAGCTTCAGCTTCCTCCTTTCTCGAATCTGGGTAATACTTCTCTTGCACAATGGTCAACCTGCAATAGGGCAAACCCTATGCCTGACATGCAGCGGGTGCCCAGTAAATGCCATAACCCTCCTCTGGGGGTGTTTACACGTTCCTGGGCCGTGGCTAAAGCTTCTCCAGCGCTCATGGAACTGCCCTTTGATCTTTGTTTCACCACCACCACCACCGTTCCATCCCGCCCCACCCCTCGCAGGGAGGAAGGGAAATAGGCAGGCTGATAGGAGGACCCCAGCACTGAGGGTTTCTGGTACCAAGAACTGTTCAGCTTTTGTGCAGCCGGACAAGTCCGGATGTAGACTCACCTGTGCGGTTCCGCCCAGCTTGAGAGAGGCGGAGCTAGCGTGAATCAGGCCATTCATTGGAGCCGGGAGTCACCACTCAGGCAGGCCCTGAAAATGTCAGGGGGCCTGGGTGTGCCCCGCCCCAAGGGGTTGTACCAACGGGCGCGCGAGGTTTGAAGTACAGAATTGGCCTTGGAGGGCGCTGACTCTTAGCGCTGCAAAATAAGATGGCATCGAAGTAAAGCAGTGAGGGCCTAGAGGGGGCCTGCTTAGGAGAAGGGGACCTCAAAGTATAGCCTCCAAATCGGGCTTTGTTTGCTCATCCTCCCGTGTGACCTAAACGAGTCTCTTCCCTCTCAGCGCCTTGGTTTTTCCACGAGTAAAATGGGACCACCTGTCAAGGATGAAATAGGATACCTTTAAATGGGTCTCGCAGTCGATACTGAACCTCTAGATGGGTGCAAGGTGGGGTGGGTGGGTTAGGATCTGAATGGTGAGGCTGAGAAACTCTGCTGGAGGCAACAGGCCCACTTCCCCAGAGATTCTGGACTCAAAAGGTACTGGTATAAATCACATTTCCACTACCTATCAGCTGTTGTTCAGTGTTGTAAAATGGGACAGTAATCCTGGGCTCAAATGGTAGCTACAGGGGATATATGCCTGGTATCTGGTAAGTACAAAATAAACGAGTTGATACTATCATTGTTTTTATTTGACAGACAGGACTCCAGCTCCCTTCGGTCTCCATGGAGACCTGTGGGAGGCTTCAGGGCCTCCAGTAAGGGCAGTGGATCTGAGCTCTTAGGGTCCACTGGCTGACTCCTTGTGCTGTCTTGGGCATGTTAGCTCTCTCTGGGCCTCAGTTTCCTCCGTATTCCTAATTTAGGACTGCAGCGTTCCAAGAAGCAGACCCAGAAGGGCTTGGAAGAGAGAAGCATGGCAGATGAGGGCCATGCCTGGGCAAAGGTGTCTCGGCTGAGAAAAGGGTGCCGTGCGACTGATCTCGCTCCATCTGAGGTGGTCCCTGAGATGGTCCAACATGGGTTCAAAATGCTGCTGGTCAGTCTCTACTCTGAGGTGGCTCCGACCAGGTGTCCCAAAAGCAGCCTGGGGGCAGCGGCCAAAGGCAAACGGAGGAGGGGGAGGAGTCCAGGGAGGGGACGTGGTCTCACGAACAAAGAGGAGGGCTTTCCTGAAAGCTCCTAGACTCAGGCGATTCCGGGCCACTTACACTGGCTCTGGGAGTGGGCCCTTCCTGAACTTTGGCGCAAAACTGCGTCCTCCTGTCTACACTCACAAAACCAGCCAAGGCCACCACAGAAATGGTCCCACCACGACAATCTCCTACAAACCAGCCCCTCGAGGGGTGTGGCCCTCAAATTAAATTTACCCAATGGGGCACGAGGGTGGGCGGGACCCTCCCGAGGGTTGGCTGGTGCTGCTGGGCAAGGAGGGGCCAGCCGGGCTGCTGGCGCGGCTGGACAGGCGGTGCTTCCAGAATCCTGAGGACGGTTGCCGTGTGGCCCCCGGGATCTCAGTCGCGGTGCCTTCCGCTTGACTGTTCCTAACCATCTGTCGGATCCCGAGCGACCTAACCTGAGCCTGCTCGTGACCGGCGGACGAGACTGAGAGGTGAGTGTAGGGACCTCCTGATCCTGGAGTGGAAGCCGGGTATCAGGGCGGGGGTTCTGGGACTCCCAGACCTGGGAGCCTCCACCCAACTGCAGGGGTTCTAAACCATGGGATACAGCTGAGACCAGGAAGCTTCACAACCTTCATGGGCGCTGGCCAGTGGGGGCAGCCACTCCGGGGAAGTTCCCACATTCCACAGAGGTGTCCCACAATCGCAGGGGACTCAAGACTGTGACAGAGAGCCATGCGACTGGAGTAGGGCGATGGGGATACCCCAGGAAAAAAGAGACTTCCTAGAGTCCCCTAGCGGTCCTAGATTATGGATTAGGGACCTCCACCCTTCAGAAGACATGGGGGAACTCAAGAGTGTCCCCAAAACTTAAGTCTGGTAATTGGTGAGTGACAATCTTGGCTAGGAAGGGGGTTATCCCAAAGTAGATTGGTAAGAAGCAAGGGCTCCAACAGAGAGAGGCTGGGAGATTGACATCTGTCAGAGCCTACAGGGATGGGAAAAGCCAGCGGCAATTTAAACAGAGTCCAATGAAACCAATTTTGTGGATTAGGAACCCCCCAGACCCATTCACTGGATTGGGTGACTCAACAAGTGACTGTTCTGGGGAGAGGGAAGGGTTGACTGAGTGATGATGAATCAAGAAGGGGAATCCTGGGGGCACGTCTGTCACCATACATTAACTCAGCACCTATGGTTTTCAGGCTGTGGACCCTCAAATTCCAGAAAGACATTGGGGCTGCAGGAGGAAGGAAAAGAGCTGCATTTGGGAGCCTGGGCCAGGCTCTAGGGGGCCATTTTGATGGATAATGATGGGGTAAAAGGGACTGTCCTGAGTCTGGGGGCACTTTGAAAGGGGGCTTCACAAGCCAGAGGTGGCCAAGGGATGGGTTTTATAAAAATCCACCCCTACCTTTTGGCTTTTGGGATCTCCCTCCCCGCTGTGACAAATCCCAGGTCCTCTCTAATCCTGTTTGCCTAAATCCAGAGGTTAGACGAGTCAGCTTTTGAAGGCCCTTCCAGCTGAGGAACTGAATTCTAAGTGTGTGAATTGGCGAAAGGAGCTGGGTGCCTGGACACCTTGCTTCATGAGGTCAGGGCAGTGGGAAGGAGGACAGAAATGGGAGGAGTGGAAAGGGGTGTGTATAGACAGGGCTGTCCTCAAGAACTGGAAGGCAGTTACCTCGAAGGCTTAAGTCACCTAGAGAAATGAGAATGTCGGTAGCAGCAAAGACTTAGATAAGGCCTCAGCCCACAGCCAGAGACTGAGCTTTTGGGGGTAGGTGGGGCTGGGCAGTCCTTGGGGATGGGTGGGTGGAGCAGGAAACCTCAGAGTCTGCTGGGCACCCCCTGGTGGTGATCATAGCTTGGGTGGGCCTTGCTGGTGCCCAGCTTCCCTATCTAGGTCCCTACCCTCCCTGTTTGCTTAGACAGGGTGAGGGCCCAGTTTAGGCCATACAGCAGGCTGGTAGTTGAGTTGGCTGGACTGGAACCAGGGACTCTTGATTTGTTGTTTTCCAGTACGCTACCATAGGGCAGAGGGCAACTCCCAGCCAGGAGTCACATCACAGGTAGCAAGGATGGGACAGCAACAAATGATCATGGGTAATATGGGGAAACTGAGGCACTAGAAGAAGCCCCAGCAGGCCTGACTTACATCTGTCCCCTGCAGAATTCCCTGAGCTGCTGTCAAGTGCCACAGGCACTGAAGATCTCATCAGGAGGGGACAAACAGAGATAGGGGCCAGCAAGATGGCGGACGAGGCCTTAGCTGGGCTGGATGAGGGAGCCCTTCGAAAGCTGGTAAGTGGCCCCATCACTCCCAATGTCAGGAAGGGAAGCCAGGCCAGAGGCAGGACTTTCCAGGCTACCTCTCAGTTGGTAAGAGTAGATGGAGGGGGAGGGGAAAGGAGGGGAGCTCAGGGGAACAGGGCTAGGTCTGTTCCACATGGTTGATGCAGAGGCCCCAGTGGCATTTGCCTGTCCATGCCAGGTGCTGAGGCCTGATCCCTACCACCCCCCACTGCTACCACTGGTTTAAACAGTAACTGCTAAGGACTAGCCCATATGCAGCCACAGGTGTGGGGAGGCTCCATGTGTCTCTCCCAAACAACAGCCTGGACAGCGTCCACCCCTGAAGGCTGGCCCAATGATGGTAGCAGCAATGATTAACAATGCCAGGGCATAGCAGGGGCAGGCTGGGTACAGGGCACACCATCTCACAAAATGGTCACAGCTACTCTGAAGAGCCAGGAGGACATTGCCTCAGATAAGTGAATTCACCTGCCAAAGGCACCCAGCTAGGAAGAGGGTGTGCCAGGATCCAAACAAACCCCAACCAAGAGTCCTAAGTCAAGGCCAGAAGAGTCTTATGAGCTGTGACTTCTAGTCGGTCCTTCTTCCACTCTGAGCCTCAGTTTTTTTTACCTGCAAAATGGGAGGGGCGATGTGTGTGAACCTAATATCTAGATATTAGAGTTGGCATGACGATGGAAATTTGGCATGGGCCCAAATTTTCTTCTTGAGTGCTCTAAAGCACTCCCGCCTCCCCCACCGTGCACAAAGAAGGGAGGCAACACAACAGGGCGGGCATGAGCCCACCAGCAAGGGTAGGTAACAGCTGAACTGGATGAAGGACGAGTGCCCCACCTCCCCAGCCTCTGACCCTTGTCCGGGGAGGGAATTAAAGATTTACTTTCCCTAGGAGAAGGCAAGTGACCCGACCCACCCCACCCCCTTACCATTCCTCTGAAAGCAGGGGCTGGAGTCAGCCAGTCCAGACCAGCAATTGGGCAGTGCTCAGCCGCTGCCACGATCTACCAAGGCACTAGGGCTGCGTGTCCTCAAACAAGCACCTTAGGGTGTTTGCCACCGCCACAGCTTGAGGTGTGCAGCCTGGAGGGGATGGGTTGGGCTTCCAAAGGTCTGTTCGACCTCCATTCAGGAAGTAGAAATTCTAAAATAGGTAGTAAACGTTGAGCGGTCCAGAGATAAAGCCAGGTCACCGCTCATCCCCATCTCTAGGAGCTCCCTCTGTGGCTTAGGGTTCTCCAGCCGCCACCCCTAGACCTGTGCGGGATTTGGGCGCTGGAAAAAGTTTCAGACAAGCCACAGTAGTGAATGTATCCGGCCCACCCCCGTCCCTCTCCCAAAGAAAGGACTAACGAGACCCCACCCCTCGCCTCGGGACCAAGAAGCCCCCCGAGGTCTTTACCACCCCGGGCCGGTTCCTCCACCGCAGGACACCCGCCATTACTTCGCTCCGACGCTTCCGAGGGTCCCGCCCCGCGAACCGGCCCGGCTTCGGCCGGCCTCGTGGCAGGAACTGGGGTGTCCGGGCTCCTCCCCCTGGAGCCGGGCCTTATAAGGAATAGCCGGCCCCCGCTCCGGCAGATACGGGGACTCTGGTAGCCGCTTCCGGCCTCAGCTCCCGCACATTCCTGAAGACCTGGCGGGGCAACGTGGGAATGGGGGCGCCTGAGGACATGCATGCCGCGTGCCCCTTCACCTTAGTCCGGAGTTCCAGTTCGGAATCCGACACTAACCAGCTGGGTGACCTGGAGAAGCTGCTTCAGTTCTGTGAACCTCGTTTTCCTCTCCGTAGCCAGGGCTATTTAAACAAGCGGTAGTGGGACGATTCCCGTCTGGCTCCTTCCTGGACGCCTGGTGTCTTGCTTGTGGGCAAGGGCGGAGGGCGGGCGGACGACCCGGGGGCGGGGTCCCGGGAGCCTGTGGGCCTTCAGCGCCCCCTGGCGAGGCCTCACTACACTGCCAGCCGCTGCCCCATCCGTAACTTGAGGACCTGGGACTGAGCCAAGGCCTAGTAAGTCTCCTCCCTTGTACTGGTGGGGAGACTGAGGCCCCAGCAGCTAGGGCAGAAAGTACCCCGAGGCACCCCCTGCCCCGGAGGAAGCGCTCTCTTTCCTCCCAGGAGAATTTCACTGGGCAGTTTCGGAAACCGCCCCATCCCTTTCCCCTTCCCCCAGTGGACAATGGCACTTTGTACTTCCTTCCCTCCCTCACACAGCCCCCTCCACACACGGCGATGGGGCCCGGGAGGCCCTGAATGCAGGACATAGAGCAGGGACACTGTGGGCAGGTCTTTGCCTCCAAGCCCAAGGGCAGGGTCATGTTGGAGGGTGGCCAGTGGAATGAGGTTGTCCATCCCCCAGGCCCTGCCCTATTCACTTGGGCGGGGAATCAAACAGGTTCCCGTTTTCCAGATGGAGACACTGAGACTCCCAGGTGTTGCAAAGGTGGCCAAGTTCCCACATCAGGCCTTTTCTTTTTCTATCTTTTTTTTTTTAGGGACAAGGACCCCATCTCTGGAGTCCAGGGCATTGGGAAGGGTGCCCCAGAAGACAAAGGGCTAGTCATTGCATCTAAGCCTCTTTACCCCTGCATGGGGGGGGCTAGACCGGTTGTCCTCTCCAGCCCTCAATCTCCAAATGGTGCCACAGAGGGCTCGGCCTGAGGCAAGGCCAAGGCTGGGAGGTGGGAAGGTCAGCCTCGTTCTCCCTCCCTGTGCTATAATAGCTTCCCCTCCGACACCTCTGTCCTTTTATAAGTATCTCTAGACCAGGCTAGGAGGGAACCCCCAGCACAGTGCCAAGGTCCTCAGGGTACCCACTGTGGCAGACAGACTCCAGCAACAGAGCTATCCTCAGCCTAGCGGCAGACCCTGGAGTCAGAGAGACCTGGATTCAAATCCTAGCTCAGGTCATTTGACCATAAGCAAATCACTTATCTTCCCTGAGCCTTAGTTTTCTCATCTGTCAAATGGGAGTAGTAAGATGCCAGGGTTTCTGTGAGGTTAAGGTAAGTGAGGGCTTGGCACAGCATGTGGTGTACAGATTCGCAATAAATGTTACCAATGCCTTGGTTATCTTGGACTCGTTTGCCCTCACCTTTCCCTCCTTCCTAAGTGGCTGGAGCCAAGCAGGAGGTAATACTGCAGCAGAAGTTATGCAGCAGGTTGGGGGGGCGTCCAAGTCACTGCCCCCATCCCCACCCACTACCCTGAAGTGGGAGCCATTGTCCCATCTGGTGAGTGCAAAAACCAGACACAGAGGTTAAGGACATGCTCCTGACCTCCCAGCCAGGACTAGACTGAGGCTGGAGCCAGCGGGAGATTGGAGATTCTGGCCGGACCCTCCATAGATCCCCAGGAATGTGGAACCTGAAGGAACCTAAGTGACTCTGTCCCCAGGGCTCTCCCTATTCTCCTCAGATTAGTACAAGTGAGCTCATGGCTGAGGTAGGCCAGCCCACACCCCTGCTGAAACCTATACCCCCAGCCCCCACCCAGCTCCCCCATGGAGCAGGAAGGAATGATCAGGGCCGAGGCTGAAAAGGGGGATAGAGGGTTCCTGGGCCCTACCCCTAAGTGATTTGGGGGATAGGGGCAGAGGAAATCACTTTAACTATTCTTGCTTCCATTTGGCTCCGACCCACGCTGGAGGCTTATCTCTGCCATTGTCTTCCTGGAGCCCTGGGGCAGTCCTCTCTCCCTTGAGCCACAGAAGCACAGTGGGGGGTGGAGGTGTGGGGGAAGTAATAAGATTGGCTGACTCTGCCCAGAGAAGGTGCTCTTTCTTAGACCTGGTTAGACCAGCTACCCCCAATTTCCCAGGGACTGAGGGGCTAAGAAGCCTGGACACCTGTCCCCCATGGGCACCCTGGGTGAATCCTAGTGCAGCTGCTGTATCTGTCTGGGGGGGTTGGCCCCCCCACTCTGGACCCTAGCCCCTCCACCCCTTCAGTGGTGGCTAGGCCTGAGCCAGTGCATAGCCACCAGCCATGAGGGGAGCTAGGATGCCTGAGTGCCAGCCCCTGCCTCAGTTTCCCAATCAGACCAATGTGAGTGAGGCTGTAACCCCCCAGCAGAGCTGTGGTACTTTGAGACGAGACCATGGGAATCTCTTTCTCATAACGTGGAGTCCCGCTGCCAAAATCACCCTTCTGTCCTCAGGGACACTGTTAGGGACCCATAGGATGGCCTCCTTCTTCCTCCTCCTCCCATGATTCCCAGGCTCTCAGGGGCTTGATGAAGAGCTCTGAGAGGCAGCAGTCAAAGGAAGGAGTGCCTGGCTTAGCACCTGGCACAGGGGGGCAGTTGCTGGCTGCCTACTGTGTGAACCATGGTGAGCTGTGCAGAAGTCCAGGTTGCGTGAGCTGGGTCTCCCCCTGAGACCCTGGGAGGTTGTGGGGGGGCGGGCAGGCAGGCACGTGACAGGCTTGGGGCAGAGGGCGTGAAGATAGATCACTCATTGTACCACAGGCCGAGCCGTGGGCAGCTGGTGCCCACCCTCTGCCCCGGCAGCCAGAATGACCTGCCCCTCGCCCCCGCCTGCTCTGCAGTTGGAAGTCACAGTGGATCTGGCTGAGCGGCGGCGCATCCGCTCGGCCATCCGGGAGTTGCAGCGGCAGGAGCTAGAACGAGAGGAGGAGGCCCTGGCATCCAAACGCTTCCGTGCTGAGCGGCAGGATAACAAGGAGAACTGGCTGCAGTGAGTGTGTGCGGGGGGCATGGACATGCAGGTGGGAGGACTATGCCAGGGCTCAGTTCACCTTGTGCAGGCAGGCACAGGTGTGTCTGCTGCCTACCTGGGTATGCAAATGGCAGTACAGATGTGCATTTGGACTACCAGGGATGTTTGTGGGCAAGGACAACATGCCAGTCATGGTGTCCTGGCCACACCCAAGTGAAGAGCGTGTTTGAGTGTGTGGTATTAGTGCTCATGTCCACAGGCATGCATGTGCCAGCATGTAGCCAAAGGGTGTTCACAGCCACACGCCCCAGGTCCTGGCCCCTGCCCTCAGTCCACATCCCCCATGACCTGGCCACGGCAGTGAGGGTTATAGGCACGATGTCCCTGCAGCTCTCAGCATCGGGAGGCCGAGCAGCAGGCTGCTCTGGTGCAGCTGGCAGGGCGGCTGGAGTCCATGAGTGATGTGGAGGAGCTGACTGCGCTGGTGAGGCCCAGGCCAGGGCAGGGGATGGGGGCAGGGCAGGTGAAGAGCTGAACTCCATAGCCCAATACCCGTGGACTGCCTCTCTCCCACAGCTGCGAGGTGCCAGTGAGTACGAGGAACGCAAGCTGATCCGGGCTGCCATCCGCCGAGTACGGGCCCAGGAGATTGAGGGTACACACCCTGCCCTGGCCCCACCCCTGCCTATGTTGCCCATAGCGCCACCCAGCCACTCACCTGACACTTCACTTTTCCCATCTCTTTCAGCGGCCACCTTGGCTGGGAGGCTGTGTAGCGGGCGACCCAACAGTGGCTCAAGAGAGGACAGCAAGGGACGGGCAGCACACAGGCTAGAACGGTGTAAGGTGAGAGGTAGCCAGGGTGGGAGGATGGCCCAGGCTCCTGTGCCCACAGATGCCAGCAGCCCAGACCCCTGTGTCTTTGCAGACTGGTCCTTGTCGGAGAAAGGCCCCAGCCATGTTTGGGGGACACTGGGATCTATCCCAGCCTCTGTCCACTCTCCCAGGCTCCCACTGGCCTCCACTCCACAGTTGTCTGTACTCAGGCCTTCCCCTCAAAGCTAGCCATCTGCACAGCTCCCAGGTTCCTGTCCATCTCCATTACCACCCTTGTTGACCTCCCTGCTTGGCCTCCCCACCTCCACAACTACCTTCCACCCCCACGCCAGCCATCCAGCCTCCACTCAACAGACAGGGGCATCTCCCTGAAATGCATATCTGATCCTTGACCCTGGGTCCTCCCTGGCTAAAACCTATCCTGAAGCTGCCCCTCCCCCTCCAGACAACCCACAGCTTACCTTGGTTTATAGGGCCTGCCTTTCAGGCCTGAGCTGACTCTTGGAACACTGTTCACAGAGGGGACTCTGTTCTCCAGGGAGTGTGGGTGAGAGGTCAGGCCATGCTGGTCCCCTAAGTGGCCAGCAGAGGTCGCTGTGTCCCTGGCAGAACACCCAGCCTCCCCTCTGATTAACCAAGCTGAGGCAGGGGTTCCAGGGCCTGTGGTCTAGGGATCTGTTAAGTCTGGGAGTCCGCAGCAGGTGTCCTGCCATCCCCAACCCCTGGCATTAGGATCTTGTCTTCTCTGAACTTCCCTTGACTAGGCAGTGTCAAGATACTGGGAAGTGCGGATCAGAAACGGCCTATGGCATGCCAGTGCCCATGCTTGTGCAGGAGTGCCTGTAGGAAGCCATGGCCAGCTCCTCTGCTTTGCATGCCCTGCCCTGAGCACCTGACAGCCTGGGGAGGCTTGGCCACATCCTGTGGGTCCTCCACAGGTGCCAGAACCAGAGAAACAGGAGCTGGAGGCAGAGGTCCCGGAGCCAACCCCAACCCCTGAAGTCACCAGTCGGGATGTGACCACAGTGACACTCCTGCTACAGGTCCCACCTGGGAGCACATCCAGCTCACCTGCCTCACCCGACAATTCGCCCACCTCTGCCTCTCCTGAGCCTCCACTGGACCCTGCTGAGGCCCAGTGCCCTGCTGCCGAGGCTCTGAGCAGCCCCAAGCCACCCCCCAGCCCACCCAGGGCCGCCAGCCCTGAGCCCCAGGAGACTCCAGCCCCCCACAGCACTGAGAGACAGGTCAATGAGGTAAGTCTGGATGACTGGGAGGGATGCCAGGCAGGTGAGCTCCTTGGTCTGGGAGCCAGGCCCTGCCCATGCCGTGTCTCCCCTGCAGCTCCTGCCTGGTCCCACAGAGCCCCCTGCTGTCCAAGGCCCCACCAAAGGCCACTCCAACACAAAGAGAGCAGGTGAGGGTCCCAGCAAGGGCACCTACAGGCATCTGCCTTCCCTTCCCCTGGCCCCTCTTTCCCTGCCTGGGAAATGGGCTCTTGTGCCTAGACAGCTCCAGCCTCCTGAGGTCCAGGCAGTCCCTAACACTCCTCCTACTGCCCCCGAGGTGTCCCCACCCCCTCCTACCCATGGCCAGAGGCTTCCCCGAAGCCATGAAAGGCAACGGGCCTCAGGCACATTCTTTTCCCCAATAAGGGAGTGCGCCCATCTCCCAGCTGGAGCTGTGGGCAGTGCTGGCCGGGCTGGGGGTGGTGTCCTCCATCCCCATCAGCAGGGAGGACCTGGGCACCCTTCCTCCAGCCCAAGCCTAACCCCAGCCCCCAGGAGTGTTCAGTCATCCTGCAGTCAGTGCAGAAGGGGGAGTAGGGGCCTGTAAGAGAGAGGCAACTGAATGGGGAGGCCAGGAGCTATGGGAGGTGCAGGATGGGCTGGGCAGGTTGGGGTGCAGGAAGGGGTTGGGACCCCCATACACTCTCCTTTCTTTTCCCCCACATGGCTGCTACTGCAAGACCTAGCTGGACCCCATCCCTGCCAAAGCTCCCTGTCTGTGCTCAGCCCCCGCCAGCCAGCCCAGAACCGAGGTACTGCCTGTTCCACTACCCCAAGCTTGAGGCAGTCCCTGTCTCACCCAGCCACTGACAGCCTTCCTGTCTCTTCTAGAGCCCACCCCCTGTGCCAGTGGACCTTCCCCATTCCAGCGCGCCGGCTCCGTTCGGGACCGTGTACGCAAGTTCACGTCTGATTCTCCTATGGCTGCTGGGCTCCAGGATGGCCCACCTCGGGCGGCTCTAGGTCCCTCAACCCCTGCAAGGCTCCTGGGCCCCTCCCACATCAGCACCACCCCTGCCTCCTCCTCCAGCAGCTCCTCCTCACAGGGCCCTAGTGACACCTCCTCTGGGTACAGCAAGGAGCAGCAAGGAGCTGCACAGAAGCTTCAGAGCTGCCCCCAGGAGGAGGGCCCCAGGGGGCGGGGCTTGGCTGCCAGGCCCCTTGAAAACAGAGCAGGGGGGGCCATGGTCTGCTCAGAGGAGCCCAGTGCCCTGCTGCCCGTGGCTGTCGGCACTGCTGAGCCAGGGGCCAATATGAAGACGACATTCACCATTGAGATCAAGGATAGCCGTGGCCAGACCCCCACAGGCCGGGTGCTGCTGCCCACAGGCAACCAGAGGGCAGGTAGGTCTCCCCACTGCTGGAAATGAGTGCCTGTAGCTGCCCAGCTCTGCACATAGGACAGGTGCTGCGGCCAGGGCTCAGGGTGTCCAAAGGGTGTTCTGGGAACAACAGGGTATCATCAACCTTGGCTGGCACTGTCCTCACCCCACCTGGTCCTGACAGAAGTCTTTCTCCCCTTCCAGAACTCACGCTGGGGCTGCGGGCTCCCCCCACCCTTCTCAGCACCAGCAGTGGGGGCAAGAGTACCATCACCCATATCAGCAGCCCTGGGACACCAGCCCGGCTGGGCAGTGTCACTCACATCACCAGCTTCAGCCATGCCTCCCCTGGTGGCCGAGGAGGCTGCAGCATTAAGGTGAGCCCTTCCTCACTCCACCAGCATCACTATCCACCTCATATAGACCACTTCAGGTAAAGGGCTGTCAGGGTTCCTCTACTCCACTTCTCTGCCACTGCACAATGGGGAAACTGAGACCCAGAGAGGGCAGGTGGCCACCCACAGTCCACAGCCAGTTGGTTGCACAGCTAAGGCCAGGCCCTAGCCTATCATCCACTAGATGTGTCGGAAGCTTACTCTGTATCGGCCTTAAGCTTCCCACATGCTGATCTCTGATCCTTCCTCCAAAATTGGTTGATTCATTACTAGTGAACAGATGGGAAAACTGAGGCTCAGGAGGGGTACTAAGGGCTTGCCCCCTTCTCCCTGTGGCAGCGCCAGTGCCCCTGCTCCTACCCCACACTGGACCTCAGCCAGTGAGGTGCAGAGCTGATCATCTGCTCATCCAAGATCAGCCTGGGTCCTTAAAAGATTGGAGATTAGCAATTAGCATGTGCGTCAACATTTAGGGGGGGTTCTGGGAAGAAGCATTGATCGGGGACAGATGGGGCAGGGGGGTGTCGGTCAGGTGAAGCAGAAACCTAGCAGGTGCCACGGGAACTGAATACATTGCACCCTTCCATTATTCATTCCCACGCCTGGGATCAGCTGGCTGGCAGCTCAGCCAGGGAAGAAATCCCCAGCAGGCCACCCGGCTGCCAGGTAATGCCCTCTGTGCCTCACCAGGGACTGAATGGGACTTTGGCTGAGGTGAGATGGCTAGCGCCAGCTTTCGGTCTTCTCATGAGTGACAAGGAAAGGGTAGGGGTGAGAAAACACCCTTCCTCCCACAGGGCAGGACCTAACTGCTCTCTGCCAAGGGAGCAAGGAAGGAGTGGCTGAGGCCCTTCGGGTCTATAGGAAGTGCCACCATGAGCCCTGGGTCTGATGCCACCAACTCACCTCAGTTTCCCAAGGGGAGCCAAGGGGAAGCAGATAACCTGCCTATAATGTACCTGCTCAAAGTCTGCAGTTGCATCCGAGGACATTTGTCTCAGGGACAAGACACTTGTTACAGTAGGTTGCTCAACATTCTCAGTGCCTCCATTTTTCTCATCTGTTCAAGGCTTTCCAAAACAGCATGGCAGGAGGGCAAAGGAGTGCAGGCCCTGGAGTGTAGCAGGCTGGATCCTCACCGTTAATGCACACGGTGGCCCCATTCCTTGCTCCCTTCTTCAGTTTCTCCAATCGTAGGGCATGGGGCCCTGGCCTCAGTAATCCTTCTGACCACACACAGCCTTACTGTGCTTCAGATCTGATCTCTGTAGGGCCAGGGCCAGCCCTGTTGGTCAGACTGCTTTGAAAGGCCACCCCTCCCCCACAGCCCCCTTCACAGGGAGCTCAGAATAGGTTTCTATTTGGGCTGCAGCCCCAGCTGGCGGGTGGCGGGCTGGGAGGCCAGCAGGGGCGGGGCAGGCCCACTGCCCTTGCCTTCGCCCTCAGACCAGCCGCAAAGACACTACCAGCCAGAGGCAGCAGTCCCTACCACTGTCCCCATCATCACCCCACCATAGAACCCCCACCAGCACCATGCCGGGGGTACCGGGGCCTGGGTCTGAGCTAGCCGCAGCCCTTGAGGAACGACTGGGCCAGGCATTGGAGGAGCTGCGGGCAGTGGCTGAGGCAGGCCGGGTGGCAGTGACCCAGGCAGCCGAGGCAGCTGCTTTGACCGTGGAGCCAGTGGCCCAGGCAGCTGAAGAGCTGCGGGCGGAGACAGCAGCACTGAGCCGGCGGCTGGATGCACTGGGCAGGCAGGTGGAAGTGCTGAGCCTGCGGCTGGGGGTCCCACTGGTGCCCGACCTTGAGCCTGAGCTGGAGCCCAGCGAGCTGCTCCTGGCTGCTGCGGACCCTGAGGCCCTCTTCCAGGCTGCTGAGGATGCTGGGACCCCCGTGGCCCACCCACCTGCCTTCAGCACCCGCCGCCGCTCCTCTGCCGGCCCTGCCCACAGCAGCAGTCTTGTAAGTCCCTGTGGGCTGGGGGTGGGGGTGGTTCTGAGCCAGGATTTGCCTCTGCTGAGTGACCTTAGATGTACCACCACCATTCCTGAGCCTCAGTTTACCTATCCATACAAGGGACTGAGGCACTGATAATCCAAGACTGAGGTGAGAGGGTATCAGGCTCCTGACCCTAAGGCACGTGTGGCGGCTGCTCTGGCAGCCCCTGGCCAGGGCCCAGCCCCCAGCTCCATCCCTACCCCCTGCCCCAGCCAGGCTGAGCCTCCCTGAAGCAGCTGCCACCTCAGCTCTTCTTACCCTTATAGCAGAGAGGCCCTGCCAGGAGGGGAGGGGCTGTGATAGTTGGGCTGGGGACCTGTCTGCAAGGTGCTAGGGAGATGCCCTAGGTTGGGGCTGGAGGCCCCTTAGAGGGTGGTTCCCAGTGGGTGGTGGGGAGTAGGAATGAGCTTCAGAGAGGACTTGGCGCTGAGCAGCACCAGTCAGACACCTGGTCAGGAGTTTATGGGCCCTGGTCCAGACTCCTTGGTGTGTATGCAAGGGAAAGTCGACGGGAATCTGCTGCCTGGGCACTGGCCCAGGAGGACCCAAGTCTTGAAAACTGGCAGGATAGCACAACCTGCCTCCAAGGGGGCTGGGAATGAAACAGTAGGAAGAACTCAGGTTCAGGAGCTAGGCTACCTTAGCTCAGATCTGGCCTGCATTGCATTTATTGGAGGACTGTGGACAAGTCATTGAGTTGCCCTGAGCCTCAGTCTTCTCTTCTATTAAATAGGGACAGTAAAATCCCTAGTGCTTATACAGTACCTACTATTGCATGATAATCATAAATATTGCCACTACTAAATATATTAACACAACCCTGGGTACATGGGAAACCCTACAACAAGGCTCTCAGTGCCTCTTCCCTGAGCCTGACACCTCCATGTCCACCCTTGGGCAGGCAGTCTGGTTGACTAGTGATTATTTCCAAGGCTGTACCAGCAGCTGGCCTGGCACTCTGGCATCTAGACCTCTGCTTAAAGTCCGGGCCCTCTCCCCACTCCGCAGGTGGAACCAGAGCCAGCAGAGCCCCCCTCTGTAGCAGTGGAAGTGGCCAATGGTGCTGAGCAGACCCGGGTGGACAAAGCACCAGAGAGGCGGAGCCCACTGAGCACTGAGGAGCTGATGGCCATCGAGGATGAGGCCATCCTAGACAAGATGGTATGGCCAGATCTGGTGGCTGGGGGTTGGCAGGGACAGGGACCAGCAGGCGCCAGGTGGGCAATGACAGGGGTCTGTCTGCAGCTGGATCAGACTACGGACTTCCAGGAGCGGAAGCTTATTCGGGCTGCACTACGTGACCTCCGACAAAAGAAGAGAGGTAGATAGCCCATTGCCCTACCTAGATCGAGCTGCTCCATTCCCCAGCTTCTCCCCTCACTCTGGGGTCCGTTTATAAACACACCAACTCAGTAACTACCCTACTCAGCTTCTTCTGTAGACCCAGCTGTTCCCTTGCCTCCTTCCCCAGCTGCTCCCTTCCCTAGCTGCTTCTCTCACCCTGGCTACTGCAGTTACAATCCCCAACCAGCTTCTCTTCTCCTTCCTAGACCCAGTTACTCTCTCACCCAGCTACCCCTTGGATCCAATTGCTTCTCCAAGTTCTGTCAACCACTCTGTACCCAATTCCAGATACTCCTTTTCCCAGCTGCTTCTTTCTCTTTGAGGTCCATTGATGACCACCTTAGTCTCTACCCTCACTCAAATTCCCCTTCCCTGGGCAGAGCTACTTCCTCCATGAACCTAGCTATTCTTTCCCTCAAATTCTAGATTCATTTGCTTCTCCAGATACTCTCAATTTTTCCTTCTCTGAACCTAGCCACTTCCTCCAGGGCTCACTCATGACCACCCAGCCTATTTCCAGCCACCTACTTCTTCTTTATGCCCAGTTACCCCTTTTGCCACCTTCTCTCCCAACTACTATTTCCCTGGATCAAATTGCTCCTCAGGTACCCCTGATTTCCCCTTCCCTGGATCTAGCTATTTCTTCCTCTAGCACGCTTCTGGCTAAGCCCCATTTGAAGGCCCACTCAACTATTGCCCTCACTCAGTTTCTCCTTCCCTGGACTTTGCTGCTTCTTCCCTAGGTCCAGATACTCCCTCCAGACCAGCGACTCAGTCCCATAGAAACTCCCTTTTTAGACTCAAATATTCCCCCTTGGAGTTCAGCTATTCCATATTACCGTGTTTCTTCTCGAGTCCATCACCACATACCCGCCCCCCATTCCCTGCCAAGTTGTGGCTATTCCCTCACCCCCAGCCGCTCCTTGTACCCTGTGTCTTCATATTTCTAACAAGTTGCCCTCCATCCCATCTTGTGTGCCCCTGTGCCCGTGCATATGTGCTGTGTGGGTGATGGGTGACCCTCTGGGCATGCATGGGGCATCCCCCACCCAGACCAGCGGGACAAGGAACGGGAACGGCGGCTACAAGAGGCACGGGCCCGGCCAGGGGATGGCCGTGGCAACATGGCCACTGAGACCACCACGAGGCACAGCCAGCGGGCAGCCGATGGCTCATCAGTCAGCACTGTCACCAAGACTGAGCGGCTCGTCCATTCCAGTAAGGGGCCAAACAGGGCTCGGGGCTCAGGGTGGGGACACATCTACCCCAGTGGCCCCCGTGCCTCTCACATCCTTCCTCTCATCCCCTGCCCTTCCAGATGATGGCACACGGACGGCCCGTACCACCACAGTGGAGTCAAGTTTTGTGAGGCACTCGGAGAGTAAGGCCACCAGACGACACCCTGTGCCTACCTGCCTGCCTGCCTCTTTGGGCTCTTCCTCGAACTCTCTTTTCATACTGTCGTCTGTGTGTTTCTCTGTTCAGTTATCACTTCCTCTACTCTGCCTGTGGCTACCACCATCCCTCCCCATACCCACACCCCACCTGCTGATATCCAACCCAGGCCTCACTGTGCTCCTCTTCACTTTTCTTGCAGATGGTGGTGGCAGCACCATGGTGCAGACCAAGACCTTCTCCTCCTCATCATCCAAGAAGATGGGCAGGTGAGCACACGTACCCACCCCCAGGCCACAGAGGAGTCAGTGTGACAGGGGACCTCACTGCACACCCATTCTGCAGGGGGGTAGACCAAGGAGCTGGGACGTGGGGCATACAGCCAGGGTGGGGAGGAGTAAGCATTAGACCACTCCTGCTCACCTTGTGATCTCACCTAGTCCTCTACTACACCACAGGGGAGGCCAGAGATTCAGCTCCAGGTCACAGAGCTCTGAATGGCAACAATAGCGTCAAACCCTTAGAGAGGCCCATCTGCTACACTGAGCTGCCTGGTGACACTGTCACTTCCTATTGTCTGTAGACCACGTTCCATGTCACAGAGCTCCTTTAGACCTTAGACCCATGAGGGAAGGGTATACCCTTCTATCTATGTTACAGAGATGTCGGGGCTGACAGGAAGCAGGGACAGGATCAGAATTCAGCGTAGGAACCAGAGGGGTCCAGGGACTCTGAGTCAGAGAGACCTGCATTCCCAAGTCCCTGCACTGCTCCCCACGCCCTCAGAAATCTGAGGACAGGGTTCTCAGTTTCCTTATCTTTAGTGAGAATGATAAGAGTCCCTCTCTCCTCTTATCAAATTTTAAATGGCATGTAGCGCAAAGGCTCAACAGACAGGAGCTGTTATTATTATTACCATTACTGTTAGTATGCTGATCATCATTATTAGTTGATAATGTCCAAAATCTGAGCTCACATGTAACTTGACAATACAGTGAGCCTTCTCAGAGAACTACCCAGAGGCCAAGTCTGTTGAAAAGAGCTTGACTCCTGTCTTCTTTTCATTTGAGCCTCAGCGTGCCCCTCTGTAAAATGGTGTGATGAGGAAGACTCCCTTGCTGGCTGGCATTGCCAGAGAAGATTCTGAAAGAGTGTAGGGTGTGGAGTGCGAGAAGACCCCTCCCTGGGTGAGTGGGGTTTGAGACTTGGGAGCATCCTAATAGTCAGCTCCCCATCCCCCAGTATCTTTGACCGTGAGGATGAGACCAGCTCACGAGCTGGCAGCCTGGCAGCGCTGGAAAAACGCCAGGCAGAGAAGAAGAAAGAGCTGATGAAGGCACAGAGCCTACCCAAGACCTCGGCCTCCCAGGCACGCAAGGCCATGATTGAGAAGCTGGAAAAGGAGGGCGCAGCAGGGTGAGCTGCAGCAGGCTGGAGAGGACAAGGGGTAGGGGTGAGGCTGGGACCGGGCGTGGGAAGTGATCAGTGGGCTGTAAACAGGAAGGGCTGGGCTGGAGGAGCCTAAAGATCAAAGAATGTGGAGCTGGGGTCCACTGGGTGGGCTGACAGAAGTGGTGCCCCCTATAGTCTTGTGACCCAGCTCCTGCTGATAACCCTGCAGCAGCCCTGGCGGACCCCGAGCAGCTGTGCAGCGCTCCACCAGCTTTGGGGTCCCCAACGCCAACAGCATCAAGCAGATGTTGCTAGACTGGTGCCGAGCTAAGACGCGTGGCTACGAGGTGAGCTGTGAGGCCAGGCGGTGGGCAGTCCCCTAGACAGCAGCTCGACACCTCCCTCTTGGCAGAACTCTTTCTACCCAACCCATACCCTTCACAGCCACCATGCTTGGCAGGGAAAACGGGAAATCCTCTAAGAGGAAGCAGTCTCAAAGAGGATATGTAACATGCCCTAAAATCCAGAATAAGTAATTAAGTGGCAGGACCTAGCGAGGGCCCCTTGGATGGCAGGCACAGTTCAGGCCCAGACCCTACCTGTGGAGTCCCCTCCCCATTGCTCTGGGGGCACTGGATAAGTTTCTGTAAGTAAGGGAAGGTGTGATGGGGGCATGGCCTTAGCTGGGTGGCGCTGGGCCTCTTGGTTGCGCCGTTCCTGTAAGTTGCAGATGTGGGAGTTGACAGACTAAGTTGGAGGAGGCTTGTGTTCCTGCTGCTCAGCTGCTCTGCAGCCTTGGACAAGCTATAGGGCCCCTCTGAGCCCAGCAGGTCTGTCATGCAAAAATACTCGGGGTTAGAGGGCATGGGGGAGTTGACCAGTCCTCCCACCACCCATAGCACGTGGACATCCAGAACTTCTCCTCGAGTTGGAGTGACGGGATGGCCTTCTGTGCCCTGGTGCACAACTTCTTCCCTGAGGCCTTTGACTATGGGCAGCTCAGCCCACAGAACCGGCGCCAGAACTTTGAGGTGGCCTTCTCATCTGCTGAGTAAGTGTGGGCCCCAGCCCTGCTGGTGTTGGCTGGGCATCTGGGGCTGGGCATCTGGGCCAGGCCCAGCTGCCTCGAGGCCCCCTGAAGCTGGCCAGCTGCACTGTCAGACAGTGGCTGAGAACCCCTGCCCCAGTGAGGCCCTGTCCTCCATCCCGTCTACCCGACGCTGAGTGTGCCAGGTACCCGCCGGAACGAAGGAGCCACAGGCTCGCCTACCAGCCCAGACCAAGGCCCACCAGGTGGCCCTGTCCATATCCCCTCCATCTTCCCTCTGCCCCCTGCTCCCTCTCTCCCTTTCTGTGTCCTGCTCTCCTCCCACTATCACCAGAGCTTCCTGCTCCCACGGGATCCCGGCTGGAGATTCCAAAAGGAGGCTCCTGGCCCGGGCACCCTGCCCGCCCAGCCTATATAGGTGTTGCGAGAGGCTTATATAGGACATCAGCAAGCCCTCCACTTTGGAATCGTTGCCCCATCTGCTCACCTCACCCTCAGCACCCTTTTCCATCTGTTCTTCTTCTCTGCCTTTCTCTTCCTGGTTCCCCCCAGATATCTTTCTCTTCTTTGTCCCTCCACCTCCTCTCACGCCTCCCTCACCCCCCTCCCCGGGGCACAGTCCTCTCCAACCTGGGCGACAACGCCATCGCCCCCACCCCGTGTTCCCGCTTGCCCCGAGAGTTCTCTGCACCTGTGATTGGTCTGGCCCCCCACCCCTGTCTGCATCGCACACCATTAGTAATGGGTAGTGAGCGGCACGTCCACGATGGGGAGGGGGCATGCGGGGGGCTGGCAGACTGCAGCACTGAGAATGTAACTGAACTCATGTCTTTGTGTGTGTATGTGTGTGTCTCTCCGTTCTTCTTCCCTCTCTCTCCTCTGCCTCTTCCCCTTCTTCCCCACCTGGGCCCCGCCCCCCCACCCCTTCCCGGCCCCCCCCTTCCCCAGGACCCATGCGGACTGCCCCCAGCTCCTGGACACAGAGGACATGGTGCGGCTTCGAGAGCCTGACTGGAAGTGCGTGTACACGTACATCCAGGAGTTCTACCGCTGTCTGGTCCAGAAGGGGCTGGTAAAAACCAAAAAATCCTAACCCCTGCTCCGGGCCCCACGGTGAGAAATGCCTCCTCGCCCGCCTGCCCCCTTTGCTCAGCAGGGCACAGAGAGAGGCCTGGGAAGTGGGTGGTGGAAGCAGGGGGACCCTGACAAGAGCCAGAGGAGCCAGACATGGCCCTGCCTGTCCTCGGGCAAGGCCGTTCCCCTAAATGGGAAGTGATGAGCCAGGTGAACAGGACTGAGATGGAGGAAGCCCAGCAGTGACCACAGCAGAGGTACCTGACCCACACTGCAGGTCCAGGACAGCTATTTGAAAAAAGTGTAAACTAAGCTGGTATCTGAAAGACAAAGTTCAGGCTAAAGGAAGGGAAGGGAGTCCCAGAGAGAGGGATGAGCCTTCATCCAAAGCTGGGCACAAGAGATGGAGAGCATTGCACCCCCAGGGAGAGAAGGAAGTTTAGTCTGGGTGTGAAAGGGAGGTGGGGGCCAGAGACAGATGTTTGAACTTCCTCCTGAGGACAAGAGTCATAAAAGTTTCCCAGCAGAGGAGGGTTGTATGTGGTCTGGTTAGCATTCTAGAGTGCTCCTTGGATGAGGGATGTGGAGCAAGGGGGTGGACTACATAGCTGGAGAAGCTTAATAAGAAGTAGAAGGATAGGCTTTCTGATAGATCCAGATGGGGAGGCAGAAGGAGGGTCAAGGAAACCTCCCAGGCCTGTAGTTTGGGCACTGGGGAGTTGGAGGTGCCATGCTCCATGCTGGGAGCTCAGGAGCAGGGCTAGTTGAACAGGAAAATGTTTCTGGTTGGGGTCCTGGATCCCTAAGCCAGTTGTGGCATTTCCTCTCTGATCACCTCAGGGCCACAGTAGAGAATTCAGACCCTGAGCTAACTGCCCATTCCAGACAAGCTCAGGGAAGGAGAGGGATGGGCTCAGAGTATCCCGGGGGGGTTAGGTAAGAGCTGGGCTAGAAACTAGAATTCCTAACTCCCACTTGGTGGCTCTTTACCTTGCTCCATCACTTTTCCTACCCATTTTGTAAAGAGAAGAAGAGACAGAGACACAGAGGGAGCAAGGGTATTGACTGAAGTAAGGTGAGTCAGGGACAGAGCTAGAGGTGCATGCAGATGCCCCTCAGGGCCTGAAGCCATTGTGGGGGGCAGCTCACACATGCATACATATTCTCAGAGAAGCTGTACAGGTGAGGGAGGATGGGCTTGGTGCTGTCTCCAGGTCATATATGGACTTAGGAGCTGCTGCCCAGCAGGCTGGCCTGGAGGGAAAGCGGCCCAACCCGGCCCTGATCCAGTTGGAAAGTGTGACTCAGCTGTGCTGTTGCTCAAATTGTCTGGTGTTTGGCCTGTCACTGGGGCAGCTGGAGCCCTAAGCGTGAGCCCCAGTGTAAACAATGGCTTTATAAGGTTTCCAGGGAAGACACCGGGGTGGGAGGGAGTACCACATTGGGGGAGGGAGGCTGGGATCCCTGGGAAGACAGCCACAGCTGGAAGAAGATGCAGAAAGAGGCTGCCTCTCCATCATAGCACAGCTGGGAAAACAAACCCACTCTGGGGCAGGGCCGACCTCAAGGGCACATATCCTATCATCAAGAGTTGGAAACTGCTCACTCATCCTAAGTGCTTCCAAGGTCTCAAATGAGGCAAGAGAATGACTGTTCCTATAAAGATGGGGAAATTGAGTCACAGAAAAGGGCAGGGTTTTATATAGCATCCATAGCTAGTCAGGGATAGAGCCTGGAATGAAAGACGTCTCTTTCTTCCCAGGCTTCTTCTCTGAAGGAGTTCAGTGAGCTGGGAATAGGCCTTAGCCCTACCATGGTTCCAGGTTTGACCTTGAAGGCACAAAATTGGAAGTAGTTCTGAGCCCTTGGGTGTCTTGGGAACAGGAGCAATTCCTGCCCATATGCTTTCGCTGCCAAGGGAAACTCACTTAACAACACTGACTAAGTGCTTACTATATGTCGGTCATGGCAGATGGGAGGGAGAAAGGCAGAAAGGGTATTGCTCTGGAAGAGTAGGGAAAATGGAACCAGGGAGCAAACTCCAGCTTTAGAGGTTTGGAGCTGTCATTTGTTTAGTAGCTGTAGCCTACTCAGCCCAGAGTGGGGAGAGGGCTCCTGTAGTAGAAAAGAGGGGGCTCCAGGCAGGTGACAACATTCTCGGCTGGAGGCCTGGACCCCAACAGGCCAAACCCTACACATAATAAGCTGTGGGTCTTGTAACAAATGAATCCTCTGCTCTGTGACTCAGTTTCCCTATCAGTAAGGTACATCTAGCACTGTGGAGGATGGACAGAATGGTGGTCCAGCCCCTGAGCGTGATACAGATAGGATAGTCTTGTCTGTATTGACTGGGACCCTCATCTACCTCCCTTGCTCTACCAGGGGGGTAATAAGGATTAAAGAACTGCCCCTCCCCCCCCCCATCACCCACCCACACATCACTGAGGCCATCTCACACAGACTGGTTGTCCCCTGGGGCAAGGACAGGGATTAGAGGCATTCAGGGGTGGGGGCTCTCTGCAGGAGTACCAAACCAGAGAGCTGGCAGATGGATAATTGAGTGCAGAGTATCACTGGGAAGGTCCTGGCTTCAAGGAATGATTTGCCAGGGGTAAGGCCCCTCTGGTGCAATGGCCCAACTGAGGGGCTTGTGGCAGCTAGTGTGCCATTGAATGTGAGCAAATGGGGGTCCTCCAGAGAAAAGTGGCTGGGATCTGTAGTCAGGACCTCCCTAGGGTCAGGGTAGAGACATATCCTGCCCTGTCTGAAATGAAACACAGCTCTCTTCCTGCATCTCCACCTCCACCTGCCTGGCCTTGCTCCCAACAAAAATCCCTCCAGACTTGGATGGGTAGAGCTTGGGGGTTCCTGCCTTCCCAGAAGGCTCCCACCTCTTCAGTCGACCAAGAGTATGGAATTGATGGGAAACCAGCAGACTTTGGCAGTGAAAAGACCTTCCAGTAGAGGGCTGCTGCAAGAGTTGGGACCCGCGCTGACAACCACCCCTGTGCCCCCCTCCTCGCAGGATGCTGGTGGACTGCGTCCCCCTGGTGGATGTGGAGGACATGATGATCATGGGCAAGAAGCCCGACCCCAAGTGCGTCTTCACATATGTGCAGTCGCTCTACAACCACCTGCGGCGCCACGAGTTGCGCCTGCGTGGCAAGAATGTCTAGCCTCCCAGCCCGCATGGCCTGCCCGCGGCAAGCTGCCCCCACCATCCAGGCACCCTCCCCTCCCTGTGAGCCAGCCCACAGCTGCCCTGTCTGTCGCGACACCCTCCCTCGCATACACAAGCAGCGTTTTGATAAATTATTGGTTTTCAAGGACTGTGACTCGTCTCTGCCTCTCTTCGGAAGGTTGAATAGAGGGAAGGGGGACTCCTACTCTCCACCTGCCCGCAGCAAAGAAGGAGTCGAATCTCTTAAAGATGGAAGGAGATTTAGTGGAGCTAGCTAAAGGGGGGTTAGTGGGAGACAATAAAGGGAAATTGAGAGGAACCCCCAACTCCATCCCTGCCTGCTCCCTCCAGGACGAGGCTTCTGCTCTCAGCGAGGGAGATGCTCCCGGGACACTGAGCGCTTCATTCTGTCCGCAGGGCTCAGTCAGGGGGATGCCACACTCCCGGACCTACAGGTCAGCGTGGTCCGGAGAGCCTTTAGCGGGCCTAGCAGGCGCCTGCAGGTACTCGGGGGGCACAGGGTCGTCGGGCGCTGCCTTGCGGTAGAAGCCGAGCTCCTGCATCAGAGCGTTGATTTCCTCTCGGGTCATTTCGCGGAGCGGGATTCGCTGAAGTGGAGGGACTGGGTCAGCTCACCGGCTGCTTTTTGTCCCTGCCCTCTCCCCACCCCCTCCGCCTTCCCAGGCCTCACCTCCAGCTCCTCGGAGCGGTGGCCCAGCAGCACCAGCTCTGGGTCCGCCCCTGGGAGGTGTTTCATTATGAGGTTGTGACTGTAAAGTTAAGGTGGGTAGTGGTGGGCCAGGCAGGGGCTCCCAGGGCCTTGCTGATTGGAACAGCACAGCCTTGTTTGCCGAGGTAGCGCAGGGATCCCCATTTACACGTGAAGAAATGAGGATCCAAAGAAGCAAAGGGCCCTCCTCTCCATTCCCGTGTCTGTGGTAGTCCTCAGTCAATTCCGTTTGCCTACCCAACTTGGAGACCACCTTGGAATTCTCTAAGCACACACTATCAATCAATTCTACTTGTCAGATGAAAACCATTTGTCATCCTATCAGTGAAATTAAGTAGGAGATTCTCCCAGATTCCCTCCCCATTCTGCCTCCCCCAGAACCAAAGAAGGATACTAGAGTGGGATGTCCTGGGTGACAAAGGCCTTCACCTGGGGAGAAACCAAAGCATCATGTACCCCCTCAAGGTACCAAAGGGAAAGTGAAGCCCAGCGAGGTGCAGCCAGTCAGGTGCAAGATCCTGACACCAGCCCAGAGGTCCTCCCCCATCCAATCATTGGGACCATGTTGCCCACCACCCCACCCGCCCCCAAGAGGCTCAGGGAAGACAGAGTTGGGACCTCTTCCTTCAAACTCACCTCCTTCAGGCGATTCAGCTGTCATCCTCCACAGGTCTGGAGGGGAACAAAATGACATAGGTCAAGAAAACCTCACACCTGCCCAACCACACCCCCAAAGCCATTTCTCTGTCATCTCCCACTTGGGTCAGGCTGTGGATTACTCCAGCAGTTCCTGAGGTATAGAGACGGGGGCCTCTTGTAGGCAGAAAGGGGGACTCTGTGCAGACAGGGAAACAGACCTGAGAATACCAAGGGCAAAGAGGGCAAGGCCAGAGACACTAGGGCACTTACAGGCCTCGGGACTCTTGCCTGCACATCTTGCTGACTGTTGACTGAGCCCAAGAGAAATGGTCACCCTACTCCTCTCAGGGAGTAGAGACCTGGGCCTCACCTTTGGCCCCTAGAGCCTCAGGGTGGAGCACCCCAGAAGGAAACAGCTCAGAACTGCCCTGGGCACCCCCATTAGAGACATCTGCCATCTGTTCCCTACCCCACCCCAAGCAGAGCTGGCCCTTCCTGCCACCTGAGAGGCAGCCCCATAGACCATCTGGTTGTTTTCCCAACAAGATGGGAGGGTCCCTGTACTTCCTGAGAGAAGAAGGGCACCTCCCAGCAGGATTCCAGACACCAGGACTACCCATTCTAGTCCTTCCTCCTCCTGCCCCCGCCTTTTTAAAGACTGTACTTTTTACAGAGAGAGAAAGGGAAGGAGAAAGGAAAGGAGAGAAACATTGATGTGTGAGAGAAACATTCACCAGTTGCCTCTTGCATGTTCCCAACAGGGGACCTGGCCTGCAACCCAGGCATGTGCCCTGATGACCAGTAATTGAACTGAGGACCTATTGGTTTGCAGTACTACCCTCAACCCACTGAGCCACAGCGGTCAGAGCCTCCTCTAGCCTCTTTGTCCAGACAGACAACTGAGGCCCAGAGAGGGGTTGCGATGATCCAAGTCACACAGCAAGACAGGGACTCTGGTGGAGAATTTCCCCGCGGAAAGGTGTAGGGGTAGAGGGGCTGCTGCAAAGTATTGGTAATGCAGTTCTTAGCCCCCTTCCCTGGCTCCTGAACGGTGGGGGAAGGCGCCCAGAAAGTCTTCCCTCCCCCACGCAAAGGAAGAGAGACCATATGGAACTGGGATGCGGGAGGAATTTCAGGGAAAAGTGAAGCAATGGAGGGGGGAGGAGGGAAGGATGGGAAATTGGGATCCAGAGGGCAGGCTTGGAAGAGTCATAGGCCAGCAGAAGAGTTAGGGGACAGCGTCAATGTGTCTGGGGGCCGGCTGTCTGATCTGATGGGGAGTTGGGGAGGAGTTAGGATTTCCAGGCCGCAAGATCAAGTGTCTCTGGCTTCCACGGTGGGTGCTGGGGCGTCCGTCCAGAGGCTGGAAAGTAGGAGGGGTGGTCCCAGAGCCAATGGGGACTTGGAATTCGGGAGGGTCCTGGGGTCACAGCGGGCGATGGTGCCCAGGCTAAGGGGCCGCAGGGCATGAGAGCCGTCGTCTTCGGGCTGGGAGCCGAAACACTCACCTCTACCCGGGCTCGGGCAAGGCCCTGCAGACGGTTCCAGTCGAGTCGGAAGGTTATGGCAGCGGAAGCGAGTGCCGCAAGAAGCAGCAGCAGGGGCGGCGGAGGCAGCGGGAGTCGCATCGGAACCGGACGAAGAAAATCAGCAAGCTGGAGGTGAAATGCCCGGCCGCTGCGCCACGTCTGGGCCTGCTGTCTGGCCCCGCCCCTGCTCGAGGCCCCGCCCCACCCTGCCAGAGATCACGCCCCCAGCTGCGGGTGTTCGCCTACAAGCCCGCAAGGCATTCCCCAGCTTTCTCCTAGTGGGGTTCTGGCTCCTCTCCGGCCCTCAGACCTTGACTTTCTCAGTCCCAAGGGTGTCTATGCTTCTTCTGCCGACAGAGGGAGTGGACCCTCCGGCAGGATGCCGCCACACAGCGCCGCCTCATGCCTGTAGGGGGCGCGGGCGAAATGCGGTCGGACACAGGTTTCTAAGTCATACACGGGATTTCAGGATAGGGAAACTGAGGCCCGGGGAACTCTTGTTTATGTTTTTTATCTTTCTGGACGAAATTTCGATTAAGGTTTCAGTTCCCTAGTGCACATATTGTGGCGATAGGTACATTACGTACTCTATAGGAGATGGGAGGATAAAAAGGTTAATACCCATAAAGCGTTTTAGAACAGTACCTGCTACGATGTTAGTTTTCATTATTTCATTCTTTATCTCATAAAAGCCCTATGAACCGCGTTTTGCAGGTTAGGAAACAGGCTAAGAAAGGTAAAAAGTGATTAAGTTGTGGATCTGGGATTTGAACCCGAAATACCTCTGGGTTCTTCTCACCAAACCAAAGATAACTGGATCGAATGCCATCTCTCCTCTTCAAGCCTACGGCAGACTCAGCAAATTAAGCACAGTGCTCTTTCCACTGAATCCAGACTGGGACTCAGAATTCTCAACATCATACCAAGACAGCATTATGATTTTCATGGACCCTAGGCATTTTTGCCTTTCTGAACCCCTTCCTCCATTCAGAAAATTAATTAAAAATTGGATTTTACAACTGTTTTGAAAAAAAAGAATATAATCCAGGCTGGACTCATTATTATATATTCATTTTTCTTCTGACTTTAAAAGAAATTAAAACTAAAACATTTTCCTGGACCCCTGAAAGTATCATGGACCCTTGACATTGAGCCTGGTAGATGTCAGGTCTGCACTAAGCCCTTTGCTCACCCTGCTACCTCCCATTCACTGACTTGATTATAAAGGTTTAATAATGATAGGACTACACCTACTATTTAATATCCATTCTTTATAAATGGATACATGAAACTTTATAAACAGATGAAGAAACTATAAATATAATTGGTTCTATCCAGACTTTTAACATAATAGGCTAAGTCTAACATTCCATTGAGGGCTGTGTAAGTGTGAATTCATCCAAGCTCCTGAAGGGCAATTTGACTCAATAATCAAAACCCTAAAAGTATTTCTTTGGCCCTGGCTGGTGTGGTTAAGTTGGTTGGAACATCATCCTGTAAACCAAAAAGGTTGTGGGTTTGCTCCCTGGTAAAGGCACATACTTAGGTCGCAGGTTTGGTCCAGGTTGAGGCACATGTGAGAGGCAACTGATTGATGTTTCTCTCTCACATTGGTGTTTCTCTCCCTCTCTCCCTCCCTTGCCCTCTCTATGAAATCAATAAGCCTCTCCTTGGGTTAGGAGATTTATATATATATAAATTAAGAGGTATTTATATATATAATTTCTGCAACCTAGTCATTTCTTCATTCCAAAGTAATCATCAGAGAGGGGGCCAATGGTTAGGAAAAGCTGGTTTATCAAAACACAGTTTAGCCCTGACTGGTGTGGCTCAGTGGGTTGAGTGTAGTCCTGTAAACCAAAAGGTTGTGGGTTTGATTCCCAGTTAGGACACATGTCTGGGCTGTGGCCTGGGTCCCAGGTTGGGGGTGTACAAGAGGTAACCAGTTGATGTTTCTCTCACATACTGATGTTTCTCTCCCTCTCTTTCTCCCTCCCTTTCCCTCTCTCTAAAAATAAAAAAATAAAATCTTTAAAAAGAAAACAGTTTATCATGGTGAAAAACTGGAGATACAACCTAAGTTTGTCACTACAGGGAATGAAATAAATAAATGATGATACCTCCATAGGATTGAAAACCATGTAACTATTTCAAATGGTGTAGCATAGTGTTGATTGACATGAAAAATGTTCATTGTTAAAAAATCCCACCACCAGGACTTCCGGCCAAGATGGAGGCATAGGTAGACGCACTGTGCCTCCTCGAGCAACCAAGATAGGGACAACAACAATATAGAAACAAAATAACAACCAGAACTGACAGAAAATTGAAGTGTATGGAAGTCGGACAACCAAGGATTTAAAAATAGACACTTTCGTCCAGACCGGTAGGAGGGGAGGAGTCAGGCAGCCAGGCGAGGGACGCGGAGCGGAGAGCTGAGCACCAGGGGCGGCACGCAAGTCCACAGTAGGCAGACCCTGGGCGCACAATCAGCAGTGGCTGGTGGGCCCTGGCCAGGGGGTGGCGACCGGCAGACCCAGCGAAGCGGACATTGTGAAGCAAGGCACTGTGCCCAACTCAGGGTCCCAGCACCGGGAAATAGAGCTTTGGGTCACTGACTGAGAAGAAAGGTCCCACGGGGTCCACAGGCCCACCCACACTGGAATTGGTGCCGGAAGGGCCCGGTTGGCTTGAGGAAGGTGGCAGAGGGGTCTGGG
>CM052546.1:52381843-52408156 GCA_028533065.1 Trachops cirrhosus | reverse complement strand
CTTATGACACATGGACATGAACTAAAGGGGGGGAATGTGGGTGGGAGAGGGTGTTCAGGGTGGAGGGGAATGAAGGGGGGATACTAGGACAACTGTAATAGCATAATCAATAAAATATATTTTAAAAAAAAAGTCCCACCACCAAACAGCAATAGCAGTTGGGAATCATGATGCTCTGGGCTTCAACTGACTTAATAAAGGGCATCTTTTGGCTCAAATAACAAAATAATCAAATGGCGTGGAGGGCTTTAGGCAGGGTTTGATCCACTTGATAAAATCATCAAAACTTGCTCTCTCCATTCTTCTTTCCATAGTTTCAGCTGATCATTAGACCAGTTACCTGCATGGTGTCAAGATGGCTGCCAGGACTACCCAGGACTGCGGACTTCTTCATTCACATCTAATCGAGGGGTAATTTTTATTTTTTTGGCAATCTACTCAGGAAAGTAAATGAACTTTCTTTCCCAAAAACCATCCTTATAGCTCACTAGCCCATTCATGATCCAGTCATGTGGCTAGAAAAATGGGAATTACTCATTGGCTGAACCAACTGGGACCCATTCCTGAAGCCTGTCGAGGATGTGGGCTGCAATGGACATTGTGACAGCAACAGAGTAACCAACCAGTTTTATAAAACATGTGTATGTCAATATACAGGGTATGGCCAAAGGAGGTTTACAATTGTTTATATACAAAATAATCCAATAGTTAATAAATGATAATACAAGAATAAATTGTTTCACATACAACTGTAAACCTACTTTTGCCTCACCCTATATATGCCTAGACCAAACACCAAATCCAGAAGGAATGACCCAATAAGTCAAAATGGCCATTTCTTGGTAGATGAAATTATAGGTGAAAGTTTTCTTCTTTACACATTTCCTGTATTTGCTATAATAAATATCTATTACCTAAACACAAAGAGTAAACGTTGTTTAAAAAAACAATGGCCCTGGCCCAGTTGCTCAGTTGGTTGGAGCATTGTCCTGTACACTGAAAGGTTGCCGGTTGGATTCCCAGTCAGGGCACATACCTAGGTCTCGGGTTTGATCCCCCATTGGGGCACATACAGGAGATAGCCAATAGATGTTTCTCTCTCTCCTCCCCTCTCTCTAAAATCAATTTAAAAACTATCCTTGGGTGAGAATTAAAAATAAAAAAGGGGACACATGTCATGGGCTCCCTCTACCTGACCCCATCCCCCAGCAAGGGCCTCCGAGTGGATAAAGCCTGAGGCCCTATGGAGATAGAGCCTGTGGTTTTTCTGCAGACAGAACCAGGCCTCAATGCCCTGTGGGCCCATGTTGTTCACTGGATAGATGCCACCAAACCACTCTCATTGCATTAACCTGGACACTGCGGCCTGGAGGGCCCACAATCTGGGCTGCTGAGGGTTGACTCTCCAGCCAGTGGAACCAGTGGTAGAGACACTGGCCACAACAGTGCCGGGAACATTCTGCATCAGCAGCCATGGGAGGCCCAGAATCTCCCAGAACGATCTCTGATCATAATCCATTCCCTTATGTGGCAGTTTGTAATCTAGGCCAGCAGGCTTTGTCAGGTGGAACTAGGTTTGGGGTTTAGTCTGTGATGGGGTCAGGCTCAGACAGGATCAGGGCCAGCCCTTGGCCTAAGGCCAAGGTTAGAACTGAGTCTGGGGCCGGAGTCAGTGCTCAATGATTAGTCGTGGGCCTCACTCTGCAATGAGGATCAAGGCTCAGTCTGTGACCAGGTTCAATGACAGTCTGAGGTTATGGATCAGTGTGTAACCAGAGTTGTGTGACCCAGAGTCAGAGCTCAGTTTAAGGTCAGGATTCAGTCCAATGATTAGGCTCAGGGCTCAGTCTATAGACAAGATCAGGATTCAGTCTTCCACCAAGTTCAGGGTTTAGTTAATGACGAGACTTGGAGCTCAGTCTAAACTTGGGGTTAAGGCTCAGTATAAAGTCAAAGGTTCATTTAGACTAGGGTTGGAATTCAGCTTGTGATTATGACTCAGTCTTAGGCTAGGATCAGGTCTCAAGTTGGGATCAGCCTTAGTCAGGCTTGGACCAGGCTCCGTTTGTGACCACAGTCAGGGCTCAATCTAAGGCCATGGTCAGAGCTCAGTCTAGAGCTGAGGTAGTGGCTCAGTCTTGGCACGGGATCAGGGCTCAGTGAATACCAAGATTGGGGCTCAAGGTGGATCTGGAATCAGAGTCAGGATTGAATCTGGCTCTGTGCTCTGTTCTGAGGTCTAATAAAAAAGTTTCTGAAGGCATGGGAGCCCAGGGCAGGTCAACAAGCATGAGCCCCCAAGCAAGCTTATGTCCCTGCAGTAAGGCTCTCCTTGCGTGCTAAAGCCGAGTGTCCTAGAGCCTTCTAACCTACATGGCTCTGCTGCCCGAGATCCCCTCGCACCAGAATAAAAATAGCCACTCACTTCAGAGCAGCTGACAGCGGGTGCCAGGCTGCCTAGGAGGAGGGGGAGCGGTGGAGAGGGAGGAGGGATGCCTGAGCCTCAGCCCCAGCTGTGTGACCTTGGGAAAGTCAGTCCTCCTCCTTGAGCCCATTTCCTGAGGGGCAAGTGGTGTGTAAAGATGACACCTACCCCAGAGGATGAGAACAAGGGGACAGTGACATGACATGTGGTATTTGGTACCAACAGGAACCCTGGAGTGAAGTCTTGGGAGGAGAAATGCTCCTCCATACCCTGTACATTTTTCTCCTCCAGGAAGCTCTCCCTAACTCTTACTTTTTCCACCTTTTCCACCTTCCCCAATACACTCATTTGTGGGACCCTCCACATCTCCAGCCATTTCTCAGTGGCCACAGTGTGACCTCCCTTACGGTAGGCCTGAGTCAGGGTGCCCAGGGGTTGAAGGGAAGACAGACCTTTCTGTACCATTATCACTTGCAGAAGCACCTGGGAGGCAGATAGAGGAAGAGAGGGGGACAGAGGAAGGTGTATATACGTGTTCATGGGGTATTTACTCTGAGCCAAAGGACCAGGAGGGTATATGTCCAAATTTTGCATCCTTTCACAGACAGAACTTGCCACATTCCATACCTTTGCACCTGTTCTTCCTCTGCTTCCCAGGACATTGCTCCTCTGCAATTTGGCAACGTGGACTCACCTTCGAAGAAGAGGTTCAATGGTTACCTCTATGGGAAGGAATTATCCACTATCTCCCTGGGAACCCCATTCTCTGTCCCCTACTGGCCTCAGTTTCTTCCTCTATCAAACGGGGATCTTATTACCAACCTTTCAAGGTTACTATGGAGAGTAACCAACATAATCCGCCAACCACCAACTCTGTCCTTTCCTCTTCCCAACCCAAACAGCCTGAAGGTTAGCACTAAGAGTTTCCAAAAGGGGGCTGGACAAGCTGTACCCTGTGCCTCAGCACACACCCCACCCCCTCCAGTGAGGGAAGGGAGGGAGCCAGCTATCTGCAGCAGGGGGGCGGTTCTCCCTGGCAGCTGCCCCCGGCCTGCCGCCCTGAGCCCTGGAGCCTGTTATCAACCTCCTTAGTCATCACACCAGGAGCTCAAATATAGATCTCCCCCAGCTCCCTTCTCAGCCAGGGTCCGCCCCCCACCTCCTTCCCCTTGTTAGGCCAAGTCTAGGTCTCAGAGTCCCTTCCCCTTCCCCCCAGGGATACAACTGCCTTGGGCCTTGGTTTCAGCATCCACCAAATGGGCATGTTAGAGATGATAATGATGATGATGTTGATGATGAGAGCTCCAGAGCAACTACCCTGACTGAGAACTTACTTGTGCCGGGCTCTGCTCAACACTCCGTATGTACTATCTTGTTGAGCCTTCACAGCAACCTTAGGAGGTATCAACTGTTTTTATCTCCCTTACACAAATCGGGAATCTGTGAACTTCCCAAGTAAGTCAGTAGTGGGGCCAGAAACACAGTTTCCTGTAGGGCCTGAGCTCAGGGAGAGGAGAGGATAGAAAATCCTGGGCTGCCCAGCTAGGGCCAAGTAGCCCTCTGCACACTCATTTGCATGGCATTTGCCTAGTGTCGAAAGGACTTTGATGCCCTTGTCCCAGCCCCCATGGCTGAGCCTAAGACCTTGTCCCAGGGGACCCAGATTACATCAGAAGCCCGGTACTATTAGGTGTGTCTCCATTATCTCATCTGTAAAATAGGAGTCAGAGGGCTGGACAGAGCACATTCAAGTTTTCCTTCTCTCTCTGGTGGACTGCATACCTCTACCATGTCCGCTCTCACTTCCTCCCTCACCACCACCCCACCTTCACCTCCAGCTCCACAACCACCTCTTCTTCCATCGATATAACATCCTCTTCTGCCCCATCTCTCCTCCACTTTTACTATCACCCTTCTCATCATCACTACCACCCTTCATTCTTCTACCTCCACCACCGCCAACCTCCATACCTTTGTTATCACCTCTTCCAACACCATCATCATCACCACCACCACATCCTCCATCACTGTCAGCCCTGCACTCCCATCACTATAATGACATACGTCATCATCTCCACTATTAGTCACCTCCCCTATCACCACTATCATCACCTCCACCATCACCCTCCAAATACTTTGCTACACCAGGACCCTGATATTATGATCTGTGTCTCTATCTCCTCAATTCCAGCCTCACAGAGTTGCTGGCCCAGAAACACAGACTAGACCCAGAGACAGGTGAAAAGCCCATCCAGGAACAGAAAGTCCTATGTCCACGTGACTTTCGTGTAGGGAACCACACAGGCCTATGAGGATGCAGAGGTGGCTGTTGCCTAACAGGGAGCTCTGGTCAAAAAACTGAACATTATCTGCCTAAACTGAGCAGGATCACTCTAAGCAAACCAGCAATTCTGGAGGAATTGGGATTTCAGGGACTGCTCAGCAAATAAGAATGATAATAGGGAAGAGGAAGAAGCAAAGGACCCACAGCCATCCCTGAACCTTGTTACTTGTTCACTCATTCATTCATTTGTTTATTCATTCAACAATCATCGCCCTGGGCCTGCTGGAGACCAAGGTCTGTGCTAGGTCCTGGCCAAAGGGGCTCCCAGGACCCTTCTGCGAGTTCATTCTCCCACTGCTGGTCCTTTTCCTCCCTAGTTTCCTTCCTTCAGATACCCCAATTGGCTCATACTTGTCTTGGGTCACTGAGGACACTCCCCTTCCTCATTGAAATGCAGGAGACCTCCCCAGCTTAGTAGATGACCTTGACCATGTAGCCTCTCCAAAACCACACCCACTGAGTACAGGAGAGAGGAAAGCTGAGAGGCACTGGGCTGGGATGGGCCTGGCTGTGGGAGTCCTAGGGTAGGCAGCAAGGAGTCTACAGAGGAGAAGGGGCAGTGATGACGCTGAGATGGGAAAGGACTCCAGTAGCTGGAGCCTGTGTCTGGCTCTGGGATGGGAAGAATAGAGCCAGGCAGGCGGCAGGCATCAAGGCCTGGAAATGGGGCAAGGGTGGGGGCCAAGGCAAGTCCTGAGATGGCAGGGCACCAGGAAGGTCACAGGATCAGGGTAGGGACTCAGGTGTCTCAGAGGCCCTGAAGAGGGTGCTGACCTCTGAGCTACTTGTTTCGACTTTTCCCTCAGGTGTGTCAATGCCCCTCCCTTCAGCAAGGGCCAACCAGGCCTACAGGCGGGGTGGCGGAGGGGTACAGACAGAGCTTACTACATGCTGCCAGGTGGAACTCAGGCCAGGCCAGCGGGCACACTTCCCCACACTCCCATGACGGTGCCAGCTTCAGCAGTCAGGGGATAGGCCACCTTGCCCTGGCCACCTCTAGGTTGGGAAGTGGATGCCTGTGCCTTTAAATTCTCAGCAGGTTGAAACGGCTGATGACATCACTGGTCCCCGGGAGCGAAGGAGCTGGAGCTAGAGCCTGAGGGAGCCCGGGCTGCCAGGGGCTGCAGACATGGAGGGCCATAGCAGCAGTGGCAGCAGGAGGCCAGGGACCCTGGCTGGCCTGGGCCCCCTGCCCATGCATCATGGGGTTTTCCAAACTGGAGCACCCTCCAAGGTAAGACCCTTAAAACCTAGCCTCCCCATTCCTGATCCTTAGACCCACACCCCCCACACACACATTGCAGGCACCCAGGTGACCCTGGCTGAGGGACTGGCACTCTCCTCTGTCCACTGAGCAGGGATGGGTGAACAGGGCACCTTGAGGCCTGAGGGGTCAGTGATGGGACACCCAGAGAGAAATGGAGTTAGCTATCCCCAGGATCCTGCAGGAGAACACTGGACTGAGTGTTAAGTGACCCAGCTGTGCTCCAGCTTTGCTGTGTGACCTTGGGCAAGTTGCTTGTCCTCTCTGAGACAATGCAAAATGAGGAGGCTTGTCCCTGAAGACTAAAACTGTGACATCTGGGATGTCTAAGTTGTTAGTGCTGGAGGCGGTGTGGTGGTTGGTGGTGGTGGTGGGGTGCATAGTGGGATACCTGGAGCCAAGGAGGATGCCCAAAATGCATCCATAAAGAGGTGAGTTTGGGGATGGCAGTGGAAGCAGAGTTTCAGGTTCTCTGAACTGAGAAGGACACGGGTTGCAGACGGACTGCATCTCTGGAGACAGGGATGGGGCCATCCCAGGGCAAGTGTAAATCTTCTGCCCTCCCTGGCAAAGGACATAATCCTATCTTCTGGAGACAGGGACGTCAGAAACAGGAGACAGATGGGGAAGGAGAAGGAGGTCCTTACTGGACAGGGTAACCCCTACTCCACCTGCTGGACAAAAGGAGGCTACCTGCTTACCTGTCCGCACAGGTGGAGGAGAGGGTGAAGAGGGTAAGAGGGTATAACCTGGGCACAGAGAGGGGTGATGCCACAATCAACAGAGTCCTGGACTCGCTCTGAATGTTAGAATCACACTTGGTGAAGACGGACTATCCTGTGGGGCTCAAATGGAGTCCTAGCACTTGTTGGGCTCATAAATGCAAGAAATATGAGACTGAGGTTTCCCAGGAACCAGGTGTGGCCAGGGACCCTTCCCCAGGTTCCTCTGTTTTACAGACAGGAGAAAACGGAGACCCTGGGCAGAGAGGTGCTTGCCTAAGGGCACACAGAGCTAGCTGGGCTTGGGGCGGGCATGGCCATCCTCAGACCCAGGCTGTTGCTCCTGCGTGGAGCTCTGGGAATGGGTGAAGCAGACAGAGAGGGCTATGACCAAGGTTAGAAATGTTCGGTGGAGAAAACCTGAGGGTTCCTGAGGACTGGGGAGAAGGAAGGGGTACTGAACATGCTGGACCTCGGGTGTAGGGTGAGCAGATCCGGGTTGTCAAGTCAGTAGCCCTTGACATGGGACTGCAGGGAGTTTGTCCAGGAAAGCTGGCTCCAGCCACCCAACACTCCAGGGAGGCCAGGGTGGGGGGGTGCCGGCCAGGAAGATTCAGACTCACACTCTGCCTCATTGGAGTCAGGGGTCTTAGTTTCCCCATCTCTGAAAGAGGTGTTAGACTTGAGAGAGCAGATAAGGTTCTGTGTCCTGTTTCCCCCAAAAGAGAAGCTGATTTGTAGCAGGATGGATTGAGGTAAGAAATCAGGAAGAACTTCTTTGGAAAGATGTACCTTTTTTTTTAGGTATATGGAATCTTCTGGGGTCTATATGGAAGTCGGGGCCTAAACCACTGGTTAGGGTTACCCTGTGTCTTTAACTTGTCCTCTACAAGGTGGACTCAAGTTTTCAGCTCCCAGCCAAGGAGAATGCAGCCCCAGTACCCTTGGAACCAAGGCTGGCTCTGGCACCTACGGGGCCACATGCTGCCGGGCCACTTTCCTCAGAGGGGCCAAGACTGGCTTTGTCATCTCCTCGACCCCTCCTGGCTCCACTGTCCACCCCTGGAGGGCAGAAAACAGCTCCTGCCCGCCTCAGCTCCAGCATGGCTTCAACACCTGTGGGCCAGTTGATGTCCGCCTCTGCTGGGCGGACGCCTCCTCCAGCAACTTCAGGCTCGGTCCTGGCTCCAACGTCCCTGGGGCAGCTGGTGATGTCTGCCTCAGCTGCACCCAGGCTGCCTCCAGCCACTCTGGGGCCCAGGCTGGCTCCGATGTCTAGGGACCAGAAGCAGGTACCACCTGTCTCCGTGGGACCCAAGCCAGCACTGGCCACTTCAGGCCTAAGCCTGGCCCTGGCATCTGAGGAGCAGCGCCCACAGCCCCCCTCCCACTCTTTCCCAATGCCCAGTCCGATTCTATCACCCTCTCAGGAACAGACCCTGGCTCCAGTATCCATGGGATCAGCCCTGGTCTCTGTGGGACGGACACCAGCTAAACAGAGGGATGTCCCAGCCCCTAGACCTCTCCCCACTTCTGAAGGGCATCTCCAGCCTCCAGCTCAGGCATCCAGTCCTGCAGGCTCCCCAACTTTGATCCAAGCTCCCCCAGACCCCTGGACCTCTCCCTCCTTCAGAGCCAGGCCCGAGGTCCCCCGAAGCAGCCCTGAGGATCCTGTCCTGCCCCAGCCACCCCAGTCGCTGCCCTTGAATACAGGCCAGGGCCCTACAGAGCCTAGTGCCCACTCCCCAGGACTTCTGTCCCCCACCTTCCGGCCAGGGGTCCCCTCAGCCCAGACTGTGCCCCCACCTCTGCCCAAGCCACCCCGGTCTCCCAGTCGCTCCCCCAGCCGCTCCCCTAACCGCTCCCCCAACCGCTCCCCCAACTGCTCCCCCTGTGTCCCCCCAGCCCCTGAGATGGCCCTCCCCAGGTCTGGCACCCAGAGTGCAGGGCCTGGTGGGCACCTGAGCCCCAGCCTTCAGCCCCAAGAAATTCTAGTCCCAGTCACCACCTCCCCATCTACATCCACTTCATCATCATCATCCTCTTGGTCAGCTCAGCCTACCTGCAAGAGTGACCCCGGCTTCTGGTGAGGGGGCCCTCTCCCAAAAAAGGTTGTTGGGGCTTGAGCTCTGAGACTAGTCATCCTTCCAGGGTGGCTTGCCCTAGTCTGCCCTAGTTTACCTCCCTGAGGAAGAGTACTTGGGGGTGCTGGGCCCATTCTGGGACCCTCAGAAGACAGCATCCCCTCCTAAGGGACTTGCCCACCCCTAACTCAATTGACCTCCCCTGGGAGAGTCTGGAAGGAGGGATACTGGGTCCACTGTGGTCCTTCTGAGGGTTTGCACCCACACCTGCCTCAGTTTATTTCCCCAGAAAGGGCCCTGTGGGAAGGAGACCAGGGATGAGGGAGTGGTGCCCTACAGTTACCCCTCCTATACTTGCACCCCCAGGATCACTGTGGTCACATGGAATGTGGGTACTGCCATGCCCCCTGACGATGTCACATCCCTCCTCCACCTGGGCAGTGGCAGCGATGATGGTGACAAGGCAGACATGATTGCCATAGGGTGAGGGGGCAGGGGGCATGGACCTTTTCCCCAGCCTCTCGTGCCTCCCAGACCTTTGCCCATGGGAGGGGCTTCTAAGGAGTCCCCCAGTCCTACAGCCTCTCGCCCCGCACCCCAGGTTGCAGGAAGTGAACTCCATGATCAACAAGAGGCTCAAGGACGCGCTCTTCACAGATCAGTGGAGCGAGCTTTTCATGGATGCACTGGCGCCTTTCAACTTCGTGCTGGTAACACTTCCCTCACCCTCTGGATGGGCGGAGACCCCTGGAGTCCTGGCTCTACATCTGCCTTGACTCACTGTGGGGTCCGCTGGGCCTCTATTGTCGGGTCTGTGAAAAGGGAGGCTGAAAGAGCAGACTCCAAAGACGGGAAAGGGCAAGGGCGAAGAAGCTGGGGTTGTGCCCTGTACCTCAGCGAAGTCGCCTCCCACCGCAGGTGAGTACGGTGAGGATGCAGGGTGTCATTCTGCTGCTGTTCGCCAAGTACTACCACCTTCCCTTCCTGAGGGACGTGCAGACCGATTGCACACGCACTGGACTGGGTGGCTATTGGGTAAGCGAAGGAGTGGTCGGAGCGGACACAGTCCTAAGGGGCCGGTGTATTAGTCCCCGAATCCCCTACACTGGCAAGATCTTCTCCAAGCGCTCCACCCATCACTCTGAGGCCCGCCTCTCCCCAACCCCGCCCACCATCTTACTCTATTTTCTAGACCCTGTCCCCTTTAGGTCTTCACCTGGGCGGGGTGGGGCGGGGGTTCCTAATGCTCTGCGCCTTACCCTAGACCCCACCCACCTCCAAGCCACCTCCGTGGGCTGGCTGTCCTCGCCCCTCTGTATGCCCTGCCTAGTGCCTCACCTCCTTGCCTGGACCCTGCCCAAGACCCGCCCAATCTTGCCGCTCAAGGGCAACAAGGGTGGAGTGAGTGTGAGACTGGCGGCCTTCGGGCACATGCTCTGCTTCCTGAACTGCCACCTGCCAGCACACATGGACAAGGCGGAGCAGCGCAAGGACAACTTCCAGACCATCCTCAGCCTCCAGCAGTTCCAGGGGCCAGGGGCGCAAGGCATCCTGGATCACGAGTACGGGCCGGGTCGGAGCCAAATGGAGGTTGGGCGTGGCTAGTGAAGGAGGGGTGGGCCTCAGAGGCGAGCGTCTGCTAACTTGCAAGAAGGAACTTGATGCTATCTGGGTGGGCCTTGTGGGGAAAGGCGGGGCCTATGGAGGTGGGTCACCACCCAAACTACATCTAGGAACAGGGATGTTGGGTGAGTTTGATGGAGGCAGAGCCTGCAGGGTGGAGCTTTGCTGAGGGGCAGGGCCTTACTGAGGTTCTGAACCAACTGTAACTTTCCTCTAGATCTGCACCCCACTGCTCCTCCTTGGCGGGCTGGAGGCTCTGAGGCCACCCAGCCATCACCATCACCATCACTAGGGGCATTCAATGTTGTCGGGTTGGAGGGGGATGGAGAAGAATCTGGTTTGGACTCTTTCACCCCAAGGACCCCATTGATCTCCGCCCCAAACAGCCTCGTGTTCTGGTTTGGGGACCTAAACTTCCGAATCGAGAGCTACGACCCACACTTTGTCAAGTTTGCCATTGACAACAACCAGCTCCAGAAGCTCTGGGAAAAGGACCAGGTGTGGAACCTCAGGCTGCACCCCAAACCCCAAGCACACTGAATGTGCCTCAGGACACACCTGTACCCTAGGCTATGGTACTTACCCTCACCTGCCCTGCCCAAGCTGTTGTCCAATTCTGCTTTTCTGGACCCTCACAGCTCAACATGGCCAAGAACACCTGGCCCATCCTGAAGGGATTCCAGGAGGGGCCCCTCAACTTTGCACCCACCTTCAAGTTTGACGTGGGTACTAACAAATATGACACCAGGTGAGTGCAGCACCGCCATGAGGTGGGGATATGGGCTGAGGTCTTCTAGATAAAGGAGTCAGGGAAGAGGGCCTGGAGGCGAGGCTGGGGGCTGTGCCTTGACCCCTCAGCCCCTGAAACTTGGGCTATGCCTGCCCAACACAGTGCCAAGAAGCGGAAGCCGGCCTGGACAGACCGTATCCTCTGGAAAGTCAAGGCTCCGCGTGGAGGTCGCAGCCCCTCGGGACAGGAGAGCTACCGGCTCCAGGTGACACAGCACAGCTACCGCAGCCACATGGAATACACAGTCAGTGACCACAAGCCTGTGGCTGCACAGTTTGTCCTGCACGTGAGTCCCAGCCTCACCCCCTTCCCATGCCATCCCCAAGCCCAGCTCAGCGTTCTGCAGCCCAGCCCTTTTGCCTGCCTTTAGCAGTACCCATCCGTCATAGCAGAGTGGGAGTGGGTTATGATTGCTACTTGCAGGTAAGGAAACTGAGGCTGAGAGACACAGCATTGCTTGCCCAGGGCCACACAGCTGGTAAAGGGAAAAGTTAGGAATTGAACCCAGGCTAATCTGATTCCAGAGCTCATGCCTTTTCTACTTATCTCTAACCCCCTTCTTCCAAGAAAGGCTTGGGGCAACTTATGTTAAAATTTGCATATATCATAAGACCAGGAAAAAAGGTTTCCTTAAACCTATGCAGCATTCATTCATACTCATTTATTATTTATTTACCATCTTACCATATGCCAGTCACTATAAGAATAAGGTCGTGATGGGAAGGAGTAGAAATACAAAAAATACAAAGCTAAACTCTAGTTACTTAGCATTGGCTTAGGATTGAGGTCCCTAGTTGCCAACGTAAAGAAGGGGAAACACAAGAATGTCAGAACTGGACCTGAGAGACTATGTAGTCCAATTCTCTGTTTATTTGAGGCCCCTAGTGGGGAAGGCAGATGCCCCAAGTCCTACACAGGCGCAGTGGCAGAGCAGGGGAGATTTCATCTCTCCAGCCCTGAAACCCAATGCTTGGCTCTCTGATTCCCTTGATCTGATAAAAGGGAGCACAGCAGGCCAGAGAAAGTTTTCCTTGGTGAGTTAGTCACGTGGGAAAGGAAATATGCCTATGTCTGGCCTCCGGTGATCTTTGGTAAAATGCTTGGGCGTGAGGTTTAACCCTCACCTTGAGAACCACTCCTTTTGGGTGACCTTCCCTGACCCTCCCTCCTCGTCCAGGACTCTGTCCCTTGTAAAATGTCACCTGTTGAGCACCTACTACATTCGAAGTCCTGTGTGGGGCGCTTTACATATGTCGTCCATTTGAATGCCTTAATAGGCTCTGAGATGTCCAAATCCTCCTCCCAGGTCTACTGGTGAGGAAAACTGAGGCTCAAAAAACTTGTCTCTTACTCAAAGCAACATGATCCAAATAGGGGTTAGTGGGAGTTTTGGAGGGCATTTCAAATTGCCCTGGCTAGACTGGCTATTAGGAACCTAGAGGTGGTGAGAGCAAGTGTTATTTTTTTCTGGAGCAGTTTGGTTCAGAGGCTGAGGTAGGGAAACCTGACACCAGATAAATAGGGAGCAGACAAAAGCCTCAGGCTGGCACCACCTGAGTCCTCTGAGGGAGAGAGGTGGAGCCAGTCCCTGAGCCAGCTGCCCCCCTGCAGCCCCACCCATGTGGGTGACCCTGGGAGGAGGATACTCGTGGTTATAAATTGTCTTTATGGACTGATGACAAGATCATAGATACCTCTTTATACACACGGGGAAGCTGAGTTTCCAGTTGGCTAAAGGCTTTACCTGAGGTCACAGAGCAAGTTAGTAGCAGAGCCTAGAAATGAACTGAGGTCTCCAGGCTTTTACCCAGGGCTCTTCTTGCCCACTCAGGGGTATTCAGCTTGCCCCAAAATATTCAGTACATCATATCTCCCTTATTAGCATAAAGGCAAATGAGTAATTGCATACCTACTGTGTACTGGGAGATTTATGGGATGCTTTACAAACAGTATCTCACTGAATCTGCTGGATTGCCCAAAGAGTTAAATAAGATCAGCCCTGACTGGTGTGGCTCAGTGGATTGAGCAGTGGTCTGCAAACTGAAAGGTCACTGGTTTGATTCCCAGTCAGGACACATATCTGGGCTGCGGGCCTGATCCCTAGCTGATGGCATGCAAGAAGCAACCGATCGATGTATCTCTCACACAGTGATGTTTCTCTCTCTCTCCTTCTCCTTCCCTTCCTCCCTCTCTAAAAATAAATAAATAAAATCTAAAAGAAAAAGTTAAGTAAGATCATCCAAGTTTACAGACAAAAGCTTGGCATTCAAAGAGGTTAAAAACTCACCAAGGGCCCTGGCTGGTGTGGCTCAGTGGATTGAGTGTCAGCCTGTGAACCAAAGGGTTGCTGGTTTGATTCCTAGTCAGGGCACATGCCTGGGTTGTGGGCCAGGTCCCCATTAGAAGATGCTCGAGAGGTGACCACACACTGATGTTTTATCTCCCTCTCTTTTTCCCTCCCTTCCCCTCTCTCTAAAAATAAATAAATAAAATCTTAGAAAAACAAAAAAAATTCACGTGGCCTGTCAATGACAGCTAGGGCCAAACCCATGGTCTACTAACTTCAAAGCTGTGTTTTCATTCAGTCCTGAAGGAGGCGATGAGCACAAAGAGCCCTAGGTTAGGAGGCAGGAAGCCTGACATTTATCCTAGACCTGTTCTGCCTCCATTTCCCTGTCTCTACAGTACTTTCAAAGGCCCTTATGTCAGCCCCTTTATGCCGACTCAGGCCCAAGGGTGCATGGGATACTGGAGGGTCTCCACTGATGTTGCCTCCTGCCCCTGGGCAGTTTGCCTTCAGGGACGACATCCCACTGGTGCGGCTGGAGGTGGCAGACGAGTGGGTGAGGCCAGAGCAGGCTGTGGTGAGGTACCGCATGGAAACTGTGTTCGCCCGTAGCTCCTGGGACTGGATCGGCTTGTACCGGGTGAGAAGGGCGGGGTGGACTTGGGGAAGGAAGGACCTGGAGGAGCAACTGGGTACCCAGGTGGGATCGTGGCTTCTCCAGAGTTTGATGCCCCACAGGGAGGCTGCTGGGGTCAGGCCAGAGGGGTGAGAGCATTGATTCCTCTCACCCCAGGTGGGTTTCCGCCACTGCAAGGACTACGTGGCTTATGTCTGGGCTAAACACGAGGATGTGGACAGGAACATCTACCAGGTACTCAAGGGAAGGGGGAAGGGGAGGAAGTCCCCACTGCCTTCAGGGGGTTCTGTGGCTGTCCCTGACCCCAACACCAACCTGGGCTTATACCCTGGGCCCACCAGGTGACGTTCAGTGAGGAGTCGTTGCCCAAGGGCCATGGAGACTTCATCCTGGGCTATTACAGCCACACCCACAGCATCCTCATTGGAGTCACAGAGCCCTTCCAGGTGAGTAGACCAGATACAGGGTCAGGGGTGCCAAAGATCCTGTTCAGATGCTGCAGCCTCTACATTCTGCTCCATGGCCTCCTACAAGTAGTCTGATCTCCCTGGGCCAGTCAAGTAGGAGTTTTAGAGTGGTTCCAAGAGGCCTCAGAGGCCCGCTGGGGGTCGGAGCACCCCAGTGACCAACCTTCCCGCCCAGATCTCGCTGCCTACGTTGGAGTTGGCCAGCAGCACAGACAGCTCAGGTACCAGCTCGGAGGATGAGGATGACAGCACCCTGGAGCTGCTCGCGCCCAAGTCCCGAAGCCCCAGTCCTGGCAAGTCCAAGCGGCACCGCAGTCGCAGCCCAGGCTTGGCCCGCTTCCCTGGCCTGGCCTTAAGACCCTCTTCCCGAGAACGCCGAGGCACCAGCCGGAGCCCCTCACCCCAGAGCCGTCACCTGCCCTGCGTGGCCCCCAACAGGGGCAATGATGGAGGCAGCCAGGGCAGTAGTGAAGAGGGGCCGTCTGGGCTGCCTGACCCCTGGGCCTTCCCACCATCTGTGCCTCAAAGCCTAGGCTTGCTGCCTGCCTTGCGCCTGGAGACTGTAGACCCTGGAGGTGGTGGCTCCTGGGGACCTGATCAGGAGGCCCCGACCCCAGACAGCCTGACTCCCAGCCCCCAGGGCCGGCAGAAGTTGGAGGAAGGGGATCTGGGGCCCTGAAGGCCAGGTGGGCTGGGGGGTACAGGTGGTTCCCACTCTGCCCCAACCTTCTGCAAAACCATCTGCCTCTCTCCTGCTGCTACTCCAGCTTTATCTGCACCTGTCACTCTGTCCCAGCCAGCAGTGGCCAACTGGGTTTCCCTCAAATCAATCCTGGCACCTCAACTGTGACAATCAGCAAAGCCCTATCTAGACCCCCATCTGGGATGGAGGGGTGGGGCAATTCTAGAGTCACTGATTAGGAATTAAATTCTCCAGCCTCATTCCCGACTCCTTCTTAACTTGTTAGCACTCTGGGGGTGGGGGTTGTCAGAGAAAGGGACAAAAGTGGAGCACGACAGATCTGACAATTACCAGACACCAGCTGTATACATTACACATGCCACCTCCTTTAATCTGCACCACGACCCCGAGCTGTGGTGTGGAGTTCAGCACTGTCCTTAGCCCCATTTCACAGGGGAGCAAACTGAGGCCTCCAGGAAGTTCTGTGAGCATGGTTTGGCAGTGTGTCAGAGGGAGGGACTATTTACTAGGTCCTAAGCATTGGCTGTGCGTTGCTTCACTTAACCCTCAACAACACTATGAGGTAGGTCCTGTTTATACCGGTCTTTTTTAAGGAGGAAACAAAACAATTCAGAGTTGAGGAAGGAGGTCCCTCAATCAATGGCACAGGGGAGATTTGAAGTGAGTTTTAGGGCAGAAATAGTGGGCCAGGGCTGGGTCAGGAAGGGCACAACAGCTATTAAGAGAAGGGGTCCCCAGGGGGAGGGGGTTGGGAAGTCCCTCTCTAGTGCACCCCATCTTCGATTCTGACACGGGCACTTCTGTGGCATCCTTCATTCCCTACCTGCTGCCTCAGGCCTCAGCAGGCAGGCACTCAGGCGCCCCTGGGCAGGCCTTTGAGACATGTATTCACTTTGCAACATGAGCTTATGTGCACCTTCTCCTAGTGTCTCCTGAGGCTGCTGCATTAGTTACCCACTCCCCATTCCTGTCTGCAGTGAAGTTCCTTCCCTGGCAAAGTCTGAGCCCTGGGCATCAGCATGAGCCTCCCGAATACCATGTCCAAGCACGGAAGGATTGTATCGCCAGCTCAAGATCACCCAGCAGAGCAGGAGACATGGTCCAGTGTTTGGGCCTTGGGCCCCTCTTCCCAATCCAGCCTCCTGGCTGTCACAAGAGCCTGTGCCATGCTTCAGTGTAACACATGGAGAGGAGGCAGAGACCCCCAGGGCCTAGCAAAGCCAAGGGCAAGGCCCAGTCTGGTGCCCATGAAAACTGGAACTGAAGTCACTGGTTCCAGGATTTCTGCTGCACTTTGGGTCCTCAGGCCGCCTGGGTCAGTTGCAGGCACCGGTCATAGAATGACATAGGGATCCTCAGGTGCTTCAAAGGCCATGCCTGCCCCTCATTTCTGCCTGTACTCCAGAGTCTCCTCTGCTGATGTCGCCACAAGTGCAGAGCTGACACCTTGATGGCCTTAGGGCCCCTGGAACAACTGTGGGGAGAGAAAAGTGGGGCAGGCAGTCATGGCTGCCAGGGATCCCACCCCACTGTGCAGATATAGGAACGGAGGCCCGAAGGGCAGCACTGGAGCCAGGGAGGGGCTATACCAGAAGCGGGCAGAATGAACCAGGGCAGCACCCAGAGGCCTGGGTTCAGCCACTGGCTGGCTGCATAAACCTGGGCCACTCTGGGCCCATTTCCTCACCTGTGAAATAAGAAAAGTAACAAGGGGCTGGTTTTGAAAATCAGAACTGAAATGGGATTTTGAGTTAAGCAAGCATGTTGCTACACGCCCTCAGGCCTTAGATGGGGGGCATCACACACGCTGTTTCCTTGGCTTCTACAGCCATTTTGCAAATAAGAAAATAGAGGGGTGGAGAGGTGACTCAACTTGCCAGGCCACATAGGAAGTAAATGACAGAGTCAAGATGCAACCCGAATGGACCAACAACAAAGCTGAAGCCAGGCACCAGGAGAGATGACAATGGAGCTTAGAGGTCCCTGTCCCCTCCCCCCATCAGCTTGGCCCAGCTGAACAGAGATGGGTAGAGGCAACCCACCCCCTTGGAAAAACCATCCATCCCTCCTAGCTCATCTGTCACTTACTCTTTGTTCTCAGCACAGTCCAGTGGAGGGGCCATCTTGAAGCAGGTGGTGCCCAGCAGGTCCAAAAGTATGTTGGCACCAGTGGGTGGGCTGTGGTGCCTCAGGAATCGTGCTAGTCTGAGGGCAGAGGCAGGTTTATGCTGGGGCAAGGCCCTGCCAGCCAGTGCTCCTTCCCAGTGCCTGGCAGCAGGCAACCCACCCCCAAGGGTCCAAGCAGGCCTCACCGGTGCATGCAGTTGCAGAGGAAGAGGGGCTCTGGGGCACTATTGAGCAGCTGGAACTTGGTCTCCTGGGGCCCGATCTGGTGTTCACAGTGGTCCAGGTGGCGGAAGCCTCGGCAGGCCTGGTGGGTGCCTGGGGGCGGTGTGGTGGTGAGGGAAGCCCAGTCCCGCAGGGCAGCCCTACTGATACCCACTGCCACCCAGAAGAAACACCAGCACATGGACTCAGTCACACACACACAGGCTCCATCCATCTCATGCCTGTGTGCCCTCACGGTGCTGCACATGTGGGACACACAGCAGTGCTGCAGTGGTGAAGGTCCAGAGTGCTGAGGGTGGTCGGAAAAGACTTCCAGGAGGCAGAGGCTGCTAAGCAGAGACTGGGAGAAAAAAAGAGGATGGGAGAATGCCCCAAGCAGAAGGCACAGCACGTGCAAAGGCCCAGAGGTGGGAGAAAGCAAGCTGCTTTTGAGGAACCAAATGACAGTAAAGTTTATTTGTGAAAGTAAAGTTTAGACAGAGGGGTACAGTCTGCAGAACCAGTGCCTGGGGGCCCTGGGGTGATGGGACATTGCCAGCTGAGGTAAGAGGAGCCATGGTGGGGCCTCAGAGGGGAGTGACATTGTCAAGTCTGGAGCGTACGAAAATCCCTCTGCTGCAGCGTGGTTTGATGGGAGAAGTTGGGAGACCCCGGGAAGAGTTTGGAGCAGGAAAGGAAGTAACATAGGGCCCCCACACATTCACAGAGGCAGGGACACCTCTTCACATCAGGAACCCCCCGAGTTAGGTTCTGAGCTCACCCTGAGGTTTTAGGACACCTTGTGGCCCCTGAAGGCCTGAATAGGTGACATCCAGACCAGCTGTGGGAGCCACATCAGGCATAGGGGAGGCCATGGTGGCCTGGAGGGCTGTGGCATTGTCTTTGCTGGGGTGCTGGGACCCTTCTTGCTGTGGTGGCCACTTCTGAGGGTGCTGCTTCTGTTGTGACTTGCTGGGAGCTAGACTCTGGGGGTTAGGAGTCAGAGGGATGGCTGGGGAGCTCCAGGAGGCATTGTAGAGGGTGTTGGGCTGGAGGCGGGCGAAGGGTATGGAGCCATACATTCTACACCTAGGAGGTGGCGATGGATGGCAATTGGTAACCCAGAATCCTCCCTTCAAAAAGCCTCCCAGGTTCAACTCCATGGAGACCAAGGCTCTGTCAGCACCCTCCCTCATCCCACTGGGTGGTATGGGGCACCCAAGGAGGGGCAACATCCTGGTCCTGTCCTGAGAAGAAGACAGAGAGGATGAGGCATCATTCCCTGGAGGACAGACATACAGCTTCCTTCCCTGGGAAAGGGCTCAAAGGGGGCAGCTACGTACCCGCCCCACCAGTACCATGCCACACACGCCTCCTGCTCCTCCAGCACAAAGCAGGGGATCTCCAGCACATTGAAGAAAGCCACGCCCACGATATCCGAGATGGAGTCCTGCTGCTTCTGTAGGCATTGCTGGAACCTGCCCCAGAGCCAGCACTCAGGTCTCTGGACCACAGAGAGCCACCTGGCTCCTCCCCAAGCCCACCTGGCTACTACCAGCCAGGTGGTTTGGGGTCCAAGAGTTCCTTCTCCACTCAGGCCTCAGATTTCCCGCCTGCACAGTGGGTTCCAGCCTTTCTGATCCTTTAAGATTCACATGAACCCGAGTCTCTGCACCCAGGAACTGCGTAACTCTGCCCCACCCCTGGGCCCCCTTCCCCCTGCCAACCTGGCATCACAGTCACAGTGAGAGATGGTGTGGAATCGGTAGTTTCGGATGCCATAGTTGTACTGAAAAGGCGAGATGGTCTGTGGGCAGCGGTCGTGTTCCCGGCAGCAGAGATCAGGGCCCCGGAAGACCCCTGCAGGGAACAGAGGGGGCACTAGCTCAGCAGGGTCCTGGGTATCACACCAACTATGCCCGTCTGATATCGGGACCAGAGACTTGGTTCTCACCCCACCCCTGGGTGGCCTCAGGCCACTCACTTGGCTTCTGTGAGACTCACAGTTTTGAAGCTGAAGGAGGGCACCCAGGCACAGCCTCTGCTGGGCAACTCAAAAGCAGGCCAGCCTACCCAGGAGCCCTTGCCCACAGAAAGATCTTCCTGGGAGGAGTCTGGAGGCAGGCCCAAGCTCATGCCCAGACACAACTATGAGGCCACGAATGTGTGTGGAATGGAATGACAAACAGGCGGGTGGAACCTTTCTTGCTGGCTTGCTGAAGCGTTGTCAGGGTGCCAACCTGCCCCAGCTCAGGTGCCAAGTCCTCCCCCAACACCCCACACATATGCACAGACAGCTGTGCTGAGACTGCAAAAACAGCCATTTGTTTTTCACCATCTGAGCAACAGCACCTTTTACTGAACCTTCCCCACGTGCCCAGCACGTCCCACACCCAAGCTCACGGCAGCCCTGCAGGAAAGGTGTCACTTCCATTGTCCGGGTGAGGAAACTGAGGTTCAGAGAGCACGAATGTGCCAAACTGGTATTTGAACCCAGCCCTTAGGGTCTCATCCTCCACTCCACTGGGTACTCTGTGCTCCTAAAGCCTCCTCTGAGGAAATAGCTTTTTGGCTCAGCTGACCCCAGATCCACCCCAGCCTGCCCTGTCCCTCAGATGGTGACTAATGGGGACTCCCAGGCGTGAGCAGGACCTTTTCCATTTATGACCTCATTGAAGCATCCCTTGATGAGGCTTGTGGCCACCCTCGTTTTACAGATAAGGACACTGAACTTCACAGTGTTAAGTCACTCCCCCACCCCCAAGGACGCACAGCCTGGGAGAGTGGAGGCCATGGTGAAAGGCTGAACTTCCCCCACCTCAGCCACCAAGTCCACACCCCCTTGGCTCACCCAGCTCTGTGGAGTTTCCTGCGGAGTCACCGACTCCGCACCACAGCGTGCCAGGGATGGTCCAGCCTCTCTTCCTCCGCTGGTGCGCTATGCCCGGTGTTCCACTCTGCCCTGCTGCCCGCTTCTCCCTCACTCCGGCTGCACTCTCTTCAGACGGTTGGCAGGCCCCCCACTGACTCCGGAGGGTGGCCAGGGCTCTCTGCAGCTCAGGTCCAGGGGTGTGGATGAAGAAGCGCTGGGTGATCTCGCCGGCACAGAGGGCCCTGAAAGCTGAGGTGAGCTCTGGCTTGTCCTGCCGGCTACATGCCTGCAGCCTCCCATGCCCATCCCAGTGGGCATGAAACAGGGCCAGTCCTTGGGCATCTGTGCCCAGGAAGCTTAGGGACCCCAAGGGGCTGCCAGGGGTGGACCTGGCCAAGTGACAGGAGGTGTTGTACCAGTGGTGGGCAGAAGAGCTCCCCAGAGTAGCCCTCAGGCAGCTCAGCACCCCCAATAGCACTCCCAGAATCTCCATTCCACCCTGGCCCATCCCCATCAGGCAAAGCCCCCAGGATGGGACGCCCATCCCTGACAGCCCATGAGGCAGCAGCTCAGAAGCTGAGCGGAAACAGTGTCCAGCAGACCCGGTGCAGCAGGGCCAATGAATGGCGCTTTGGGAGGAGTAGGAAGAGGGCTGGAGTGTGGGGTGATCACAAGCTTGTAACTGAATCCACCGGCTGGGCAGGACGCTGATTGGCTGAGAGTGCACTTGCCGAGGCCCACGCCCCTACTCACCCTGCTTTTCTCATTCCCATCCTGTCACCTGCTGCTGGCTCGCCTGGGTGGGGACTATGGGAACCAAACCCTTGAGCCTTGGGGATGGGGTTGGAGGGGCAGGGGAGTTCTATATCCCCCCCAGGGAGGAAAGATGGCTCAGGGGCTCAGAGGAGGCTCCTAGAACTCGTCCTCATCTCCCTTCCCCAGTAGTGGCTGCCACACACCCCGCCTCCATGAAGCTGGCAGGGTGCCATTGGCCTCCGTCACAACTGGGTGAAAGAGGTGAGGGCAGGACTGAGGCTCTGTTCCCACCCACCCCAAACTTCTGGGAAGGGGAGGCTTTGGGGAAAGGAGGCAGCTATGCCCTGGCCACCTAAAGTGCTCCCCGCCAGGTGCTGGCTCTTAGAATGGCTCTTGGCATTCCCAGGAGACAGTGCCCCAGGGCTCCCCACTTCTTGGGACTCCAAGCACAGGCCTAGCTCCTGGTCTGATTGACGGTGGCTGGAGACATGGCCGGAGCAGGCCTTGAGAGCAACATAGGGCTGATGCTCTGGACTCAAAGGGACTCTGACCCCCAGAGGAGCAGAGGGCAGCCAAGAAGGCTAAATCTTCGGCCACTTCCATCCCTGGACTACAGCTGCCTTGGGGACACAGCAGGCATCATGTCTGCCAAGAGACAGGGGTGGTTCATCAGTCAGACTATACCCTGCATGTGTTTCTATGTCCCAAAGCCAATGTATCATTCAGCATCCAACCAGCCAGAGAAGCTGGTGTTTCCACCCATAATGCAGATGAAGAAACTGAGGCTTGGTGAGGGTGTGGAAACCTCAGGTGACAGGCCCCAGCTAGAGAAGGGTTAGAGGCTAGGAGTACAGCTCTTGAGGGGCATTGCTAGGAGGTCAGGGCTAGCTGGCACACTGACCTGTCTGTCCATCTGGCCATCAGTCTGCTGCTCTCGCAACATTCTCCCTGCCAATCTCCATCCAAGTCTCTCCCAGAAGCATGTGCCGAGTGAGGCAGAGCTGGGGGCAGAGCTAGGGGAGGGGAGCTCATTGTTCAGAGAGGGGGTGGGGGCTGCAGGATAGACAGGCCCATCTCTGTGGCTCCAGAACCAGCCCAGACCTGTGGCCCAAAGTGTCATTGCTGGGGATAATACAGAGAAGTGAGAGAGGGTGGGGGTTGCCTAGGAGCCAAGCTCCTTATTTCCAGAGGTTGGGAAAGGGGGTGTGGAGTAGAGCAAGTGGTATTGGGAAGGGTAGGGAGGCCTGGTTCTCAAAGGCAGGACAGAATAGAACAAAGGTGAGTATCTCTGGGAAGAATTATCATTCTGGTAACTTTCCCCAGTTGTAGGAACCCACCTCTATACCCATTTTCCATATTATAGAGCCCCTTCCTGCACATCACACAGGCAGGCTGGGAGGTGCCATGGCAGGAACCCAACTTTCAAGGTCAGACAGACCTAGCTTGTGTGACCTTAGGGTTAGAAGTTGTAACTTCTCTGAGCCTCAGTTTCCTTGTCTGTATGATGGGCATAATTACAGTAGTCACTTCGTGGATGTTTGGAAAGACTCTCAGCACAGTGACTATCACCCAAAACACTGTCACTAAAGCCTCAGGACACCCCTGAACAGAAAGCAGTTTACCCAGGAGAAAGCAAGTCCCCAAGTTTTCGGGCCATGACATCTGCCTCCATAATAGCTAGTCCTGCTAGACCACTGCTTGGCTGTGTGACTTCCGGCTTGGCCCTGCACCTCTCTGGGCTTCAGTTTCCTCCTCTGTTCAGTGAGGGGTACAGTGAAGTTGACTTTTGAGGTTTCTTCCTGTCTGGGCCCTGAAAGGCGGCAGGCTGGGTCCTGCCCAGGCCTGGAGAGAGGATGTCACCAGGTTTTCCCTTCAGATTCCACTTGGCGGCCACGTCAGCCAGCCTACAGAACAGGCTCTGGGCCCTGCCTTCCACCAGGCGCCCTGCAAAGGCCTCGTAGCAGAGGATGATAGGAGCCAAGCCAGCAGAATAGGACAGAGCAGGCTGGGCCCCACAGACAGAAGGGGGCAACACTTAACTCTGGCCGCCCCCCGCCCGACTGGGGTGGGGCAGGGGGGTGCCAGTAGGGAGTGATGGGTTGGGGTCCATGGGAGAAACTGTTTCCTCCTCCCTCCCTGTCTCCCTCCATCAGTCCCCATCACTCTTTGCCTCCTCTCAGCTTCTCTCTCTCTCAGCGCTCTCTGACTCTTAGTGTCTTTTCCTCTGTTCTGATTCTCCTAATTTTCTGTCTTCTGCATCCTTCACTCTCTCCATCTTTCTCTCTGTAGCTCTAACTCTCCATCTTATTTTCTCTCTCCATTTTTTGTATCTTTCTCTTTCACTGTCCCTCCATTTTATTCTCTCTCTCCCTCCTTAATTTTTCTCCCACCCTCTCTCATCTTCTCTCCCTCTCTTCTCAGTTTTTCTCTTTGTTTCTTGTGTCTTTTGATTCTGTCTCATTCATTCCATTTATCTCTCACATTTTTCTGTTCTTTGTTTCTGTGTGTGTATCTGCCTCTCCAAATTCTTCTCTCTTCCTTCTTTCTCAGTCTACTCTCCCCCTCCACACCCTGACCCCAGGCCCAGGACCTGGCATACCCCGCCCTTTCCCGTGCGCATTTCCCCAGCCGTGATTTCATCTGATGCTCACAACCCCTGCCCCTCCTGGGCAAACAGGCAGGGCAGGGCTTTTCATCCCACTGTTGAGATGGATGGATGGGCCCTGGGAGAAAAGTGATTTGTCTCGAGTCACAGAGTGGATGGGAGGAAGCCAGGCCAGACTAGCCCTGAAGTGTGGGGAGGGGCTTCCCTGGTCCCAGAAGATTCTTGGCTCCCCCCCGCCCCCCCGCCAGACTCCCTACCAAAGGGCCTTCCTTCCCACTGCCTGAAGGGTACTCTCCCTCTGCCCCTTGGTGCTGGCCCTCCCCATCCCACCAGAAGGCTCTGCAGCACTCTGTGCCAGGAGAATGGTGCGGGCAGTGCCCAGCTCCAGCACATTCTGTATTCATTCAAAAACAAATAGTTACTGAGTGTTTACTATGTGCCAGGCACAGAACAAGACCCTGGCCAGAGAGAGGAAGAGAAGGGCAATAGAGCATGCTCAAGACTTGGATAAAGAGAAAACTCATCCCCTGGGGCCTGGCAGCCCAGAGGAGCCAGGGTTGGGTGTCAGTTGGGTCCTCTAGGAAGCCACAGCCAAGACTAAGTTAGGAGTGCAAGAGATTTATTGGGGGAAATGCCTGTGAAAGATAAAGAGGGAGAAAAAGGAGTGGGCAGGGAAAGCCTTCAAACTGTTGCAGATCTGACATCTATGAGGACAGAAGAGAAGGGAAGGAGGCCTGCATAAGAAGAGCCTCACACTGCAGTGCTTCTCTGAGAAAATCTCAGCACCAATGGGGAATTCTGGTGCAAAGATTGCCTTCCAAGAGCCACTGTTGGGCAGAAATGGCCAGGCCCTAGTGCCCTGGCTGAGCACAGGCATTGGTTGGGGGCTGCTCAGGAAGACAGTGAGTGGTACCTGCTCCAGTGCTACTGTGGATGCTGATGGCTGCCACACATGGGAACTTACCCACCCATTTGTCTAAGGCAGCCTCTGCTGCAGACCAGGAGAGGAAACCCAATGGGGCAGATGGAATCTGGCAGCTGGGAAGGAGATGCCAGGACTAAGGAGTAAGAATCTATAGGTACAGGATTTCCAGGGAGGAGTTCAGCCTCTAGCACACCTGGTATAAACAAAGCCCAGCCCTAGGCCTGAGAGAATAAACACAGACCCAACTATGTCTAAAATGAGACATCTCAGTAGATAGGAAGAAACATATTAGATTCAACTTAACAGCTTATTAAACTAGGAATAGAAGCCCTGGTTGGTGTGGCTCAGTGGATTTAGTGCTAGCCTACAAACTAAAGGGTCACCGGTTTGATTCCCAAACCAGGACACATGCCTAGGGTGCAGGCCAGGTCCCCAGTAGGGGGCGAGCAAGAGGCAACCACACATTGATGTTTCTCTCCCTGTCTTTCTCCCTCCCTTCCCCTCTCTAAAAATAAATAAATAAAATCTTTAAAAAAATAAAGTGGGAATAGAAGAGAGAGAGACATGGGAAATCAGAGATTACAGGACTCACTCTGCATAATTGAGCAGCATTAGAAGCTGTGGTGGTTTAAAGAGGTACACAGCCTCTGATACATGTTCCTTTTAATGGTGGACATTGTTCCCTCTCCCCTTCAGTGTGACTTAGCCCCTTGCTTCTAACAAATAAAATGTGGTAGAAGTGAGGTAACCTCTGAGACTAAGCCATAAAAAGCACTGTGCCTTCCTGCTTGCTCTTTCTAGCTCTGGGGGAGCCAGCTGACACATCACGAGGATACTCAACAGCCCTGCGAAGAGGCCAAGGCGATGAGGAGCTGAAGCCATCTGTCAACGGCCACATGAGAGACACACTTGGCAGCAGATCCTTCAGCCCTGATCAAGTCTTCAAACGAGTGCAGTGCCATCTGACCATTTTTTTAAAAAAGCTTTATTGAGATATAATTCACATACTACACAGTTCACCCCTTTAAAGTGTACAGTTTATACAACTCTTAAACATGTCTGAGTGCTCAAAAATGAAGTGTACAATTTAGTGTTTCAGTGGGTTCACAGCTGTGCAACCATCACCATCACCTAATTCCAGGGCATTTTCATCACTCGAAAAAGAAATCCTGTGACCGGTAACAGTCATTCCACCTTCACCCCAGCTCCTAGCCCCAGGTACCCACTAGTCTACTTCATGTCTCCATAGAGTGGCTTGTTCTGTACATTTCATATCAATGGAATCATACAGTACATGATCCTTCGGTGCCCGGCTTCTTTCACTTAGTATCATGTTTTCTTTTCTTTTTTTTTTAAATATATTTTATTGATTATGCTATTACAGTTGTCCTATTATCCCCCCTTCATTCCCCTCCACCCTGCACACCCTCTCCCACCCACATTCCCCCCCTGTACTTCAGTCCATGTGTCATAAGTTCTTT
>CM052546.1:52336994-52381343 GCA_028533065.1 Trachops cirrhosus | reverse complement strand
ATTGTAGTAAAACACATTTAACAATAAAATGTACTATCTTAACCATTTCTAAGTGTACAGTTCAGTGATATTTAGTATATTACCACCATCCATCTCCAGAAATCTTCATATTTTGCAAAACTGAAACTATATACTCATTAAATAGTAACTCCCCATTCCCTCCTCCCCCCACAATTCTACTTTCTGTCTTTATGATTTTGACTACTCTCAGTACCTTACATATGTGGAGTCCTACAGTATTTGCCTTTTTGTGAGTGGCGTATTTCACTTAGTGTAATATCCTCAAGGCTTATTCATATTGTGGCATATGTCACAATTTTCGTTCTTTTTAAGGCTGAATTATACACCATTGAATGCGTATACCACATTTTGCTTATCCATTCATTTGTTGGATACTTGGGTTGCTTCCGCATTTTGGCTATTGTGAATAATGCATATATTAGCATGGGTGCACAAGTATCTCTTTGAGACTCCACTTTCAATTCTTTTGGGTATATATCAGAAGCAGAATTGTTGATCACATGGTAATTTAATTTTTAATTTTTGAGGAAGCACCATACTGTTTTCCACAGCAGCAGTACCATTTTACTTTCCCACCAAAATTGCACAAGGATTCCAATTTCTCCACCTCTTTACCAGTACTTGTTATTTCCTGTTTTTCTTTCTACTTTTATTAATAGTAGTTGCAATACTGTGATTTAGAAGATATCGGGTTGACCAAAAAGTCCATATGATATTTTCTGTAAAATAAGACATTTTTCATTTTCACCAATAACTTTATTGATTTGGATATTTTGAGTATATCTCCTACTTGGTATAACGTTGATTGTTCTCAATTAATATCTTGATTTGATCGCTGTCAACTTCAACTGGTCTGCCTGACCGTGGAGCATTGTTCAGTGAGAAATCTCCAGCCAAAACTTTGCAAACCACTTTTGACGTTTTGTCAGTCACAGCACCTTCTCAATACACTGCACAAATCTTTTTTTGCATTTCAGTTGCGTTTTTTCCTTTCTGGAAAAAGAAGGCATAATATGCTGAGAATGTTGAGTATTTCCTTCCATCCTCAATATTAAAATGGCTATACAAAATTCACCAATTTTAATGTTTTTTAATGCATGTTAATATGACAGCTGTCACAATACAGTCTTAACAAAATTGTTTTGAATCAAGTTAGAAATAACTAAGTGCTACTAGAGCCATCTTACGGGAAAAACCAAACAAACTTTTTGGCCAAACCAATGTTTGGTCCTCACCACAATTTCTGGCTCACAACTCCCAAAACCCCTTGAGATTTCCTAAGGTGGGGGGTGCCTTTTGTTATGCTAATGAGGTGACTTATGGAAAGCTCCTGAGGATGTGAGCTGATTGCCAATGGAGCCAAGCAAATGATTACAGGGGTGGAACCTTCAGTCCCACCCCCCTGCCACCCCAGGCACGGGGAGAGGGGCTGAAGACTGAGTTCGTCTGCCAATGGCTAATGACTAGTGAAGCCTCCATAAAGACCCAGAGGACAGCTTATTGGCCCTTCTTTTCGGAAAGCTGCCACATTTTGGAACCACAATGCCTTCATGTGCCACGGTGCTGGGCCCCAAGCCAGGCCCCAGGTCATGAGGACAAAAGCTCCTTTGTTTGGGACCTGCCCTATGTATCTCTTCCTCCTGGCTGTTGATTCGTATCCTTTAATATCCTTTGTAATTAGTGGTAATCTGATGAGTAAAGGGTTTTCTAGAGTTCTTTAAGTCTGTCTAGCAAATGAATTGAACTCAAGGAGGTGGTTATTGGAGTCTCTGGTTTATAACCAGTCAGTCCGGAGTACAGGTATTCTGAATTGCAGCTCATTGGGCAGGAACTCAGCTGGGAGCTGTGGCTTGCGGCAGGTGTCTGAAGTGGCAGGGCGGGCAGGCCGTCTTACAGGACTGAGTCCTTAACCTGTGGAGTCTGATGCTTGTCTCCAGGCAGTGTCAGGACTGACTTCAATTAGTGGACACTCTGGTGATGTCCAGAAATTGTTATTGTGGCGGGGACCCATCCCCCACATTGCAGTTGGGTCCAGGAGTCCTGTCAGTAACCATCCTGATTGATGTGAGGTAAGCCCTGTAGTTTTGATTAGCATTGCCCTAATAATTAGTGATGTTGAGCAGCATCTTTTCGTGTTACTTTTTGCCATTTGTATATCTTTGGAAAAATGGCTATTCAAGTCCTTTGTTCATTTTTTAATCGGATTTTTTGTTATTGGATTTTAGGAGTTCTCTAGGTGTTTCAAATATTGATCCATCAGATACATGATTTGGAAATATTTTCTTCCATTCTGTGAGTTGCTTTTTTATTTTGTTGATGGTCTTTTAATGAACAAAATTTTTCCTTTTCATGAAGTCTAATTTGTTTTTTTTTCTTTTTTTAAGATTTTATTTTTTTTTTTTAGAGAGGAGAAGGAAGGGAGAAAGAGAGGGAAAGAAACATCAATGTGTAGTTGCCTCTCACGCACCCCCCACTGGGGACCTGGCCTGTAACCCAGGCATGTGCCCTGACTGGGAATCGAATCGGCAACCCCTTAATTTGCAGGCCAGCACCCAATCCACTGTTCTGTTTTTTTTTTTTTCTTTTGTTCCCTGTTCCTTTGGTGTCATATCTAAGAAATCTTTGCCATAAGTGTAGTTTTTAAAGTAGGGAAGAAGCTGCCCAGTAACTTCTGGGTTAAAATTCTCAGGTGTCCCTAATTGCTATATGACTGTCATAGACCCTGCCTCTGTACTCTTCACTTCAGCTGGGGGTGACATGGGCCTGTCTTTTTTCATTGAGCAGCAGGAGCAAAGCACCAGAGTGGTGACGCCCTTGAACCCCAGCTGGCCTGAGGACACACAGAGATCAGAAGCAGCAGGCCATGCCTGTTTCTTTGGAAATGGCCTGGGGGACTGTCTGTCCATTCCACCCTGAGACCAGTCACCATGCTGACTCCTGTAGTAGTCTCTGACTGTTTAGTATCCACATTCCCTGTTATTTCTCAGAACCACCTTGTGGTGTAGGTATGACGGGGTTTTTAAGTTGGATGGCTCTCTGAATATGGAAGTGGATTACTGCTTGAGGTGATTTTTTAAAAAATAGCAGTTAAATTCTGACTAAACTCCTTGGGGGCAGAGAAGCTTGTCTGATTTATTTTTGTTATTGGAATTCTTTAAATGTTTTCTTTAAAACAGTCTTTAAATTGCACTAACAATTAATAACAGGTGGCTCTGAACAGAAGAAGCCTGATTTTGATTTGTAAATGTCAATGTTAAAGATTATTCAAAATGGTGCCATTTTTTAATTTTTAATTATTATTATTTTTTAATCCTTATCCAAGGATTTTTTAAAATTTACTTTAGGGAAAGGAAGAGAGACAGAGACAAAGAGAGAGACATCAGTGTGTGAGAGAAACATCAATTGATTGCCTTCTGTAAGTGCCTGAACTGGGGATTGAACCTGCAACCTAGGTATGTGCCCTGACCAGGAATTGAATCTACAACTTTTTGGTGTACAGGGCAATGCTCCAACCAACTGAGCCACCTGGCCAGTGCTTGATTTTATTATTATTTTCAGATTTTATTTATTTATTCTTAGGGAAAGGGGAAGGGAGGAGAAAGAGAGAGAGAAACATCGACGTGTGAGAGAAACATCGGATCAGTTGTGTCTTGCACACACCCCGACTTGACTGTGAATCTAACTTGCAACCTTTTGCTTTCTGGATGACACCCAACCAACTGAGCTACACCAGTCAGAGCGGTTCTATTATTTTTAACCATGATTGGTCTATCTTATATGTGTTCTGATCCTCCTCAAGATCTCCTATTGGAAGAAGTGAGGTCGTTTTGTTAACTATATGCTGGATATTATTGAACTCTTAGGAAGATTTCTCCTGAATTGGTTAAATCTTGTCCACTTTATTCATTTCCTTTTTTAAGATTTATTTATTTTTTTTTTAGAGAGAGGGGAAGGGAAGGACAAAGAGAGGAAGATAAGCATCAGTGTATGGTTGCCTCTTGTGCACTCCCTACTGGGGACCTGGCCTGCAACCCAGGCACGTGCCCTGACTGGGAATCAAACCAGTGACCCTTTGGTTTGCAGGCTGGCACTCAATCCACTGAGCCACACCAGCCAGAGCTATTCATTTTCTTTTTATACTCTACTGTCAGAGTATTTTAGAGGCTTTTAGTTCAGCCTCAGGTAGAATCTGAAATGATGAGATTTTATAGAATCTGAATTAATAAGGATTTACTGACTGAAAACAAAAGCAAAACTCTCATTTTGAAACTTTTTTTTTCTTTTTCAAATTTTCTGATGTGACATTGGTAAATAGGGTCATATAAGTTTTAAGTGTACATTTCTATGATACGCTATCTGTATATTTTATTGTGTGCCCAACACTTAAAATCACCATATATTTGTCTCCCTTTACCCTTTACTACCTCCCCACTCACTTCTTGTAACCACTGTACTGCTGTCTGTCTCTGAGTCACTTTGAAACTTTTCTGATAACAAGGGAAGTGCAGACACAATTGCCCCATTTGCATGTGAAGATCCTGGCTTATCAGATAGCAGAGCTGAGTGTCAGACTAGGTCCTCTGGTTCCAGATTGTTCCTTCACTGTATTACACTAGAAATCCATAGCCCTTAACTGGGATCACTTTAGTCTGAAGATCCTTTCTTTAAGACAATGTTTTACCCAGTTACATTGGTTTGAATTGAAATCGGCAAATCACCAGCATTCATTCCCATACGTTTATCAAACATTTACTTTGCCAGGCACTGTGCTTGTGGCTCTAGGAGGTATCTAACTAGAGTAAGTTTAGTGAATAATTAATACTCTATGTGATGCTGTGGCGGGTGTGGCTCAGTTGGTTAGATGTCATCCTGCAAAGCAAAGCGCTGCCAGTTCAACTCCCTGTTGGGGCACATGCCCAGGTCGAGGCGCATTTGAGGCAACCAATTAATATTTCTCTCTCCCTTTCCTTCTCTGTCCCTTCCCCTCTCTCTAAAATAGATAGATAAACAGACAGACAGATAGGTAGATAAAATCTTAACCCTGATCATTTTTTTCATTCAAGTTTGGGACAATACTTACTTAAAAATTTTTTCCTAAAATAATTATGTAACATTTCCAGTTCTGAAAAAAACACCACTGAAGAATGTCTTGTTCTTTTAGAATACCGATGTTCCCCAGTGTAGTTGGCTAAATTTAATCATGTTGAATTGTGTAGTTCTAAGTACTCCTGGGCATCAGACCCATCAACCCACACACATTTATGGGGTGCTCTTGAGGTGCCTGGCCCCACGTTGAGTAAAGCACCTGGAAGCTGGGGCCAAGTTGAGGAGACAGACACACGAACAGATCACTGAGTACTGTCTGTTAAACACATTGGCTTGGGAGTTGGGAAGCTTTGCCTCTGACTGGCCAGTGACCTAACTACTCTGAGCCAGGGGATGTTAACGATGGTGTCGGGTGCTTACCTAAAAGGCGTGCCGTAAAGATTAAATGAAATAATTCACGTAATGGGTTGAGCAGAATAACATAGTTTATATTATCCATAGTGATAGTACATAGAATAGGTGCCTCCTGATTTTACCACTTTTGAGGAAGATCTGACTTGGCCTGGCTCAAACTAGGTATGCCTTGTTCTGGATTTCCTCACACACAGTTCTGATGTCTCATCTACTATGCCTTCAAGGAACGGTGCTCATTCCGAAAGGGAAGCTGTGACTCATTCACTCAGCAAATTACCCAAGTGCCTGCTGATGGCATAGCTCTGTGGGGAATATAAAGAAACAGTACTGCAGTGCACCCCGTGAGAAACCTTACAGTGGAGGAGGGATGTGAGTAAAACAGAGGCTCGGAGAGAAAATAATGTCTGAAGTCACAAAGCGGCAGAACTGATTTGAAACCAAAGCCATCAATTCTTCTGTGCCATGCTAGTTTTTAAGGACAGAGTCCTAAGTCAAAAGTTAAGGAACATTATGATAAAACAGTAATATAAGGGGTGACAAAAATAGCCTCTTGGAGGACCATTAGGCTTGTGCCAGGGCAGTTCAAATCTTACTTCACCCTTTCTTATGGAATGTGGTAAGCTTTAAAAGAAAACATTCAAGCTTAAAGTAAAACAAACAAAAAACCCTTTGGATTCAGAAATAGTGGAAGAAAATGTGGAAAAGAAGGCCCAGCTGGTGCAGCAGTCTCCGCTCAAATATGAAGGACACAAGGCTCTCTTCCCGTCTCAGTCCTAGCCTTTGCTGTCCTACCACCCCCGTACGTGCCCTGGCGCCGGCCACACTGAACTTGGCACAGTGAATTCGTCCACTTGTCCTCTGTGCTCTCTCTGCATCCTCCCCGGCAGGCAGCCCAGCCTCCACTCACTCTGTACACACCTCAGAGAGCTTCGTTTCTGTGTGTTCCAAGTTCCAATCAACTTACTCGGATTTCTTCCCACCCCAACCTTCTGTGAGTGTGATGTAGACATTCTTGGAATGCAGGCCCCATTCCTGCCACATGTGGTCCAGCAGCAGCCTTGCGAGCAGTGCAGACACGCTCAGGCACACCGTGGTTCCTGGCATGTATGAATAAGCATCTGCCCAGCAGAAAAAGACCTCTGTTGGGTCCCCTCTCACATCATGTCAGCTGTTTATCACTCAAATTTGTAATCTTCGTAACTAGAATGAACATTTCTAGATGCCTCTGCACACCCTGGTCCAGGAATTCCTAAAAGAGGCAGAGAAGGCAGCTTATGAATATCTGCAGTACACTAGAACCTGAAGATTTCTTCATGAGATCGAGTTCCCTGGTGGTTCCTGTGCATCTCTTCCGTTCTCTCTCTGCCCGGTTCCTGTGACGTGGGCCTGGCCAGCTCTGGGGAGGTAATAGGATGAGGATGTTGGGCTGGGTCACTGGTCCACTTTAGCCTCTAGGCTCTGCGTTCCTCAGGGATCATTAAGCATTGCAAGTCTGCCTTAGTCCTGGCACCACACGTGCCACCCTGGACACCTCACATTCAGAAATGTGTTTCACAAATAGGTGTGAACTTGCTGGTAAGCTCTGTCATGGATGGACCAGGTGCTGGGCGGTCTGAGATCTCAGCAGACTTTCCCTCACATTCCAAGTATATCTGACCTCTTCACAGTCCCTAAGACCTGTAGTTAGGGGTCATGTATCTGAAGGTCAGGCCCTGAGGTTACTGTCTCTCCCATACTCTGTACTGTATATTTGCTTTGTGCTTTTGGTAGAGTTATGTTCTGTTTGAGAGCTGGATTTCCAAAGCCCTTCATCAGAGAATCATCTGGAATGGGAATGAGGGACACTTATTTAAAGATAGAGATTATTGACCTCTATCTAGATCCAGATTCTGTTTAAATCCTTGAAGGGAACTAGGAACCAGATCTCTGAGAAGATGTCTTATTTAGGAAAATTGGGCAAGTTTGTTGGGTCCCCCTGTTAAGAATTCTTATAATCATCTGCGTATCCTCCTTTGCTCCTGTTCTAGACTCCAGAGCTTTAGCTTGGGCTTGATCCTCTTTGTGACCTTCTGCTACTCCACCCCTGGCCTTGAATGTAGTTGGTACTAGAGTTCTGTTGGTAGAATGCATAAATGGATGAGTGATTTGCTTTGTACTCACTTCAAAGAACACAGAAATTACAGCATTGCACAGTGAATTTGAGGGAAAACAAAAAACCAGGTATTTAATTTTGTAAAGTTGCATATTAAAGAGTAACCTGTAAGAGTGAAAAGAGTGCTGATGTGTTGGAAAGTCTGAATTTGGCACTGTATGATGACCTGGACAAATCCCTTAACCTCCCTGGGCTAATGTCCTCCTCTGTAAAATGGAGTGAAGATCAGAAGTAGTAAAAGATATGAGTGTGTTTTTAAAACTAGAAAGTGGATTCAAGTCAGGAGTGAAGAATGGTTAGGATTGGGACAGCAGCACAGAACCAGCCACAAGGTCTCTATGTGGTCAGGTCCAAGTCCGTAGGTCTCTACAGAGACCAGGAAAAAAATTTTAGTAGGATAGCAGCTCAGGTGTGTTCAAGGCCTGCTTCCCTTTTACCCTGTCCATTGCCTAAGCTGACCAGGGCCATCAGTCCTCTGAGCCACTGTCCTAATCCTGCTGGACTCATTAGGATGTAGCCAAATTTTGTTGCACAGGTGCTCAGTGGACACTATGCAGGGAAGGCCGTTCATTTCTCCCATGCTGCTCAGGTTGCTTGAGGGTAGGGAGGAGTTGAGGACTGGAGGCTCCAGGGATGGGTGAGTAGTTGGCCTGGGAGTTGACCAAGACTAGTCATGCATGCCTGCACCCACTCAGCAAATATCTGAGTGCCTACCAGGATGAGACTCTACAGCCTAGGTAGAGACCACGTGGTCAGTCTACTAAGAATTAGAATGAGAGTGATGTGTGTGAGCTGGCTAGAGCTGGAACGTGCAGGCCTGTTCCCATGCCTGGCCTGCTGCAAGGCCGCTGCAAATTCTGAGCTGACCAGTTACCATCCCCTTGCCAGTCCTGCCTGATACCTACCTTAACCCTGACTGTCCCCTTATGCCTGTTTGTAGGAGTATACACCATGAAGAGCTTTGTTGGGTCCAGGGAGTGGAGAGGGCAGTGGAAGGGTAAGTGGCATGTATGTGTATCTCCCTAGCAGCAACAGCCCCCTGCCACCTTGGTGGGCTCTGCAAGTTATTGTGTTACCTCATTAGGCTACCTTAGCAGCCCTGACGCCCACCCTTCTCAGGTGAGAAAAACTGTTGAGGCCGTGAAGGTCTGTACCCTGAGCCATGTGCCAGTCAATGGTGGAGCCAGGACTTGAAGTCAGAGCTCTTCAGGATTGGGGAAAACTGGAACACTGGGGACAATTCTTTTTCTCTTCTTTTCTTTTTTTTTTTTTAACTTTATTTATTTTTAGAGGAGAAGGGAGGGAGAGAAACATTGATGCAATCAGTTACCTCTCATACATACACCGACCAGGACTAAACCTGCAACCTAGGCATGTGCCCTGAGCGCAAATTAAAACTGTGAGTTTTCCCTTTGCTGTGTGACGTCCAGCCAGCTGTGCCACGCTGGTCAGGCCTTTTTCCTTTTACCCTCACCGGAGAACATTCTTTCACTGCTTTTACAGAGAGAGGAAGGAGAGAAGGGGACCGAACCACACCAGCCAGGACACATTGGGGAAGTTTTTTAAATGTACTCTTTTGTTTCATTTCAAAGTTAATACACATAAAAATGTCAGTTTTATAAATGGGGAGCCTTTACAAAGTATAAGTCACTATCTCTAAACCCCCACCAATACCAAGATAATCACTATTAACAGTTTGGAATGTTCTACATTTTTAAAGACATTTACTAATATTTATATTCATTATTGTAACAAATATAATATTATACATGTATTTTATAGTTTCTTTTTTTAAAAATGTTACGGTAACTTTCCACCCTACCCAGACACGGGCCCCTACTGTGTTGTGCTTGGTTCCCGTGTAACTTAAAGGGAAACTTTCACAATGCCTGGAGCCCTTGATGTCCGAGATCCTGAGAGATTGAAAGGAAGAGCAGACCACTGCTGAAAAGGCTGTGACCGAGGAGGGACTTCAGGGCAGATGGACTGCTTCGGCTCCTGAGTTCACTGCTGCTCAGCCTGACGTTACTGACTGGTCTGACGTTACTGACTGGTCTGACGTTGACACCGGTGCCCTCTGTGCCTGTTTAGCAGTTTCCTACCAAAGTCTGGTCTGCAGCCCCACTGCGCAGGCCCTGGAGGGGCAGCAACAAGCACTGAGTGATGTTAAGCTGGTCTTCCCCAAACTTTTAACAGAATGGAAATAAGGTCGATGAAAAATAAAGTTTCCCCCCAAAAAAAGAGTTATTGTAAAAGTAATAGCTACTTGTCATAAAACATTAAAATAGGATAAGAATATAAAATTCAAAGTGCCTAGCCCTTATAATCCCAGAAATAATTGTTGGCTGTTTAGTGTGTGCCTTGCAGACATTTTCTTTGCATGTATGTATATGTGCCCACTTAATATACTTTGTTTTTACCCATTCGTACTCATACTATTGCAACTTTAAAAATACCTTTTATTATATAAATTTACATGCACATACAAAAATAAACTAATACGGTGAATTCCCATTCACCATTCAGCTCTAACAGCCATCAGCTTTCCCATTCTTATTTCATTTTTTTCTCTCTATTTTCACTTTTCTCCTGGAGTATTTTAAAGATTCTACTTATTTATTTTTAGAGAGAGGGGAAGGGATGGAGAAAGAGAGGGAGAGAAACATCAATGTGTGGTTGCCTCTTGCATGCCCCCCATGGGGGACCTGGCCCACAACCCAGGCATGTGCCCTGACTGGGAATTGAACTGGTGACCCTTTGGTTCACAGGCCGGCACTCAATCCACTGAGCCACACCAGTCAGGGCACTCCTGGAGTATTCTAAAGCAAATCCCAAACATCTTGTCATTCCTTCATTAAGTATTTCTAGAAGTCGAGAATTTTTCAAAAACATTATATAATACCATTATCATATTCAATATGAATAGTAATTCCTAGTATCAACTAATACTCAGGTTAAATCTAATTTTTATCAGTCATCTCACAAATGTCTTTTTACAGTTGGTTTGATTTGGTTCCAGTGAGACCCTCACACTGCCAGTGGTTAGTATGTCTCAAGTTTCAGTCTGTAACCTCACATCCCTCCCATGCTATTTATTTTCTGGAGAGCTTGGGTTATTTGTTCTGTAAAAAGTCCTCCATTCTGGATTTGCTGACTGCATCTTCCTGAGGTTGTTTGACACATGCATCTAATGCCCCATTTTTCTGTAAACAGGTAATTCATTTAGAGACTCAATGAGAGTTCGTGTTTTATTTTTAAGAGAGAATGCGTCAGTGCTGGAGCTCTGTATTTCCAATTGCATCGCATCAGAAGGCTGTCATTAAGATTGGTCCATGAACCTGACTTTATGGTTGTCTTTCTCCATAATCCTTCATTTTAAATGTTTAGATTTTTTTTTTAGAAAAACATATAATATGTTAATTATACCTCAATAAAAATAATAGTAAATTTTTTTTAAAGAGAAAGAAATACTTAAATGATCATGTGTGGACATCTGGAATAAAGCATCAATCGAAGGCATAAAAGAAAAGAAAAGAAACACGTGTCCAGTACTTGAGCTAGAATGGCAAAGAAAGGCAATCGTGGTCCTCACAAGCAGGCTTCATTCTGTATGTGGAAAGGAGGAAGCTTGGGTTATGGGGAAGTTCTTGGAGCCAAGGCCAGCAAGGCCCTGATGCTGCCGGCAGCCAGCTAGGTGCCCTTCTGGGACATTATGTAAAATGATGTAACTGAGTGAAAAAGTGGTGGGGAGCTGGTTTCCTCTCCCTGTTCAAGTCACTGAGCTGCTGTCATGGTGAGGGATACTTGTTAGTCCAGAGTTCTGAGTCGGCGGTGTGTAGGAAGGCTTCTTGGCCTGAGAGGACTGGATTTTTGGTCCTCGCCTCCTTGTACTTTGGAAGCCGGAATCTGGGTGGTTGTCTAGTGCTTCAGCCTTGTGGCCGAACCATCTACTTCAGAGAGAGTGGGTAAGATGACCCTTACGGCACAGTTTCAGAGCTGCAAAGTGGCACCTACAAGACTGTGTAGTCCAGTGCCTCAGTTTGCAGAAAACTGGCCCAGAGAGAAGAAGGGAGGTTCTCAAAACCACCTGTTGACTGGAACCAGCATCCCAACCTTCAGTTCTCTGTGCTAGCCAGCTAGCATTTCCTACTTGGGATTTCTGGGGTGGTAAGGGTGGCCAGATCAGGTTCTTTACAGATTCTTAGTCTGTACCGAGAATTTCTGAGTATCCTTTGGTATTGGTTTTATCCTCCTTGTTCAACTCCTGGCAGGTTCTTTGATTTGGAGGTAGCGAACAGCGGTCTCTTTCCTCCAGCATTTGGTGGCCAGCTGATCCGTTGTAGCACAGTTGTTTGAGTACAGACTGGGCACAGTGAGTCCTAGTCTCAGCTCCACATTAGTCACCTCGCTGAGGTGTCTCAAGCCGCAGTTTCCTAAAGAGATTGGACCAGTTTTCCCCAAAACTTGGTATAAGTATGCCAAGTGGTTTCGGGTAGTATGAGGATAAGAGATTTTCCTTCATTATATTTATATTTGTTTTTCACTTACGGTAAGTCATACTGGTTTTCTATTTTCAGCAGCCTCCTTTTTAAAGGCATTGAGTCTAAAAAGCTGACAAATTCAGACAACATAAGGCAGGTGGTATTCTAACCTGGCAGAAGGCAGTGCAAAGATTGCGTTGTAGAAGACACTGGGCCAGGTGGCATTTGTGGTCCTTCCTAGCTTCCTAATCTTTCAAAGTGACAGGGTTGTCTTTATATTCTGGCGTATACCAGTCACAAATGTTCTGGCCTGAGCAGATTCACCTGCCAATATAGAGGCTATCAAACGTTAGGGCACAGCCTTTGAATGTTCCATTTGATTGAGTGTGTATTTATCACCTGGGGTGGTTATCCTGGGAAAATGTAAAGACAATGAGACCAAGTTTCTATGGAGAGTCATCTGGAGGCTGCTCTGTATTAGTGCAGTTTGTGCAGTAAATTCTGGGCCGTGTTCATTGAAAGTTCCTGAGTCATTGCTCTCTGGATAGTGCCCCACGGCTGTCATCTTCTGCAGCTCTTGGGAAGTCCACTCAGGGGTTCAGTCATAATCTGAACGTCTGGAGCTGAGAAAAAATGGGGGTATTGGCATGGAGGCCAGGGGAATGAGCTGCAGAAATGGGCAGTCAAGGGCTCTCTGCCTTTTAGGATTTTCCTGGGGAGACTCTTCACTCAAGAGTTTTCTGACAGCCGAGGATGGCAAGCAAGGGGCCCTCGGCCTCTGCATCCCCTGAGAACTCCAGCGCCGGGGGACCCAGCGGCAGCAGCAATGGTGCTGGAGAAAGTGGAGGGCAGGACAGCACCTTTGAGTGCAACATCTGCCTGGACACAGCCAAGGATGCCGTCATCAGCCTCTGCGGCCACCTCTTCTGGTCAGTACTCCTGCCACCACCCCAGAGGACAAACTGCCAAGCTTGGAAAGCTTGTAGCCCTGGACAGCCCTGGAGAAGGTTTCCTACATGCTTTGGGTCCTGATATACTCAGACCCAAAGGCAGGTGGCCTTTCATTCCAGCTCTGCTGCTGATGAGCCAAGTGACTTAGGGCCAAATCTTGTCCCCACCCTGGGCTTCGTATTCCCATCTCTAAAGCAGTAACACGATTTGTGAGCACTTCCTACGTGCTACTTGCTGCGCTGAGGCAGTATGGTGGTTCTGAGCGAGGACTGTGGAGCCAGACTGCCTTGCTTTGAATCCTGTCTCTGCCACTTTCCTCCTGGGTAACCTTGAGCAAGGCACTGACACTCTGCCAATCTTTTATAGGATTATTTGTGAGCATTAAATGACTTGAAATATGTAAAAGGCACATAGCACTTGGTAAAATATTATGTGTTAGCTATGATGCTAATATTGTTACCATATTTTATGTAGTATATAAGAACGAAGTGGCAGAGTCAGTGGCCCTTCCAGCCTCGATGGTTACAGAACCACCTCTTAGCTCTGAGAATCTGGGTGAATGTTGAGATTTTTTTTACCCCCTCTTGGTTTTGAGCTGAACATTGAGGGGTGAATGCCAGGTAAGACAATGAGAGTATCACCCCAAGACAGGCAATTTCTAGGGATAGGCATTGCACTGTTGAATTCATCTGAGACCCTGAGGCCACTCTATAGCTGGAATAACACCCTGAATGGGTGCTGTGGCTGAGGAGTGTTCTAATAGTTAAGGGAGGGTTTGGCCAGATTATCAAACCTGGATTTAACTGAGCAGGACATAGAGCTACTGAATGTTTTTGAGCAGGGAAGTGGTGTGAAGAAAGGATCATTTAAGCAATATTTAAGGGAATTAAATTGGCCACAGTGAAATGATTAATTAATTGATGAGTGAATAGAGTAAGGTAGAGATTTTTGTTCTGGAGTCTCTTTCCCTAATCATTAAGTTTTATGCATAAACTGTTGTCATCAACCCTCTCCTAGAATTTGGTGATGCTCCAGTCTTATAATTAGGGTATCATAAAAGCAAGACTTGAAATGAGTGACAAAATTAATAATTAAGTCAGGGTATCAGTGGAAAAAACACAGACTCTAAAATGAAACAGATGCTTCTGGTTGGAGTGCTTGTCTCTGGGCAAATCTACTATCTTCTCTGTGCCTCAGTTTTCTTATCTGTAAAATAGAGATAATTGCACTTTCTCAAAGGTTAGTTTGACCATCCATTGCCATTAACTGATGCAAAGCTATTTAGCCACAGACTGACACACAGTAGTTGCTTTGTAAATGGGAGTAACCATCATCATTGTTATAATCCTTAATTTTCCCTCAGAAAAAGTTACCTCCACTTCTGCCCCACAGCCTTTGAGGGAGGTTGCCAGTGGAGATCTTCCACAATTTAGGATGCCCCTGGCTTAGTGTGGAGTGGAGTTGCAAGGTTAATGCCGGAGTCAGATGCCTGGTGTCTGTTTAGTCCAGGGAGATTGTGTATCTGGATTGTGGGGCTAAACTGTGGTCCAGGAATTGGGGAAGGAATTATCCTCTGAGTCTACTCAGCCAGAGGAGGTATGTTATTTGAGGGACAGAATCCATGTCCACATTTTCCAGTGTCCTGGCATGTGTTAGATCTGCAGTTGATATTTGTTACTTGAATGAATGAATGAATGAATAGAGAAAAAAGTTAAAGATATGGAGTTAGAGGGACTTTTCCTGCAATTGTGTAAATGTCATTTTTTTGTACCCACTGCTGGGTGATAGGAAGGACAGTAAACTGGAAGCCAGGGAACTTAATTTCCAGTCCTGGTGCTGTAGGCTGTCATGTCATGTTTCTGAGCTTGGTTTTCTCATTTGAAAAATGAGAGATTGGGTAGCAACCTGTGTAGCATTGGAGTAACCTCACTAGGCTGAAGGTAGCCCCTTCTGCTGAGCAGCAGCCTCCCATTCTTCTTGTTACTTAAAGATGTTTTTAACAGTGGACCTGAACTTTGTAGGTACTTACTGCCTGCTGAGTTCTCAAGGCTGAGGATAGCCTGAAGATCTTGTTGAACTGGATCTAGATCTACACGTTCCTTATGAGACTGAGGAGGCTATGAAGCCCCCAAAATATTAATGTGTGTGCATGCATGCGTGGATGAGAGCATGAGAATGTCCCCGTGAGTTTTTCTGCCAGAGGGTCCTTAGCTTTTATATATTGGATTCCTTTAGAGGCCCAGACCCCTCAGAGTTAGACTTGTAGAGAAGTTAGGTGGGATGGCCTGGTATGTGGGGATCTTCACAAATAGGGGGGTCCCAGTGGTGGAGATTGGTGTCTTCACTCCATTGCTTCATTTTTCCTGTTTTTAAGCACAGCCTTTTTTTTTTTAGACTTTATGTATTTAATTTTAGAGAAGGAGGGAGGGAGGAAAACAGATGTGAGAGAGAAACATTGATCAGTTGCCTCTTGTACGCACCCTGACTGGGGACTGAACCTGCAACCCTGGCATGTGCCCTCACTGGGAATCTGGCGACCCTTCACTTTGCGGAAGGACACCCATCCACGTGGGCCACACTTGTCAGGCCTGTAGCCCGGTCTTTTCTAATTTTTGGCACCAGGGATCCCCGCTCCTCGGGGTGGCAGTGCTCCACAGTTCCATCCGATTTTCCCATGTTTCCCATTTGTCTGTCCCTGCCTCAGTGTTTCTGCTAATGAAAGCATTTGTTTTTCCTTTTCCCCCTTTCTCTTTTCTCCTTGATGCCTGGTTGCTCTGGGGACTCTGACAGTTGGCCGTGTTTACATCAGGTAAGATGCATTTCGTTTTACTTTGTCTTTCATCAGCTGTGGTTGCACAACACACCCCTAGTCTCAGGAGACTGCTGTCAGAAACTGCAATCTCCCCTGCTTGTGGGCTCATTTGCTCTCCTCTTCCCCAACCCCCATTACATACCCGCCCACTGACAGGCACTTGATGAAACGAGGGGTCAGTGTGGTGCGTAGGATGGTCCTGACTCTGCTGCCAGTGGCCTCTGTGCCCTTCTCAGGCCACTACCTCTCTGGGTCTCAGTCCCTCATTTGTAAATTGGGTTGGATTTGATAGTATGCTAGTTTCTCATTTTTGAGATTGTGCCTCTAGAAAGTACCTCATCATATCAACAATTCCCCCTACCTTTGAAAATGTTAGGAAGGAAGAAACTTTTTAGGTCTCAACAGAGAGCTTTTGTGAGAGGAAAAAAGTCTGTTTTCCCAGCATTAGATTATGATGAAAACCAGTTAGTAAGTATTCACCAAGACCCAGGTGCCTGCTTGGTGAAACAGACCAGGGCTGGCGGTCACAACTGGCTATGAGTAATCACTTCGAGCTGGCTGTCTCCATGGTTGTTGGCAGCAGAGCCCCACACTAGTAGGTGGGTTGGGAATGTGGGGGGAGGACAGAAGTTGCAGGCTGCTGGAGCCCCAGAATCTGGGTGAGAGAAAGTGGGGAAAACAAGAGGGGTTCCTGCTAAGTTCAGGGCTGTGCATTCTGATCCCAGTGGACCCTGGTGAAACATGTCTGCCATAAATTTATGAAGAACACGATATACATAAGTTTTGGGGCTTTTGACAATAAGATAAAAGAAATAAGATAACAAATCATTGAACACTACCTTCTCCTTGGCACTGACATCCTAGATTATCACTTCTATAATGCACTTTATATCATTAGGTCTAAAATTATAATGTTATATTCTAAGATAAATGTTGAAAATATACATAGTAAATTACTTAATGTTTACGAAAACACTACAGGTAACATGTTTTTATCTTTTTATTTTGTTTTTAAGAAAAGTAAATAGGTGCACTCCCGAGCCTTTCCCATCTCCCTCTTCTTCCCCCTGGCTTCTTACCTTTGCCTTTCCCGCTCCTGAGCTCCAAGGGCCCTTGTTTTGTTTCTGTAACTTGTTTCCTGAGTCTATGCAGCCCAGCTGGCTCACTTCTTCTACTTTTGTTAACTTTATAAATAAATTTTCTCTTATAATTTGAAAAAAAAGAAAATTAAATAAACAAAATGTTTTTAATGTAACCAGCAAAAGGGCCTGGGAAATCCCAAACAGGATTCTGGTGTTCTTCATATTGAAAGAAATAGCTGAATGCAAAAATCAGTGAAAATACTTTAAAAAAACACTAAGCAAATTTAGATAATAAGCAGAATCTATCCTTTAGCACATAGTAGTAAATCACCAGAAAATGATCAGCTTATATCCAGATGCTGATGTGTAGAATTCAAAGTTGTTGAGGAAATACTGTAAAAATGAGAAATCATAGAAAGAAATATTTGACTGCCAGGGTAATACAATGGGTCCCTCTGGGGGTTGGAGATAGAAATTTTGTTACACCCGCACTTGCAGCCTAAACTGAGGCTGTGTCTGTCAGACACTGACATAGCTCCAGGCTTACAGTTTCTTCCTGTCATGTTGCTGGAGCCCCTAGAAAGAACAAAGCATGAAGAAGCTTATTTAATTATAATGGTATTTAAAGGCCATTTTGGTTTCACCACTAGTAAATGTTTATTGAGTGGCAGGAGCAGGAATCAAAGTCAAGTTCTTTGAGGTGTTCCCTGTTGGTGCTGGTGTTCCCAGTTTGAGGCCTCTGGTCCATGTTGTTCTCCTAGCTCTGACAGTGCTCTGTGGTGGGCTTGCACCATTAATGCATTTTTCTCTCCTGTTTGCAGTGGTTGGAGACCAGACCTAACAGACAGGTGTGTCCAGTTTGCAAAGCCGGGATCAGCCGAGACAAAGTCATCCCGCTTTATGGCAGGGGCAGCACTGGGCAGCAGGACCCCAGGTGAGGCCTTGGGGCACCTTGCACACCCACTCTTCCCCTTTGGACGTGAATTCACTTCCATTCTGCGCCAGTTCAGCCCACTCTTTACTCAGCGCTTATGGATCTTCAGTTCTGAGGCCGTTGTGATCCAGATGGAAGTGAGCCAGGATGGGGAGGGAGCCAGGCTGCCACGCGCTGAGCTGTAATGCAGATGTCCACGGAGTGTCTGCCAGGGCAGGCAGTGTGCTCGGCGCACAAGACATCACAATCGCAAATGTGCAAAGTGCTGTAAAGGAGCAGCCTGCAAAGCAGGGTGTCCAGCAGGAGTCTGCAGGGCAGTGGGTTGCTGGAGCAGTGATATATAAAATATGGGGGGGAGGGTACAGGGGTCTGGGAGGCTTATGAGTGGAGATTTCTGGGAATGGAGGTATGGGTAGGTTTGGCATTCTCTAGACACAAGTACTGAGAGCCCTTTGTGATGTGGCGCGTGTGCAAGTGTGCACACATCCACACCCGAACTCTCCCGCAGTGTCCCTTACCTTCTCCCACCTACCCCAGCATGCCCTGTGCCCAGATGCATTGGACTTCTCACTGGACTTCTCTTAAAGGTTCTCACCCTTTCACATTCATGAGCCTTTGTCTTTAGATCTTTGTTTGTTTTTTTTTTTTTTTTTTAAAGATTTTATTTATTTATTTATTTATTTATTTATTTTTTAGAGATTTTATTTATTTATCTTCAGAGGGGAAGGGAAGGAGAGAGGGAGAGAAATATCAATGTATGGTTGCTTCCTGTGCATTCCCTGCTGGGAACTGGCCTGCAACCCAGGCATGTGCCCTGACTGGGAATCGAACCGTGATCTCTGGGTTCACAGGCCTGCGCTTAATCCACTAAGCTACACCAGCCAGGGCAGATCTTTGTTTTTTAAGATTTTATTTATTTATTTACTTATTTACTTATTTTTGGAGAGAGGGGAAGACAGGGAGAAAGAGGGATGTGTGAAACATCAATCAGCTGCCGGTCTGCTGCTTCATACATGCCCCCTACTGGGGACCTGGCGTGCAACCTAGGCATGTGCCCTGACTGGGAATCAAACTGGTGACTGGTGACCCTTCAGCTCACAGGCCAGTACTCAATCCACTGAGCCACACCAGCCAGGGCAGCCTTTGTGTTTGTTTTTCCTTTGCCTCTTCTGCCCCTTCTGCCAGTTCTGCTCAACCCTCCTCAAACTTCTGCCCATTTTTAATGAGTAGCCCTAAAGTTACCTCCTCCTTGAAATGGCCCTTGTTTTTCACATTAGTTGCTCTCGCCCATGCTCCCACCCCATTTAGTTCACACCTCTGTTAAAGAAGTCCCTTACCATGCTGTATTGGGATTGGTTGTAGTCCCCTTTAAACCACGGACACCTCAAGGGTAGGGTTTGTCCTCAGTCTTAGTATTGGTAACCTACCTTGAGCTTGATGGGTAACAAGTCCTCAGTCCAGTATTTGTGGAACGAGTGATGAAAGAGGCTAGGACGCAGAGGTAAAAAGCATAGTGTAAAGTACTTACCCAAGAGTAGTGGGAGGAAAAGCTGAAGTAAATAGGAGCAGATCAGAGAGACCGTGAATCTCAGCCTTCTCTGCTGACAGGCTATCCTCTGTTTCAGTTTGGATTTGAAACTTTTTATTTCCATGACCCCTATATCACATGGTCCAGGGATAGTTGTCTGGCTGGCATTCTTCACCGATCTGGCTCAGGCTCTCTCAGAGGAGTATGCTGAGTGCAGTCTGCTGAGAATCTTATAAACAAGCTGATTTTCTCCTTAATTTTCCATAGGTAGGGAAAAAGAATTGCAAGTAGAACAAAGAGTTATTCAGTATTTGGTTTATTTTGGCATAGGTCTGTTCATGTACTGGGCAGGAAAAGGGGCATGGCCCTGACAAAGAACTCAGAGCAGCTCAGAACATTTTCACTGTTTCCATTTCAGAGAGAAGACGCCTCCCCGTCCTCAAGGTCAGAGGCCAGAGCCGGAGAACAGAGGGGTGAGGAAAACTCTAGGAGAAGCTTCTTGTAATGAGCCCATAGCTTTAGAAGTTTCTCTCTTGGCCCTTTACTTTTTCCTTCTTGATTATAAAACTAAAGGAAAACTTGTAAAATACAGAAAGGAAAGGGAGAGAAACCACTTATAATCACACCATCCAGAGATAACCACTGGAAACATTTTGGTCTATTTTCTTTTTATTTTTCTATAATTATGTATACATACAAGTTTTATAGATTTTTTATGTCTGTATATTTTATTTATAGATGTACATATATACATATGTTTTTTTAATATTTGCCTCCTGTTTTGTAACCCCTTTTAAAATTTCACTTATTCTACATTAAGTGCCTTCTGTGTGCGGAGCATCATTCTAGGCATAGATAACACATCCATGAACGTAGCAAAGATGTTGCCCTTACAGAGTTTACGTTCCTGGAGGTGGAGGGACTTTCAGTGACATGGCTTCCGATTTTACGCGTCAGTAATAGTTTATGTAGAGTGTCCCCGTGCTTGGACTTCACATAATTTATTTAATCTATTGTTGGACATTCAGCTGTTTCCTTTTTTTTTTTTTTCCTATTTTAGAAATACTCTGATGAACTTACAGGTTTTTGAGCAGGTTCATGATTATTTTACTAGTATAAATTCTTAGAGGTAGAATTACTGGCTCAAAAATTTTGCACATTTAAATCAGGCGTTAGTCTTTTTTTTTAATTTCTTGTCAAAATATTTTAAAAATTTTAAAAGCAAAATATCCATACTGCCAGAATCCCACAAGCGTATTTTCATTTTCCCATCTTTTTTCATCTGTATGCTGAGTATGTGTGTGTATATATCTTACGTAGTTGTCATCATTCTCTTTGCTGCTTTAAATTTTAATTTTGACAGTATTTTCCATGATGCTCTGTAGTGTCCTTATTATTATTGTTATTAAAGATTTTACTTATTTATTTTTAGAGAGAGGGGAGGGGATGGAGAAAGAGAAGGAGAGAAGCATCTATGTGTGAGAGAAACATCAATCGGTTGCCTCTTACGCACGCCCCAACTGGGGACCTGGCCCGCAACCCAGGTATGTGCCCTGACAGGGATCGAACCTGCAACCTTTTGGTGTACAGGACAACGCTCCAACCAACTGAGCCTCCCAGCCAGGGCACTCTTTATTATTTTTAAAAGGTACTATTTATTCCATTGAATATTGATGCATTTTAATTTGGGTTTGCACATTAAAGGACCTTTTAATTTCTTCCAGATTTTGTTACAGTGACCATCTTGGCACTTTTTTTTTTCCTATTTGAATTATGGCATTTTCTTAGGATTCCTGGGGTGGATTATTGAGTCAGGGGTCTCGATATAAATTGAGGGTCTCTTCTTCAGATTACCCTCAATAGTAACAGCAACAAACACTTGTTGAATGATTATTATATGCAAACAACTATATGTAAAGGGCTTTATATGCACAATCTCATTTAAGCTTCACATCAGCCCATTTAACAGAAGAACAAAGTGAGGCCCCGTAGGTGAAGTGACTTGTCTAGGGTCTCACAGACAAGGGCTGAAATCCAGATGGGCTGCTACAGAAGTCCCTGTTCTTGACTACCGGGCAACACCACTGTAACCTTTGCAGGCTCTGCTTCCCAACAGAGTACTAGCTGCTGACCCAGGAATCAGAGACCCTGGCCTTGGTGACTACCAGGCACACCTCTAGCATTTACAAGCACCTGTAGCCACCAATGATACTTTATGCCACCCTAGGAAAATAAACCCACCAAACACAAGGACTTGTGGGACTATACAGATGTTAGAGGGGGTCCTGGAGTTAGCCCTGGGGAGTGCACTGAATGGAGCAGTGGTTCCTGATGAAGCAGTCAATACCTGTCTTGGCAAGGCAGCCTTGGTTCTAGGAGCCTCAGGCTCTCACCCATACTAGGTCTAAATAGGAGGTATTTCTGCACTGAGATGGAAACTGGTTGTTTTCATGCCATGTAGGTTTCCCTCTTATTAAATTGCCTGCTAAACTTCATAGGTGCCACCTAGCAAGAAGTTTGGAACTGGATATTCCCGGCTGCTCAGTATAGGATAGGGAGTAGTCACTTTCACGATCTGTGAAAGACTCACAAATGAAAGTGCTTTGTGGAGAGTGTTTGGCCCACTTGTTTTCTTCTTTTTGTTATTTTTGTAATCATTTGTTCCAAACATCTACCCAGGGGTACAGGAAAGCAGAGAAATTTTTTTGTACAACATGCATAGTAATTAAGAGCATGGGCTTTCTGCTCATATTGACTTAGTTTTAGATCTGAACTCATTACTACCTTCAAGTTATTCCACCTCTCTGAGCCTCAGTTTGGTCACTTGTAAAATGTGGGTGATGCTACTGTAAGAATTCAATGTGATTTATGTCTCCTAGGGCTTAACATCCTACCTGGCACAGAGTTAGCACTTAGAAAATGGGAGTTACTTATTCACAATGTTATGACTCCTTTTGAGTCTTGTCATGTGAAAGATGTTGCAGTGTAGAACCTGAATGGGGCAGTGCTCAGGCTGACACACCGTACGGCTGCCTGTGGCTGTTAGAGGGGAGGGGCTGTGAAATGGAAGATGGACACAGAGACCGTGACTTCCTGTCAGTTGTTCCTATAATGTGTGAATTTCTTATAACAAGCATATATTACTTTTATATAAGAATATTTGAACATCTCTAACTTACCAGAAAATTTGAACTTCTTGATATTAATAGAAATTTTTCAGAGAAAATACTTACCCATATCTTGTCCACATATAGTCATGTACTTGTGACCATAGTGCCCAACCAGTTTCATCTGATAACGCAGTTGCAGAGTTTGCTGTGTTGCTGCATGGTCAGTGTAATGGTCCTTTGAGACCATGTATCAAGATTTTCATCATGATCTCCTTTGTGTTGCTATTACCAATAATGTGTAGCTTGTACTGACATTCCCTTGTAATTGGGTAGAAGAGTTATCGCCAATTTTGCTGTTGTGAAGCATGTGGGAAATTTCACTGGCTAGCGTAGGACTCTGGGAAGGAACCTAGAGTTGCAAGTACACTGACTTGCTTCAGCAGAGTGTTTACTTTGGGTCAGAGCCAGTTCTTTCTGGTATTCACATCTCCTTAGCTGGGACTCCTGGTAGACTAGAAGGGCAGAGGGGCCACCAGGGTTCCTCTGCCTTGGGGTCTGGATAGGAGGAAAAGATGTCCCCCTCGGAAACAGGTGACAGAGGACAGGGAGGAGAGGTGGGTGCCACACGTAACTTGACATGTTTAATAGGTTCAGGAGAAACCTACTTGTTCTACTTCTTAATTTCATTTCTTCTACACAGGGATTTCAAGGGTTTGGATTTGGAGATGGTGGCTTTCAGATGTCTTTCGGAATTGGGGCATTTCCCTTTGGGATATTTGCCACAGCGTTTAACATAAATGATGGGCGGCCTCCTCCAGGTGAGACCTCACTTCCTTGGTAATTCTACTTGAAGGCTTCTCAAGTATCTGGCAGTGTATAGGGTACAGGTAATTGGTACTACATGGATAATCAGCTTTTTCAAAATGTGCTGAACTCTTTCCAGATTACTGGTAGTCGTGCTAAAGATACTGCACGCTTGCCAAGTATTAGGCATGTTCAGAGTGCTTTCTATTCCAAACTAGGGGTCTCATGATAAGCCTCTGGGACAGATGTGTGATTAGCTCTGTTTTACAAATTAGAAGATACTCAGTAATGGCTCCCAAGACATGTTCCGTGCACATAAAATGGAAAGGTATAAACCTTTCCAAAGCCAAAGAAAAGCCTGGTCCTGCACATGCACCCTTCCCTTACTTTGACCTTTAGGGGCTGGAACAAGCAAGGTGACCCACAAGGAGTCAGGGCCTCTCAATCCTCTAGCATCTCTGTCCAGTTTCCCTTGGGACACACATGGGGCTGGTTCCAAACCCCAGCCCTTTGGGAACTCTGTGTAGGTCTGCCACCTGCTGCTACGTTTTTGCCTCCAGTGAGCTTGACAATGCCAGCTGCATTCGGTGTAGAGCAGGGCAGCAAGGTGGGGGCCCTGTACTCCATCACAATCTGACACCCAGGTCAGGATCCTTACCATGGAACCTGCAGAGCTGCTGAGGCCAGCTGAACTCTGCTTGCAGTGCTTGGAGCCTCGTGTGTGCTAGGCACAGCAGGGACCAGTGCATAGTTCCTCAGTGCAGTCTAGAAACTTATGCTCTAGGGACAGTAACCCACGCCTGGGCCCATCCCAGTTGTCCACTGCCCCCACCCTGGTGCTTGGCACATAGCAGGCAATCGATAAGTCTTTGTTGACTGGTTGCCTGCATGAATCCCTCAGAGTACCTACTTGGGGAATAGTACAGCACCAAGAGATCTTAAGAATACCCTTTCTTGCCCCACCTACCTCAAAGGTTTCTCCTCTGTTCATATGTTTTCTATGAGGAAGGAGATCCCAAAGGGTAGGGCCCCAGGAAGGCCTGATAGCTTGCTTCCTTCCAGCCAGGTCCAAGGTTCACCTTGGCTTCCCCAGGTGAACGTAGTTCCACAGCCAGGCTGGACTCCGGATCTCTTTACCCTCCTGCCACAATCAGACAGTTTTCTCTTGTCATGTTTGGTACAGCTTGTCCATCAGGGTGTAGATTCTCTTAACTCTCCTTCCCCGATAAGCAGGACAGTGAGCTCTGCATAGCAGCTTCTCTCAAAGCAGAGAGGAGGGAGACCCAGTTTCTCAGCCCACTTCTGCCCCTAGTTTGCTGTGCGATGAGAGAAACAGGTCATTTTGCCTGTCTGGGCTCCAGCTCCCTCCTCTGGAGCAGCAGGCGCTCCATGAAGAGCTCTCTGAGACCGCCCCCCTCCGGTTCAACAGTGCCAGAATCTAGAGACTCCATGACTCAGGAGGCAGTGCTTCAGTTTCTTCCTTTTTTTTTTTTTTTTTAATTTAAATTGAGTTTATTAGGGGTGACATTGGTTAATGAACTTACAGATTTCAGGTGTACAGTTGTATAATGCATCATACCACGTTGTGTGTTCATCGCCAACTTCGCTTTCTTCTTACTCACCAGTCAATAATGTGTGTGCAAAACACTTAGCACACAGGAGATGCTTAACAAATAGTAGCTTTTCTGTCATTATTACCTCTAAGAGTTCCCTTATTTGCACCAGTAGGCCAAACCACTTTGGAGACGATGTCCTCGTTGTTATATTATTTCACATGTTTTCATAATTCCAGTTTTGTTTTGCATGATGTTATTTGGGATTTGGAAATCTTTTTAGTGTGCGGGGTTTTGGTGTGAGGAGTGGAAGGCTGATGCTTCTCGGTTCTGGCCCGTATGGGTAGCGTGCACAGCTGCAGTGTTCTGACACTTCTCTTCTCCCTCCTGTCTCTCCAGCTGTCCCCGGAACGCCCCAGTACGTGGATGAGCAGTTCCTGTCACGCCTCTTCCTGTTTGTGGCCCTGGTGATCATGTTCTGGCTCCTAATTGCCTAATGCTAGGCTCCTACATCCATGGCAGGGCCTCTGGACTAATGACACGCCACCCCCACTCTGGATGTTTGACTTCCTGGATAATCCTGATCCCTGGAATCAGTGGGGTCAGTAACACATCAAGGAATTTTGCTTCTCCATCAGAGCTTTGGGACTCAATACCAGTTGTCAAGAACACTGGAGTATGGCCACTGCCATAAACACTCTGCTATAATCTCAGGCCTTGGCATTGAGTCGTCTCTCATGGGTTACACCATGAAATCCTATTCCAGCCAGCTCAGCAGCTCCTGACTCTGCACAGGGAAGAGGCAGAAGAGAGAAACTATCAGTACAGTTTCACCCAAGTTTAATACTATAAGAACAAAGGGATGAACCAAATGTTACTTATGCAAGCTTTCTTTCATCTCTTTTAAATACCCCTTGGTAAGTGGCCTCCAAAGTCAGTGGGGGTCCTCATACAGAAAGGTTCCCCTTCCAGATCCCAATGCTGCTCTGTCCTATTTCCTCCTCCCTCTCTTCTCCCTCTTCCTTCTTCTCCTCCTCAGCAGAGATGCAAAAAATTGCTGTCCTATAAAAGATCATAATTGCAGCAGCTGAAGCTAGAATCATATCACAAATTCACTAGAGACCCAGTGATCTTTTGTTGGCTCTGGGCCATACTCAGTGTCTTTGGCCCCAGAGAGCGACTTGAATGACCTCCTTGTTTTCTGGCATAGATTATCCCAGGAGACATGTGGCTTCACTCACAGATTTCCCATCAGCTTTCCCCAAAAAGCTACACACATGTGCCTCTCTGCCAGAGAGCACACAGCCTAGACTTCTGCTGTGCATCAGTAAAGACCTGCAGTTGGGCCGCCAGTGGGATTCAGAGCTCTGATGCAGGGACAGCCACACAAGCAGCCCTGTCCCCAGCGCTGCAGAAGTTGCACGTACATCTTCCAGACCTGCCTTCCCAAAGGAACCTGGGGCTTTGTCAAGTCAGTCCAGCTGCATGTTGAAGACCAGCCTCCTAAGAAGTAAAGTTGTCCATAATGAAGAGGCAGGGAAGAGGGAAGACCCTCATTTTGGTATTGCTTGATGGACTCCCCCGAGAACTCCTTGTATATGTGCTAAAATCAGGGAGGCATGCCACCCCAGAGCAGGCAACCCCTGATGATTTGTTAAAACCAGGCAATGGGCCTGGGGAGCCTCAGCACGGTGATATCATGTGGTCTTTCTTTGAAAGTCAGGCTTCCCCAGCCCTTGATTTTGTTTTTTTACTTCACCAGTTTCTTCCTCCAAATCTGATTGAGGGAGTGTGGTGCCAGGCAGGAGGATAGTTCACAAGATAGAATGATTCTTGCTCTGCCTGTCTTTCTCTTCCTAGAAATCTAGTCTATTCCAGAAGACCCCAAGGGTGGGAGGAGATGGTCTTCCTCTGGGGCCTCGGTCACATCACTGGTGCACAGTTCCTGGCTTACCTCCAGCAATAGCCAACAAATCGTAGAAAGCCCCACCTAGTGTTTTTTTCCCAGGTATGGCTCTGCAGAGCATGTGGAAACCAAGACCTTACCCAAGATGAGGGAAGCCCTCCACCCCTCTCCACAGCCCTTATCCATCCCATCTTACCTGTCAATGCCAGAGTTCAGTGTTAAAAGACAAAATATAAGTATTGAATAGGTGGTTCATTTGCCGAATCCATTTGGTGAGAATAAGCCACCACCTCTACAGTGTGCCTGATGGATTTTAAACATCTTGGGGGCACCCGCTCAAGAGGGCTCTTTTTATCACCTGGAAATCCCCAAAGTGGGAGGTGCCCTGGATTTTCTCAGCTGGAGAAGACTTGGGTGGGGCAGGGCCAGATCCCTCAGTGCAGTGGCTCCACCTAGTGGTGACAGAGAGAACTTCAGTCACGTGGGCCCACCAGAAGTGGGTTTCCAGAAGAAAGGTTAGAGAAGGGATGTGGGTGGGAAGATGAATCACTTGGACTCTTTAATGAAAATGGAGTGAGCCCAGGAAAGCTCTGCCAGCAAAGATATCCCAGGAACCTGTTAGCAAACCCATGTTGGCTACATGCCCTTTGATTTTGAACCTTACAGGTCCCCACTCCTCCATCAGGAGCTGGGGCAGGAAAGCTGACTTGGGACTGCTGGCCCAGCCCTGGTAGGGAGCCCCCCTTTCCATCACCCCTCATCAGGCTCACTACCTTGCCCCACTGCCAAGGCAGTTTTTCTTTTGTGTGTTTTTCTATGTTCTTAACCTCTACCCCCCACTCCTGCCACCTTTGTGGATCAGGACCAGGTCCAAACCACAGAAAGTAAATGACACCATATACAGTGGCACATATTGACCAGTCACTAATTTTCACTGTTGTGAAAGTGATTTGATTTAGAATTAAATGGTTTTACATTACTGCGAGCTGTGGACTTGTCTGTGTCATGGGGCAGGGGGATGGTTGGGCAGTAGTCACACTGATCTGGCTTCTGGGAAGCACCTGAGCATCCTTGGGAATGTCACACTGAAGATGAAAGTTTTCCAGCACCATCGATAATTACAGATGAGAAGTGTAGCTGGAGACCTGGCCTCATACACAGCCTGCCCAAGGTGTGACCTGTCTGACAGGTAGCAGCAGTCCTGACAAGTACGTGCAAGCTGCCACAACGGACCTTAGCTTGTGGCCCAGCAGAGAGCCTTGAGGACTATTACAGGCTATTCACTGTCAGCATTTCTCCATCTGTTTTGTGACAGGGCAGGTGGCCTGTCCTGGCACCCTGTAGAAGCTCCCCAGTAGCAGAGTGCGAAATGGAAGATGGTAAGGCTACAAATCCAGCCCAGCCTCAGGTCCCCTGGCACACCAGAACTACAGGTCATCCTTCTGAATGGGGTTCTTTTCTCCCTCTTACATTTTGACCTAATAGTTATCAAATTGATTAGTGCCAAGATATAGTAGGAAATGCAAAACTAAGAGAACTCCAGAAACAAACCAAATAAGAAAACAGGGTTTTTTGTTTCCAATGGAAAAGAACATACACAGAGGTAGAATAGGACAGTCAAGCTTCCATGGACCAGTTGCCCAGCCCCAGTAACCATTAACTTCAGTCCTGTTTAATTCCCACCTTCACACTTCTCCCTCTCCCTCACCTGGACTATTTTGAGGCAAATTCTAGTCATGTGTCATCTATTATTTCAATATATGTATATATCTCAATATTTTTATTTTTTTAAAGATTTTATTTTCAGAGAAAGGGGAAGAGATGGAGAAGGAGAGGGACAGAAACATCAATGTGTGGTTGCCTCTCATGTGCCCCCCACTGGGGACCTGGCCTGCAACCCAGGCATTGTTCCGACGGGGAATTGAACCATCGACCCTCTGCTTCGTAGTCCGGTGCGCAATCCACTGAGCCACAACAACCAGGGCTCAGTAAGAATTTTTTAAAAACCAAAATGCCAGCCCCGGCTGGCATAGCTCGGATTGAGCACGGGCTGCGAACCAAAGCATTGCAGGTTCGTTTCCCAGTCAGGGCACATGCCTGGGTTGTGGGCCAGGTCCCCAGTGGGGGCCACATGAGAAGCAACCACACATTGATGTTTCTCTCTCTCTCCTCCTTCCCTTCCCCTCTAAAAATAAATAAAATCTTTTTTAAAAATTTAAAAGTTAAAAAATACCACTTTATGCCCCTTAAAAAATAATAATTCCTTAATGTCATCAATCCCTGTTCAAATTTTCCTATTTGTCATTACTTTTTATGCAGTTTATCTCAGTTGACATCCAAATCAGGTCCCCTTCCTTCCCTTGCAGTTATAAAACAAGTTCATTTGTCCTGTTGAGTTTCCCACAGCTTCAGTTTTGCTATTTGCATCACTGGTGTTAACAAGCTCCTCTTACTCCTGTATTTCTTGAAAATTTGTTACATCTAGAGACTTGACCAGATTCAGGCTTGATTTCCCTTTTTTGTAAGGTTATGTCATAAGTGGTAGTGTACAATGGGGGGGGGCACAAAAAAACAATTATCTTCTGGAGGGCAGGCCCCCTGTAGTACAGGTTTTTCCCTGCTAGGTGAGTGTTCTAGGAACCCATCTGTATCAGTGTGCCAGCTGGCATTGTGAGAGGCTGTGTTTGGCTTCAGTGAATTTTTTTTGAAGACTCTTTCAACGTGTTTGCCCATTTCATGATGGGTGATTTACGTACGAGCCCACCTGCCCACACTAGGCTGAGTGTTCAGAAGTTTTTGACCAAAAATGGCATGACCCCCATGTCCCACCTTCCTATTCACCCAATCTCACCCTGAGCAACTTTTTTTTTTTTTATTCCCTGGATGAAAAAAGTCCTCAAAGGGAAATGTTTTGCCAATGTGGAGATGTGGAAGAGGTGAGACAAAAAAAAGGCAGAAGCACTAAAAGGCATCAAAATCAACGAGTTCAAAAACTATTTTGAGCAGTGGGAAAAAAGTCTCATTGTGCATCAGATGGAGAGTACTTTGAAGGTGACTGAAGTTTAACATGTAAAAATAAATACACAATTTAAAAAAAATAAATTCCAGGGTTTTTTGTGCGCCCCCCACCCCACCCCCCTGCCATATACTTCTTACTGCATCACATCAGGAAGCACATAATGTCTGGTAGTCCCTCTTTGTGATGGGGGACTAACTCCTTACTGATCATTGTCTAAAAGAGCATGCATTCTATCCAATAGAATTTTCTGCCATGATGGAGATGTTCTCTATCTGCACTGTCCAACACAGTAACCACTAGCCACATGCAGCTTTCTGGCCCATGAAGTGTGACTAGTGGGCTGAGGAACTGAATATCTAGTTCTGTTTTACTTTAAATAGGCATATGTGGCTAACGGCTATCGTATTTATGCAGATTTAGATGAATTCATAGGGGTTGCAAAATGATATGATTGAAAATAACACTGTGTTAAGAGTTTAGAAACAAGACTGCACGTTTGGGCAGAATGGGGCAACAATATTACAGAGACTATGGGGATGCCGGTAGTTGTGGGAATGGCAGAGGGATAACAGGACAGGATGTGTTCAGAAGAAAAGTTGAATCTTGAGTGAAGGGAGTTGGGAGAGAAGCCACAGAGTGAGATGCAGTGACCTCCCAGGGGCCTGGTTTGCCTTTATTTTGTAAAAACGGGGAGCTGTTGAAGGTTTTTTGTTTTTTTTTTTTTAAGATTTTATTTATTTTTAGAGAGGGGAAGGGAGGGAGAAGGAGAGAGAGAGAATCATCAATGTGTGGTTGCCTCTCATGTGGTCCTCACTGGGGACCTGGCCTGCAACCCAGGCATGTGCCCTGACTGGGAATTGAACCTGTGATGCTTTGGTTCGCAGCCCGGGCTCAATCCACTGAGCTATGCCAGCCAGGCTTGCTGAAGGTTTTTGAGCAGAGATGTGACAGACACAATTTTGGAAGATTAGTCTATGTTAGGTGGGATGATTCAGGGAGGGGAGAGACTAGAGACCTAACACTGGCTCAGTTGGAAGCAAGTGGGGGACACTGGGAAGGCTGGCTAGGGACCAGTAGAGCAGTTTTCTCAGGATGGCAGAGCCTGAACCTTAACGTGGTTTTCAGGATCTGGGTTGTCATCATTATAGGCCGAAAATGTTGATTGTGACTCAGCAGGATCTGGCCTCAAGGACTGACCAAGCCATTGTCAGGTAATCAAACTGGACGGGTGACTCAGGTGTCTCGGCCTTTTCTGCCCTCCAGAAGTCTCCTTTGCGTTCACAAGTGATTTTGGAAGGGTCTTCGGGTCCATACTAAACAGACATATCTTAGTTCTATAATTTCTACAGACTTATGCTCTTCCTTTACATTTAAACTTGCATTTCTCAGAGTTATCTGAACTTCTCTAGAAGGAACTTGGGGGAGCTGGTTTCCCCCCACTCCTGCTGATGAAGACCACAAGGTTGCAGGTGGCAAAGAAGTGGAATAAGAGAGTAAAAAGGCACAAGAGCCACACCTAGGTGCCTTGCTGAGAGGCCGAGGGAGAGGGAAGACACTCAGAGGTTTTGATTCCAAAGCTGCCAGGGTCTGGGTGTCACAGAAAATACAATGCAACCCCTCTCCATGTGCAAGGTGAATAAAATCCCCACCCTCTTTTTGCTAGTCATAGGTAGCCTGGCAGAAGAGGTCCCTGGATCCCTCTCATTTTAATTCAACACACAATGTTGTGTTCATTGCAATCATAGCAGAGATTTCCTCAGAAACTGTAAAGCTGACTGCTGAGGGGGGTCCCCAGGAATTAACAGATATCATTGCTTCATCAATACCCCAGCACTTTCTGCAGGCACAAGACAGCAGGAGTCACCTGCCACACCCAGAGGAGAAAAATCTGACCTGTATCCAGTTTGGACTGCATGGTCAGGACAGGAAGAAAGAGAATTGCACTCCCCTTAACTTACTTGAGTACTGGGACCAGAGACAGCTGGGCTGAACTTTGTCCTTGATGGAGGCATCATGATCTGTTTCCTTGGGCCCCCTCTCTGTCCATTCTGAGTCATTTGGACACTTTTCCCATGACCTAAATCTAATCTAAGGAAATGACAATTGCCAAAGACTCAAGAGAATCAGATGGGAGGAACTTCAGGGACCAGATGATGTGGCCAACCCTTTGTCACACAGAGGACTCCATTCCCCTCTCAAGCCCAGTCAGTGGAAGTGGTTCTCAAGGCCCCTTAAATCAGCTAGCAGCTGTTCTAGCTCCTTGTCCAGTGATCTCTCCTCCATAAAGAAGAGCCTGCAGGGCAAATTCAGTCCACAGGTGTGTTTCCTTTGGACTACCTGGTATTTTTAGAGTTTTTGAATGTTCCTAACATTTTTAAAAAGTGGGAAATTTCACCTAAATATCTAGCTTTGTTGGCTTGTCTTGAAAAATTAGAAGATCTGGTGTGCTGGGTTCATTATGTACCTATTTGGTCCGGCTAAGGATCTGACCTTGGAATGGTGGTTGCACATACCATCTTTGACCTGGAGATTACCTACTGAGTGTCTGCTTATCCATAGTGGTGCAGACAAGTGGTTTCTCTGAGCTGGAAGCCTCTGAGAGAAGTCCACCCTTAATCTCCGCACCCCCCCGCCAAAGCTACTTTGTAGGGTAGACCTTGTTTCTCCATGTTCACATTCTTGATTCTACTCTACTGGAAAGAGCTTTTGAAAGATGGGAGACCTGGGTCGCCATCCCATCTCAGCTCCTAAAGAGCTGTATCATTTTGAAGTAGTTGAACTAGTCCTCTCTGGTCCTCAGCTGTCCCAATCTGTAAAATGGGCTGAGGGTCCTCTGTGTTGAGGCCTCCCGCCTGCGCAGCATCTTTCTTATCAGCTCTGGCACCCACGGAGGGTATTGCTCGCACTAGAGGGCGCCAGGGCCGCCTCAGAGCCCGAGCCAAGAGGCGGGGCTTGTCCCGGGGCGGGGCGTAGTGGGGCGGGGCACCGGCGGGCGGGCCCCGGTGCCAGGTGCGGTTTGGTCCTCCCCGGGCGCCGTAGGCAAGTGCATCCTGCTCCCGCCTGGGGCTGAGGTTCTCCCGCGCCTGAGGCGGCTGCGGGAGCTCCGAGTTGCTGCGGCGCGGCACGTCTCTTCCTCCCCGTTTCCGCGCCCTTAGGACCATGGCCGCGCAGGCGGGTAAGGAAGGGCCGCGCCGTCCTGTCCGCCGTTATCTAGGAAACCGAGCCCCAGGGCGCCTGAGGGGAGCCCGCGGCTTCTGGGGGGCGTCCGGGCTCCTTAGAAGAATCTGGGGAGTGAGCACAGCGCTCCCAGAGACTCGGAGATTGTGGGACTCCGGGAATTGGGGGGGCTGGAGACAGAGGGCTCCGAGAGGCAGGAAGGTGGAGCGGCTTCGCGCGAGTTAGAGGTCCTGGGGAGGAAGGGATGCGGGCTCTGCCAGGGGCGAGCTTTTTTGCGGGACTTGGCGCCCGCAAACCCCCAAATTAAAACCTTTGTAAGGAAGCCGAGGGGCCTGGGTTCTTGTGGAGTATGGACAGTGCGGGAACCTCAGGGTTCGGGGCAGTCATGAAGGGATGGAAAGTTACCCCGGGTGCTGGGTTTTCTGTAGAAAATGGAGGAAATTATGACTTCCCGACGGGACCCAAGGCTTCTCGCGGGTGTCTTGGGGTTCTTCGCAGGAAATAGGAGGATGCAGATTCCCTTGGGGTTTAAGGCAGGGACTGGGGGTAAGGAGAGATCGTAGCATTCTTCCTGGGGAAGGTAGGGCCCCTGGGGTTCTGGGTTCTCCCTTGAAATGTGGCGAAACACCTCTTGGAGGGAAGAGCCGTCCAAGGATGAAGGGTAGCTTCAGGGTTAGGCTGGCTGGGCCTGCAGTCCCCTCTCGGTCACCCTGCAGCTTCCTGCCCTCCACCCGGTACTTGGGACTTTGTGTAGCCTGTGTTTCCCAGCCACCTATGTGGGTGACCCAGCCTCTAGGTCGACCAGGGTCAGCGTCCAGAAGCTTTCTAGAGGTGGCAGGAGGGAATAGTGGAGGAGGGAGCTTGTCCTGGATATCTGCCCCCCACTTCCTGGCTTTCAGCCTGTGGACAGTCACTTCCTCCATCCTGAATACAAGGACCAGGCCACCAGGGGGTCACTTCCTCATCATAGGAGCATGGGATTTTCTCCTCATTCTTCATAATAGGCTTCTAGAGAGAGAAAGAGGACTAGCGGGGGGGGGGGGGGCGGGGGGGAGGAGGGGAACGCACCCTGTCCCTTTGCTTTTTTTCAGCTTCCAGAGTTCTTCATCTCTGATTTTCGATGACTTTTTCTAACCTCTGTGTAATATAGGTTCTCTGTCTTGAACCTTGATTCTCGGAAACTTGTGAAAGGTCTTAGAGTGCAAGTGTTTATTAGGTTTTTCTCTGACTGAACCAGAAAGCTGTATAGCAGCATTAAAGCCTCTAGATACATTAGTTTATACGTTCTTCCATAAGAGTATTTGTTGGTTATTTCTGTACCATGCACTTAGCCAAGCCCTGAGGAGTATAGTGATGAACAAACAGACATTCCTTGCCTCTGTGGTGCTCACAGCCCTGGAGATGGACAGTAAATAATTCAAAATAAATAGGGAGGTAGTAAGAGTGCACCAGGGGTGAGGAGAGTGGATAGGGAATACTTTTCTTTAAAAAATAAGTTAATCCTACCCCTGGGACTAAGTAGAAATTAGTCCAGCAAAAAAAGGGCAAAAGGCAGAGGGGATAACATAAAAAGGCCTTGAGGTGGGAAGGTTTGTAGTACCTTTGAAGAGCTGAGAGAGTCAGTATGGTTTTTTAGCGGGGAGGAGTCTAAGGTTCAGGAATGACTTCAAGGTTCCATAGTCCAACAAGTGGCGGTGGTCAGAGTTCATGTTTTCCAACTTCAAATTTAGCGCTTCATCCCTCTGCATCACAAATACCAGCATGAGGTTGCACAGGGAGTCAGAGAAGGAAGTGGGACCTAAACTTTCACTTGTTCTGGCCAAGCTGTGCCAGGACAACTCCGATTCCTGTGTAACAGGAGAATCGGCTACAACGAAATCAGATATTTACTGAGTGCCTGTAATGGCTGAGGCACTGGACTGGGACAAGTTTTACCTCTTATAAATTTTAACAGATGCTGGAGCCAGGAGAGACTTGAGATGATGTCCCTCTCCTCGTTTTACATATGAAGGAACTGAGGGGGGGGGCAAAAATGGATTTGTCCAGGGTCACTCATCTAGTGGTCAAGCCAGGATTAACCTGGGACCTCTCCTTCAATTCTCTTTTCAGTTAATATTCCAGGCTGCTTGACGCATACAGTCTGGCACACAGTAAGTCCTCAATAAATATTTGTGGAAATAAATGTGTGGTTTGTGTCTGCTTAGAGTAATTAAGAGAGGGGAAAAAAAGACAAATCAAGACAAGCTATATACAACCTGTATATGGTAACACGGAATTTCAGAGGTGAGGAAGAGCTGTATTCATACCTGTGTTCTACAGATATATCGAGTTTCTATTATCTGCCAGGCGCTTCTAGGACCTCGGGGTACTCAGGGAACAAAATAGACTAAAGCCCTTGCCTCCTGGTCTGGTGGGGAGAGAGACAGTAATTAAATATATGAATATCATATGTAAGAGTTAAGTGCTGTGAAGAGAAATAAAGTAAGATAAGGTCGTAGGAGCATTCGGAGGTCAGGGAAACCTTTCTGGTTAATCATATCTGAGCAGAGTTATGTAGCAAGGGTTTGAGCCATTTGGATATTGGGGGGAAGAACTTTTTTTTTTTTAATCCTTACCTGAGGATGTGTTTATTGATTTTAGAGAGAAACATTGATGGGTTGTTTCCTGTAGGCACCCCAGCTGGGGATCAAACCCACAACCTAGGTATGTGCCCTGACCATACCTAGGTATGGAACCTGCAACCTTTTAGTGTACAGGATGACACTCCAAACAACTGAGCACCCGGCTAGGCCTGGGGAAGAATATTTTAGACAGAAAAAAAAGAGAATGAGCAAAGGCCCTGAGCCAGGAATATGCTTGGTATATTTGAAGAACAGCAGGGTGTCCAGGATGGCTACCAGATTTGGCCAGGGAATGCAGTTTACAGGAAATAAGATTGAGAAGTTTTAGGTAGGTTAGAAAAGGGTGGGAGGGGTTAATATCCTGATAGGGAAGAAACTGAGAGTAGGATTCAGAGCTGGACAAGTTTCAAGGTCTTCACAAAGGATGGTGAACTGATACAGGAAGGAGCCCCCCAAAAGCTGGAATTATCTTCTGGAGGGCGGATCCTTATAATACAGGCATCCCCTCTAGGTGAGTGTTCTGGGGACCCATCCGTATCAGTGTGCCAGCTGGTGTTGTGGGAGGCTGTGTTCAGCCTCAGTGAAATATTTTTTTTGAGGACTTTTTTAACACATTAGCCCATTTCATGATGGGTAATTTATGAACCTACCTGCCCACAGTGCACTGAGTGTTCAGCAGTTTTTGACCAAAAACAGCGTGACCCCTCTGCCCCACCCTCCCTATTCACTGGATCTTGCCCCAAGCAACTTGTTTTTGTTTCCCTGAATGAAAACAAGTCCTCAAAGGGAAGCCTTTGCCAGTGTGGAGGAGGTGAAATAAAAAACAGCAGAAACACTAAAAGGGATCAAAATCAACGAGTTCAAAAACTGTTTTGAGCAGTGGAAAAGAGTCTTAATAGGTGTATTGCATCCAATAGAGAGTAATTTGAAGGTGACTGAAATTTAAACAAAAATAAATACACAATATTCTGTAAATAAATAAATTCCGGGTTTTTCTGGGTCTCCCCTCATATACGTGGTAGAGGCAAAGATTTGGAGGTGGGAGAGTCACAGGAAATGGAAGGTAGTGCCACAGTGTGGCTGCAGCCTGACTGTGGAGTGGTTTAATGCTCGGCTTGTGGAATTTTCTGGTCTGCAGTAGGGACCATAGTTTTAGAGGCAGGAAGAGTCATGATATCGGCATTTGTTTTATACTGCCAGTGTGCCATTGGTGGCAAGATGAATTGGACAAGGATAAGGAAGGGTACCCAATCTGGAGGTAAATACAGTGGGACCTGAGCAGAGGTGTTAGGAAGAAGAAGGCACTGACCAGTAGGAAATGCCTAGTGTCATGGGCGGGGCAAGGTGACTTGGGCAGCTCTGGGTATAGGATGGAGGTATCAAGGTAGGGTCCAAGATGACTACAAGATTTTAAAGCTGAATAGAAACCCATCATATTCAAGGGACTGTATTAGGCTTTCCACATTTCCTCATCTTTTGAAGGCTGGTTCAATTCCCAGCCCAGGGCTAGCTTCTGATCAGTGCAGCCTGGAGGGGGCTAAGTTTCAGGGACAAATTAGGGAGTGGGGTGGGCATCACTAGCATTTCAGTGACAGAGACCTGCAGTTGTAGGAGTCTCTTACACGTCTATCTTTTTTTCTCACTCTTGATCTTTCTTTATACAGTAGCAAGAATTAGATTCTTTTATCTATTAATTTATATCCAGCAGTAGCCAGAACATGAAACCATTGCTTGATTCTATTATACCCTGAGTATCAGCTCCTTCTGCCTATAATTTTTCAAAGAAAGTGTAAAATGTAGTCAAATACATAGACTTCCGAGTTAGCAGACCTGTGGTCTTTAGTTGAACGTTTCAGTTTCCTCTTCTGTAACATGGAAACAGTAATAGTTCTTTAATACTAGTCCTTACCTCATGGGATCTTTATGTTCGATTAATTCATGCTTGCATAGTGCTTAGGGCACTGCCTGGCACATAATAAGGAGTCAAAGTAGTTGGGACTTTTTTCCCTGACATTGATAATCGGTAGAGAACTGCTATCTGGGAATATATGAATTGGTTAACCATTTTTTAACAGAGATTGTTTGTAGGCCTTCCTCCAGATAAGAAATTGCCAACTCATTCACAGCTAAGTAAACACACGGTTGGAACACTCCCGAGTGCCCCGAAAGCCACAGGAACTGTCTGTCTAGTTTGTTACTCTACCCAGTATCTTGTGCCTCTACCAAGTTTGCCCTGTCCCTAGCACCTGGGTTGTCCCTCTCTGACATGTGTTATTTCTTGGATATCTTTGTCCCTCACACCCAGCAGTTTGTGACCTAGTCTGTGTATTGCACATGGGCACATTAAAAAAGCGTTTGCTGAATTTGTTTTGAAAATGTTTCCTTCAGATTTTGGAGGTTAGTGTAGTAAGCTCAACCTTTTCTCTGGCCAGCCCTCTAAATATACATGAAAGATAGAAGAAAAACTACTCACAATTCAGTTGTCCGCTAAGTGCCGGGCACTGTGGGATGTATGTTCACATATATTTTATTATTTTTCGTAATCCTCTTGTTAATCCTGTGAGGAAGTGATATTATCCTCTTTTAAAATATTAAGAGACAAGTTCAGAGAGTTTAAATAATTTGCCTAAGGATACAGCCAAGTTTCATTTCCAGGTCTAACTCCAGTTTTTCTGCTTGACCTTTACAAATTTTCCCTAATAAACTAAAGGGCAGAAGAGAACAACAGCAAGAATGAAACCTCCTGAGATGCCTCTGCACCTTAACCTGAAAAATGAGAGGCCCTGGTTTGGTGTCACACAGACTCAGGGCCAGAAGGAATAATCTGATCCCTTCTTTCCTGAAGGACGAATCTAAGTTCCAGAGAAGTTCAGAAGCTCCTTTAAAAATCATCTTTGTTCCTCAGACACTCCCTTTGGTAATATTTGGTAAGGTAGTGAGGAGGAAAACACTTTGGGATACAGGGGAGAGCACCCACAGAAATGTTAATCGTTTCGTTAAATGATAAATTTAATGAAGTTAGTCACTTATATCCAAGAAATAACACATGAAAATGTGCCCCCTCCTCTCTTACCCCCTCCTGGTTCCCCATTAGTTACTGCCCCTGCCCTTCTGCTTCCTGCTTTATCCCAGAACAAGTGGAATTTATACACCTGACCTGCCAGTTCCCAGGGGCACAGTGGTTACCTTACTTGTTTTGTGCTGCACTGAATTGGCTTGGTTTTGTTCCTGGTTCTCATTGTCTAGTGGAATGTGAGAAGCATCAAAGATTATTCTCAAATGAAAGGATAGAGTCTGTGCGTGTTGGTTCAGGCTAGGCTTCATGGTCTCATGAACTCTCAGCATTCGGGGATTTCTCACCACTTGGAAGTCTGGGAAGGACTAGTTTGCAGAAACCCAGCTCTTACACCAAGATTAAGGTGAATGTTGGTATCTTGTGGGAAATGCACTGGCTCTTAACTGGGGTACCAGGCCGAGCCCTTCCACTGAATGAATAACTAGTTTTGAGCAGGTCTTACCTTGCCTGAGGCTACACAGGGTAATAAAAATGGAACTGATCTGGTAGTATCAGAACCCTTTTGAGCTCCTCCCATACCAACTTTCTGATGGTGAGGATACTTGATTCTCCTCCAAATACAGTTTTCTTTTTTCTTTTTAAAAAGATTTTGTTTATTTATTTTTAGAGAGAGGAGAAGGGAGGAACATCATTGTGTGGCCGCCTCTTGCACACCCCCTACTGGGGACCTGGCCTGCAGCCCAGGTATGTGCTCTTACTGAGAATTGAACCAGCAACCTTTTGCTTCTCAAGCCGGCACTCAGTCTACTGAGCCACACTAGCCAGAAACCCAGTTTTCTTTAAGAAAAATGAAAGGATTTGATTAGAGTAGATGATTTTTAAAGGCCCTTCCAGCCTTAACATCCTGCCATCCTAGTGTCTGCCCAGTGCATTCCCAGATTGTTCGAGGGTCACATCACCAATTAGGAAGTTGAGAGAGGGAAGTGTATATACACTGAATATATTTTATACCAGTATCCAAAGAAGCCTGAAGGTGAGAACCTCTGTAATGAGGCATTTGTTAAAATTTTTTACCTTGTTTGCATTGCACATTTGCCACTTCCTAAAAGCAACGAATTCTTATAATGAAGGCACAGATTTCTGATTATTAAATACCTAATGAAGGTCCCTTATTGTTTGAGGCTTCTGGAGACATTTACTTAATCAAGTTCCCTTTCTGGGCTCTGACAGTCAGCAGCCACTGTTGATAAGTCTGCACACAGGTAAACACAGTAGGAGGGAGGGGGTGAACAGCCTGGTACAACGAGGTATTTTCCCAGAGGAGGAATGTCCCAGGGAGACTGGACTGGACTCTAGATTGGTCTTCCATTAGGCCTCACTGAAATCTCCATAAACTTTGTATTATTATATTTATCTTACATTTTCTAGAATGAAGGTTGTAAAAGAGTTAGGATCATTGAGTTTTAGGGCTGTTAGGGAGCCAAGGTTCCAAGAGTATTCATTTGAAGAATGTCCAGGCTTGGGAAGCTGAAGGCTGTGGGTAAATGTCTTTGCTCAAGTACACCATGATAGATCTGTGTGTCTATACAAGGCCTATGTATCTATCTACCTGTGCCTTTACCTGTAGGTGGTCACCCTGGGAGTCAGACATTTACTTCAGTAGAATTATCCCTGCCGACCATTGGAGCTTATCTCTGGAAATTACTTTTATAGTTGACAGTTGGGTACAACTTTTCAGTTGGGTTCACCACATGAAGGATTGCACCAGGCTTTATGCTAGGCCCTAGAGATTTAAAGCTCTTCAAGATGTAATCTTTGCCCCTTAGAGCTGGAGGGGAGGGTGCAGAGAGGGAGGGATGAGGGAAACAGAAACATAATAAACTGTAATAATTACATAATAACTGTAATTACAAATTGTATAAAATAGGTGTAGACAGAGTGAAATAAGCACTGTTTGCCTTGGGGCGACCATCAAGGAAGGATAGAAGTTTGATTAAGGGAAAACATTGGAAAGTATTCTGAACACGGAATAGCTTGAGGTGTGAGTGTTAGGATGTACGAACACGAATGTGAGTGGCAAAAATAGAAAGTGGATCAAGATATGACCAGAGCATCCCTTTGTAAGGGATGTTGAGGGATAAAGGTTCTTTGGGGCCACATGTGGAGGACCATTCCGCCCCTCAATTAATGTTAATGAGAGACTGTAGTAGGCCAGGGACAGGTCTTGGTTCCCCTAGTCCTTTGTAGTTAATAACAGCCAACTTTATTGGTGTGTGAGGAGTTTGCGTTCCTGCCTCAGGACCTTTACACATGTCTCCCCGCATCCCAGTCTCCAGTGTTATCCTTCCCTCCTCCTTTTTGCCTCGTTAATTTAATATTTATCCTTTAGAGCTCAGCCTGGAAATTACTTCCTTAAGGAATTTGTGTGCCAAATCCCGTTTTCCTATTTAAAAACTTGTCGTCTTTACACCACTTGCCCCATTTGTAGTTAAAATAATTGTTATTGTTCAATAACCGATGTTTAATCTTGCTTTTGTTTGCAGCACAGCGTTAGACATATAGTTGGCATGCAGTAAATATTTGCTAAAAAAATGACTGAAGCGTGTCCATTGGGTTTAGCAATAAGCAGTCACTGTTGACTTTGGTGAGACAATTTCTGAGAAATGGTGGGGGTGGAAGTCAGACTGTAGTGGATTATGCAGTAACTGGAAAGTGAGGAAATGCGGGCAGCGATGTGTAGACAACTTTCTAATACACGTGACTTCAAGGAGGTGAGCAAGTGTGGTAGCTAGAGGAGAAAGCAGGGTCCAGATATTTTTTTAAATGGGAAAGACTTGAACTTAATTTGAGTGATAATTGGAAAGAGCAAACGGAGAAGGCAGTGGTGATGGAGATAACTGTAAGTGCACATCTTCCAAGAGATGGAATAAGATGGAATCCAGAAGAGCAGTGCCATGCTAAGCAATCCAGCTTTTGTTCTGTAACACTGGGGAGTCTGGGTGAGCCAGCTAATATTGTGCAGTCCATAGGGAGGAGAAGCCAAAGACCTGAACTTGGGCTGTAGCAAAGGGCAGGGAAGGATTGGAGAGACATTTGGGAGGTGAAACCAGGTGGATTCTAGAGGAGGGAGTAGGGGTCTTGATTTTTGTGCCTGGAGTGCCTACCACAGGGTGCTGTATAAGTGTCAGATGGCTTTGAATTTCTTAAGACTAGAGGAGACAGGGCAGGTTTTGGAGGGTGTAGCAATAAGTTCTCTCAAATAGCCTCAGTGGAAATTTCTGATCCATCTTGCATTTTGGAAACAATCAGAAATCATTCAGAGCCAAGATACTGATTTGCCGAGTAAGTGTGTGGTCTGGTAAGAGACTGTTACTTTTGGATTAAAAATTTAAAACAAGAAACAAGGTGTGGCTTAACATAATGAAATTTGCTAGGGTGGGGTGGCAGTTTACAAACTGACTCTGAAAGCCCTTCCATGTGAGAGTTCCAAAAATGTCTCAGACTGGTACCTCCAGAACTCGGGAGATTCACTTGGATGTCTGTGTTCATCAAAAGCTCCTCTCACTAATTCATTTTTTTACCCCCGTCCATAACCCATTTAAATGAGTCTCTCAGACTTCCTGCTTTGGAGTTTGTGAAGATGATGGTGCACTCTGGCCTGTACCACCCAAAGACCAAAAAGGCCTCTCAGCCCTGGCTGGTATGACTCAGTGGATTGAGTGCCAGTTTATGAACTGAAGGGTTGCTGGTTCAATTCCCAGTCAGGGCACATGCGTGGGTTGCAGGCCAGGTCCCCAGTGGGGGGCACATGAGAGGCAACCACACATTGATGTTTCTCTCCCTATCTTTCTCCCTCCCTTCCCCTCTCTAAAAAATAAATAAATAAAATCTTTTTTTTAAAAAGGGCTCCTTATAAGAGTCTGAGAAGTTTAGATCCAGGAGATGATGGGTATATACAAGGTCTGTATAAAAAAGGTCTGTATATACAAGGTCTGGAAAAAGTCTAGATTGTTAATATAACAAGAAGGATTTGCGGGACATCAGTGTAACCTGGCAGCCAAGGAGAGTGGACTGGAATTCACATACAACTTCACCGTACTAGTTAGTAGAGGCAGTAGACGCTGTTGAATGAGCATGTGTACTGTGTGGCTGTCACATTCAAAATGACTGAGCAAGTAGAGCGATGAATCTGCATCAAAGTTTTTTTAAGATTTTATTTACTTATTTTTAGAGAGAGAGGGAGAGAAATATGAAAGTGTGGTGGCCTCTCACACATCCCCACCTGGGGGCCCAGCCCACAACTCAGGCACATGCCCTGACTGGGAACTGAACCAGCGACTCGTTGGTTCAGAGGCTGGTGCTTAATCCACTGAGCCACACCAGCCAGGACTGCATCAAATTTTAAGCTTGAACATTCCTCTGCGGAAACTATTCTGAAGATTCAGAAGGCCACAGCTATGGGCAACTGGTGATTGGCAGCTTCATCATGACAACACACCTGCTTATGCATCACATCCCGTGCAAAGTTTTTTTGTGAAACAACAAATTACCTGGATGACTCACCCCCCCATAGCCCAGATTTGGCACCCTGCGACTTCTGGCTTTTCCCCAAACTAAAATCACTATTTCAAGAAGTTTGGAAAGGGAAGAGATTTCAGACTGATGAGAGTCAGGAAAATACGACGGAGCAGCTGATGGTGATTGGTAGAACTGTGTGAGTAGGTCACAAGGTGCCTGATTTGTAGGGGATTGAGGTTTATTGTCTATGTACAGTGTTTCTTGTATCTTGCATGGTCTTCAATAAATGTCTTTTTCATAGCACATGGCTAGATACCTTCTGGACAGACCTTGTATATCTTATCACTGTGGAACTAGAGGAAACATGGGGTGGGTCGATGTTTTAAAACCTTCTGCCAGCTTATTTAATTCTCCTCTGGGGTATGAGGACAGTTGTCTATGCCCTGGCTGCCTCAGAATGCTGCCGAGCAATCTGGAAACGTCTGGAGCCATGCATTGTCTATTTATGGCCCCTGTGCCTGTGAAACAGGATTGGTGACTGTCACTGTGCCTGTGGCAGTCTGGAGTTACCCAGAGAGAACAAAGCTGCATACACAGAGCTCACAAGGGATTCTTGTAACAACCTTGTCCTGCTTTCTAGGGCTGAGTGAGGTACCACAGCTTGATCTTAGCTGCCCTCTTTATTTCAAGAAGTTGGCATTTGAACCACACCAGGTGTATTGTGTCTTATCCCTCCTGGAGGGACGTGGACCGACTCTGCTATTGTCCATGCTAATATCTCGGCCTACACAGCCCTTCCCCATTCTTTCTCAGCCTTTGGTAAATCTTTCCCACCTTTCATGGCTCAGCTCAAGTGTCAACTTCCCCTACAAAGACTTTCCTGGTTCCCCTAATTAGAATGAGTAGGAACTAACATGATGGATTGGAAGGGGCGTGGGCTTTAGAATGAACCAGACCTGAATTGGAATACTAGATTTGCCACTTAGCCTGTCACCCCTGACCTCAAGTTTTAATTCTCCCATCCCTTAAATGAGTATATTATATCTGTCTCACATGTTGGTTTTTTTTTTTCTTTTTTAATATATTTTATTAATTATGCTATTATAGTTGTCCTATTATCCCCCCTTCATTCCCCTCCACCCTGCACACCCTCTCCCACCCACATTCCCCCCCTTTACTTCAGTCCATGTGTCACAAGTTCTTT
>CM052546.1:52275884-52336494 GCA_028533065.1 Trachops cirrhosus | reverse complement strand
TTTTAAATCCTTGGTTGTCCGACTTCCATAAACTTCAATTTTCTGTCAGTTCTGGTTGTTATTTTGTTTCTATATCTTTGTTGTCCCTATCTTGGTTGTACGAGGAGGCACAGTGCGTCCACCTATGCCTCCATCTTGGCCGGAAGTCCTCTCACATGTTGGTTTTAAAAATTAAATGAGAAAGTGCCTTCTATAGTTCTTGGCCTGTAGGAGGCATTCATTAAATGTTTGTTCTTTCCCTTCTATACCCATAACTTCTTTTTCTGAACTAAAATGGCAGTTTACTTCCACTTCTGAAAGAACATCTAAATGAAAAATTACAATACGAGAGGGTGTTTCTATTCTAGTGGATTTGCTCTCTGAGGAGCAGGGATGATGTTTTCCAACAGTCTTCAATGTAGAGTTTGTAGAGGACCCTTGATGTTGGTTGAACGAATGAACTCCTGGACTAGGTGATGGAAAATCTGCACAACCAGGGCTTTTGAGGAATAGGAAAAGGCAATAACATTAACCTAGAGAGAAGTTCCTGGGTACTGGTTGGAGTAGTTGTAGGAAAGACTGATCATCCGAAAAAGAAACCTTGTTTATTTCATTAGGCAAGCACTGACACTTGTAGAAAAGGCAGGTTTTGTTACAGTAGAAAAAGGAACAGTCAGAACCATTTTTTTTAAGATTGTGTTTTCTTCTAGAGAAAGAGAGGGAGAAAAGCATCGATGTATACGAGAGAAACACTGATCAGTTGCCTTTCACGCCCCCAAGTGGGGACCTGACCCACAACCCAGGCATGTGCCCTGACTGAGATCAAACTGGTGACCTTTCAGTTTGCAGATGACCCCCAACCCAATGAGCCACACCAGTCAGGGCAGAACCATTTTTTAAAAAATGGAATGAGACTACTTTTGAGGCCATGAATTTCCTCTCCTTGGGGAATGAGCAGGCTGTGCTTACCAGAGATCTTGCGGGGGAGGGAATTGTGCACCTGGCCGAACGTTGGACTAACCCTTTCAATGTGAGAGTCTGTTAACTCAGACTTATCCCACACATTAGGAATCTCATTCCCTTTTCCCTCAGTACTTCGGGCCTCTGAACCCCTCCTTGGTTTTGTGTGCAGGTGAAGATGCCTGGAGGTGTCAGGGCTGTGGGGACCATGTTGCTCCAAGCCAGCGGTTGTACAGGACTGCTCACGAAGCCTGGCACAGCTCTTGCTTCCGGTAAGTGGTCTGTCCTCCTGTTTTGTCAGTGCACTACAGGCTAGGAACTATTTCATTTTCTGGAAAATACAAAAACAAGTTTTTGACTTGAGAGTTTTCATTTTGGTGGGCGTGGGGCAGGGAGGGATATGCCAAGGTGAATGTGGAAGATCCACAAATAGGCCAGGTGCAGCTAGGGTTGGGGAGGATGAGAGGAGGTCTTTTCAGAGTGTCTCAGCACCCCCAGTTTTTAGGTAAGGAAACTGAGGCCCAGAAACAGTGACTTTCCCATGCCTACACTACTGATTATACAGATGCCTTAAGGGGTGTTTTTAGCGTAGTTGGCAAAGCCAGCTCTTCACAGCAGGCTGCCTTCCTAATTTCCTGCTTTTTATTTTATTTTATTTTTATTATTTATTTATTTATCCCCCCCATCTGTTGATCTTATTTATTTATTTAGGTCCACTTCCCTGTCATATAAAGAAATGAGCAACAGGTTGAAGTATAGAAAGAAAAAATAGGTCTAATATTGAATGGGCCAATACAGAGATGGGGCGCTTATGCTCTAAAGACCCGACTCCCCAGTGGCACGTAGGTTACAGATTATAGAGGGCAAAATCACAAGCTATGACGGGTTAGGGGTTGGAGTTGTGCTGGGAGCTGATCGGTTAGAAATGAGGTAAGAGTAATACATTGTTTTTTCAGGTCTTAAGAATAGTTCTGAGGTCTTTTCTGGGTCTCTCTGTCAGGTCTCATGGGAAAGTACCCAGGAGATTGGTCGTTCTACTGTAGGGCTCAGGTGCTGAAACGTAATTTAGGTCAGGTTGTTCTCATTAGCCTGCCAGAGGTCTGACCTTGTGACCCTTAGTCAGGTCAGGGCTACTGGGCTACTGTCTTCTGCTGTCTAGGGAGTTGTTGATTATCCTCTCCTGCTTTTTGTTATTAACTTTATTATGGTTCTTATTGTTTAGGGGCAGCACAGTTTCTTGAAAATAACACAAACTGTAGAGTCAAATTTGTTCCTGCTGTTTAAGGCTCAATTTTCTCATCAGGAAAATATGGATGTTAAGACTCTATCTCAGGCTTATTAAGATTGAATGAAATAATATATGGCAGGGGCTCAGCACATGGTGGGCACCCACTGAATGGTTGTTCCTTTCCCCTGTGAGATTAGAACCCTCAAGAGTGGGGGCTTGTCTTTGCATTCTCTAAAACATAAAACAGTGCCTGGCCTGCAGTCATTCCTCATCAGAGGCTGGGTGGGCATGTGTGGCCCTTGTGGTCTGAAGTGGTGGAGCTGTGCTCACACTCCGAGAATGAGACACACTGGCAGGCATCATGTGCTCTGAATTCCAGCACCCACCTACAGCTCTTGCTGCAAAGCATCCCCCATGCTGATATCAAGTAATTTAATTGACCTTTAAGCACTTGCACCCCACCCCCCAACTACGTGGGGGGTTGGCCTGAAGAGCTCTAGCCTCTGGAAGTACTGGAGAGGAAACAGCATTTTTTTTGCCCTTTCAGCTCTGAGAGCTCTTCAGTCTTCTCTGTGTCTATCTGATTGCCTTGGTTCCTTCTCTTACTCTCAGGGAAATTGATTGTATCCTTACTCTGCCTTTTAGTAAGATAGGATTAGAGTTGTCAGAACTATAATGGACCTTACAGAGAAAGCCTTGGGCTAGCCCCTTTATTTTAGACCTGAGGCTACAGAGCAGCATCAGAACCTAATGAATTCCCAGGTCAAGGCTTGCCTTGGCATCTAACCCCTGGTCATATTTGTCCCTGCTGTTTTCCTATTGGTGTGAATATTTTCTATCCAAAATAAGCGGGACCAGATAAAGGACAAAGCTAATCTGTGGGATTTCTGGATTCTCCTATAGTTAAAAGAACTTCAGAACTAGAAGGGACTACATACTGTATTATATAACCCTTTCATGTCAGAGATGAGAGGCCCAAAACCAAAGAGACAAAGAGGTACACAGACAGGCCATGGGCAACAGGAGCTGGCCTTAGAACTGAAGTCTTGGATTATTGGTAGGTCTGGGTCTGTTGCTACCTTGTTAGATAGCACTGTGTGTGTGTGCGCGCACGCGTACACGCGCATGTGAGAGAATGTGTGTGTGTGAGAGATACACACAAATACGTGCTCATAAAGAGGTAAGGCACATTATCACAGTAGGTAAGAGTGCAGGCTATGGAATAAGACTGTCCAGTTTCAGATCTTGGCTTTGCAATTTCCTAACTGGCCTTAGATAACTTCCCTGAGCTTCAGGTGCCTCATCTATAAAATGGGACTAAGAATAGTACTCATCCCACAAGGTTGATTGGGAAGATTAGATGTATAACCTATTTAAAGTGCCTAGCATAGTACCTGATACATTGAAAACTCTTAGTAGTTACTAGTTTATGTTGTGAAGGTATGTCTGTATACTTATGCATACATTTATTTTTCTTATTACGTATACACTCATTGGTCATCTGATGTGGAGCCTCAGGGATTAAGGTTAACCTTGAACTACCCTTGCATAATTAAAGCAAAGATCATGCCTGTGGGGTAAGTAGAGCATCCAGGTTGTCTGCTGTGGACAGCTTCGTCTTAAGGGCAGAGGCTTCCTAATCTAGCACTGTTAAAGGAACGTATTGAAATGTCTCCTGACTCCTGAGCCTTCCCACACAAACTGAATGACCTGGAGCCTGGTCGTTTGCCCCAGGAGGAAGAGCTGTTTGGAGCCTATTCGACTTTTGCCCAAGTGGAAGGAAGGACTGTATTGTCTGACTCCAGAAGTAACCTGGGTTATGAGGAGCATGAGGCATCAGCCTGAATGGTCTTTTAAGATGTCTTCCACCCCAGCTCACCTGTAATTCTCTGATGAATTCTCTGATGAAGGGTGGACGCTCCCTTCAGTCTCCCAAATAAATGCATTCTTCCTGACTCCCTCGGCCTTGCTCTGACCCAGCTGGGCTGCAGTTACAATAAAGGAAATGACTTTTCTTCTCCCCTTCCCCCACACCTTTGTTTTCCTAATCACAGGGTGGGGCTGGATATTGAATGGAGAAACTTCTAGGGTTTGGCCCAAACTCCTCCCCTCACTTCTCCTTATTCTACTCCATCCTCTGTCTACAGCCACATCCTTAATCCTGACTCTGACAGCCTTCTGCCAGTTTGTCAGGTCCCTGGGACAATAGAAAGTCAGTTAAAGCTGGAACCTGGGACTGTACTTGGAGGCCAGCTGACAGATCTCCTGGAAGTGGCCGGAAGTAGCCCAGTCTATAATTGTACTGGTACAGTGGGGCATGCGGCCAGGATCCCTCTGATCTCTGGACACCTGGCTGACCGGCCCTCTTGCTTCCTTTCCTCAATCTTCACAACAGACCTGTTTAGATTCTAAATACCTCTGGCCTTCCCTTTCCTTGAGCAGTGCCATTGGTTCTAGAGCTGGGGCCATTCTCTCTGAAGTTTTCCGGAACTGGCCCCCTCTCATGGGGGGAGGCCAGAAAAGTAGCGGGACTGCGTGTTGTTTTGTAGCTGAAGTTAAGGTGTGGAGCTGTGAATGGTGACTTGGCCTCTTGGCATATTTGCAAAGCAAAGAACCTTGACAAGTTTTCTGACTTGTTCTTTCACTCTTGTCAGAGATGTTTGACTCAGGAGGAGGGGTCATGGGAGGAGGGAAAAGCTGCCTCTGTTAGTCTTTATGGCCCCTGCCTGGGACCCTGTGACTTGACCTCGTTCCTAACAGCATTATCAGAGGGGAAAATCCACCATTCTTAAGGCTCCTGGGAACGGTTACAGCCTTCTTTTCTCAGGATCACAAACACATACTATTTGTTTGTTTGTTTTAAAGATTTTTATTTACTTTGAGAGAGAGAGGAAAGGAGGGAGAAAGAGAGGGAGAGAAACATCAATGTGTGGTTGCCTCTCATACACCCCAAACGGGGGACCTGGCCCGAAACCCAGGCATGTGCCCTGACTGGGAAAAGAACCAGCGAACCTTTGGTTCACAGGCCAGGGCTCAGTCCACTGAGCCACACCAGCCAGGACCAAACACATACTATTTGAACTTTCTCTTTTGAGAAGTGATTTCTCATGCCTGTGCTCTAGAAAAGGGGTAATGCAGATAGAAAACTTATCACTTCATCAGGCAACAAACGGTTTCCGCTAAATTTGTGTGAAGAAATTACACACACAGTGACCAGAGAATGTGATGTAATAGGCTGGCTGATGACAAGAGTGTTTTTTGTGATGCTGAAAATCATCCTCATTTTCTCATGCAAACCCCCATCTAAACAAGCATGCTAGAATTAGAATTTTAGTGATAGGTTCCATTTATTGCGTGTTTACTCCGCACTAGGCAAGTCCTAAGCATTTCATGTGTATTATCTCATTTAATTCTTACAACAGCCTAATAACTATAGAACTGTAGAACTGTCTTAACCTATTTTACAAGTAAGGAAATGAAGGTTACTTGCTTATAGTCACAGAGCTAGTAAGTAGCATAGCTGGGATTTGAACTCGGGCTTTCTGACTCCTTACTTAGAAGAGTCTCTTTGCATTTTTGAATATGGGTATGTCACGTAACCTCTCTGAGGCTCAGTTTCCTCTTCTCTGACTTCAGGGTAAAAACACACCATGTCTGCCACACACTAGGTGTCAAATAACATTGAAGGGTGTTGGTTCATGAGTTCTCAAATGTCAATAAAAGGGCTGTTAAATTTCTCCTGGGCCTCCAGCTCCTGGATTCGGAGTCAGTGGAGCAACCCTGCCATCTGCTGTTGTATTGTTGATGTTGCTGCTGCATTTATTGACTCAAGCCTTTGATTCTGGTTTGCTCGTTTGTCTAGTTTATCTCTAAGGAAACCGCCAGCCAGCGGGTCATTAAGGCTAGCTGTCTGACAAGGGACTGGGACCTTCCTGACAGAGGAAGGGAAGGAGAGACACCTGGGCCTTTCTCTGCCCTCACAGGGGACACCAGCATTAACATACAATGGGACTCTTCATATGTAGTAGCAGCGTGTAGCCTTCATGTGCCTTAATCTTGCTCTCCTCTTTGGGAAGAAAGAACTAAGACCCTATAGAGGCCCCACAGCTTCTGTTCTGGGCAGAGATGGAGAGGGGTCGGGGTGGAACCAGAGATGGATGACATATGTATTAAGACTATATTGGGAGTTTCACTCACATTATCTGATTCAGCCCTCACAATAACCTTGCAGCCCCATTTTATAGTAAAACAGGAAGGCCCAGGAAGGTGGAGTCACTTACCCAGGGTCACACAGAGCTGACATTTGATCTCAGGTCTCTGTAGCTCTCAAGAGGGTTCTCTTTGCACTGGAATTCCCAGGGATCGGAAGACAACCTGGATTTTAGTTGTAACTGAGCCAGGCTAGTTGTGTAACTGTGGGCAAGTTCCTTTGCCCCCGTGAGCTTCAGTTTTTTTTTTTTATCTATAAAGTGTGGTGAAAGTAATCCACCTCATGAGGTGGTTGTGAGGGTTAAGGAGGTAAAGGAGAAGAAAGCACTCTAAGAACATTAGAATGGCATAATGTGTCAGGGGTTAGCAGCACACTGTGCTTCTCAAACTAACAGTCCACGTATAATTTTGAGCATCTTCTGCTCTATTAAGGGCACCAAATTAAATGCTATTGGAGATATGGACTTGACATACTGGCCTGGTCTCCTAACTGGCTCCCTCAGATAGCTGAAAAACAGGAAACAATATGGAGCACTCCTAATAACGGGCTCTAGAAAGAAAAATTATATAATGGGCTCTTATTTGGCTTCCATTCTGTCTCTACCTGAAACAATATTCTTTTAGTAATGTTCCAGAGACAGACTCATTGGCCCATCCACTGGCTGCTTTTCAGTCTTCGTCTTATAAGACCTCCCAAACTGCATTAGAGGTGGGAGAGAAAAGTGAATCTGAGTTCAGAGTCAGGCTGCTTAAGTGTCCGTCCCAGCTTCTCTTACTAGCTACCTGACCTTGAGTCAGCTGTTTAATCTTTCTTTGCCAGTTTCCTCAACTATAAAAGGGGAAATGGTTCTGACCTTAAAAGATAGTTGTATAGCCCTGGCTGGTGTAGCTCAGTGGATTGAGCACTGGCCTGCGAACCAAAGGGTCGCCAGTTCAACTCCCAGTGAGGGCACATGCTTGGGTTGTCCAGGTCCCCAGTAAGGGGTGTGTGAGGCAACCACACATTGATGTTTTTCTCCCTATCTTTCCCCCTCCCTTCCCCTCTCTCTAAAAGATAAATAAATAAAATCTTTAAAAAAATGGAGATGGCTAACTGTACCAGTTTTCAAAAAGGAGGAAAAAGAGATCTGGGAAAAAGTCCTTTTGACTTGATTTCTTCGCAAAATTCTGATGGAATTCTGTGGACAAATTCTGTGGAATTTTGTAGATAATGGAATAGGTGGACAGTGAGTACTTAGAAAAAGGAGCTAAAGATATAGCAGCAGTGAATTAGTCATCACTAACTAGATTTGACTTCATGATTGTTAGTCATGAGACTCTTGATTCCACAAAGCATTTGATAAAATCTTTCGTGATACCCTGATAGTAAGAATGTGGGCAGAAAAATCCAGAAAATTAAGATGCAGGAGTTCAACATACCATGCAGTTTGGGGCCCTGTGTTGGAGAGACAAGATTCCCGAATGCCTCACTAGGGCACCTGTTGAGGAAAGGGCGTAGGATTTGAGGTCAGCAAACCCAGCTTTTAATCACAGTCCTATACTTCCCAGGAGCAACCTTGGATGAATTACCTAACAGCTCTGGGCTTTCCTTGCCCTTCCTGTGCTATAGATATGTTTTCTTGATAAATTGTTGCAGGGACTAAACTAGGTGATGAGTGTAAAAGCCCTTTGTAAAGTGAAAATGCTTTATAAATGAGTTATTCTCACCTTTCTAGTACTATAGTTGCTCATAATGGGGGTTCTGAAACATGTTTATTTATTAGACATCTAGGTGTGGGCCTCACGTAGTTTGATCTTCTGCTAGACAGATATTGTCTCTGAGCCATTCCTGTGTGTAATGTGCTTGGGGGCATGTCAAGGGAGCCCTTCCCAGAGGAAATTTAGGGCTCTGTGGGAGTTGGACCTGGGTAAAGGAGGAGACAGCCACCAGCTAGAGACACAGGAGGCTGCAGAAGGAGCTAAGAGAGCAAAGAGCAAAAGCTTAGGGTGCTGCTGGGGAGAGGAGCCTTATGTGGATGGATCTGGAAGTGGAGTGGGACAGGAGGTGGCTAGAGTGGTGACCCTGGTGGGGAAGCTGACGAGAGCCTTAGGGATCCTGAGCACAGGGCACCAGGCAGGCTTTGCCTTTGGACGAGAGCTCTGGGAAAACAGTGTGAGGAGGCACTTGTTCTAAACTGTGGGATTTCTTTTTGTTTTTGTCCATTTATCATTTAAAAAAGCAGCACTTAAGTGTAAGAAAAAAATGTAACCAACATCAAAATAGAAAATAAATACTATTTCATCCCTGCCTCTTGTCTCACTACTTTAAGGAGAAACTGATAGCCACGTGGCAGGATCTTCCAGCGAGCCTCTAAGGATTATGTACATAAACTTTTTAAACAATGGTATTATACTCTGGACTCTTTCTGACACTGGATTTTTCATGTGACACTTGACCTGGGACACTTCTGTTGCAGTACCTAGGGTTTACCTCATGATTTTTTTCAGCTGCAAGTATGTTGTCTTATGGATGTGTTATGGTATTTAGCCCACCCCTAGTGATTGGCACGTGGATTGTTCCTAATCGTTTGGTGCTTTTTTTTTAAAGATTTTATTATTTATTTTTAGAGAGAGGAAAGGGAGGGAGAACAAGAGGGAGAGAAACATTGATGGGAGAGAAGCACCAGTTGGTTGCCTTTTGTTTGCACCCTGACCAGGGACCAAACCCACAACCCAGACATGTGCCCTGACTAGAAATTGAACCAGCAACCCTTTGCTTTGCTGGAGGATGCCCAGCCAATTGAGCCACACCGGTCAGGGCCTAATCTTTTGGTGTTAAACAGTTCTGGACACATGTCTTGGTACATCTGTAGGAATATTTCTCTAGGCAAAATTTTTAGCAGTAGAATTTCTGGGACTTTCATTTTAGAAAGCCAACCACTGCAATAGTATGGAAAATAATTTGGAAGAGAGGAGGATCAGGGCAGGAAAAATGGTCAGTATTGGGGGTGTCAGAGCTTACCTTGCAAGGTTCAGAAGCTACAGTGTCTCCAGGAGCTGCCTTCCCTTGTCGGAATCCTCCCGGCCAGTAGTGGGCCCCACGTGAACACGGTTCCTAGGGTTCACCTTATCTGACCAGAGTCTTCTTCAGAGGAGAGGTTGGGTTTATTCATTCACACTGCTCCCCAGAGTGCTCACTTGGGGCTGTTGGCCTTGAAGGCCGATGTCTCCAGCCTTCATAGATGCCTTCAAGCCCTGCGTCTCAGCTGGTTCCCAAGAGTCAGTTTGCTTGGCTCCCCACCATGTTTCCAACTTGTGAAATGTGCAGGAGATTAACACCTTTCTTGCCATGTTATCCTTTCCTTAAGTGCCAGTCCAAGAATCCCTGCAGATGCCTCTGGTAGCTGTAACTGATGAATCTTCTGCCAGCTGCTTTGTGGACCTAGAAGAGCAGCTTTCCATGCAGGATTGGTATCTAAGGGCAAGAGGGGGAAATATATCCTCTGGTGTAACCATTCACTTCCCACTTCTGGGTGGTTTGGGCCCTTTGAGGTTGGCCCTGAGGAACCACAGCACACTCTACGGTCTAAGTGGCCAACAGTGCCCTGGGTGTGTAGCTCAGTTGGCTAGAGCTTCATCCTGATACGCCAAGGTTGTGGGTTTGATACCCAGTCAGGGCACATATAAGATTCAACCAGTGAATACATAAATAAGTGAAACAACAAATCAATGTCTCTCTTGCACGTACATTCTCTTTTTTTTCCCTTCTCTGTCTAAAATCAATTAAAAAATTTTTTTATATGTGGCCAGCAGCTTATCACATCTGGTGATAAGTCCTTCGATGGTTCCTGCTGAAGTCTGGATTTATGGGAGTCAAATGGATTCCACTTAGGAGGGGCTGTTGCTTCATCTCAGAACATGGCGCGATAGCTGCCCCTCTCTCTTCTAGTTGGTTTTCTCTCACTAGTTACCCATACACTCACCCACCCACCTCCCCACTGAGTCCTTTGAAAGGGGAGTGGGGGGGAACAGAGAATGCCTGCAGCCTCCTGCTCACATTCCTAGACACCGACTCACTGCGCCCGCCACCGCTGGAACAGCAGAGCTGTGTGAAATGTCAAGAGGAGTTATGCTCATGCGCTCCCTGGCCCCCGTCTCTTTGTGGCTTGCACTTTCTTCCATCTGCACTCTGTTCATCAGATGGAAATTAGAGGGTGCAATTAGAAGATAATTTGCTAGTTCCAGACTTAATTTGGGCCCCCCCTTCTTGCTTGATAGAATTACAGGGGAACGTAATAGATTTTTGGTGAGAAATAGCTGGCTCTGTGGCTGGGAGAAAGAGAGCTTCCAGCCCTCCAGCTGGGCAGCCCTTTCAGTGTCCTGTGTGTTGTTCCCCCACCTTTCATGCTGTTCCACCTCTTCTCGTGTGTGGCCCCCCAGTTCAGGATCCTGATCCCTTAGGGCTGGCTCAAGAAGTTTAAACTCAGCTTGTGACACAAGGGAAACAGGGAACCCTCTGTAACATCAGAGGGCTGAAAAATATTGAAGCTGGAAGCTATTTAGAGATCTAGCCAAGGCCCAAGGCCCAGACAGAGGCAGCGCTTGCTGAAGGCCACACGTAGCTAGCCCATAGTGGTAGTAACAATAGTCTTAATGATATTAGCAGCTAACATTTATCAACCCTTAATGTGTTCCAGACTGTGTGCCAAGGGCTTAAGTGCAGTGCATTGTCGTATTCAGACCCAGACAGTCTGGCTTTGGGCCCAGGCTGGGTTCCAGCATAGCAGTGGTAAAGTTCAATATAGCCAGCCTGGGTTCGAATCCTGGTTTCACATCTCACTTACACAGCTCTGACCTCAGACGAGCAATTTAAACTCTCTGTACCTCCATCCCTTCCTCTGCAAAGGGGAAAGTCATAGCAGTACTGACTAGTATTGGTTAAAATTTGGATGTGTGAGTGCTGCAGGCAGCTCTTGGTGCAGGGTGAGCATCTATCCAGTGCCCTTCCTGCTGCCTCTGGAGCTTGAGTGTGATGTGTGTATGAGACCGATAGATATGGCTGAGTTTGACACAAATGCCAAAAGCTGGTCTTCACTATTCGGGACAATAAACAGAGGTTGAATGCCTTGGCTCTAGAGCAGAGATCATCAGACTGAGCCCCACCACCTGTTTTTGTATGTCCTGTGATTTTCACATTTTTTAATGTTTGCGGGAAGCAAAAGAGTATTTTGTAGCCCATTATTCAGACTTCAGTGTCCATAAATAAAGTTTTATTGGAACACAGCCACGTCCATTTGTTTACATTTTACACGAGTATATATGGCCACTTTCGTGCTGCAATGACAGTTGAGTAGCTGTGACAGGATCTGTATTTGCTATAGGCCAGGAAAACCTAAAATACTTGCTCTCTGGCCTGTTACAGAGAACGTGTCCCTGCTCTACAATTACACTTACTGGGTTTGAAACCCAGTTTTGCCACTTACCAGCTATTTATCTTTAGGCTAGTGACATAACCCTTCAGAATCTCAGTTTCCTTGTCCATTAAATGGGGATGAACATCCATGCTTTGGCGATATAAGTATGATAGATGCAGCCTGGACAAGCTTGTGCAGTTGTCTGTCGAGGGGCTGCAGGGCTTAATGGGTAAGGTGTCTAATTCTGCATCAGAAGATAGAGAATTCAAGTCCCTAGTCAGTTGCTGCTAGGCATGTTTTTCTCCCTTAAAATTTTCCCGCTCTTGGGACTGTGCCCTGCTTGGGCCTCTAACCCTGGATGTGCCAGCCACCCACCTTCCCACCCCTCGGACATAGCCCTGTGCCTACAACCGTGGAGCTCACCCATAGGACCCAGGACCAAAGTTTCATCCAGGGTGAGCCCAAGGGTACTGCAGGACCAACACGGGCCATATTCTGGGCAGACCATGGACACTGAAGCCACTCACCAGAGTCCTGGGAGCCCACTGGGGACTGGCTACATGAATTAAAGTTCAGACAAAGAGAAGTGTGATGGACAAGGGGGTGGACTGGGGTGGGGTAGAGGAGTAGCTCCAGGAGGGTCAAAGGACAGGTGCATTTTAAAATGTAATAAATTATTGTGATGGAAAAGGCTTGGAAACAGTGATGATGGTTGCACAATACTGTGAATGTAACTGATGCCACTGAATTGTACATTTAAAAGTGGTCGTAATGTCAGATTTAATGTTTTATATCTATACTTACCACAGTAAAGGTATTTTTGAAAAATAGAGGCACAAAGCATAACACAGGGCCTGGAACATATTAAGTACTCAATAAATGATAGCTTATATATAATAGGGTACAAACACCACCTTGTCACAGTCATTGTTATCCCTGTGCCCAGTCAGAAGGGGAATGGAAAAAGGCCCCTTGTAATCCAGTCACCACTTTTGCCACAGACTTTCCTGTCTTGGTGACAGGGTGACTTCAGTGGGGAGGAGTCTGTGCCTGGTGCAAGAGAGCTGGTATCACTCCCTCGTGTTCAAGTGTGGGCTCTGGACACTAGTGCCCCAGTCTTCTCCAGCAGCCTTGCATTTCCCCTCAGTAATCCTATAGAGAGGTGATTAAGAGGCTTTCCCCCAGTGGTGGGCTCTGTTTTGGCCATCTGTAGCTGAGGCTCTTCAGGCAGGCCTCCACTCCAGATCCCAGCCCCGTCATCCCCACAGGCAGCTGGGCCTGGCCTCCAGCATGCCCATTTTTTCAGTTTGAGAAACCTGGTTACCATGGACACAGTGAAAGAAGTTCCATTGCCCACTAAGGCTGATGGATGGCATTCTGGAATGAACAAATGAATGAAAGAGAGGGGACAGATGACTTGGGCTCTAGTCCCTGGGCTCTCTCCTACTTGCAGAAGGGCTCTGAGGGATCTGTTTTCCTTTGAGGCTGAATGAAGCTCAGGGGTGGAGGGCTCCAGAAAGGGAGTCACATGGGCCTACATTTTAATCCCAGCCCTGCCACTGACTTGTTCTTTGGCCTAAGGTAAGTTACCTAATCTCTTTGTGCCTCACTTTTCCTGTTTATGAAATGGAGATTATTCCCATTTCAGAGAAATAAGAGAGTGCTTACATAGTGCTTGCCACATAGAGAAGCATTTCAGTGTCAGTTAACACTCTGGGCTGTCCTTAGTGATTCCCAGAAGAGGAGTGGCAGCCCCCATTGGCCAGCACTTGGAGTTGTCCCCAGGCCAGGCAGAAGGAAGGGATGAATGGGGAACCTAGTGCCAGGAACAAGTCGATGCCTGACCAGAGCCCAGAAGAACCCAGAGGACAGTTCTCTGGACCTGTCTCTCCTGCCTGAGAGCCCCTCCTTTGGGGGCGTGGCTTGGCCTGGAGCTGGTATCCTGGGGTTTTTCTTCACCGCAGAGCAGAGTTTCCATCATTTGGGCAGCTTCTCAGGCTGGGGAAACTTGGGGGCTGATGTGCTCACTCTCTCTCCTGCCCTGCCCTTCCCTGAGCTCAGGGATGGACACTCAGCCTGCCCTGGTTATTGTCTGCTGCGGCGCCTGCCTACAGCCTCTCTCTAGCCCAGCTCCACCCCTTGCCTGCAAGGTCTGTTTCCTAATAGCTGCTCCAACCACACACCTCGGTTCCGCGAGGAGTCCCTCCTCTTCCTCCCTCCCTCCCTCATCAGGGGTGGGGCTGAAGGGGAAGGCTAACTTGACAGCAGCGCTTCTTTCTTAGCTGGTCACCGGCCCCTGCCCAAGAATGCCTGTGTGTGTGTAGCCTCTGCGGAGAGGTGGTTCTCCCAAGGGGCCGCCTGAGCTTGAGAACTGGGGAGGAGTCGTTCCAGGCATGAGCCCCTTTGGGAGTCTTTCAGGGGGCAAGTGGCCCAGAGTCCTCATGCCTTTTCCGCTGCTCCGGAGGGAGAGGTGAGCGCTGGGCAGCCGGCCTGAAGCCAGAGGTGCCGGGAGCCCCGGGCCTGTCATGGTGACGGTCTGCAGCCAGCCTGAGGCACTCCCAGACGGGTTTGCAGCTGAGCTGGATTATCTGGTGTGGGAAGAAGATGGGGAGTTACTTGTCCATCTCGGCTTACTTCACCTCCAGAGACCCCTTTCGGTGAGTTGGGCTCTGAGTCCCCCTCCCCATCTCCTCTTCTGGTCCTGAATCTTCTCAGATTTGGCATGCCCTCTGACCATTGGTTCTGTCAGGCAGAAGCCAGTGGACTCTGTTCCCAAGCAGAACCGGCCCAACGAAGGCTCCCCACCATGTTCTGGGAATGGTGAGGTGAGGGATCTGCCTAGAAAGAGGCTCCTGGGGAATTCTGGCTCTCCTTCCTTCCCAGACACACCTAGAAGCGCCTCCAAAAGATGCTGCTTGCCTGTCTGTTCTTGGTGTTACTGCTTCTGGGGGAAGAGCACAAATAGAGTTCTGTTCTTTTAGCTCTCACATATCTTACCTGCAGGCTGTGCTGCCTGCCCGGGAATTTGTCCCAACAAGCAGGATGGACAGGTTTTGCCAAACAGCATGGGAGCTGACAGGATCTAGGTGTGGTTACCCTGGTATACAGTAGGCATTCTTAATGGCAAGCACATGTGCCTCTGGCCTTTAAGGGCTTCTGAGCTCCCAGGTGAGTACAGTTGCTAGGGAAAGGCTTAGGTAAGTTCTTCTGAGACTGGGGCTTTTGGCTTTGGAATGTTCCGGAGCTGCAGGGTCAGCCCCTATGTATGCCAGGTCCTCAGGCCTGAGTACCTCTGGGGCCCTCTTTCTGTGGAGCTTCTCAGAGGGAGGTGTAGAAACTTTCTCACTACCTCAGACCTACCTTTCTTTGCTCGCTGTCCTACCCCACCTCCAACAGAAACTCCCCGGGGGGTCAGTGGCCCTCAGGGTCCCTCCAGAAGGGAGTCATTCCTGGCTGGGGTGGGGCATGTTTTCATTCCTTGGGAACAGCCTGTTGTTCCAAGGCCTGCCTCCCCCTCACCAGTGGTCCTGGTTGACTTCTTCCTTCTGGCTTCCCCAACCCAGCTCCATGCCCAGACCTCGCTACTGGGGTACTAGTCAGGTGGCCAGGCCCTGGGCAGAAAAGCAGAACCCCATGTGGTTTCACAGAATTACTGGACCGTGGTAAAGTGGTGGGAAGCCTCTGGATTGGGGGCTGGGGTTAGGAACTGGTCATCACTGACTCTACCAGGCATCCTGCTAGGCACTCTGTTGTTTGATCTCAGCAGCCTAAAGACATTGTGTATCCCCATTTTTCAGATGAGGCAACCGGTTTCAACAGTGAACTCCTCTAGGTTTGCTTTCGTCTTCCAGCAGAGGGCAGAAAAAAAGCCCCTGGAGGTTGCCTGGCACATCAGAAAGATGGCAGAGGTTCTTTTCTGAAGAGCTGATAGGAATCGATCTTGAGTTTAGCAGGCAGATTTTACCACGTGGAATTGAGATGCCAAGTGTTTGAAGTAGCCACTAGTTTCTGCCAGGATCTCATTAATCCCTTTTACTCTTAATCCTGGAAAGGCACTTTGGGGGAGGGATTGTTCCCTTAGGAGTCAGGAATGCTGAGCCCTTTTTAATCTCTGGAGGCAGGACCTAATTTCTCAGGAGCTAGAGCAGATAATGAATTCTCAACCTGGACCTTTGAGGGCCAGGCAAATGATGCTTCCCTGGTCTTCCTGCCTGTCCTTTGTCTTGTTCTGCTCTAGCCCCTCTGGGGAACCTGACAACCCCCCACCTCCCCAAACTCTGTTTGCCCAGCTGGAAGGGTGGGTGGGGGGACTGACTCACTCACTCACTACAGACCCTCTCCCATCCCCCAAATGGGAGGCCACATTCCTGAAGCCGCTTCTGAAATGAAGGTCAGCACGTTGGGCTCTCTGCCCCACAGGAAGGACCACCCAGACCCCTCTCTTCCAGGTATCAATCTAATCAGTCACCACTGTCATTGCTGGTCAGAAAGCTGCTTCCACCAGCAACCCCCTTCATTACAGGGTGTCCACAAGGGCTGATACCTGACCAGGTGCCTGACCCCTCCCTGGGCCTCAGCTTTCTCCTTTGCAGAGCACAGGGGCTCCTGGGCTCCTAAACCCTTGCCAGGTTCTGTGGAACAAATTATGTCCTTGACCTCAGGCCTCTGGGGGAGTACAAAAGTCCACAGGACTTCTGAGGCTGTGGTTGCGAGGAAAATGACGAAACCAGATTCCATGGGGACGTGATCAGGCGTGACAGCCTTAAGGGAGGGCAGAGGGAGCGGAGAATAAAGAATGTAATTTCTGCCTCCTGGCAGAGACCTCAGCAGAGTGCACTGTCTTCCTCTGCCCAGTGCCACTTGTGTCAGGAGTGAGGTGCAATTATAGGTGTGCTCCCAATAAGAAAACACCTCAAAATGGAATTTACAGAAGAGCAACTTTTGTCTGACATCTTTAGAGGATTTTTTTAATAGAATTTCCCTTAATGTCCAACATTGATTTAATGGGCTTGGTTTACACATTGTCTCTTGAAGAAAACAAGTGCATCTTTGTATTTTAAAGCAACCCATGCTTAAAGGGAAAATTATTCTTAACCCTGCCCGGCTTAGCAGTAACTTTTGGCAGCTGCCTTAGGTCCTATGGGATCTTTTCCTCCTCATCTGAAAAATGAAGGACTTGGATCACGTAAATGGTTCCCAACTCTGCAACTCATGTGGCTCCGTGGAGACACACAAGCTCTTTTCCATTTTTCCCAAATCACAAAGCTTTACCCTTAACTGCAGTACAACTGTCCAAGTTACTTGAAACTACAGGCTTCCTGGCTTTGGGCTGGAACTAAATCAATGCACTCTGGTAACACTTATTTCTTGCTGACCAGAGGCTCCTTGTATGTTTGGTTACTTTTTTTAAGAACAGGATGAAAACATGTTCCATAATTATTAAAGCTTAATTGACAGCCTGTCTCAATCTACAGGGTCTCCAGGAAGGAGGAGTAACAATGGGATCTTTGGTAGTAGAAGACAGGGCTCAAATGGACTGGAGTCTTTAGATCTCTGTTATGTCTGCCCCTCCAGGCCCTGTGGTTGAGTTGGCATCTCATCCCCAGTGGTGACACTCAGGCTGGGAGCATCAGCCAGGCCGTTACCAGGACATGGGAGGGCTTGTTCTTTAACCTCTGTAAATCCACTGTAATAATGACTGTTTGATTCCATTGCCACATAAGGTTGAAAATTTACCTGTAAACATTTGGCCTGAATAATTTGCATGTGAGTGAGGACTGGCTCTATCTTATTTCACTTGGCATCTCCCAGCATAGTACCTTGCCTGTTTGGTCTTGCACATCCGTGGTAACTATTTCCTAAGTAACAGGAACTGATTCGAATCTATTGATTAGATAAATAATTCATTGTAGGGTCTTCTCTACTCACAAGAACCTGGTTCTGGGCCAAGAAGCAGATCCATATTGCTTGGGCTTGAGAGGAAAAGGGGTCTGCCTCCTTTTGCTCTTGGTGTTCTCAAATTAAAGGAGGGAGGGAACTGAACACTGGACACCTGCTATGAGCCGGGCATCATGTTAGGCATTTGTACATAATTTAATTCTCATAACCCCATGAGATTTTATCATCACCAGTGTACAAATGGGGAGACTGAGGTTCAGTCATGAAGTAACTGGCCTTAGGTGACACATAGTAAATGGCAAAGAAGGAAACAAGGACCCACGTCTTAAAAGAGTTATTTGTGAGAAACTCAATTGATTATCTTTTTTAAAACACCTGTTCCCTGCTGGCTCAAAAGACTTCATTTCGGATCTGAGCTGCCCACTGAACTGACTGCCAGCATTTGGTGCACCTGGTAGCTACCCAGGCCGTCTGTAGTGCTTTGCAAGAGGAGTTTCGGAGGTCGTCCTCACCGTGTATGGGCTTCTCAGTGATCTCCCCTGGCTGGAGGGCTTCAGCACTGTTAGCGCAGGCTGCTATGTAGAGTGAGGTGACTGATGCCTTGGCCCTGGGTTCAGGGTACTACCACATCCAAGCTGGATAGCCTGGGGCCTGCAGCCAGGGCAGATTGTAACTTTTACCTGAAACTTTCAAAAATTGAAAGCTGGAAAAAAAACCTTGGCTTTGAGAATACATTGTGGCTACAGCCACTGAGAATCTGAGGTGGGATTTTTTATTTTATATTATTTTATTTTTGAGTAGCACCTTACCTTTCCAGAGTGTGTTTGGATTCTTTTCTTAAAAGGGTAGGGACTGCTGGGGACTACAGAAGGCTGCAGACTAAGTGAATGAGGAGAATCTTGCCATTTAACATCCAGTACTGGGGCTTAAGGAAAAGCCTCGCGAAGTGTTAACATTAAAGGGACTTGCGCTCTCAGGGCTCGAGTCTCCTCATTTTCACAGATGCAGATCCAAGGCCCAGCTTCTAGATGTGCTGCCTTACTCAGGGACTACAGCACAGTGGAAATGGCTTCATGGCCAAGTGCACATAGGTTCAGATTCCAGCTCCATCGTGTAAGTATTAGGTAACCTGCAGAAATTACTAGCCACTGTTTTTGAGTCTCCTAGTTCAACCTTTTATATTTCATGGCACACATAAACTAATTACTAAAATTCTGTGGCACACCAAAAATTATATTTTTGATTGATTTGACCAAAAAAAGGTATAATTTTGATTCATTCACATCAGGAGGCTATTGTGTTGGCTGTTGTCATTTTTTTTAAATTTGCCAGTCTAAGGGAAAACAGGTCAGTGTCCCTGACTAAATAGTTAGGTATTGCATGTTTTAAAAATTCTTGTAGCACACCAGTTGAAAATCATTGTTCTAGTCTGTAAAATGGTTAATCCTATCACCTTGCAGGGTGTGATCAGGATTAGGAATAATACATAAGTCACCTCATAGAGTGCCTGAAATATAAGCTAGGACTGTAAGTTTACTATGGCAACTTCTACAGCGACCTAAGAAGCAGTTGTGTTCTAAAAACAGCTCAGGGACCCATAGCCCTCCTGTAAGCTGTTCACCTTCCCATTCCTCTGAGACATTTGTGGCGATCGACTTAGGCCGTGTTGCTGGGTGTGCCTCTCAAAGGCATTCCTTGACACAGATGTGTGCATCAGTGATATTGTTCTCTAGCCAGGTGTTCTTCCCAGCAGGCTGGCATGTCTCTCCTACATGCCTGCACTGGTTTCTCTCCCTGCTCCCATCCCGGGCCTGGCCAAATCACTTGCAGCAAACAAAAGCAGGATATTGACAATGGAAAGGAGGACGTGTTCTGGTGCTCCCATGCCCTGCAGCACACATACCATTGCTGGGGCGTAATAGAGCCCAGGCCGGCAGTTGGGTACAGATACATCTGCACCAGCTTTTCTCCACTGAAGCCAAAAGAAGGGCAGGATCTGGTGACCATGAACCACAAACCCTTTTGCTCCAACCTCAACTGCTGGTTCTTGCCATGCCTACCATCAGGCCCTTTGTTAGGTGCTGAGTCTACCAAGATTAAATGGGATACTGCTCCTATCTTCAGGGAGCCAACAGTCTACTAAAGAAGAAAGACAGGTATCTAGGAACTTTAAGTCTAAAGGTGGGAGGCAAGAAGGAGCCTCCTGCTTCTAGTACTGGCCCTCTGCTAGGCACCTCATGGGCATCTAGAACTCATTTAATTCTACCCTGAAAGTAGGTGGTGATGTTGCCATTTCACAAATGAGAAGTGAAGCAGCTGGCCCAAGATCAGTTAGGTGGTAAGTGGTGGTGCTGAGATTTAAACCTTGGATCATCCATAGGTATGCACAGAATTGCACAGAAAACATAGATATGCAGAGAATTGAGGGGATCTGTAGTATAGTGTAATCCCCTCATTTTACAGATGGGGAAACTGAACCCAGAGAAAGAAAGGGTTCAGTCAAGAGCATGTAGCTCCTAAGAACTTGAACCTACGTCTCTCCCAGTTTGGAGCTCATCCAGCAATCCTTTTACAGAGAGGAGGTTGAGCTGAATGTACAGGAAAGAGTCTTCCTCTCAGTCTCCTATAATGCATGGTTTTCAGTGTGCCATTTCTAGGCACTTCATATCCATACTCTTGACACCATACTAAGCTCTCAAGTAGGCTCTCCATGCATCCTGAAATTCAGCATGCATAGGACAAATAGGAAATGCTGCAGGACGGGGCTGGCTGATGGCAGAAACCGTCTGTGTTTGTTGAGTTCCCAGGGGAATTGGACGCTCCATAAAGAGGGATTCTCAGGATCCTACTTCTCTAGACCTTCCTAGCTCCACAGCCATTCCTGTCTCCCTCCTCTACCCACTGCAGCGCTCAAAAGTAGTAGCACTCATTGTGGACTCTTACCTTGCATTGTTAAAATTAAGTTTTGTTTAGACATCCTCTTTTCCCGCCATTATAAGTTCTTGGAAGGTGGCGTGGGGGACCTTTCATATTTATCTTTTATATCTGCAGTGCCTAGCAAGTTACTGTAGTAATATACTTGCCTTGCCCTTCACAGTTTGCAAAGGCTTTCCTTAAACATTAACTTACTTAGTTTTCACAGTGACTCTTTGTAGTTGGATGCTATTGGGCCCATTTTGTCAATGAGGAAGAGCTACTGAGAGTTGTCCAAAGCTATCCAAATAGTGGCAGTAAGTGGCAAATAGTATGGGCTACCACTATCATCATTTTTCATAGTTGCATACTGTATTAGGTCTTTTCTATGAACTGTGTATACTTCAATACATATGATTCCACTTTCATAGTAGTCCATTTTACAGATGAGGAAACTGGGTCAGAGAAGGGAAATAAGTTGAACAAGGTGACATAACTGGTAAGTGTCAGGGTCGGGATTCAGGCAGCACCTCAGAAGCAAGGATGTTGCCAATGTGAGTGGTGTGAGGCCTTGACAAGAATAGAGAGTCTCTTAACTGGAAAGAAAGAGGTGGCATGGACTCAGCAGGCCAGGGAGCTCTGAGCTAGGAGGCTCGGAAATGGGAGGAGCTTGTCTGTGCAGACGTGGCCTGAGAACACACACCTGACCTGACCGGTGGAGCTTCGCAACTAGCTGGCTGGCAGAGAAAGGGGCTATGGGTTTAATGCATTGTGTACAGTGGTAATGGAGCTTTGGGTTTTCTTCCTCAATATTTTATTTTGAAATTTTTCAAATCTATAGATCATAGGAAATATATGTGAAAACTTTCAAATATAGAGAAAATATATATTTTCAAATATATGGAAAAGTTGAAAGAATAGTTCAAGGAATGCTCATGTACCCCTCACCTAGATTCTTCATTGGTTAACTAATTTAAGCCACTTTATCTGTCTTTTCATGCACACACAGTGTTTGTTTTTTTTCTGAACTGTTTAAAAATTGTAGGTATCTTGACTTTCACCCTTAATTACTTTAATGTGGTTCTTCTAAGAATTCTTCTGTTATCAAAAAATCATTATTATATGTAAGAAAATTGACAGTAATTTCACAATATAATCTAATGTATAATCCAAATTTAAATTTCCTCAGTTGTTCAAAAAAAAAGTCACTTATGCTATTTTCTTTCCAATCCAAGGTTTAGGCATTGCATTTAGTTGCTATATCTCTAGGCTTTTTTAATCTCTGTGCCACCCCCACCTGCCATGGCACTAACTTTGGAAGAGTCAAGGCCAGTTATCTTATCAAGTGATCCACATTGTAGATTTGTCTGATTGTTTCTTTATGCTTAATATTTGGGGGAAAGAATGCTGTTGGTGAAGGGTAGGTGACTGAACTTCTTTCGTTCATCTGGGGACCTGGCCTGCAACCCAGGCATGTGCCCTGACTGGGAATAGGACCAATGACCTTTTGGTTCACAGCCCAGTGCTCAGTCCACTGAACCACACCAGCCAGGGCTAGACCAGAGGTTCTTAAGTGGGGCCATGATTAGGCCTCAATCCTTGATATACACGTACTGTATACACAAATTATATGCACATTTTCCTTGTATGTGCATTTTGCTGGGAGAGGCTTGTTGGCTCTTACCAGATTCTCAGAGTTTCAAGACCAAAACAGGTTAAGAAACACTGGATCCAGGAGAGTTTCTCTTCTTCTCTTGCCTTCAGGTGTTCAGAATGTCAGGAGTCCCTCACCAACTGGTACTATGAGAAGGATGGGAAGCTCTACTGCCACAAGGACTACTGGAGGAAGTTTGGGGAGTTCTGTCATGGGTGCTCTCTGCTGATGACAGGGCCTGTCATGGTGAGTGAGTCCCTCCATCTCTGCCCCTCTTGGTCATCAGAGTCCCCTGACAGTGTCTCCAATTCCCCATGGTCGTTCATCTTCTGGTCTTTCCATCAGCCACGGCCTCTCCCTTATTCAGTCATTTAACAGAGGTTTGTTGAGCACCTATTAAGTGCCAGGTAAGATCCTTCCTCAAACACTTAACAGTTCAGTGTTGGGTGTGGGTGGGTAGGCAGGCAGGGAGAAGACACAATACAATGGGGTGAAGGCCTTAAAGGAGAGAGAGTGTTACAGTTTGAGAGGAGGATACACCTAAGCCGTGTTCAGGAAATCAGAAAGGGAGACTCTGGAATGGGGTAGCAGAGAGAGGTTCCACCTCCCCTACCTGCTCTAGACAAAGGGCTTTACACCTAGGCACAGACTTGCCAGCTCTGTGTTGGAGAAACTGTGAGTCTTTCTAATTGGGATATTACTTCTGGGGACTTATTCTCATGGCTGAGACCAAAACAGTGTTTTGCAATCTCAAAAATGACAGAGACACACAACCTGACACTTCCTCTGGAATCTCTAGGAAAGGAGGTGCAAGCACACATTATTGCCAGGATCTATAAATCCTTGATCGGAGGTCACCCACCCACCCCACCCTCACTCTAGCAGCAGTGAGGACTCACCTTCTCCGTCTGTCCACCTTTCTCCCCTCCTGCTCATAGGTGGCCGGGGAGTTCAAGTACCACCCAGAGTGCTTTGCCTGTATGAGCTGCAAGGTGATCATTGAGGATGGGGATGCATATGCCCTGGTGCAGCACACCACCCTGTACTGGTAAGATGGTGGCCTTGTGTCTTTCTTCCCCTACAAAAGTGTACAAGAGAGTGACAAGGGCAGCATGAGTTGGGCAGAAAGACTACTGGGGTGTCAGAGCACTGGATTCCTATCACAGCAATGTTCTTAATCAGCTATGACATGTAAGCAAGAGAATTAACATCTCTCTGACCTCTGTCCTTACCTGCTGTGAGAATAGTGACACTTTGCCCTGCAGTCCTCCCAGAGGGAGAGAATGGCTGGGAAGGTGCTCTCAGAGAAGGATCCCAGAAGGATCCCAAGACAGAGGCCCCTTAGTGCTCACTCAGTCCAACTGTCTTGGTTGACAAAAGAAGTCAGGTTGAGGCCCAAAGAGGGTAGGGGGCTGGATTCTCACTGAGTCAAAGGCTGAGCAAAGAGAACTCAGGCCATTTTACTTCCAGGCCCAGTCCACCCCAGAGAAGCCAGGCTTCTCATTCTGATTGGCCAGCCGCGTCTTGGCAAAGACCTAGCAGTGGAACTATAGGTGTTATTGCTTAAAACCACATGGTGCAGTGGTTGCTGGGGGCTTCCAGGTGGGGCTCCAGGGACTTAGCCCCCTTTATGTTCCTCTCCACAGTGGGAAGTGCCACAACGAGGTGGTGCTGGCACCCATGTTTGAGAGGCTCTCCACCGAGTCTGTTCAGGACCAGCTGCCCTACTCCGTCACACACATGTCCATGCCAGCCACCACCGAGGGCAAGCGGGGCTTCTCTGTGTCCGTGGAGAGTGCATGCTCCAACTATGCCACCACTGTGCAAGTAAAAGAGTGAGTATTTTGAGAACTCTGGAGCAGGGGTTCTTGAGCAGAGCCCATAGACGGACCTCCAGGGGCTGAGAACTCCAAAGTCTTATGCTGAGTTCCCTTTATCCTCATCTTATATCTTCTTTCTGGTGCTCACTATGCTGTAACCACACCTGGGCCTTGGCACTTGTTCTCTCTGCCCAGGCTGCTTCGTACCGGATACTTAATGCCGGAACCACTCACCTTTCATGTGTCAAGTTTCAGATCATGTTTGCTCTTTGAAATTATCTGGCTTGATTATGTGTATTGGTTTGTTTATCATTTGTCCTTTCCACAAGTTCCTCCTGGGACTCACCTTAGTCTTACTCAGTACTGCATACCCAAGGCCTGGAACAGTGCCTGGCATATAGTAGGTATTCACTGATTATTGTTTTGTTGGTTGAGTGAATGAACAGAGGAAGGAGAAGGAGATTAAGACTCCATCCTAGGTCTAGGCCAGAGACCAGATGGGGAAAGAGTTTGTGTCCATCTTAATACCAGTAATGAGGCACCTGTGACTGCCAGACAACCCTGTAAATGATGATTGTGCACTTACTGTGTGCTGGGCACTGGGTGCTTGCAGTATAGGTGAGAGTTACTAGGACTGGGGAAGCCAGGAAGAGGTGAGGTCTGCTCTAAAGCCTCATTAGATGAAGAGGGAAGGGAACTGTGTTCAGGGTAGAGGTAGGAGTCTGTGATTGTGTCTGGTGTAGACTGGGTGGTTGGGAGTAGCCAGAGAGTGGGCTCTGAAGTCATGGAGGGCCTGGATTGTGAAGACTCAGCAGGCGTATTGAGGGATTAAAGCAACAAAGTGATGCCATCAGGTTAACATTTTAGAAGGACTGCTATTGTGGAAGTTGGATGGGTGGGGGAGCAAGCCTAAAGATATGGAGACCATTAGATCCTAATGGATAGGAGGCTGTTGCAAGATCCAGGGGAAAGATGTTAGTAAGTATGGTGATGGAGAGAACACAAGATTCTCCAAAGTGGTGAGGCTTGGGGGCAGTGAGGGAACTCCATTTGGGAGGATGACATCCAAGTTTCTGGCTTAAGCCATTGGATGAATGCCCTTTCTCTGCGAGTGGCCTAGGCCTTGGGGGCCAGTAGGGGCCTGGGACCTGGTGAGCCTTCCCTGCACAAGTGAAATTGGTCAGGCATGTTTTTGAGATGCCTTCACCCTTCTTCAACTCTTGTCTGGCCTAGGGTCAACCGGATGCACATCAGTCCCAACAACCGCAATGCCATCCACCCTGGGGACCGCATCCTGGAGATCAATGGTGCCCCCGTTCGCACACTCCGAGTGGAGGAGGTAGAGTGTGTGTCCAGTCTGTCTTGCGGGGGTTGGACATGGAACAGACCCTCTGGGAGAGCAAACTATGGTCTTTACCTTTCCCTACTCCTAGTCTATCTCTTTGTCTTGCCACTGAGCCTGTGACCACTGATGACCTCCTGTGTCATCCTGGCATGTTCCCAGGGCTGCAGAGATGGCCTGACAGATGGGGAATCTGATAGGATGCCAGACAGAGGGCACTGTGTGGCTACTGACATCTGGAGGCCACCATTAGCCAAGTTGAGCATTGGCCACACTGTGCTTGGATCATCTGGGCTGACAGTGGGTGGCCTGGGATGGACAGCCTGTGGGAGCCAGCCTTACACTGCTCTTGGTTACAGGTAGAGGATGCAATTAGCCAGACGAGCCAGGCACTTCAGCTCCTGATTGAACATGACCCCGTCTCCCAGCGCTTGGACCAGCTGCGTCTGGATGCACGGCTCTCTCCCCACATGCAGAATGCTGGACACTCTCATACCCTCAGCCCCCTGGACACCAAGGAGAATCTGGAAGGGACACTGAGGAGACGTTCCCTCAGGTGCCACCTTTCACCCTGGTTCTGTGTTGCCCCATGCCTGTCCCTCAGGTGAGGCAGGGCTGGCTTTTGGAGACCAGCAGAATTAGGAAGGGAACCAGCTGCACAGGCACAGGCTATGAGGATTATGCTGACCCAGCTCCCTTCATGGAAATCACAGTTCATAGCCAGGACCTGTGAGTGATCTGACCCAGCTGTCTGTAAGGTCCCCTTAGACACCAGAGGGTCATACTGTCCACTGAACTGAGCTGGACAGGAGGCAGTGATGCTGGACCCGGAAGGGCAGCCTGGCCTGTGGGAAAAGCATGGGGCTTGGAGGCTGGACTGGGGGCATAGATAGGATTGATAAGTATAAATAGGACATTGAAAACTGTAAAACAAGAGATAACATGCAAATTATTTACGATTTGAGGGACCAACAACCAAATCCAGGTTTGTGGAGAGAGCAGGCACCAAGTAGGGTGACTGAAAGAACAGGAGTCTGGAGCACTGGGTGTCTAGGCAGGCACATCCACAATGGCGCCTTTGAGCTGAGCTCCCTCTCTTCACAAATCACATCATCTCTCCTAGCCTCTCTCTCCATCTGTGAAGTGGAGCTGCAGATAAAGGTGGCTATCTCACCAATTATGTAAAGATTTGGTATGGGAAAGGATGCAAAGTAGCATAGCGCCAGCAGAGGGTCAGCACTCAGTCAATGTGAGGTGTTGTCAGTATTACCGAGGTATCTGCCCTCCTACTCAAACAGACTAAATCACTCAGGGCCTTCTTGGCTGGCATCTGTTGGAAATAGGGCCCTCCCGACAGGTGGCTCCTGTCACTCCTGGCTGCCCTTTTGGCCTCAATCAGCATGAGCAAGCTGGTGGAGGCACAGTGCCAGAGGTCAGAGAAGGCCTGAGAACACATGGCCTGGAAGAGGGAAGATGTGGGTGGGGGGTGGCCAGAGAGCTGCTCAGATAATTAGAGGGCCGTCATGCAAGACAGGGGGTGGCTCACCTTGTTTGCTTTGTCGGCACACTTGGCAGGAGGCAGAGCAAGGGCTAGCAAGGGCTAGGAAGGGCTAGGAGGCAGAGCAAGGGCAGAGCAAGGGCAAGGACTGCAGGCAGTCCTTTCTGGGTCGCCCAGGAGAAACAGGGGTATGCCCGGAGAGCAGCTTGCAGGGTTACAGTCCACTTTCAGTGCTACGGGCTTCATCCATCCTGTCCCTTCTTCTAAGATTTTATTTTACTTATTTTTAGAGAGAGGGGAAGGGAGGGAAAAAGAGGGGAGGGGGAGAGAAACATCAGTGTGATATTGCCTCTTGCACACCCCCTACTGGGGACCTGGCCAACAGCAGGCCCAAGATAGGACATGTGCCCTGACTTGGAATCGAATTGGTGACCTTTTGGTTCGCAGGCCAGCCCTCAATCCACTGAGCCACACCAGCCAGGGCTATTACTGGCTACTTTTAAAAATATACACCTAATGGGTTTATTGCTATAAAAACTATACGTTTATTATTTTAAATTTTAGGAAATGTAGACAGATACAAATGTGCAAATGTCCAAAATTCCATCTGGTCATTCTTTGGATGGCAGTAGGCTATCACTCTGACCCAGTTGGTGTCTTGAATCAAGCAGACGTGGAAGGTGGACCATCATCTGCAGTGCTGGCCTGTGTTGAGCACTATAAGCCAGTAGCATGTAGTCAGTCGTTCCAGGTGAGAAGAACTCAGGGTTCTCAGTCTGAATGTATGTTCCCCGTGCTTGAACTACTGATGTGTGCAGCCCCCAAATGGCACATCTCTCTGATATAAGAGTCCTCCTCCCCCCATCATAGCTCCTGAAGCACAGGCATTGGAATGGTTGGGGTAGCCTTAAGATTCCTGCCCCCAGGCTTTCCTGGCAGGTGTCTGAGGACTACCCTATCCATACCACCATCTTTCCTCATCCTCAGGCGCAGTAACAGCATTTCCAAGTCCCCTGGCCCCAGCTCCCCAAAGGAACCCCTGCTCTTTAGCCGTGACATCAGCCGTTCAGAATCCCTTCGCTGTTCTAGCAGCTACTCCCAGCAGATCTTCCGGCCGTGTGACCTGATCCACGGGGAGGTCCTGGGGAAGGGCTTCTTTGGGCAGGCCATCAAGGTAAGCACAGGTGGCAGCTGCTCTGCTCCTCTGCCCCTCATCCCTCTCTCGCCTCCTTTCAGGGAGTTTTTATTATGTGGTCTCAGCTCACACCATGTATGACAGCAGGCCGTCTTCCTGGCTGCAGGGAATGGTGTGAGGGCTGCAACCCTGCCACCCCAGCCCTCCCAGGCCACTTGGCGAACTTGGAGACCCTTGAGATGAGCTGTGCCCATGGCCCTCCTGCCTACAGTCAGCGGGTGTTGTTAGGTTGCCCAGAGGCCTCAGTGCTAGTCTTGCTACAGGGGGTACATGGGGGAGTGGCTCCTGCCTCCCTGATGAACATAGTCTCAGGGACTAACCTCTCTCTCTTTCTTTCCTCCTCCTCCTCCTCTACTGAGAGCTGGGAGGGGGGGTCAGGTAAGCCATGTGTCTCAGCTTTTGGAGCATTGGGGCTGGAGAGCTCACCCCCAACCCACCCAGCCCCCTAGCGCATGTCTACGGCATTGACCTTCCTGTCCCCAGACTTCTGTTCACCCAAGGGACTCACTCCCTTGTCGGATAACCAGAGCCCCTGCTTGGCTTGACAGCCCCTTCCTGCCTCATTCCACACTTCCTTTTCTGGATTCTTGCCTCTCCTCTGTGCATGCCCAGCTCTCCAGGAAAGGGGGTGTGCTCCTCTCTGAGTCTCCTGTTGCCCTGTGCCGTGCTTCCGCACATGAACTCTATCCATCTGATCTGGCTCAGTGTGTTCTCCAGGGGATGGGATGGGAGTTGCACAGATTTTCACACAGTTCCCCAGAACTGCCTCTGGTCTCTGCACCCATAACAGTCACCCTCCTTGTAGGTAACACACAAAGCCACGGGCAAAGTGATGGTCATGAAGGAGTTAATTCGGTGTGATGAGGAAACACAGAAGACTTTTCTGACTGAGGTAAGAAGGTGGGGTTGAGTTAGGAGTTTGATATCACTGTTGGAAGAGGAAAGGCTTTACTAAAAGTGGTTTCAAGAGTAAACTTACTTTGGAATCATTTTCTTAAAGGCTGAGCAGAAAAGAACACTAGAGTAACATCCCTGCCCCTCTGAGTTATAGCATTATTTGTTCAGTGAGCACATACTAAAGACAACTCGAGCTGGGTACAAGGGCTGCAGCAACAAATGAGGTGTGGTTCAGAGGTGCTTGCGGATAATAGGGTAATGGACACGAGAACAAACCATTTAGTGCAACTAGATGCTATAATTACCACCTGAACACCCTGCTGAGGGAGCCTAGAGTGGGGCCTCCCAGAGAACTGACCTCCCTTGAGCATTTCCAAAGTTCCCATCGCCTTTCCCAAGTTGCTCCATTAATTCAGCTGCGTACACCTGTGCCCAAGTGCGGCCCTCCAGGCTCTGTTCACTTTGGGACCCTCCCACTCTAACCACACCCCACCCACCCACATGTAATTCCTAGTAAGGCAAGATCCTGAGGGTAAGGCCCATGGGGCCCTCCCCAACTATGCGCAAGTATTCTTCCCTGTCACTCAAGATAGGAGGCAGGAAATGCAGGTAATACGGATCAAGCTGACCCCTAGAGGGAAGGGGTAAGGAAGACATAATGGGAATTGCCCACCTTCCTTGGCCTTCCCCACCCCCAAGGTGAAGGTGATGCGCAGCCTGGACCACCCCAATGTGCTCAAGTTCATTGGCGTGCTGTACAAGGACAAGAAGCTGAACCTGCTGACAGAGTACATTGAGGGGGGCACGCTGAAGGACTTTGTGCGCAGTGTGGTAAGCATACCACCTCCATGGTCCCTAAGAGCTTTGGTGGGTTGTCAGCGGGACACCTGTGTCACCACTACCCTGGAACCATGATAGCCAGGGAGACTCACTGCTTTTGCCTTCGAAGGGCCATGATGGGTGGGGCTGGGCACAGGCAGAGAAGGTTCACTGGCAGACCATGTTGACCTACAGGGCCTGGACCATGAATGGGACAGGGCCCAACAGCTTCTGATGGACATTCCCTCATCCTGTAGGACCCGTTGCCCTGGCAGCAGAAGGTCAGGTTTGCCAAAGGCATCGCCTCTGGAATGGTGAGTCTTGGCAATAACCTTGCCAGCGGGTTGGCAGGGGAGGGGCGGTTGGGACGGCAGTCAGGAGAGATGCAAGGATTGCTGGCGCACTGGAAGGCAGGTTGTGGGCTGGGCAGCTCTGTACTGAGCTTCTCTCTGTACCAGCGAAATTCACCCCAAATGGCTGTTCTCAGCTCACAACCCTACTCTCACAGAATCCAAGTCTTCAAGGGCAAATAGGACATGGGCAAGGCAAACTGGAGAAGCAAACAAGCACAAGGTGGCCTGGCCTTGCTGGCACAGAGATGTCCCGGTGCTGAGGGCACTTGGAGCAAGCAGAGAACCTCACTGCCTAGGAAATCTGAGAAAGGGGAGATGCGTTCTAGTGAGCCCCGAAGGATAGGCCAGAACTGGATAAAAGTTTGTTCTGGCATAGAGGGCCCCAAGGTTAAGGAGACGACAGCAGCTAAGACCTGGGAGGAGAGAGGAGGAAACAGTCTGTTTTACTTGGGAAGAACGATACCGATGGTAGCAGTGATTGACCGTTGTTGAGTGCTTTCTGCGTGCCAGGCACGAGCTGAGGGAATAACATGCATGTGCATGCTTATTCCTCATGACAACCCTGGCTTCTAGACCAGACGCCCAGGCCAGAAAGGGACAGAACTAGGAGCTTGGGCTAGTCTGTCCTGAGATTTTAATCACTGCTCCAAATGTCAGGACCATGAAGACCGTATTAGTCTTGGGGGTACATTAAGTTCCCTGTATCTTAAGCTAAAGAGTGTGGACTTCATTTAGGAAGCCAAAAGGACAGATGTAGATTTTTAAGCAAGTAAGTTTTGTGGCCAGAGCTGTGGTTTTTTGCAGATGAGTCTGGTGTAGTCAGTAGGTTGGGGTGAAATTGGGAGAACTCGGGGCAGGGAGACCTGGTGGGAGTGGGGGCATGAGTAATGAAACATTTCAGGTTTCAGAGTTGGGGTATGACTAGGGGGACAGGAGACTGAGACAGGCGGCAGTCAGAATGGAAAGGCTGGTTGGCAGTGAGGGAACAGGTGAAGGGGAGGAGGAAGTGCGGGCAGCTTGAGGTACCTAGAGAAATGTTGGTGTCATTTGCCAGACATGCTTTGGAGGGGGGAGTGGCAGTGATGGTTGGGAAACACGTTTGGGAAGAGCTAGGATAGGTGTCTGCCGAGGCTGATGTGTGGTTTGTGGGCGTCAGCCCATGAAGAGAAAATGGCTTTGAGAAGGGCTGACATTGAGGGAGCGGAAAGAAAAAGCAGGCACACAGGAGTCTTGGATGATGGTAGCATGGGAGAGGTGTGGGCTACCTTTGAGGTGGGGATGGGTAGGTCACGCTACAGCAATTCTTACAGCAATTCGGGGAGAGCTCCCTGGGTGTGAGCGGCTCTAGGAGCCTAGGGGATGGAAGCAGTATTGCAGGGGGCTGGGGAGTGGGGACATAGCTCCTTCCACATTTGCTGGGAAAGAGGAGGGAAGGAAAAGGAAGTGGCTTCAGAGAGTAACAAGAGCCAGAGATGGAGGTCTAGAGGGGGGAAATAGCAAATGGATTTATCTGGAAACATTTGGAAGGGAAGAGAAAGAGGTTAAAGTGTAGACAGAGAGCAAGGAGGGTGCCATCTCAGGAGAGGTGAATGGCAAGAATCTGGAGCCTGCTGGTCCAGGAGGAGGTCACTTATTCCCCTGTCACAGGCAAGAAGGATCCAGGTCGCTGAAGCCAGAGATTGGGAGGAGGGGCTAGGAGCAGTGCATCTGAGGGTGCTCACTTCAGATGTCCCGGGTCTAACTAAATGGGGACCTGAGTAGAGGGGCATGCAAGGGCCGGTGCCCAGTGAAGTTAGAGACTTCATGAGAAAACAGAGAGGGCTTAGAGTAGCCACTGGGTTGGGGTCAGTGAACAAAGGACAGGCAGGAGATGGCAGCAGGGGGAGAGGAAACGGGGGGGAGCCTTTGGCTTTCTGTTGGTGTTGGGACAAGGGAGTGACAGCAGGAGGACCTGGGCTCTGGGGTCCAGGTTGGGTTCTGAAGCTGAGTTGTGGGTGGCCTGGAAGAAGAGCCCGTTCTATGGCCCAGATTCAGAGTCAGCGTCTGGTTGATTTACTGGCCATTGGCCTCAGCTCCTACTTCTGTTCTAGGCCTATTTGCATTCCATGTGCATCATCCACCGGGATCTGAACTCACACAACTGCCTCATCAAGCTGGTATGTTCCACCTCTCTGGGCCTCCCCAGGGCCAGCCTGCAGGGCTTCCTTGTCACAAGGGAGACTGACTGTCCCTTGTTGCTTTAGACCACAAATAACGCCTAGGACCTCCTGTCTTGCTTTTCCTCTGCCTCTGATGCCCTCTTCTGTCTCCTAGGCTCCCAGACACTTGGAGATACAATTCCACCTTTTCCTGGTAGCAGCCCTTGAAATCCTTGGGAGAGAAGGGTTTCTGTATACAGAGCCCTGCCGCTTTCCCTGGTTTTGCCCCATGACGGTCCCGTAAAGCAGCTCACGGTGGACCCCATTTTATATCTCTGGCACCTGAGGCCACAGAACTAGTAAATCTACAGTGACTGGTTTGGGGCCTGTATTCCTCCCACTGGCCAGTCAGCTCTGGTTGTTATAATGTTATTCCTCCTTTTGACTTGCAGTCTGGCTTCCTGAGTGTCCACTAAACTGCCCTGGCTTCACCCTCTGGACCCACACCAAAGAATCTTAATCCCTTTTCCACATGACTGCCCGATAGGTATTTGAAGAGCTTATCTCCCCCAAGTACCCCACTGACTGCCTCCACCTTGTCTTTTTCCGTCTTATCCTTATTCTAGCCATGGCTTTAAATCTTCTGGGGAACAAGACAGGATGGGGAACAAACAAAACAAAAGAAATGCCCTGAACTGCTGCTGAGTTCCTCTCTAGGTCTCAGAGCCTTACCCTCCAGGCCGTGAACACCCCCAGGTCTGGGGCTCTGCTCTGCGGAGATACCAGACGTTTAGAAAACACACGCTGAGCCTTGTCCGTCAGAGAGAACTTCAGCCGTGTCTCACTCTGCTTTGCTACACATCTTTTCTCCTGTTCTCAATGACTTCTCTTGGAAATGTCCCCACCAAGTCCTGACCTGGCCTTTTCCTATCAGGACAAGACTGTGGTGGTGGCAGACTTTGGGCTATCACGGCTCATAGTAGAGGAGAGGAAAAAGCCCCCAGTAGAGAAGGCCACCACCAAGAAACGTACCCTGCGCAAAAATGACCGCAAGAAGCGCTACACGGTGGTGGGAAACCCTTACTGGATGGCCCCTGAGATGCTGAACGGTGAGTCCTGATGCCCTGAGGGGACATGCTCCAGAGGGGAGTTGGGGGCCACATCTTGCAGCAGAGCTCTGAGAACTCCAGGGCGGCCTGTGAAGTGTGAGGCCAAGTACGCAGAGCTGAAGGCTGCATAAGTTTTATCCCTTGCCAGGCTGGGCCACATAAACTCCTCCCTCCCTGTGTTCAGGCCTACTAGCTGGTCAGTCCACCCGAGGCTTAGGGGAAGGGCTGACTGTGACCTTTATGCCCTAAGGGTAGATAAGAGCTCAGGCTGCTTATTCCTTCAGCTCTAGCCTTTAGTCTCTCTATGCTAAGAACTGAAGTGTGGTGCCCTCTTGTGGATAATGCGCAAACCAGCCAGAGATGCCGCCTGGGAGTCTGGAACCCCATAAGTTTGTGAGGCCTCAGAAATGGTTTGATACAACCCTTTTTGGAGTCTCAGGCCCAGAGAAGTTCTGTGGTTTGCCCAGAAGCACACAGCTGAGCAATGGCAGAGAACAGATCAACCCTGGTCCAGGTCCCTTTCACTGTTCCATGCAGTTTCATCACAGGCACTGTTGTTTTGTAAGATCTTATCTGTGCAGCCCACCCAGGGCTGAGGAAAGGTGATTGTCGGGTGGGAAGCCTTTGGAGCATCCCCACGGATCCTGTTCTAGTTCTGGTTCTTGGCTATGGCCTGACTTGGCCCCGGACGCAGTGCAGAGCCGCTAAGGGACCAAACCTAACAGCCAGCTCTCCTTTGTTACCCAAGGAAAGAGCTACGATGAGACGGTGGATGTCTTCTCTTTCGGGATCGTTCTCTGCGAGGTGAGCTCTCTCACATAGACAAGGCCTGAAGCAGCAGGTCTAGCAGCTCTGTCCTGCCTTAGAACTGGCGCTCCTCCTCCTCCTAAAGATGAGTAACTCACAGTAAAATCAACACAAGTTTAGGGTTGTACAGTTTATCGCACATCTGTTAACACAACTGAGTCTCATTGGTCCCGGAGAAGGATGGAGTAGAGTTTTTCCAGGTGAGGAAACAGACTCAGAAAGGGGAAATGCCTTGCTCTGAGCCACAGGGTCAGTACGGGGCAGGTGAGATGAGGAAAGGCAAGAGATTGTTCACGTGGCTCTCTCTAGCCAGAAGCGACCTTTCCCCTTCCCAGGCCCTAGAGGTATCTCTGCCCTCAGCCTGGAAATGGAAGGAGCCACTCCAGGGAGTGCCAGCCCACCTAGCACAGTGCTGGGCACTGTGGGGTACAGAGTGAGTCTTGGAAACATTCCTGCCCTTAGGAGCTTAGCTCAGTCTATCTCAAGGCAGTTAGTTAACACATACATTCAGAGGTTGCTGTGATTTTTATAAAGAAAGGTTCTTTTAAAAATTGTTTTCTTGCTCTGGCTGGTGTGGCTCAGCGGACTGCGTGCCAGTCTGCAAATCCAAAGGTCGCCAGTTTGATTCCCAGTCAGGGCACATGCCTGGGTTGTAGGCCAGGTCCCCAGTTGGGAGCGTGGGAGAGGCAACCTATCAATGTTTCTCTCCCTCTCTTTCTCCCTCCCTTCCCCTCTCTCTAAAAATCAATTAAGTAAAGTCTTTTTAAAAATCTGTGTTCTTTCATAGAAGGCAGTTGAGCACCTACTGTGTACAAAGCACTAGGCTGGCACCGAAGGGTCTCGGGCATGAGTCAGACCCAACACCGCACTGCACAGGGCCTGAGCGCTGGCAGGGAACACAGACATGGGGGCACCGCAGGGCCGGGTGGGGTGTGGGAGCTGCCCCTCCAGGTCTGGAACATCGTGCTTCTGGGGCAGTGAGGCCTCCTCTAAACCCTCCTCAGTGCACTCTCCCTCTCAGGAGCATACCGTGCCTCACCCCCACCCCTATCCCCCAAATGCTGCCATTATCTTCCTCTTGGGTGAGTTCCAAGGGCCCTTCTTTTGTCTCTGTAACTCATTTCCTGAGCCCATTTCTTCTACCGCTCACTTCTACTTCTGTGGCTTTCTAAGTAAACTTTCTCTTATTAAAAAAAAAAAAAATCCTCCTCAATAATCAGACTCTCAGTCAAGAGATAAATCTGTATTAACAAGATTTTGAGAGTCAGGGTTAGGGGGACAGCTCTTAAACCTCAGTTTCATCTTCTTCTGCCCGTCCTTCCTGTCCGCAAACCTGCCTCCCTCTCCGCTGCTATATGGCCGCACTCTCCAGTCTCTGACCAGCCATCTTCTCACCTGCAGATCATCGGGCAGGTGTATGCAGATCCTGACTGCCTGCCCCGGACACTGGACTTTGGCCTCAACGTGAAGCTTTTCTGGGAGAAGTTTGTCCCTACAGACTGCCCCCCAGCCTTCTTCCCCCTGGCCACTATCTGCTGCAAACTGGAGCCCGAGAGCAGGTTGGTATCCTGCCCCTTTCCTCTGGTCTTTGGCCGTCCCCAAGCCCTTCCCGGGCATAGGGGTGGCAGAAGCCTTGAGCTCAAAGTGGGTGTCAGCCACTCGAGGCGCCCAAAAACTCTGACGTGCCAGGTTGGGGGGTGAGGGGTGAGGGCATAGTAGCAAGTGTCCTGGGTAACACAGAGACACGGCCATTAACAGAAATTTTAACAGAATTCACCCAAACCTGTACCATTCTAACAAATTAAGTGTCTTCATGTCTCCGTATTCCCCTACCCATGTCCACCTACATACTTTTTAGATTCTGACCTCAAATAGAGAAAAATTTTATATTTTGCCCTGCATTTTCCTTGTTACCATCAAGTCTCTCTATCATTTCTGTTAACTACATGAAATTCTATAAAGAGGCTCCCTGAACATATTATAATATACATAATGTAGAGAGATGTTCAGGGTTTTCTAGTTTCTCTTTACAATAACTGTTGCTACAGTGAGCATCTTCATGCATGTAGCTAATTTCCTCCTTTAAAGAAATCTTTTTAAAATCACCTTAGCCCTGGCCATCATGGCTCAGTTCGTTAGAGTGTGGTTCCTAACCAAAAAGCTATGGGTTCGATCCCCGACTGGGGCACATGGGAGAAGGCAGCCAACTGATGTTCTTCTCTCATCAACATCTCTCTCTCTCCCTCTCTCTCTCTCTCTCTCTCTCTCTCTCTCTCTCTCTCTCTCTCTCTCTACCTCTCTCATAAAAAGCAATGAAAAAAAAAAACAATGTCCTTGGGTGAGGGGGAAAAAATTACCTTAATTTTCTCAGGTTATATCTTTCATTATTACCAAAGTTACCCCAAGTCCTTTCAAGTTTGTACATTACAAAACTAGAATCTTGTGCTTTTTTTTTTTCTCTGCTATCAAAAATCATGTTACTTTTAAAAAAACAAAGTCAAACGTTACTGAAATACCTAGCACAGGAACTATACATTTTCTATAATCTCCTAATCTGTGTGCCCCTCAACACTGCCCTCACTCCCTAACTGCATCTCTCCAAGGTAACCAGCAGGCCCATTATCTTTGGTTTCCTAAAGTCCGTCCACTGTAGAGTTGGGATTGGCTGGTGGGAGGCTCCATATCTTGTTCCTTCATGGGCCAAAGGACCACAGTCCTTTAGTAACACCCGAGTAAGAGCGTGAGGAAAAATGTGAATTTATATATTTGTTTGGTAATACCCCTTTTCTCAGTCATTCTCAATGTCTGTCTTTAATTCATTGAAAAATATCTGCTGAGTGCCTGCCACATGCTATATACTGTCCTAAGCCCTAGGGATACAGCAGTGAACAAAAATGTGCCCCACCCCCCACACCACCTTCTGGAACTCACAGTCTAGCAAGGAGAGATCAGCTGTATAGAACCTTAGAAAGGGACAAGCACTACGCACAAAGGGTCCAGCTGAGAAAGACAATTGTTTGGGATACAAGTTGTAAACTTATATGTAGCGATCAGAGTGGGCTGAGAAGGTGAAATGTTTAAGTAAAAACATGGAGGAGGCGGAGGAGTGAGCCTGAGATGTCTTAGGGTTCCAGGGCACCTCAGTTACTGCCACAGCACCAGGAGCCCACCGTATGCTTCCTCCTTGGGAAGAGTTGCTGAGCCTCTGACGTGCCCTTTCCTGAGCAGACCCATTGATGTGGAAACAGTCTGAGGACTGAAACATGTCTTTTAAAAAGGACCCTGGCTGGTGTGGCTCAGTGGATTGAGCACCAGCCTGTGAACCAAAGTGTTGCCCGTTCGATTCCCAGTCTGGGCACATGCCTGGGGTGCAGGCCAGGTCCCCAGTAGGGGGCACATGAGAGGCAACCACACATTGATGTTTCTCTCCCTCTCTTCCCATTACTCTAAAAATAAACTCTTTAAAAAAATAAAAGTAAAAAGGCCCTTAGTCCAATCCCACCTTTGATGATTGCATTTTCTCCCAGACATGGGAGGAGCTTTTTTTACTCCTGGACTTTTATTCTTAAACTAAGCCCTAGAACAATGCCAGCCTCCTTATGGTGTTATCTGTAATCTTTACAGCAAAGCTATTTCCCACAGAGGCACTGGTTAAGGGACTTGCCCGAGGTCATACACCTAGGAAGTGGTTAAGTCACATGCCTGGGACCTGCTACACCACCCCATGGTCCCACCCACATTTCACCTATTTCACCCCATCTTTCCCTAGGCCGGCATTCTCAAAACTGGAGGACTCCTTTGAGGCCCTCTCTCTGTACCTGGGGGAGCTGGGCATCCCACTGCCTGCAGAGCTGGAGGAGCTGGACCACACTGTGAGCATGCAGTATGGCCTGACACGGGACTCGCCCCCCTAGCCCTGGCCCAACCCCCTGCTGTGGGCAGGGCCCTCCTGGCTTCCTGTGGATTGGCACCTTGTTTAGAAGCAGAACAAGCCATCCCTACTACCTCCCCAGGAGGCGAGCGGGCGCAGCACCAGGGAAATGCATCTCCACATGTTTTGGGACCTGGTTACTGTCTATAAATCCAACACTCGCCTGAAAGCTGTGAAGAAGAAAAAAAAAGCCTGGCTTCTGGGCCAGGAGGAATCTGTTACTCATGACTACTCGGGAACTCCCTGGGATTCCGGGATTCCGGGCTAGTCAGTGTGATGTGGACCTGCTGGGCAAGATTCCAGGGTGAATCTGCCCCTGGGCTCTGAAGTGTCTCGTCCAGCTGAGGACAGGAGGACTTGGAGTGGTAGTGTGGCTGAAAGACTGATGGCCAGACCGCAATCCAAGGATGTGAAATGACAGTGGTGCTACCCTCCTTCCACTCCGTGTGCTGCCCTCCCCTGGGTGGGGTCGAGGAAATAGGTTTTGAAGAGCCCCTTAACTTGTGGTGGAGCTGGCCTAGAGTCAGGGGAAGGGCTGGTTTCTGTTCACCTCCCAGTCCACATCGGGGACAGTGTGCATCTTGTGTTCTCCAACTATACTGCTGGAGACAGGCTGAGAATTTCTGGGTTGGCATCCTTTCTGCCCGCAGCAAGACGTCACCCACAGTGCAGGAGGAGGCTGGGGACTGGAAAGAGGCCCTGCCCTCTAGAAAGCCCATACCCTGGCTGCTGCCACTCATATCTCGGTGGGCACCTCAGTCAGAAGCTTGAGACACTTTGCCTAGACCTAGATGAGTTCTGGGGGATGGTATGGCTTGTTGCAGGCCCAGTGTATAAGGCTAGGGGAGTGGGAACCTCAGCAGTCTCTTGGCCTTGGGGCAGCCACTCCTCACCCTTCCCCATTCCTGATCCAGGCCCCAACTTGGGTGGGAAGAGGTGGTGGCAAGAGTCCCAGAGCTTAGATGCTGGGAGAGACACCTCCCTGAGCTGGCCATGTGGCTTCTACTTCACCTGCCGGCTGGCCCACATCACTAGCTCCTGGCTGCAGCCTCCTGAGCCACAGCCATGGGTGCTGAAAAGCCCTGGGGACACCCTCTACCTTGGCTCCCAGATCTCCAGGGACTCAACACAAATAGATTTGCCTCTTCCTAAGCATCTGTGAGCTTGGGCCGTATTTAACAAATTTGGAATGGGTTTGGGATATTACTGCGACGTGTGGTGGTTGTATTGGGGGTGGGAGGGAGGAGGGGGGTGGGAATGATTTGGGAGAGTGGTTGCTGTTAGTACTATGTTGTTCTGTCTGTTGGGTGACATGTGAAATACTGTTTATACACCTGATGAGTTGTGGGATTAGCTGTCATCTCTGGCTATGCTGTGTAGACCGTACTTATGTGTGGAGAGTGCAAGCTTGGGGGGTTGAGCCCTGGGCTCACAGAGGCAGCAAGGTCAGCACCGTGTGGCTGGGTGTGCCTCAGCTGTCCCCAGCATACGTGGGAGTGGTGGGCCCAAGTTGGACCATTGAGCAGACCAAATAAATTAAGCAGTTAACATAACAGAGAATACTGAGAGTGAAAAGTGACTTGGGGCTTGGCTCAGGGAGACACATGTGGACGGTCTGCTGGCCTGTCTGCCAGGAAGTGCAAGGCCTCCCCTGCTCCCTTCTAGAGAAAAGGCTCCTGGCCACCTTCAGGTCCAGGTCACATGACTCCCACATGGCAGGGAGTTCTCATGCTCCCTAATTCTAATCCCCTTTCCTTATGTAGACACTGACCTGCTCTCAAGAACGTGCATTTCCCACCTGAGGAACCCAGTCCTTGAAGCATGTCTGACTTCTACCTACCAGCTGAGTCATTCCTTTGGGTCCCTATACTCCCACCCTCTGATCCACCTACAGTCCTAAAGGCTAGATATCCTGGAGCAGCGGTCCCCAACCTTTTTGGCCCCAGGGACTTTTTCTGTGGAAGACAATTTTTTCCATGGACCAGGATGCGGGGGGGTGGTTTTGGGATGATTCAAGTGTATGAATTTCAAGCTCACCTGCCGTGTGGCCCAGTCCCTAACCAGTCCATGGCCCCAGGGTTAGGGACCCCTGTCCTAGAGGCTTTGCAGGGCTAGGCGTCACCTTGACAATGGAAAAAAATGAATGCAAGTTAGCCCCACCCCTTGTGTTTCCCTACAAGTGCTTGAGAGCCAAAGACTCAGTTCTTGCGTCTGCACTTAGGGGATGTGGAGGGGTGACCGTGTGGCAGGGTGGGATGCTGCTATCTGGTTAGTGGTTATCCTGGGCAAATATAAATCTACATACCCAAAGCTTGAGGACAGCATCTGGGTCCTGGAAAAACATGCTTGAGGGTGCCCTTTGCTGTTAGATCTACAGAGAAGTGTCTGGGCTTGGGCAGAGACCACTCTGCCTGTTCCCAGAAGCTGAGAACCTGTTGAAATCCCCTGCTGAAAGTCCAGCAAACACTCCTATTGATAGCTGCTTCTGGAGCTCTGGCAGTGCCCCTCAGGGAGCTTCCTCAGCCCAGAGCTGTTCCTGGCAGCCCAAGGGCTCATCCTCCTCTGCACACCCATCCTTTGGTGACCACAGCACCACCACCCACTACCCGTTTCCAGCTCCAGCGGAGGGCTGCCTGGGCGTTCATTTTAACCTCCTGCCTCGGAGAGAATGTGGAAGGGGAGAGGACCTGCAGCGACTAACTGCCCATGGAGACGCCCACACACCCATCTCTGCGGCAGCTCCAGCCTTAAAGACTCTTGGTGATGACTGCAGTAACCAACCATTCAGCTTTTTGCCACCTCCCAGTGACTCATATCCCAGTGACTCCCAGGGCCACAGAGGTGTTGACAAGGTAACCAAAAGCTTCCCAACATATGAAAGGAGTGTTCCTGACACCCCACAAAAACTCGACAATGTGGAGTCCTTTCTTTTTTTAAAATGTATTTATGTAAGTCAAATGCAGAGCAATTTCCTGCACTTTTAGACGCAGGTGTCAGAATGAGGTATATAAAACATGTACACAGAGAAATGCTTTTGTAGAAAAGTAGAAACCAGTAATAGTCTCTTCAGCATCACTTAACACCAAGGGATCCCCGAAGCCTAGGTTCCCTCAGCAAGTCACCCCTGGAAACAGCCTGCTACAGAGAATAGTCCCCACTAATCCCCTTCTCCACGTGGGGCAGTAGAAGGGCTTTGGGGAAGAAAACTCTGTGGATAGGGAGCATTGCTAAGGCCTCCGAGTGTGACGTCAGGACTTGGAGGCCCTGCTAAGCTGCTGGCACAGTGCAGCACAGTGCCACGGGGAAGTGTACGCCCCTCGGCTGTGCCTGTGACTCTATAATCTTGGGTGTCACTTTCCCCCACGGGGCTCCTGTCAAAAAGAGGCTTGAGGAGCCCTTAGATCCCTTCCAATGATTCTGACTGTTCTACAAGTTAGGGGTTGGGGCCCCAGCTCTAGTGCCTTCACTGGAAGGCGCTGGCCTGGAAGCCGCAGAGTAACCTGCAAACTCAGGCCACTGCAGGGGCCTGAGCTTTGATTACCTGACTTCTGAGCTTAGTTTCCACGTTAACCTCTCAGAAGCAGCTCACAAGGCCCCACAGTATAATTCCCGTAGGTTAGCTGGCTGTTGTCTTATCCCTACAAAATGAAGAGAGGTCACTGTCCACCCTGGAGAGAGACTGGGGTACCCCAGGTCCACCTCACGTCCTGTGGCCTAAGGCAGTCGCGGATCCTTCTCTCCCTTCTTCCTAAGTGGAATGTTCAGTGCAGTTCTTCCTTTCCTTTCGAGACAGGAAGAGTCTCTGGGCCCAGGCCCGGCCCATTCTTGTCAAGGCACATCGCTGCCAGCGAGCTGGAGCACACACAGTAAACCCCAGCCTCGATCACATTCTCAAACCACAGGTCTGACTTTTGTACAAACTCATTTCCGCTTCTCAGAGGTCGGTAGGGAGTTCCATCCCAAATATTTTTTAAACTAAATATATATTTTTAAATGCTCCCTCTTGACCTGCTTGACCTGAAGGATGAATAACAGTGTGCGCCACGTAAGCCCACAGAGAACAAACGGAAAGGTGGAGAATGAGACCACCTAGATAATGAAGCACAAAGGAGCCTGGGGGAGCTCCTTGTCCATCCCTGATTCAGTTCCAGGGCACAGGCAATGTCTGGAAGCCCTTGTCGGCAGCACTGCTATGGTGGCTGCCGCTGTCTCCATCCACGGGCAAAACCCTGCTCCAAGGGATGGAGAAAGAGCATTGGTGGGACCCTACCCATCTTTGCCCTCAGCACCACCTGCTTCTGTCTTAGGAGTTCCCAAAAACAAAAAACAAAACCAAAAAAAAAAACTCGGGGGAGAGTTTTAACCACAACAAAAAATGTAGCTCCTCCCAGCTGTAGGAGGGTAGGCCATTCTGCACCAGTCCCTGCATGGGCTCCTGCCCATCGTGGGGGTGCTCAGGCCCCAGGAGTGCCTGCCTGTCCCATAAGGGGCGCACTGCCCTCCTGAAGGTCAACTGGCGTCTGACTGGCATGGACCACAACAGTCTTCTCATCCACGATCTCACAGGTGGCGTTGGTGAAGGCAGACAAGGGTAGGGTGATTCTCTGCATCTCTCTCTCACACATTTTCTGGTCATGCTGCTCTTTCAGGTCCTTCCCCCTGGCAAGAAAAGAGGGAGGCATTCAGGCTGTGCCTTCTGCATGACTTTGCCTATCAGATAGCATCTCGGAGGCCCTGGCAGGGCAGGAGCTAGCTGTGGTCACAGCGAATCAGTGGCTGATAATGCTAGATTTCTGTTCTGCCGGACTGCCTTAGCCCAACAAGGACCTCCTACACCTCGGGTGTCTTTCCTCTTCTGTAAAATGGGGGGTAATAGTAATATAAACCTCACAGACCTGCAGGGGGGCTCAAGGAAGAGATATAGAAGAGACTCTTAAAGAAAGACATAGTTTTGTTCTTTCAGCCCAGGACTCCAAGAGACCCAGGGAACTATCAGCCCTCACCCATGAAGTCCAGAAAACTTACCTGACCACCCTGTCCTGAGATGGTCATCTTATTCTAAAGTCCCAGAAGGTGTGAGCCCCAGTTGGAAACACGGGCTGTCCCTAACCCATGCACAAGGCAAAAAGGACTCTCAGGGCTGCTTAGGTCAGTGGGAAATGAGCCAATGACCATCAGACCCCTTAGTTTAGCACACCTTTGAATTCTCATAGTGCTCAGTGACCCAGTCAGCATGGGGTTGCCCTGTTTTGCTTTAAGATTTTTATTTATTTTTAGAGGGGAAGGGAGGGAGAAGGAGAGGGAGAGAAACGTCAATGTGTGGTTGCCTCTCACGCGCCCCAAAATGGGAACCTGGCCTGCAACCCAGGCATAGTTTCTGACTGGGAATCGAACTGGTGACCCTTTGGTTCACCAGCTGGTGCTCAATCCACTGAGCCACACCAGTCAGAGCTGGTGTTGCCCTATTTACTCACATGGAGCATTTCATTCTCAGCTGAACCTGAGGAATTAGGTCTCAGTGTTCATTTTATAGATGAAAAAATAGCCCAGAGAAGTTAAGGAACTCTCCAACCACATGGTGGGCTCAAACCAAAGTCTGCTGGACTCTGATACTCAGAGAAGTTAGAACCTGATCAGGGTCACCCCCAAAGAAACGGTGGGGCAGAGACTCAAACCCAATGTTCTGGCTGCACATATAGGGCCCTTCCCACTGGACCAGGCTGCCCCCATTGCAGAGGCCAAAGGGTATGGTGAGTGCCTAGAACACTGCACAACAGGATCCGCACCCAGGACCTAGGTCAGCACCCTCCAAAGCCAGCACCTAGACACACAGGCTCAGCTGTCGGCAGAAATCTTCCTGGAAGGAGCCCCCTTCTGCCCAAAGAGGCCTTGCAACAGGCAGCTGATGGATGACTTGATACAACACAGGCCTGCTTCCTTCTTCAAAACTCCTGGGGGAGATGGCTGAGATCTGATGGATTACATACCCTTCGTGATGTGAGGTGCAATGACAAGAGACCGGAGAAGGATACTGAGAAAATGATGGGCTGGAAAGGGAGGAGTTTGTGCAGCTGCCTCAGAACTGTCTTCCACTGGTTCTCTAACGTTCAAGTACCAGCTCGGCAAAACAGCCTCGCTGAGCCTTGGCTCCCTCATCTGTGAAATGAGGATTATATCTATCTCAAAATAAGGTAACGAAAGTGAAAGCATTTGAAAACAGTGGAACTGCTGTAAAATTCATAAAAGGCCCTAGCTGGTGCGGCTCAGTTGGCTGGGCGTCATCCAGCAAACCAAGAGGTCACGAATTCGATGCCCCATCAGGACGCATACCAGGGCTCCGGGTTTGGTCCCCAGTCAGGGCGTGTGCAGGGGGCAACCAATCAATGTTTCTCCCCCTCTCTTTTGCCCTCCCTCCCCCTCTTTCTGGAATCAATAAAAAAAAATTAACTCAGAGAAGGTTATTATGATTTGCCCTGAACATGACTTAACTCACCGACCAATGTTATCTTAATCTGACTTCCCAAGGAAACTCTCCTACTGACCAGCCAAGGCAAGTATTGTTTATGTGACCTCAGCAACTCCCCTCCTCTCTGGGCATTCATTTCATCATCTGTATAACAAGGAGATGGACTTGGGTTCCCTCCAGGCCCCTAACATTCTGTGAGATCTCTCCCATGATACATGCCCTGATTCCCTAGTCCTCACTGTAAGGTCACAGAAGGCAAATCTCCCAGGGTCACTGAGTTTCTGAAAGTGAAAGCCTGAGGCTCTTGGCTCATCCTTCTCATTGGCCTCTGCACAGGACACCACTAACTCCCATAGCAGAGTAACTCCCGGAGCACCCACAGGGGAAACGGAGGGACATGGAGAGAGGGTGGTTTGGACCAAGTGCAGCCCCACTCACAGCCTGAGATTCACTCTGCCCTTGAGCACTGCCCATCGGTTACAGCTGCTGTCACATAGAAAGAAACACCTACCTCCATTATAAAACAAAAAGCCAGTTTCACCCATGCAGGGAGAAACTTCAAAGGTCTGGGTTTAATTTTATTAAGGGATCCCCCAAGCCAGAAGACCAAAAAGGAATTTACAAAAGTGGAGCATGCATGTATTTTTGCCCAGGCCTCAGTTTCAAAACATAAGGGCCTGGAGGAAGAGGGTACTTCCTGAGTACCTACCGAAGTGCCAGGAAATGGCCTCCCCATCATCCAAAATGGTAAGAGCTACCTATGTACCTACTGGATGCCACACACTTTATATATGCACCATCTTTGTTTAACTTTTATACTACTTTTGTAAGGTAATTATCCATATTTTATAGATGAAGAAACTGAGACTGTTTTCCTCAGCAACTTCCTTTATCAAACATCTGGCTGTGGCCAGCTGAGCTGTTGATAACAGTCAGGGTGCAGCATATACATCTTTAGGGGGTAAAAAAGATTTCCCATTAACGGGGCAGAGCAGGGCTGGAAGAGCGGCCAAGGGTAAAGGAAGCAGGTGCTGGGACTCACCTGGACTATAACCTTATCCATCTAGAAGCCTCAGAACACACCCGACCCCAAGTGCCCCGTTAACAATGCCTGTGAGTCCTGGAGATGCAGTGGCTGCCCCCAGCTCCCCTGATGGTCTGAGACAGGCCACCAGGGCTGCTGCGCTGACCAACAGGCAGCTCCGTCCTTTCTCGCTTTCCTTTGGTGGGGGTGGGGGGTGGGGGGGGCAGCCAGGCTGTTGTCTCGCAGCCAAGAAACAACAAAAGGCTTATTCACTGGCTCAGCTCCTCTCCTAAGGGGGTAGAATGGTGTTGACTTACAGTTTTTCCCTTGCCTTTTTTTTTTTTTTAAATCAGAAAATAAGCACTCCCTCCAGAGCTAGCCAGCACAGACACTAAACTTAGGGGAGGAACGGGAGCTGCGGATTGGCCTTGTGGCCTGGACGACCAGAACAAAGACCTGCCACGCTAAGCCCTCACCCACCCCCACCTGCCACCCTTCTTCCCGAGAGGAAGCTTGGTGCCTGCTTGCCCCGCTCTTCCCAGCCAGGGGAAAGCTCCCTCCCATTAGCCTCCTGGCCTCTTGGCAGAGTTCAAGGCTTGCAGTAATTCTATCCCTGACTGCTCCAGGGCCAGGTTCAGGAGCTGTGCTGCCCAGAGAGAGCAGGTGTAGATGAAGATATTCTCTGGGAAGGGGGCGGGGCAGGTGGAGGTACCTCAGACCTATGGGCAACACAGGTTTCTTCAAATGATTCCATAACTCTGAGCCACCGCTGTCTCCCTGGTCAGAAGCAGTGTTGTCCCACACTGCTGCTCAGGAAAAGTTCCTCAAGGCAGCTAAGGTTAGTAATGCCAACCGTGTGCCCAAACTACACTGTCGTTTTGTCCTCACGGCAAACCTGCATGCTGTCTGTTAGGACTTCTCTTTCAGAGATGGGAAGGCAGGGGTAGGAGGTCAAATCATTTATTCAAGCAAATGGCAGAGCGGGGATTTGAACCTGGTAGTGCCTGCAGCCACCAGCAGGTAATGCACATTTTAGGAAATATTAGAGCTGAGGGGATCATCATAGCTAATTCCTGCCCCTACACCATTTTACAGATGCAGAAACTCTGACAAAACCAGAGAAGGTAAATGACTTGTCCAGTGTCATGCCCAGAATCAGTAGCAGTTCCAGAACTAGACCCTGGTTCTTTTGACTTCTAAACCCCGCTGCTTTATGTTGAATGTTTCTATTTTTCCTACTGTCCTTTGCAATTCAGGGCAAATTTGCATGAAACAACTGGGTCTCTCTGGACTTCTGAGAAACACTGATAATCCTTAGATACACCTTATTAGCCGAGTAGCTGGGACCTTGCACTTAACTCCTCTAGGTCTCAGCTCCTCACTGTAAAATCATTTGTGTAAAAGCGACCCTTCTGGTGTGGTCATGAGGCTCGGACAAGATCGTCAGTGGAGAGCATTCAAGTAGAGCCTTACATACTAAGAAACATGTAAATGCTGGCTGCTACTGCAACTGTTTAACCTGACTGGTGCTCCACTGTTTACATTTACTCATTATAATAATCTTGGGTGAGTGGGTGTGGGGTTGGTGTGGTGTGTGTGGAGCAGGGATATATCCCTTTTTAACAGGCAAGAAACTGAGGTGCAGAGTATCAGAACTTACACTCAACAGCTCTTTCCAGGGCATTCTATTCTCTGATGGTGGGGGACAGCTTGCTCAGCCCACATACGGCTTCCTGTTCTACCGTGTGTACTCAAGTACTTTTGTGAGGAAAGGAGTAGTCAGGTGGTTAGTGATGAGGAGTCTCGTGACTCTGTCTTGCCCTGTACAGGAAGGTAAATTCAGGGCAGTCTCATGACAGCCTGGAGGAGCAACTCTAGAAGAAAGGCCCGATTTCCTCACTGGCAGGAGAACTGAGCTCCAGATGAAGAAGGTTTAGCCAATTCAAGCACCTGGAGGCCTGGAAACTGTCACAAGATTAGAGGAGAGTCCACTGCTACCCAGTGGCTAAGAAAGGAGGGCTCGACTCAGCCAATGTGGTTTGGTTCTGATTCCAAATTGTAGGCCAGGGCCACAGCGTTTCATCCCACTCTGAAATGAACAAGCAGCCATCCCTGGACCTGCCACGTCAACCATCTCACTGGGGGCAAAAACCTTGGACTGGGACTCAGGAGACCCTCTCAGGTCAAATTTGCTTCCTGAATCATAGCAAAACAGACAAGGAAGAGGGCTTGACTTGGAGGGTGCTACTATAGTACCCACATTTTACAGACAAGAAAAACGACTATCATTTACGATCACTGAACTAAGCAGTCACATGCTCTAGCTACAGGGACACTGTGGAGTAGGAAAGAGAAGCATCTTGCCCAAAGTCACGCAGATAGGTAGTTAGTGGCAGGGTGAAGACTTGGCCTCACCAAATGCCAGGAGTGTGACCTCAGGCAAGGTGTATATCCTCTCTTGCCTCGTTTCCTAATTTGTAAACTGGGAATAACAACAGCATTTGCCTCAGCAAGGTGACAGTGAGACGAGTTAAAGTACGCAAACTGCTCGAGCGATGTCTGGCATAAGGTGAACGTTCCCTACTGCTGCTACTGTTTGTTGTTGTTATTAATACCAAACACTTCCTCTTTTTCACTTATAAAACGAGGAGGTTGACTATATTACCTCTAAGGACACTTTAGATTTATTTCATGCTGGGTGATCCACTGGAGCTATGGGCTCAGACATGGCCCTTGACACTGGAAAATGCAGGCCACCACGTCACTTCCCTTACAGAGAGCCTTCTCAGACCACGGAGAGAAAAATCACACTTAGGGCTGGAAGTCAAATCCCCTGATTTTGCCCAAGAAAGGCAAATGATTTTCCCAAAGTCAGACAGTCCTATAAAAAATTGATGCAACTCTGGCTTATCGTCACATGCCCGTCACTGAGCTCGACAGCTTTTCCCACATGGTATCTCAGGGGCCCTCTCAAAATAAGCATCCCTTCCCCTGCTGTCCCAGCCACAGGTGCCGTCCCTGAGTTTCCCAGGTAGGCTCCCTGGCTTTCTGAAAAGTGGTGAGGAGTAGTAAATAGGTTCTTTGTCCTACAATTCACTTTTTTTCTTCTTCCTAGAGGACAGACTTATGGCTCAGGAAATTCAAACCCCAAGCAAAAGTGGTGGGTGGGTTTCTCTTCTTGTAGCAGAACTTTATAACTCCCCCCCAAAAAGTTCAATCTCTGGGTCCCTGCAATGAGTTTCCGGCCTGATTTCTGCAGTGCCACCCATTTCCGCACCAGACACACTGGATGAAACCTGGGGAATTTGGTGTCAAAAAAAGCTGGGTTTGAATCCAGGTCCTGCCACTCCCAGAGTGTGACTTTGGGTGAGTCACTTCATCTCTCTGACAAAGGTTTCCTCATCTGTAAAACGGGGAACAAGAACCCCTCCCTCACAAGGCTTCGGGGTGAAGAGTAAAGACACCAAAGGAAAGGGTCTGTCCTAGGTCACTGGGTAAAGATAAGAACCAAGTCTCTACATCTTGAGCTGGCCTCCCTCTTTCAACACCTCACTTTCTTTTTGGGTAAGAATGCCACAGAGGAATCTGACTCGACTTTGTGTGCCCTTCTCCCCTCCTCTGAGGGAGCCCAGAAGAGAAGCTACTGACCTTTTGTAGGTGTATCCCAAGACGATGCCAGCTCCGACGCCGATGATGATCACCATCATGGTAATGCCCAGCACATAGCCTGCCGAGGACAGGACACAAGGTCCCATTAGCCTCACCCCAATCAGCAAATATTTCCTCATGAATCCAGTAAGGGCAGGGTACAGCAGTCATACCCAGGGTTCCCAGGTCCTTTTTCTCCTTGGAGTTCACCCGAACTCGCTGGCTGATTCCAATCACTGGCTGCACAGCTGCCGCCTCGCTCCCGGCAGGCAGGGCATTGGCAGGAGCAAACACCTGCACCTCATCTCCACTTGGCACTTCAGGTGTCTCCTCAGTTTCTGTCCTGGAGGTTGACAGGTCCTGGGAAATAGTCTCTGGAGGTGAAGTGGAAACAGCTCTCATCAGAGAGTGGCCTCAGTGAATTCCAGAGCTGAACTTGTCCTTAGTGTTGGGGGAGATGAGGAGGATCCACCTGAGATCCACCCACACTCACTGAAATCAAGCCCTACCCTAGGGGCAAGACCAAGCCAGAGAGTGCCACCCCATAGCCGGGACAAGGCAAATGTGAGGGGAAGGCAGTAAGAAAAGGCCTCTCCTGCCTCTCCATCTTCATCTCAAATTCTTGCTATCTTCCAGGTTCAACTCAGTTGCATCTTCTCCAGGTGTCAATCACGACTCCTCTGGGCAGCTGACATTTATTGAGCCCACGCTTTGTGCCTATCGCTGTTATATGATTACATATTTCACTGAATCCTAGAAAAACTGTCTTGCTGCCTCGGAACCAACAAGGCTGCACTCAGAATCTAACTTGGACTCAAATCGGAACCCTGCCATTGCCTTAGTAAGTCACTTAACTTTTCTGAGGCTGAGATGCCTCAAACAGCTTATACATGGGGCATTGTAACGGCGTCGGACCCAGGACACCGGTCCCTGCGGCTCCACTCCCGAAGGCCACGTTCCTGATTGCTGAGGATAAGGAGCTCACAGCCTAGGGGCTGGGCCTCGCCTCTTTCAGTTGTTTACAAGGTGCTGGAGGAGGATGAGCTCACTCTGGGCAGCGGTGGCCAATGGGCTTGGGATCCCGCGGCCCAGAGACAGTCCTGGCCAATCGGACGGCAGGGCATGGGGCGGGGCCGGCCGGCGTCGTGCAGCCGCACGTGCGCGATAACCGTAACCTCAGTTCCCAGACAGCCCTGGTCCCGGGGCCTCGGGGATCCCGGGTGGGTACCTGGGCAGCGCAGGTCTTCGCACCGCCGCTTTTCCGGGGCGCCGGCCTCGCCGCTCACGTAGCACCAGGGTCCGCGCGGGTCCTGGTCCGGGTTCCGGCAGTACGTGTGGTTGCCGGCGCCTGGCGGGGAGAGAAGGCGCCATGGGCCGGGGCGGGGACTGCGACGGCTGCCCGCCCCCGGCCCGGAGCGGACACTCACCCGACTCGGGGGCAGAGGCCAGGGGGCTGCGTGCATCCAGCCAATTGAGGCAGCGGAGGCCCGGCGCGGGGACGGGTTGGTCCGCTCGATACAGGTGGCCGTTGTCCCAGAAGCAGCCTGTGAGAAAGAAGTGCCCCCAAACACTGATGGATGAGCAGGGGAGCCCGGCCCCCTGGGGGGAGTGCCCCCTTAGCTGGGGGGAGACCCTGGACCCTGCTGGGCTTCCCTGACTCGCGTGGAAAACCCTACCGGTGCCTGAAACACAGCCTTATTTATTTATTTTTAAGCCGGAAGGCACTGCACAGGTGCTAAGGGTTGCAGTCCTGGAATTTGTGGCCCTCATGGAGGAGAGTGCGGAGAGGGCCTCGGTGTTCTGGTTCGATGGGCGGCCAGGCCTGAAATGCATCCCTATGTTGTGATTCCATGTTACATAAACTCTGGTGTTCCCTCTCCGCAGATAGGGCCACACTTCATAGAGAACATACCTTCCTGAGAGATTTCTACAAAAGCCTTGACTCAGGCAAAAGAGAGCCTCAAACGGAGGAAACCTGCGTCATCTGCTGCCTAGATGTAACTCTAAACTCCCACTCCCCTCTGCGGGAGAGCCATAGGAGAGGCTGCGGAAGGAGGGCTGTGTCTGGCCGCATCGTGCAAAGCCTAGAAAAGGATAAGACTTAGGGAGTAGGAGAGATGAACCCCCAAGTTCCATCCACTCCTGAGCCACAGGCAAGGAAAAGGAAAGAGAAAGGGGTTACTTGCCTTTGTTCTTAATGGCAAAGATGGAGCTGCAAGCCCCTGGCAGGGAAAAAAGGAGGAAAAGAAAAACAAAACAAGACCAAAAAAAAAAAAAAAAAAACCCTTACAGGGGACAACAGAAACCAGCTAAAAGCCTCCTTTCCTGTCACCTTCCTGTGTAGCCTGGCCATGCTGGGGGAATAGGAGCTTTACCCTCTCTGCTTCATTAAGTTGCTGCAGAAAGGAAAGATTGTAATCTTACCTCCAGATCCATAGGCTTCAGTTAGGAGCATGTTGCTGACGAGGAGTGCTTGCACCCAGGCCAGCAGCATCCTCACCGCCTTCATCTTGCAGGTGATTGACCAACCGGGGTCCCCTTGGCAGCAGCTCTGCGGGAGGGTCCCAGCCTTGCAGTCGGACCTGCCCTTGTTATGCTCTTCTGGTAAACAGCCTCTCTTTAGAACTGGGAGCTTCCCAGCTAGCTTTTGCAGCGAGGTGTTTTTTCGGCTGAAAGGCGCCCCCTGGGTCCTAAGCTTCCTATGCCATGCAAGATCTCTAACCCCCAGCCAAGAGCGGAACTCGGCCACGTGAAGAGAGGCAGAGAAATTCAGCTTCTGCTTAGCAGCTGGTCAGTTTGAGACCTGCACTGACTGCATCCCCAGGGCTTTTCATCTCTTCTGGTTTTATTTGTGTGAGTACAGAAAGAAGAATTCCGTCAGAGACATCACTGCGGGGAGGGAGGTTTGGAATTGTAGTCACCAAGGCAGAACAATTTAGGGAGGACATGCTAGCTACAACAACCTAGAGGAACCCAGGACCACAGAGGGGGCACGGATAACAAGGATCCAAGTGGAAGTAACTCTTTATACCCCTTCTTGAAAAGGAAAATGGTTTTTGTGGGTTACACATGTTTACATGAACACTGTGTTGTTTTTTTTAAACAGTGTAATTGTGCCAGGCTCAGATCATCACATTCCTTGGTTATATTTAGAGTTTGGGACTTCCTATATGGTAGGAATACAGAAGGTCTTTAGTTGAAAACACATGTTATGCAAATATTGGGATATTTGCACAACTATATTTAATAGTCTTTCTATCAGCTCTGAATTCATATAGAGAAAGTTAAGTTAAACGTTTGCTACACCCCCCAACCCCGTGGGAAGTCCATTTGCTGCGATTTATATCCATCATTAAACCTCACCGCATCCATATGACTTCGGCGTTTTGGAGTTAGGCAGAGGGCCCTCTTCCTGTTTGGCTGACAGTTCGTGTTCCCAGGCAGCTTCAGTGAACTGAGAGAGAGAGCAGAGTGATTCGCCAAGACTACCTTGTGACTCAGGCAATTCTGAAAATAGAAATGAGAGACTGATTCCATCTGAGGGCTTTCATCTCACAGGCAGTCATTTAGAGAGTGGGAAAACACTTTTTTAAACATTCTGAAAGTTTTATCAAGGAAGGAAGCCAATGTCCATCCAACTAATCTGAAGTGAATTTGAATTCATTGCAGCAAGGTTTCAGACACTGGAAGGACAGAGAGATACATTCAGTTTACTCTTAAGATAAGTCTGCTGACAGTGTTTGGTTCCTTCAGTCCTTTTAATAAGATATGTTGCTTTGTTTTTGCAATCACTCTCCTGTCTCAGGTTTCTGGTCTTCTGACTCCTGACTTGGTCTGTACTAGGAATCACACACAGAGTCTGTAAATTTACCCTTTCTCAACCATATACACAGATAGACTAAAATTTTAGAATTTAACAATTCTAACAATATTCAGGGGTCTTTTAAAACACTTTATTAAGTTTACAAATGTGTAGAGAGCCTACTACATGCTAGAGATAGTTCTAGATACTGAGAATGTGTCAGTGAACAAAATATTTAAAATATCTACCCTCATGCAACTAATATTCTGGTTTGGGAAGGAACTGATAAATATATAACATGTCAGGTGGTCTTTAAGTGCTATGACAAAAAGTGAAACATAGTAAGGGAGGGAGTAATGGGGTGGTATTTCATTTGCTGAAGAAATCTTACCCTCTTTTTTGGGAACCAGTAGGACATTTCAATAGACAAAGGCGGAGGGGAAGGGGTGTCTTTGCACAGTTTTCCTTGCAGGTCCTAAATACTCCGACAGCACTGCAAAAGATATGTGATGTTATTTTGTTTCATTACCTTAAATATATGGGCTTCAGAAAATGACAATACATGTTTTGATTTCAGAGTAGTGGGTTGTTCTTTTGAATTGATCCCTCAGCACCTAATCCACTACCTTTGTATGCAGTGAGTGCTCAATTATTGTCTGGCAAAATGCTCCACCTCAGACTGTGAAAAGCTAGTCTGCTGGATTACAATCCTTTTTTCTCTGAATATGTTGGAGACAGGCTGTACACAGGCCAGCACTTGCACCATTTTCAGATTATCCACCGTGCCCATGTAGGGGTGCTGGTATTTCTTCATCAGAAACCCAAAGCTTCTTTACCTGTTGCTATCATTTAATTTTTCTATTTAAGAAACTGCTGTCCTCTCTAACCTACACACCTGGATATATAGGAAAACCACGTTTTGTGCCGCTTGTCTTATCAGGAGCTGTGTTGCCCAGAAAAGATAGAAGCTAAAGGAGATTTTTTTTCTCAGTTTAATCATCTCTGCTTGTTCTCTCCTGCCTGGCAGTGTGATTTGATTTTTTTCAGGAACGATGGACTTGTCACTTGGTCCTTCATAGGCTTATGCTAACAGGTTCGGTACCTTCCTTCCTCAGGGAAATCGGATTTAGCTCAGAGACATGGCTGTCACCATCACTGACGATGTTTTGTTATTTTTCTCATGATTTGGGTTTGAACTTTGGTTCATACGTTGGTACAGTATGGCCATGTTTTATCACCTACAGCTACTCCAAACTTCAGATTTCTTCTAGAAATATCACTACAACAATAATATCATTAGTCAAATACTGATTTGGGGTGGTTTATATTCCCGAAGACTACTCCGTGAAGTAAAATACTCATTTTGCTAACTATTTCAGGGATGCTTGACTATTGGTTTCAAATTAATCGGTCCTCATCCAGAGACAACGCCATACTGTTAACTCAGAAAGAGCCTCCGGAGCACTTCCCAAGAAGGATGGACAGTTCATTTTGATAACATATTTTAGTGGAAGAGTTCTAATAAGGAAGCTATAAAGCTGTTAAAAGGCTTAAGAATCCTTTTTGTCAGCAAAAGAGGGCCAAGGTGTGGGTAAAAATCTTTGGAGTGAGAGCTGATGAGTTGGTTCCGGCTCTTCCCTTCACATCATGTGCTGTACAAGTAGCCACTGAGCTTTTGCCGAAAGACATTTCGGTGCCTAATTGCAAACTGAGCGGGGGATGATTTTATTAGGGAGCTTATTAAGGAAATAATATTGCAGTCAAAATATCTAAACCCAAGGCCATTTCTTTGAAAGTATGGCCTTCGGCGAATTAGGTTATTTCCATTTTGGTACCTAGTTAAGTGCTTAATAGAGGTTTGAAATAAAGGGGAAGAGCAGAGCACTACGTAAGGAGAAAGAGTGTAATAAGTCTGCAGAGAGCAGTGATTTTTTAAGGGTAAACAATAAAACACAGGTTACTTTCAGAAACAGACATTCCGCACTGGGAACTGAGGTGCCACAAAAGCAGAGAACTTGAGAACATCACATCACGGGGGGTTTCGTGGGAAAAAAAGGGAAGCGGAAATTTCTGAATGAGAGTGGATTTCGACTGTAGCCAACTTTAGAAAACATGGCCTTCGCATTGAGGAAAATATAGGCTTCAGTGTCACAGGAAGAACAGGAGATTACAAACTTAATTGGTTTGTAAAACTAGACTGTCGGTATTTTAAGGTAGATTAACCCAGTGAGCTACAACTGTGCCTCTTTTGGAAGGGATTCCAATACTCTCCAAACGTAGCAAACTGGATCTGCAGCCTTGAAAATTCATCAATAACCCAACATGAGCTTTAGCACTGACATTTAAAGCGAGAGAAACAGTATGTCAAATAAGAGTGTAGGCTTTGGAAAGGCTTGGATTCCAGTCTCAGCCCTACAGAGTGATCTTAGGTCAATTGCTTAGCATCCATAATTCTAAGTTTCCGTAGCCCATTATTATAGTGGTTAAGAATAGAGGCATCACCCTGATTGGTGTGGCTCAATGGGTTGGGCACTTTCCTGCAAACCGAAAAGTTGCCAGTTTGATTCCCCATCAGGGGATAGCCTGGATTGCCAGGACAGGTCCCCTGCTGGGGGCATGTAAGAGGCAACCAATTGTTTCTCCTGCACATGGCACATTGATGTTTCTCTCCCTCTCTTTCTCCCTTCCTTCCCCACTCTCTAAAAAATAAAATCTTTTTAAAAAGGAGTACAGGCACCAATGTCAGGATTCAAATCCCAAATCTGTCACTGGTGATGTCATTTTAGGGAAGCTGTTAAACTCTATGACTCAGCTTCCTCATAGGGAGGGAGAGATGAAAACACTCCATACTGTATTGCATAGTCACATTCACTGAGTCCTGAAGAGATGGTAGTTGTGTCCGTTTTGGGGTTAGTAACCTCTAACTTAGAAGTACTGGGTATATTTGCTATCTTCGAAAAATTTACAATCTGGTTATAAAACTCAGGATTACACTTAGTAAAGTAAAAGCTATATAGAGTTTTTATATATAGATATGAAAGATTGTGATACAGACAAAGGACTAATTCAGTTATTATTTATTAAATGTCTGCTGTTCACCAGGAAGGCCCTAAACTGAGTACTGAGGATACAACAGTGAACCCTGCAAGGTCCTTGTTCTTGAGAAGCTACAATCTGTGATAGAGCAGGTACTAGTAGACAGGCCAAACAACAGACCGAAATAAATGCTACAGTACAGATTAGTAGTGGGGGCTGTGGGAGCTCACAGGGAGGGCATATGGCCTAGTTCTGGGAGGTCAGAGAAGACTTATCAGAAAAAGTAAACTATGGAGGGTCAAGGAGTTAGTATTCTAACTAACTCCTTGGTGAGAAAATGTGCAGCAGCCGGGATGTATAGGCTACCACTGTGGTTAGTGAGTGTTCGGGGTGGTGATTAAAGTGAGGCCAAAAAACAAAGAGGTAAGCGCTCACTGAACAGGTTATGGAGGTTCTCCAGTGTGGACTTTACCCTGAAGACAGCAAGAAGCCAGTTAAGAGTTTTAAGCAAGAGAATGACAAGAATCACTTACATTTTAGTGAGATCATGCAGGCCACAGTGTGGAAGATCGGGGAAAGCCAAAACAGAAAGCCAGGAGACCAGCAAGGAGGCTTTTGTATGATCTAAGTGAAAGAGAAGAGAGGGCCTGGACCCAAAACTGAGGCCATCTGGGTTTTAATCCTGCTCTGCCATTTAATAGCTTTGTGACTCAATGCAAATTACAGTACTTAATCACCCTATGTCTCTGCTTGAATTGGAGATGATGATAATAAGCTTTACCTTAGAGGCTTGTTGTGAGAGTTAAAGCACCTAGAACACACCTGCCTGGCGCACAGGTGTGCCAGGCACACAGTAAGTACTCCATAAATGTAGGCAATGAGGCTGAAGAGAGGCAAAAGAATAAGCCTCTCAAAAGAGAGGCTGAAGAAGAATAAGCAAGACTCTGTGAGTGAGGGGATGTCAGGAGCAAACAGGAGAAGCTAAGGAAGTTGGTTTCTGGTTTGGGAACTTAGGAAATGGAGGTGCCATTCACAGAGATAAGGAACAAGAGGAAAAGCAGGTTTGGGGAAGGCTGAGAAAATGTAGCCAAAGACAGATGGATTGCTACCAGGAGAGAATGGTGTTCGAGAAGCTAAGGTGGGGAGACTGTTTCAGGAAGGAGGAAGTGGTCAGCACTGCCACCAGGAAGGTCAAGAAAGGTAAGAGCTAGAATGAATGCATTGGTTTTAGCCACAAGGCGGCCATTGGTGACTGTCTGGAAGATGTTTGCTGGTAGTATTGGGGGGTGGGGTTAGCTAAATATATGGATTATGAAAGGAAAAAGAGATGACAAAGGGAGACTGAGAACAGACATCTTCAACAAGTTTAGCTGAGGACTGGAAGTGGCTGGAGGGATTATGAGCAAGGCTGACATTGGACCCAATAAACTGATTTGGCCTACTGGTGGGGTGGATTTCTGAGTGGCTGTGTATTTATTCTAATTGCTGGGTAGCCAGGGAGGTTAAGAAGTGGAGCTGATTTAGGGATAAGTAATGGCCTTGCCTTACTTGTTTTGAATTTGACATAAAGGCAAGGTGTGCATGTAGAAATGCCCAGCAAACAGTTTGATATGGAGCTAATGGTGGACCAACTGGACAGAAAATCAAAGTAAGACTCAGGTGAGTACAGATAACTTGAGGAGGTACTAGAATAAAGGCAGGCTGCCAAGAAAGCACAAGGGAACTTTGGACGTAGACTTAGCATTTATGAGCCCAATGAGAGTATGTGAACTCCACGAAGCAGGATGCTGGTAGTGTGGGAAATGGTTCTCAAAGCAGAGGTAAGAAGAAACCAGGCCTCAAATACAGTCTGCATAGTTTAACAAGAGTATTTGCAATAGATGGGGAAGTTCAGAAATGGCGCCCAGGAGTTCTAAGCAAATGGTTACTCAGCCTTTCTGAACCTGTCTACTTTCTCTATTAGAGATGGCTTTTCTTTCTTTTTTTTTTTAAGATTTTATTTATTTATTTTTAGACAGAGAGGAAGGGAGGGAAACAGAGAGGGAGAGAAACATCAATCTGTGGTTGCCTCTAGCGTGCCCCGCACCAGGACACCTGGCCTGCAACCCAGGCATGTGCCCTGGCTGGGAATCGAACCGAGGACTCTTTGGTTCACAGGCCAGTGCTCAGTCCATTGAGCCACACCAGCCAGGGCGAGATGGCTTTTCTTTCATCATCTCAGCTCCCCACTGGCCATCTCTCCTATTCTGCACTGTTGTGTCGATTACTCTCTTCAGAACTGTATTCACCCATCTTTTCTTACGGCTTGTTTTACCCCATCTCCTCTGAAGAGATATACTTTAAAGAATCTGTATGTCAGGGCCTTACTGGTGTGGCTCAGTTGGTTGGGCATCATCCCACAAAGCTAAAAGGTCTCTGGTTCACCACTGGTGCGGGTCCCAGTCAGGGCACATGCCTGGGTTGTAGGTTCAGTCCCAGGCTGGGGCATGTATAAGAGGCAGCCGGTCAATGTTTCTCTCCCTCTCTTTCTCCCTTCCTTCCCCTCTCTCTAAAAAATAAAAATAAGCCCTGGCTGGTGTAGCTTAGTGAATTAAGCGCGGGCCTGTGAACCAAGAGATCACAGTTCGATTCCCAGTCAGGGCACATGCCTGGGTTGCAGGCCAGTTCCCAGCAGGGAATGCACAGGAAGCAACCATACATTGATATTTCTCTCCCTCTCTCCTTCCCTTCCCCTGTAAAGATAAATAAATAAAATCTTTAAAAATAAATAAATAAAATAAAATAAAAATAAAAAATAAAGTTAAGAATCTGTATGTCAGGAAACACTAATATATATTTTTTGAGATTTTATTTATTTTTAGAGTGAGGGGAAGGGAGGGAGAAAGAGGAGGAGAGAAACATCAGTGTGCAGTTGCCTCTCGAGTTCGGCCTACTGGCTGAGGGGACCTGGCCCACAACCCAGCCATGTGCCCGAAATGGGAATTGAACCAGCGACCCTTTGGTTTGCAGGCCCATGCTCAATTCATTGAGCTACACCAGCCAGAGCAGGAAATAATAATATATTTTATAATATATATTCTTCAGTATCTTATAGTCAAATGAAGAGAGAAGAAAAAAAGAATTCCAAACCAGATCACAGATTGTGGCTGGAAGGAAATGCAAGGACAAGAGAAATCAACATCATTATGAGGCCCAGCCCTAAGATTTGATTGTTGCCTTTCCCACCCTCTGTGAAGCCCAGAAGCGAGCAGCGTTATGGGTAGTGTCATAAATAGACTCAGATTGGCCCCAGTATGGCCAGACCCTCAGTGCAATAATAGAAAATTAAGTACCAGCTCCAAACACTCAGTGTGTTCTGTGCATTCCCCAGTGATATTTTCTACCTGGAGCTTTCTTCTACATTTACTTTAATGGCTCAGTTGGAAGTCAGCCATCACTGCTAAGTGTTCTTGAGTTTTTATGCAATATTGGCAGCAGCTTCCTTATCATCCTGACGTTAGAAGTGAGAGATCTCGCCCTGATGCAGCCAGGCCAATGCTACCCAGGCAATGGTGGAGTACTTCCGCTTTCTAGGATCTTGTCCTCTCCCACACTGCGTGGCCTAACCTTTTGTCACCTTCCCGAGTCATCAGATTTATGAGAAAGCCTCCCATTCCTAGAGTGGCATTGTCATCAGCTGGTAGTATGCTTTTGTTCTGAGTTTCTGATCTCTTGGAGATAGTGGGAAAATCTCCAATAAACATGAAATTGTTAATATATGTAAAGCACTTGAAGAGTGCTTCACACTTGTTAAGAACCCCTGCTATTATAATGAATATTGCAACTGCCACCACCTAGGGTCAGAAGCTAGAGCCCAGCTAAACCTCTGGTTTTGCTCTTACGCTGGTTAAGCAGATCCAGATTATCTGGAAATAGCTTTTATAGTACTTGGTTTCCTCTCAGTTTTGTAACCATTGTCAGCTCAAAGAATCTTAAGAAGGTTACGGTGTTGTCACTTGAGTATTTTTGCTTGTTAGAGCTTTACCATCTCCTCTCTGGATTCCTAAGAGACTCTAGTCCTGACTTGACGGTGTGACGGTGGGATGAATAATCAATCCAGCAGCCCCTCACAGACGTGGGTGGGTGCCTGTCGGCCACTTGTTTATCTTCTGTGGAGAAGTGTTTATTGCAGTCCTTGTTTCTTAATTGGGCTGTTTGTCTTTATTGTTGCCAAGTTGTAAGTTTCTTATATATTCTGTATACTAGATGTTTATCAACATATGAACTATTTTCTCCCAATCTGTGGGTTGTATTTTCACTTTTTTTTAACTTAAAATAAAACATCTTTATTCTCAGCATAGCCTTTTCCAAAAATTTCAGGTGAGGTGTTCCTTTTTTTTTAATATATTTTATTGATTATGCTATTATAGTTGTCCTATTATCCCCCCTTCATTCCCCTCCACCCTGAACACCCTCTCCCACCCACATTCCCCCCCTTTACTTCAGTCCATG
>CM052546.1:52227136-52275384 GCA_028533065.1 Trachops cirrhosus | reverse complement strand
ATCCTGATCACCAGTGCTTTGAACTGTGCATCTGATAGGTTAGCTATCTCTTGGTTGCTAAAAAGGATGGGTTCTGGGGCTTTCAATTCTATTTCTGTTTGAGCCATCTTTTTGCCTGGTTTTTTTGGTCTTGTTGACTCCTGTAGTGAGGGGCGGGGCCTTAGGAGTTCACCAGGGCGGGGCACCCCAGTTGCTGGGTTGTGACGCTGTATGTGGGGGCGGGGTCTGAGAAGGAGCAATGGCGCTTGCTCTGCTCTGTGTAGGACCTCAGACCCTTCCGCAGCTTTCCGTAAGCCAACTGGGCCCTTCCGGCACCAATTCCGTTGTGGGTGGGCCTGTGTACCCCGTGGGACCTTCCTTCTCAGTCAGTGACCCAAAGCTCTATTTCCCGGTGCTGGGACCCTGAGTTGCGTGCAGTGCCTTGCTTCACAATGTCTGCCTCGCTGGGTCTGCCAGTCGCCACCCCCTGGCCGGGGCCCACCAGCCACTGCCGCTTACGCGCCCAGGGTCTGCCTGCTGCGGGCCTGCACGCCGCCCCGGGTGCTCAGCTCTCTGCTCCACGTCCCTCGCCTGGCTGCCCGACTCCGCCCCTCCTACCGGTCTGGATGAACGTGTCTATTTTTAAATCCTTGAGTGTCTGACTTCCATACACTTCAATTTTCTGTCAGTTCTGGTTGTTATTTTGTTTCTATATTGTTGTTGTCCCTATCTTGGTTGTGCGAGGAGGCACACCTATGTCTCCATCTTGGCCGGAAGTCTCCTTCCCGTCTATTTTCCATGCATCTTTTTAAACATTGTTTGGATCTTGCCGCCTAGACGATTTTGCTTTTTTCACAGCCTGTTATTTTCTCATAACCACTTGTAATATAAACATTTCCCCCAATGGTGTTAAACATTTTTTGGTAATCATCAAATTTAAATGGCTTTCTGTTAACCACATTTTACAATTATCTTTAAGTGTCAAGCTTTTAAAGATAACTTTGTTAGATAGCTTCCTTCAAGAAGAATTACTGGTTTGAAGGATATGAGCATTTTTAGACTCTTGATAAATTATGACAAATTATTTTCTTAAAAAGTTCTGCAGCCCTAACTGGGTAGCTCAGTTGGTTAGAGCGTTGTCCCAGTATACCAAGGTCATAGGTTTAATTCCTAGTCAGGGCACATATACGAATTAACCAATAAATACATAAGTGGAACAACAAATCAATGTTTCTCTGTCTCTCCCCCCTCCTTTCTCTCTCTAAAAATCAATAAATGAAAAAAAATTTTTTTAAGTTTTGCCATCACGGCAACCATGCAGGCAGCAGTCACGGGCACCACCAGAGCCATCAGCCAGGACAGCCAGGATGGCTACAGCAGCCCCGGCGGTGTAGGCGCAGCGGCCGCTGCAGCTGGCGGAGCCGCCGTACTCGTGACCAGGAGACCGGGAAATCGATCACATATATTCACCCTCAGTGTGCCTTTCCCGTCCGCCTTGGAGGCAGCCATTGCCTGTGGGTCCCTGGTCCCTGATGCGGAACCCCGCCGAGATGTGGTTCGGAAGCAGCTCTCAGTGAGCGGCAGTGTCCTAGCGGTCCGCTGGAGAGCTGAAGATTCTCACCTCCTCCGAATTTCCATCATCAGCTTCCTTGACCAGCTTTCTCTGGTGATGCAGACCATGCATCGCTTTGGGCCCCCTCTTTCCCGCTAAACCTGGGCTGGGAAAAGGGGCCTGAGGCCCAGCCTGGTGTCGGGTGCTAGGCAATGGATCCTTCCCGCAGCAGGGATTCATTTCTGCAGTGGTTGCCGCTTTATTCTGGGGCCCAATCTTTTGCCTGTACTGGCCCTGGGGCACTTGTGGTCCACTTGTTGTGTTTAGTAAATAAATGGTTGGTAGTAGTATTATAATGAAAGTTGTTATTTAAAGATTGGTTATTTATTGTAAAAAAAAAAAAGAAAACTGGCTGCAAAATTCCTCTCAGGAAATTGTCTTTGTTCATTCACCCCCACATTGGGTCAGTCTCCCAAACTTCCCCCCCGTGGTCTGCCTTGAGCACCCCTTCTTCACAGTCTGGTTGCCGGCTGACGCTTTCCAGCAGTTTTTACACAGTCTGAAATGGCCCTTTTCTCCCTCAGTGACATGAAGGGACTTGTCACTCTGACTATCCTCCGGTATTTATTTGGACTTCAGAGGCAAGTCTGCCTGTGTCCTCCCTTCTCCCAGCCATCCTGCTTCCCCACACCCAGCCCTGTATGTCCAAGCCCTGAGCATGCTGCAGGGCCTCACCCTAGTGCCACCACCTCCTCAGACCTGGCCAGCATTTCATCAGAGCATCTATTTCCCTTCAGTTCTCATATCATGTTCTCTCCTGTGGCACAGACACGTGTTTATGTGGACGTCCCATGTCCTGTACTACTCTGTACGATAAGCTCCTTGAGAGCAGGAACTGGTCTTTCTTAGCTCGCAGCAGCCATTCGGAGCGCCTGGTGGATGAATGAGTGGCTGCTGGGTGTCAAACACTGTTCCAGGCATTGGGATACAGAGATGAATTGCCTTTGCATGAACCCCATTTGTGAAGAAACCTGGTGTCCTACGTGGACACAGATGCATGAAAAGATGATGTAAAAGTAGAAGTGCACGCAGAGCAGGGAGAGGGCTCGGAGGGAGACAGTGATGGAGCCCTGGGCTCCGTCGTCAGAGAGTTCAGGGTGCGAGCCTTGGCTCTGCCACTTCACAGCTCGGTGGCACTGGCAGTGACTCGACCTCTGTGAGCCCCAGTGAAAATAAAGTGGTACCCGCCTCATAAGGGTATTGATGTACCTAAGGCCCCTGGCATGTGTGTGACACCCATGAGTGATGTAATGAAAGCTGTCTCCTTTCTGGGAGATAGGGGACCTACACAGGTGAGGGGCCTTCTGAGCTGAGCCTTGAGTAAGAATTTCTCAGATAAACGAAAGGCAGAGGGAACTACATGAATAAGCAAACAGTTTCTCCTCATCCAAAGAAAAGCTTAAAAATAAAACATAAACATAGGTCCAGCCACTCATGGAGGAGAGCACTCCTTCACTTGGACACCAAAGCTTTTGGCAGGCTCTGGACACAGGTTTTGACTCGGGACAGGAGAAAATCAGAAGAGAAAGGCCCTTGAAGGCGGGGAAATGTCAATAATCACGAGTTTTCTTTTCTGCCGCCACAGGCTTTGACCTCGGCCTGGTATGGACTGGCCACGGGGCAGGGCAGCAGTGGTTGGGGAGGCAGCAGGCTTTCCCTGAAGCAGAAGTTATTTTCCTGCGGTGCCATCCACAGTGATACAAAGCAGCTTTTATTTCAGAGGCACCTGCCTCCACACTGCCTTGTCCTCAAAGAAACTTGTTTTGTCAGTATGGATTAGTCTCTCAGATAAATATTTGGCATTTGCTTTCATAGCAGTTTAGTGCAAGATGCAGATCCAGACATTAATTATTCTGTCCTCCTCCTCCTCCCCTCCCCCAGAGAGAACCTCTTTGCAGGGTGTAAGGGACGCCCTCCACTCACGCAGAGGACCAGAGGAGGGGTGGGCAGGTGGCCGTGGGAGATGGGGGGAGACGTGTGCTGCGTGAGGACTGGAATTCTGGGGGCCCTGCCGCCAGGCACTCTGCGGCCCAGAGAGATTATGTAAGCTGGAGAACCACCAGCCGGCTTCCTCCAAGGGCACAGGGCGTGTGATGACTAGGGTAGGCACTGAATGTTGTCATTCAGCCTGAGAGAGGACACGACTGTGGGACTGACGCCTGCAAGGGGCGCTCAAGGGAACTGTGGAATTCTGAATTCACGGACAAAACTGTCACCCTCTCTTTATCCCTGGTGCCCCCAAGTACAAGCCTTTCAGGAAGGCCAGAGAGCAGAGGTAGATAAGCAGCCGGAAAGAAGTGAGTGAACAATAACAGGGTTCAGCCGCTGACCTCATTCAACATTTCCTCCACTGCTGTCTTCTGCCAGCTCCCTGCTGACCCTCTTCCCTCTGTCCGGCACTCTGCCCTGCCCCTACCCTCAAAAAGAGGGGGAACTGGGCAGGCAGTCCTTGTTCTGAGCACATCAGGCCCACCTTTGTATGGGGTCCTTAGAACAGCCTTCATTGGGGACACAGGATTGTACTCTGTGTGGATCAATGCATTGATCGGCAGACCGAGAAATCACAAGCTCTGGGTGTCAGATCAATTTAACGCACGTGAAGCCTGAATGAGCCCACGGCTGGCCGGGACTCGAGCCTGGGTGGTGACATCCAAGATCAGAAACCTGGGCAAGACCCAGAGAAGCAGGAAGAGGAGCTGGTCTCGTGCAGTGGTTGGCAAACGCGGGGCCGAACCCGGCCTGCCACCTGTCTGTGCCACCGGCCTACGAGCCAAGGACGGTTCTTACTTTTTTAATGGTTGAAAAAGTCAAAAGGAGAGGAGAATTTTCTATATGTAGAATTTTATGAGATTCAAATTTCAGTGTCCAGCAGAGCTGAGTGGCTGTGACAGACCATGTGGCTCACAAAGCTGAAAATGTCCACTTTCTGGCTGTGCCCTTATCCCTGCTCTTGCTCATTTTTAGGAAAGGGTGGTCGGGAGGAGGAGGTTAACTACATGGGAGCCTTTTGAGTGTTTCTGAATGTGCTTTCCAGGTACCAGTCCATGTGATCGTCACAGCAGCCCTGTGAGTTAGAGCTCTCATTCTCTAAAATGCAGGTCATTTCCTGCGTTTTCCACGCTAGCAAGTGGAGAAAGCCTGTGCAAGAGGCCACCCGGTTGGAAAGTGGGGTGCTGTGATCTGACCCAGCACTGTCTCCGAAGACCACCAGGCACCAGGGCACAGGGATGATGACCCACGGCAGGGGCAGAAGCAGTGCTGAGGCAGGCAGAGGCGGAGTGAATGACTCAAATACGCAGAGCCTCCAGGTGGAGGGTGTTCCCTGCGTAAGGGGAGGAGGTAGTGGGAATGGCTGGTATGTGCTGAGTGGGAGGAGCTGAGCCTGGGAACTACAGTCGGACTGGCTCCTTGATGGAACAGCTCTGCCTGGTGGTGCCAGGAACACCTTCGTTCAGTGGGGTCTAGGGAGGCTTGGGGTGGGGTGCACACCCTCCCAGGTCAGTCCAAGAGTGAAAGTATGCTTGCTCACACTTGGCTTCCAGGCACTCCCTCTGGCACTGACCCTGCCTTCCTCAGTGGTCATTCCCTGCTATGCTCTCAGGCCTTCATCACGGGGCCTGGCAGGGAAACCAGAGCCTCTCTGTGCCAAGCATGGTACTGGGCCTTCACATGTTGTGTGTAAAGGCACTATGTGTCACTGGGAGCTTGGGAATAAAGGTCCTGGAGTTAGAGGACGAACCTGAGTTTCAGCTCTGGCTTTGTTACTTACTAGGTGACCTGGGGTGGGGTGCCTCCACCCGTGTGAGCCTACTCTTTTTGGTTTGCCCATCTGCAGGAGGGCGGCAGTGATAAACCTCACAGGTTATGCTGAAAACTAGGCACAGAGAGTGCTAGCTCATGGTGATGGTCTCCCTTAGTCTTCACAGCCCACTTCACCAGTAAGGTAACCGAGGCTCAGAGATTTGCTCCAGGTTGGCTGCGGTCAGATGGTGGAGCTGGACAGTCAAAGCTCAGGCTCTTTGCCCTTGACCACAGCAAGAGAAGTCATTCCACCTGTGTGTACCCACATCCCACACAGCTTATTATCCTCACAGCCTGAAGGGTGCCTCCTATGAAGGATGAGGAAGTTGGGGGTGCTGGGGGCAGGCAGGGGCACTTCCGCTTGCTGCTCAGGCCTCTCGATGAGGAGCGCTTTGGAAGCAGCAGCAGTCTGCTTGCTTCGTTGTTCCCCTCCTGCCACGTGACCAACGCTGCTTCCTAACTGTAACCCTACCTGTGCGGAGATAACCATGATCTACAATGTCTTAAGTCTTTGGTTCAAGACCATGTTCTTTGCTTTAATGCCCAGCGGTATGACCAGCGGGCAACTCTGTAGTGGCCACAAAGCTCTATGTCCAGTGTCTCAGCATTCTAGAGTGGCTTTTCTCTGATACACTGAACAGCCCAGGCCTCCATCCCACAAATTCCACAGCCCAGCAATGGACCCAAGATTTCGTGTAGGTGGTTTAGAGGTTTGTTGTTTTTTTTTTAAACCCAGTTCTGAACCTGCCTTTAAACCAGAACAATATAATCATTGATATGAAGGTGGGTCTAAATCATTTTGTGCATCTGTTCCTCCTGGTCTGTTTTCTCCTTTACCATTTTTTTCCTACTTGTTTGGAGGTTACACAGTGCTTCCATTTGTTCAGCGGTTTCTCAGGAAGCCCCGACTGCTGTGAGCCTACCTGCTCCCTCTCAGAGTCGTGCTCCCTGAATGCTCCACTGTGCTCACTTCGTGCCTCTTGTTTGCTGTTCTCTTTCCCCCTTCTCTTCACGCATCACCGCTAAGGTGCAACAAACTTTTACTTACCTCATAGGTAATGTGGGGTTGGGAGCATCCAAGCGACTGAGCTTCTCAGAGCCCTGTGCCCATGAGGATTTGCAACCTGCTCATGTCCCTCCTAAGGTCCTAGCGGGTCCCCTGTAACTCCAGGCCTTCTCTCCCAGAGTCCCACTCCCTGCCTCTCACCTCCCTAGACACTGCCCCCATCCACCCTCCCACTATCACTGTTCCTGATTCACCCAGTAGTTCTCCTTGAACTTCTCGCTCCCTGAACTCAGATTAAATCTGCTCACGCTCTCCCGTACCCACAAGGGTATCCTTTCACCACTGTACTCCCAGGGTTGGAGGCTGAGCATGGCCCACAGCAGTGAGGACACCGGGGAGCGAGTATCTGTTGAACAAGTGGGTAAATGCCGGTAGCTGAGTCCTCAGAGGTAACATTCACCGGTCAGTCCCAATGCAGCGGGTGCAATGAAGAGGAAGATGGGTCTCCTGCGATCCTATCCCTACCCTGGGTGCAGGCCGTAGGCTGCCCACCCTCCAGGTCCCAAAGACTCCTACGGCTGAAAAACCAGACGCAGGGGGGCAGGCAGAGTAACGTACTAACGTCTTTAATACAGTCTGATCAGATCAATTCACACCACGAGGTCAACCTGGGCTTGCTCACGTGTGACCCGAGCGAGGGGCACCATGTCCCCACCCGCCAGCTCTCCTGCCTTCCTGGCTCCCGACAGCACTGACACCCCCTCCCTCCCTGACCAGACTGGCATTTTTAAAATTTTGCATAAAACTATTTCTTCCATAGACTTCACCAATCGACTAGCCAAGTTAATTATGGTACATCTAAACAAAGTTTAATACTAACCCTAACTTGTGACTGCGGTTTACAAAGAGCTCTGTATCACCTGGGATAGCTTTCAGTAGCAATTCACTACAACTGGTCCTAAAAAATAATAACAATAATAATAATAATTAGAGAATTAAAACCCAACAGCAAGTTGAATGGTTAAAATCACGTAAGAACTGGAATTTGGGGTGGGAGTGTCCTCAATAGCTAAGCTTGTCCTAGTAGCAAAATGCTAGCCTCCAAGCAGGGCTCAGAAAGGTCTGGGGCCATCCAGGTCAAGGGTCAAGCTCAGAGGGCTCTTGGAGGACACTCGCCCCATGGTCCATGGGATGCTGTAGGTCCAGCTTCCTTAAAGACAGTTGGGCATCGGAGTTGTGTAAGTGGGTGGAAACCCTACTGTGTTTTCTTTTTTAGGAGTATGAGGTGGGGGAATGAGGGATTGGAGACATGGGAGGGGACCGGAATCACTGAGGTCCCAAAATGACGTCAGGTATGGGTTTGGGTTGGGGGTCACTAAGAGCTGGGCACCAGGAATTCCAGCTTCCGCCCATTAGAGAAACTGGGACTGGTGTTGCCTTGGAGGCCTATGTAGTGTTTCCTGCCCTTGCCCCATCCTGGGTCTCGCAGACATTTCTGCAGCGGATCAGATGAGGATCTATTTCTAAAGACCATTGGGGGAATGAGCGATGGAGAGGGATGGGATGATAAGGGGGGGGTTAAAAACGAAGAAAAACCTCTCAGCTACAGAACCCAAAGACATCACTTCCCTCCGCATTCACAGCATTTCTCAGCAGTCCCCGATGGCCGTTTCCCCGGGGACATGGCATCTGCCTCACTTCCCCTCGGGCCCCATGGGCTGCTGGTCAACCTCAGGGTCTACTAAAGACGATGCAAACGCCGACTGAACAATCTGAAACCCAAAGGACTCGAGGAGAGACATGTTCTGCTGGGGAGAGAAAGGTGAGCTGAGGGCCGGACCCAGGTCCCCCAGGGGGCCCCCGAGGGCCCGCACATGCACCTTCTGGATGTGTTTGTTCAAGTAGGACTTGGAGCGGAAGAAGCTCCCGCATTCAGGGCAGGGGTACTTCTTCTCCCCGTCAGACTCCATTTTGTTTTTGGGGACCGCCATGTCGCAGGAGAAGGAGCCATTGGTGCTCTGCTTCTCTGGTGTCTTCAGATCGCTGGCGTCCGAGAGGTCACCGTAGGAGTCAGAGCTCTCAATCGGATCCTGATGTGAGCATTTCTGGCCTTCTAGGAGAAAACAGAACACAGAGCAGAGATGAGGCCAGGCTTTGGAGATGCCCCCTCCTGGAGGGGCCGTGAGGGGCCAGCTCACAGGCCTGTGGAGGGCAGTCGATGGCCATCCACTGTCCTGGCAGAACCCACCGAGGTTCAGCTGGTCAGTCTGGGAGCCTGGTGTACCTACGGGGGTGAGAGAGCAGGGCCCTGGGGCTGCCAGCCTCCCCTGCTGAGGACTCTTCATGCAGGTGCACACGTATCGCTCACCATCATGTCAGCCTGCGTCGAGGAAGGGGGTATGGAGAGGGAACCTCCACTGCTCCTGCCCAGAACAACGCAAAGACCCCCAACTCCTAGGTGCTCTCTTGGGTGCCTCTGAAGGTAAAACAGCTGTTCTGATGATGCCAAACAGGTATGTCAGTGGCCTCGCCTTTGCACCAGTCTAGCTGCACCCTAGCAAGGCAGACCCGAGCCGCAAGGTCCTCAAGTCAGCAGACCCCACTGATGGCTGAGACAGAAGCCAATCCTTTTCCCAGTGCTGCAAACACACGCCCTGCCCTTACCGCCTTCCTTCTGCCGAAGCCTTTCCTGGGCCAACTGGCCAAAGCACAGAGGTTACAAGCAACTCTGAACAACTCAGTTGGCTGGCTGTCCCCACGCAGGGCCCAGGACAAGCTAGACCTCGAGACAACCCTCACTGCTTGCTCTCCCCTGCCTGGCCCACAGTGGGGGTCCTCCACCAACCAGCAGCTTCCTGCCTGGGTTCAGAGCACCATGCCGGGAAGGGAGGTCTGTGATGGGAGCGTGGAGCATGCCATCTCTGCCATCCGCCAAGCCCCTGGCATCGTCCCCAAGGCAACAACGACTCGAAATACCGCAGAACAACAGGAGTCAACAAGTGAGGGCGGGGCTCAGGGAGCTCTATGCAAACCATCTTGGAGAAAGAAGCAGTCAGCTCATTTACTGCCATGCATCTCACAAATGCAGCCAGAGGCCCTCTGGAAAGGGCTGCTCACAGCAACCAGTCACACCTACCAAGGGGGAAACCAGCCTTGGCTCCCCCTGCCCTACAGGGTCAAAGAGTAAGCATTCAGCCACAGCTCCACACTACCCTGTAAGGGCCACAGGCAACAGACAAGCCCAAAGTAACTCATCATGCAGGGCTCCTCTTCCTGCACTGGGCCTGGGACATCCCTGCAGGGCTCCAGACAGCCGAGGCTGGCCGGGAGCAAGGGAGGAGGGCTGGGGACGAGGAGGCGGGGGCTGGATCATGGCAGTGCCCTAAAGCCTCACTCACTGCCCTGGAGTGAGATACCCACTGGGACTTTTGTCCTGGAGGCCACTGCCACTCAGATCTCTGAGCCTCCTTGAGGCGGCCAGCAAACTGGCAGCCTTCCCGCCTCCCCACACCCGGCCCAGCGCCCCCACAACACAGTCTGCGCAGAGAAGCAAAGTGCAGAGCAAGGGGTCGCTTGCCTTTGTTGCCATAGGTCCTGGCGCAGTGGAACGCTGCTCCCCCATTCGGTATGGGCTCCTGGTGCCTGGAGACCTGGGGAAGGGGAACACCGTGGTGGGTTTTAACATGGACCTTTAAGTAGGAGGCAGAGGAGAAACCTAAACAAGACAAAAGGAGATGAGATCCCGCGGCCAGCACAGAGATACCTGTCTGCTTCCCCCAAGCCTCTCCTCTGGCCGCTCTGGCTAGCATTCCCAGGTCAGCTGCACCTAGAAGGGGCCCCGGCTTGGCTCAAAAACAGCTGCTGCCACGGAGCCACCTGGCTCAGGATGAAGGGTGGCACTCTCCTCGAATCGGTTTCTCTGCAGAGCCCACTCTGCAAGTCTGCAGTAGAGGGCCCAGGCCCGCTGCCCGGACAGACAGGTAGTTGAGATCCTGCTCCTGACTGGGCCAGAGGCCAAATGCCTCTAGGCTCTCTTGGCACCGCAGCGAGGAGTGGTCTGAGTGGAGGTCCCACAGCCCTGGGTCAGCTGCAGGAACCACGGCTAGCAATGTAGTCAGAAAAGTACATGGGGCTCCAGGGCAGCCATGGGCCGCCAGCAAGAGGAAGGCGGCTTCCTAATACTTGTCAAGGGTAAAACAAAGCAGCGGGGGACAAGATGAAATCCCGAAGGAATGCCTCCAGGAGTACTCCTTCTTCTATTTATTAGTACATGTTCTATTTTCCTAACTTTTTCACCTTCAGAATAACTGGATTTAGTAACTGTTTAGACTTCTTGAAGAGTAAGAAAAATAGGAAGTTACGTTAAAGGGGCGCAGTTATCTCTTATTCATGGTGGTCTTTTCGGTTCAGTTTTGGAGCATTCATCAGGTTCTCTTACGGAAGAAACAAAATAGTCTCTGTCTTTATTTTGGGGAAGGGGCAGTCCAGCCACCTTGGGGCTACTCCAGCCCAACCCAGATGTTCCGGTCTGTTGGAGCCACGTGACGTTCCAAGCTCGGAGGAGGAGGTCTTGGGCCAACGTGCACACCACTCACGGTCCGAGGACAGGGAACCAGGTGGGTCAGTCAAAAGACTTCCACTTGGGTTTCACAGGAAGGAGCTGTGTCAGCGAACCCCATTCATGGTCAAGGATCGGAAGGTGCCTTCAGCAGGAAGCGAAGCTTTTTAGCATAAGGCCTTCTTGGAGTACCAGTGCCTTGATGATGTCCCTTTAATCCACTCCAGATCTGGCTGGCACATTCTCAGGTATTTTCATTCCCTTTTCAGGGTAACAATGGGATCCATCATCAACAAGTCAGAGGCTGGTGTGTCCTGGGTCGTGTCTGCACAAGACCCGTTTGGAGAAGCCTGAACTGGCATGACCTTTGGAACGCTGCTAGAACCACAGTAAAAGTTTACCTCCAGCAAGAGCTAGTGGCTCGCCAGGGCCCAGCACACTGCACGAATTATTCTGCAGTATTCCCCCACCCACCCTAGGGGCTGGGAGTTATTGCACCTGCTTTACAGATGAAACACTAAGATGCTCGCTGACATTAAGTAACTTGCGTCTCACGTACAGCTACCAAAAGGCAGAGCCTGGGCTCCAACCCCAGGACCATGTGTCATACGTGGTCCTTAACCACTGGGCAGACTCTTTCTAATGGTTCCTTGTCTTGGCCCTGGTCCTAGAAACATCCCCGGGACTTCCTCAGCAGGTTTCGTCATCACCGTTTACACTCACGTGCTTCTCCTCTATCAGAATGGAAGCCGTTGCTAGACTTGGGTTGACCTAAGGAAGCTTGTTTAACAAACACGCCCCCGACAATAGTGCCTGGTGGCTCTGGAGGAAGTGGGGGACTGAGTGGATGTTCCTTCCTCTCCTGACGCAGCTACTTCGCAGACCCACTTGGGCCAGATGCTGGTGTCCGACCCTGCCTGGTACAGCGAGTTGTCCCGTGCTGTGACCAGCGGTCTGCCTGGGGCCAAACACAGGGGACAGGCGGGCTTAGGAGAGTCCCATATAAACATTCCTAAGAGGGGAGGTGTCAGAAATGAGTAGACGAGGCTAAAGAGAAAGAGGACCGTAGCACCTTGTTCGGTGCTGTGCCCCCAACAGCCAGCATAGGTATCAGGCCTTCCTGATGGTAGGATGATGCCACTCCAGAAGGGAATTTTTCCCTTTGTTTTTTATCCCTTGTGAGGCCTCTGAAGGGATACGGTGAACCCAGCCAGTGGTGCAATCAAAGGAATGGGAGAGGAGGGAAGGCGCACCAGTAATGATTGTTTACTCCTTGTGGGAAGAGCGATACCCAGGGAATACAGCAGACGCTCAATGAGAACTTGCTGCTTTTTCCTGAAAGACAGTCTGGGAAACACATGGCTGGGTCTCTCGACTTCACCCAGCTGCAGACTGTACTATCTATAGCAAAACCACATGGTGAGGTGGTAGGAGTGGATCCACAGCTGCCACTTAAAGCCCAGAATTTAAACACAGAGCAACTCAGCAGCCAACTGTTGGGCTAAAACAGAAGCCGAGTTTCTGAGAAGAAAACATCTTGAAAGTCAGAAATATTTAGTCTGAATTCTGAACTCACCTGCCCATTCACCACTGATTAACCCAAGAAGCAAAGGGGCAGCTTGATCCAGGCGCTGAGCGCACTGGCGACTCCACTACAGCCAACAAGCCGCCCTCCCTTGCACTCTGGAGTCGAAGAACTCATTCACCAAAGGCTACTGCTCCTCCCCGGCATTTTCTTGTCTGTTGTGCTGCATTTCACACCCCAGGCGCAAACCCTCCTTTTGCAAGTTCCACATCCATGCCGGGGTTGGGGACGTTTTCTCCTCGTCCAAACCTTGGTGGGGCCGTGCCCAACTGGGTGGGGCTAGATGGGGCCCTAAGTCGGTCTGTGTCGTTCAGTCGGGGTAATGGCAGGCTGTCTGCCCTTGAAGGGCACCGGCCACAACTTGTACGCCCACCTCTGACTGGGAAGAAGACTTCCCCTACCTTTTAAGCAATGATGTTGGAGACCAGCTGTTGCCTCTGCCAAAGGCAGATTCCCAGTGCGCTATCCCTCTTCCTCATAATAGTACATATGCATCTACGCAAAGACCCTGCTACAGAAATTTAAAAAGAAAGGAAGACAATTCTGGAGACCTGCCAGGGCCTTCTCTCCTTCCCACCGATAAATTTAATTCATATCCTCAACTTGAATATCAGGGGACAAGCTCTTCTCGCCATCATCCTCCTTCCACTGCAAATTCTCTTCCTCTACACAAGCTATGACCCACATCCCGGTATGTCTCTAGGACAAAGACAGGGTCACCTGTCTCAAGTGTGGGGGCTAGAGCGGCCAGGCTGCCTGTCATCTTCTCCCTTCTGCACAGGTAACAGCCGTTTGTGTGGCCAAGACCGAAAACGGCAGATCTACAGGCAGCTGACTGCTCCAGCACTGCTGGGCTTGCAGGACCTGAGATGGCACTCGGAAAGCCACTCGATCCAACCTCAACCATCTGACCAGCTGGCTGATGTTAGCCTCTGCTCAAACCCTTGTTGAGTATGAGAATATTCATTTATTCATGCAGCTCCTCCCTGTGTTCACAGCCTTGGTGGCAGGCAGGGCAAAGGGTGACCCAGGGCTCTCTGCATTCAGAGTCCAGCGTCTTGATGTCTGTGGAGTCCTTATTCCCAGAAAAACTGTTTTCTTCTCTTTTCTTTTCCCAGGAGGAGTCTCTTCCTATTTCTGCCCAAGAAATGAATCCAGAGGTAGAATCCTGCCCCTTCTCTCCTGATAAAAAACAAAATTGTCTTCTCTTCCTTCTGGGTGGAGAAGGGCTGGACGAGAGCCCGCTTTTATCTTCTTGGAAGAATGGGACTTCCTGCTCTGACTCTGAGACCCAAAGCTGTTTAGCCTACCATCCAGATGCAGTCTTGTCTTTTCTGAGATAAGGTGGCCTCTGCTTTTACTCTTCCTGTGTCTCCATCCCAGTCCTGTGGCTGCTACCCAAGTCCTCTTCACCAGCCCCAGGAAAAACAAATCCCGACAGACAATAGTTGTAGGCTTTGCCACATTAGAGGTCTCGTAACTGGATCAGTTTGCCCTGCTGTTCCCTGCTGCCCTTAGCTCTTCTCTCCTCCTGAGCTGAGCCTCCATGGGCGTGGCCCTGGGTCTCCCACCAATTCTGCCCCGACTCTGGACTCTGCAATCGGGGCTAGGCTTTCGGGTTTCTCATCAGCATAAGATGGAAAGTCTCCACTCTCATTGGTTCCTGCTTCTAGGCTTCTGAGAACTCAACCTTGAAACCTTGAGAGGACTGAGGATGACACGCTGTAGCAGGTTTAGAGTTATTGGGGAGTGCTGTCAGGAAGCCAGGTCAGGTTGAAGCAAGACAAGAAACTTTTTCTAGAGCTGCAGCAGCCACAGTCAAGATAGTCAACCATAGCCTGATACCTCCCTGTATGCACAACCCCACAGCTTACGACGTGGGGGAAGTTCCTGCCAGGAAGGGCTCTACGGACATGTCAGAAAATAGGAGACACTTAAGCAGCTTTTATTACCGCCTCCCTGCTTTCGTAGCAAGTGTCTTGGTGATGCAAACAGCGACAGCCAGCGGCCTCCAAGGCAAACCCCAGGAATGCAATCCCAGGGAGAGACACAGCTTCAGGGCACAAAGAACACCCAGCTCTCAGCACTATCTCCCTCCACCAGCGACCTCAGGGCCCATGGAGAGAGCACAGCACCCAAAGATTCCAGCCAACGACTGCAGGGATGTTTTGCAGGCCCAAAGCAGAGTGTCAGGGAGCTGAGTTTCCTACCACTGCTACAAAGCGTAAGCACGGGGCCTCCCAAATGTGCGGCACCTTGAGGAGTTCAGTGAACCTTCATCTACCTGTTGTGCTGGAACCCTCACAACAACTCTGTGAGGTGAGCAAGGGGCTGTTCTTAACCCCATTTACACGATGAAGAAACTGATGTTTAGAGAAGGGAAGGGAAAGCTTGAGGTCACAGAGTAGGGTGAGGCGGGAGGGGCTAGGCCCCCTGACTCCTGGTTCAGTATTCAATCCACTAAGCCACACCCAAGACTTCCAAAAGCATTGGGACAAGGGTGTCCCAAGAGACAGGACTTCCCAGCAATGTTCACACCTGGCCAAAGCAAGTGCACCATGCAAAAGCATACTCATACCCACAACAGACAGCTGCCCTAACCTCCCTCAGCAGAGATACGGTGCAAGCCTCCTCCACTGACACTGTGCTCGCAAAACACAAGCCTCAGCCCTTCCAACAGCCAACAAGCCCTGGCAAAAGCTCACGTTCAGGACAGGCCTGACTTCATCCGACACAACAGCAGGGCCACAGAGCCAGACGCCGCCTAGGCCGACCTCAGCAGCAAGCACGCTACCCTGCTCAGAACACCTTCCACTTTCCTTTCTCATCAAGGCCACAGTCTTTCTGGGTTTGGGCTCTTTTCTGATCATTTGTGCTAGAAAGTTTCAGATACTTATCCATCTCCAGACTCAACCTCCTTCCCTGGCTGCTCAGCTTCACGTGCCAGTGAATCAGCCAGCACAAGCTTGCAAGCAGGAGTCCTTTTCTCTTACCTCTTAGGGCCCAGTGACTCTCCCACCAACATCGACAGTGCAGTGGTACCTACAAATGCATCAACCCTGCCACCGGAGCCGCGGATGCTACAGGCCCAAACTTGGGAACAACACTCCTGTTCCCACTTGCTGATCTCCTGGGAACTCCTATTCCATGCACCCTAAGTTTCCTGGTAAGGAAGGGGTGGGTGGCAAGCAGCTAGCTGGACAATGACGGTGTTTATCATTCAGCGGGAGCGGAAGGCTGGCCGTTCAGAGAATGGAGTCAGAGGCAGGGTGGTCAAGGCAAACCCAGCCTCCCACACAAGCTCAGGCCCACCGTCTGGACAAGAGGAGAGAGCAGAGAGATTACCTCGATTGCAGATGCTGCAGAAGTTGCTGGGGCCCTCGCTGTGCTTCTTCAGGTGGTCTGCCATGTATGCCGCCCGCAAGTACTTCCCGCACACCTGGCAGGGCACCTTGTCTTCATGACAGGCCAGGTGGGAGCGCAGACGGTCTCGGGTGGCGAAAGAAGCATTGCAGGTCTGAGGGCAGGAAGGAGAAGGGGATGAGGTGAAGGCTTGGGTTCCTCGCCCGACTCCTCACCAAGCACACTATGAAACGAAACCATTTCTGGCCAACACATTTGACCCCCTGTATAAAGAGAGCTTTAGAGTGTGGCCCAGGCTTTCTCTCCACCATGCCAAGGAGCGGCTCTAATTTCCCACAATGGCTCCCCACTGGACACCTAAGTTGGAATTCTTGGTTCCGAGGACTACCGCAACACAGCACACTGAGTTCTATGCCCCCCCCCACGGAATGAAGATGAGGCATTTGCTCATTTGTAAACACTAGGAATTGACATCAGGTGCACTAACTATAAGGGAATTGACAGAAGCATCCCTGGCATCTAAACAGACCAGTCTCCTATTCTCCATCCCGGGTTTCCCTAGCTGCTTTAGACAAAGAATTCAATTTATTCACTTTATTCAAAAGTGACGTTAGTCTTGGCCACAGGGAAATGGAAAGGAAAGGCAGCACAGAGCACAGAGGCTGCTCTTCATAGTCTCGTGAGTTTGTATTGAATCAGCAGCTCATAAAACGGCCGTGTCAACTCTGCTAACACGAGAACTGACACAGAGGAGGAGCGCCAGAGGCTCTGGGAGCATTCGTGCAACGTCAGGCTGGGGAGGTGCTGGCAATAACAAGGAAGGTGGCCCTACTCTGCACTGATGGAGCGCTCATTCTGTGCCGGGTAGGCACCTCACCCAGCCTGTTAGAGGTACCAATCCCAGGCGGTCCGTCCCTCCGAGGCAGGCAGTACTGTCACCTTCCCAGAGCATGGCCACAGAAAGTCGTGCCAAAAGCACCTACTCACAGTGGGGTCCCAGGGGTAGATGACTCAGGTGATGCCATTGGGCACGGGCACCCTGGGAGGGCCCCAGGATTCCCTGTGCCTAGGACCTGACTCAGTCTCAGTCCCGGATCTCCTGGCAACACCCCTTCCTCAGCTGGGGCTTGCACCGGCACCCAGCCTTGGGGATCATAGAATGCCAGGAAAGCCCTCGGGAGAGTTCAGTCTGGCGACCCGCAAGCAGTTTTGTTTCTACGGAGGTGTTTCAGGGGCTCCAGTCAAGTTTGGCTCATTTTTCTTTCTGCATGTTTAGTGGTTTAGAACTGCAAGAGAAAGCAACGTTCCCCTGTAACTGCATTACAGGTCGAACGTTAACCCACTGAAGACCTGCCGCCCTGTTAACTGGCTAGGACGGAGATGCTCCTACCTCGTCTGTTTAACAACAGCCCATTCTGAATCCTGAGACCTCCAGGTGAGGGTCCAAACACTGTCGCCACATACATTTATCCATCTCCTTACTGCACGACCAAAAGCAAGAAACAAATGCGTGGGACACTGTGGAGGCAGAAGATGTCACCGCTGTCCCCCCAATCCCAGATGTCTGTGCATCGGAACAGGCTCTGCTGCTCTGTCGTTATCTTTTAGGTAAATGTTGCAAATTTGAACAGAACAATGTACACTAATAAAGTACAGCTTTTATTTGTTTCGTATATTGAGTTTATTTGACAAATGAGGAAGCCGAGTTTATGAAGTGATTTGCCCAGAGCACGGGACTCAGCTTCCAGAGAAAGCAGCGGTCTAAGCACCGTGCCACGCCAGGCCCGCACCCCACCAGCCCTTCCGGCCGCCCTGGCGTTCCCATCTTCCCTGATTTACAGCTGGGCAGATGGAGGCCCTGAGAGGAGATGGGACAGCTGGCCTGTGAGCCAGCCCCTGAGCCTGTGCTCTCACCACCTCCAGGCTCAGCCGAGGTGGCTTCTAGTCCGTGAAAGGTGCTGATACTTTTTACCACGGTGTACTTGGTAGCCAGGACTCGCCCGACAGGGACAAGTGACAGGACTGTGCAGGGACGCTCCAACATTTAGATGCCTCGGACAGCATCATGGGCGCTTGGTCTCATGGCCACAGGTGGGGCCCCCCTTAGTCTGGGACCTCATGACCCAATTACAGGCCACCGTGTGGGGGAAACTCTGAATCTTCCACCTAGCTCACCGGCCTACCGTGAACAGCCTCGGGAGGGTGCACCTGACAAGACAGTTATCCACTGTCCAGAGCCAGCTTTGCCCGCCAGTCACCTGACCACCACCCCTCCAATGCTGAGAGGCAGGGCGGTCCGTGTCTCAGAACTCAAAGGGACCAAACACGGACCAGGTGTGAGAAAAGGCAGCTGAACACGCACATTCAGGATTCTGTCTCCCCTGTTCCCTGGGAGCGGGGCCACTAGAAGGATATGAAAGGGATGCCTTGTTTCTCTTGCCAACTTTCTCTTGCAATCTGTCCTTTAAAGCGCTGCCTGTCGTACTTTGCTACCTAAAGATAATGGACAGCCGAACCTCAATTATCCACAAGTGGATTATCCATCTGGAGGATTAGCTAAGCAAAATTAAAATCCCAGACCAGGCTGCCTTTCCCCACCCCATCCTCCACTATTATCTCTCCAGGAATGAAAGCTAACTTTAGCCTGAGCAAACATAATTAGGAATGTAAATCTGCTGCTGGGGGATGAAAAAACACACAAACCAACCAAAACTTTCAGTGTGTTACAAAGCCAAACTGAAGCGATCGCTGGCTTTTCTGTGCCAGAACTGACCCTTCATGGCCGAGTCCCCAGGGTTTTCTGGGGGAATTCTGAAAGTGTGTGAGTCTCAGTCCAGACCTGCCAGAAGTTCAGAGAACACAGGACACAAAGAGTCTGGTCACGTGACCCAGGAGAGACGGGACACAGAAGAGTGGCAGGGGGAGAAACATATTAAAGAAGACACTCAGAACCTCAGGCCACGCAGGGGAAAGGCACTTCCCTTCCAGGAGACAGAGGGGCCCGGCCACAGAGGGAACCTGCCAAGTGGTGCTGGGAATGGCCGCCCTGCCCACAGCCCTGTGCTTAGGGGCCTGCTCTCCTATGCGCACATGCCAGGTCCCAGCCCAGCCAGCCTGAGCTTGGGTCACCTCTGGTTGCCACCACTCAGCACTGAGCCCCAGTCATGCTCCCTCCCTTCCCCTGCCAGTTTTGCCCCATCCCAGACTTCCTAAGGCTTTTTTCCCAAGGACTGAGCAGCTCAGAAACGGGCCCCAGTGGTACCAGGGACACGAGTGCACCCCTAACCTTTGGTGGCCTTTGAAGTCTGCCAGCCTCGGGGTGTGCCGAGCGGCCTTTTCCATAGCCCTGGGAAAAGGTCTAAGGGCAATGCATGGAGGCCCAGAACCATCAGCCTTGCTGACCCCCTTCTTCTTAAGGGTGTCAGCTCCCTTATTCCCACCTCCATTCATTCCTTCTCTAATCAGCTATTCCTCCAGCCCAAGCCACCCCACTAGCCCCTGAGAAGTGGAGCCAATGGAAGCCCTGAGAGAGGTCTCAGCCGCTCTAGCCTCCCAGCTTCAGGCTGAGCTCCCCATGGCGGAGATGCCCTAGCCTGGTGCACTCACAGATCCAGCAGTGCCTGGCCGTCTGGGCCAGTTAAAGACATTTAAGCCCAGCCGCGAGGAGACTTGTGTATCCCTGCCAAGCCCAAGGGCTCACGCCCCGACGTGTGGATGGCTTTTTCGCTCAAGTGGTGGCACCAGTCTCGGTAACTGGCTCCTTCTGTCCTCTGTGGCATCAGGAGCGGCCGAAAGGTATAGGCCCAGTTTTGCCAGGGGCCCAAGGAACCAACTCCGAGGGAGCCGTCTCTTCACCCCTGCGGCTCTCAGAACGCACACCATGCACGACAGATGCCCCTGCTGGTTGCCCAGGCCCAGGCACGCCGGCCAGCTGGCCTGGCGCGCAAGAGCCCGTGTCCTCACTAGAGGAGGGCCGGCTCTGGGGCTGGAGGTGGGCCGGCGGGTATGTGACCACTCCAGCCCCGAGGGACAAGGATGTCAGTGTTATAACACAAACCAAGGACAAAACACACAAAGCCTCAAATGTTAGAATTAAAACTTTTATCATCACTCCTGTTATCCCCGCGGAGTCTGCGGGGGGCTAAGGGGCACACAACCGGGATCCGAGGGGGGTCTACATCTGCGTTATCAGCCCCCAAAGCTATACACTGGGATAACCCAATATAAAGCTACTGGTTAGTCTAGTTCCTGAGCAGACCTGCTAATAAACCTCTAAAACACAAAAGTCTAATTCACTAGCCAGCAATGAAAGCAGGACCTGTCTGAGTGGGAAGGGAGGAGGAGGGCAGCGAGGGGTGACCCAGCTGGAGTTGCCCCAGAGTCTGCTCTGGAGGGGCATTCACTCCCAGGGCGGCGGGAGGGTGGCCAGGTCCCATCTGAGAAACCCCCTGCCTTAGGAGAGGTGATGCCAGGGGAGGGGAAGCATAAAAGCCAGTGGCTTGGTTCCCAGGAATGCATCAACCTACAAAATCACCCAGGCCAGGCTAGGCTCCCAGGGGTACCTGGAGGCTGTGGGGGGGACCAAGAAAGGAGCTTCTTGCTACCCCTCTCTGGGATCCCTGAGTTGGGATAGACTCCAGGTCATCCCGGGGGGAACCAGGCACGAGGGTGGGAACCACTCTCCTGGCCTCTTCCAAAAGCAAGGGTCTCAGAGCAACCGCCACTCCCGTTCCCTCCACAGAAAACCCTTTCGGGGGGGCCAGGCTAGCCTACAGGCCACTGGGGAAAGGCCCGGCTGCCCTCTGGGGCGGTCCAGCCCTGCCTCAGATATCCCGGAGGGGCTGGGCAGAAGAGAGCGTTGCTGGAGTGTGCTGGGCCCAGGTTTTCGAGGGCGGGGAATGATTTTTTTAGAGAAAGGGAAAAGGCGGTGTCAGGAACCGAATGGGACGACCTCCACAAAGCAGGCTGGGCAAAGTCCCATGATGGCAGGTCGCTAGGAAGCGATTCCAGGGGCGGCAGGCCGCTGCTGCTCCCAACCCACACCTGGAAAAAGGGCAGAGAGTGCAGGTTACCCCCCCAGGCCACCGGGCATGCCCCCACTGCCCTCTGGGCTCCTCCTACTCTGCCCGGCTGCTCAGCACACTACCTGGGAGAGTCAGAATGTGCTCTGCGACGAGAAAATCAGAGACAGAGAGGAGGCAACGAGGCACAGATGGATCCCAGCAGCCAAACCCCCTGCGTCATCATCCTCAGAAGAGGCCACCTAGCTTGGCTTACGTGAACACCATCCACACCTGGCCTCTGGGGGCTCTTTGGCCTACCTCCAACACATCTGTCCCTCCCCACAGGTCTCCCTGAGTCCTCCCTCCTTGCCACCAACAGGAGAAAGAGAAGCAGGTCCCCCTACCAGAGTGCAGTAAGCATCCCACAACTCTGGCTCCCCCTCAGATTTCAGATTGCGGGAACTTGACACAGGGGAGGGGAGGCAACCAAGGAGAAGAGAGAGGCGAGTTTTCCATCCACACAGGAATGCTCAGTAGCTAAGAGAGGACACTCAAGTTTCTGGGTGCCACAGGGCCCCCAGACATCATTTAAGCAGACAAACCAAGGGTGAGAATCTTGCCCAGCCTTCCCTACCTACTGCTACACAAAGCTCACCAGAGAGGAAACCTTGCTTTCCAGTCCTCGGAAAGGTTACACAGGTGCCAGTGCTCCACCCACCCTATCCACCCCCTGCCGCCTTGTGCCCTAACCTGAGGAGACCCAGAAGGAGCTCCAACTTGGGTCAGGCTGCCTGGCAGACAAGTGGAAGAGCTGCTGGCTGGACCACCAGGAGCTCTTTACAAACCCCTCCCTCCCCATGGTGGCGCCTGCAAACTGCTGAGAACCAAAAGCTGGGCCCAGTGCGGTGACGGTGCCCCCAGGACAACACTTGTGCAACATGGCCCACCATCCTTGGAGCTGGCTAACACCAGGACAGGAAAGCTAAGCAACAGAGGAAAAATGGAGACAGGGTGGGAACAAGGACCCAACAACCAGGAAGGAGGGGACATCAGCGGTGGAGGGGAGGGGGCCGGGGGGAAGAACAAAGAAGAGCAGACGGAGGGTGGAGGGACAGAGGAGGTGGTGTGCAAAGCGGTGGTCAGTCAGCCGGCCCAGCACACACATCAGCTGGCTCGTGGCTGGGCTGCAAGAACAGCAGCATTCTCTTTCAGCCCAGCTCTGCCCTGGCCCGACCCCTACCTGACACTTGTGAGGCCGCTCAGAGGTGTGCACCTGCTTGATGTGTCCATTCAAGTGATCGGGCCTGGAAAAGAGAGAACCAAGACAGACTTTAAAATAAGACCTCAGAAAATGGGGCCACACTCCTGGCCAGACCCCCCCCCCCCGACCCCAACCCACACTGCTGGAGAGTACTCCCTCTCCCCCACCCCAGCATGACAAAGACAGTCACCACCCAGCTCTGGTTCCTCAGGCCCAGGCCTCTCTGCCCTGGTTCTCTCTAGAGGGAAGGGGAGTGAGCGTTTGCCTCTGACCATCCCTACCCACCTTCCCCCATCGGAAAACTCAATGATTTCTAGGACCTGAGGAGGTGGCTTTAGAATGAGACAGGGTTGCTTTGCTGTAGCCTTTCAGGGAGGGGGTATGGGTGATTCATTGTCCAGACTAAAGCCCCTTAGAAATTCAGTATTCCCCTCCCCCAGCCTCTCCTACTGTGGCAGCCAATGAATGCCACCCAGATGGAATTCAGTCCCCAGAGGCCAAGGGATGGAGCCTTAAGTCCCCAGCTGGGCTGGTAAACCAGATGCCCGCCAGAGCAGGTGGGCAGGGGTTGCCTGACCGGTAAGACTGGTTCCTGATTGGGGCCCCTCTGAGGGAGGTTCTCCATCCCTAGTTTCCACACAGAAGGTCCTCAGTATCCGGGCAAGTTAAAACCAGCCTTTTATTCTGGACATTCTCTTCACAGGAGAAATAAAACCACTCTCGGCTCCCCAAGAAGTCCTCAGTTCCCTGTCAGGATCACTACAAAGTGAATCTAAAAAGACACCCTTTCCCCATCTTTCTCTACGCCCTGAGAACATAAAGGGGACCTGTGGGTTCAGCTGGGCTCTGGAGTCATCAGGTCGGAGCTGATCAAAGATTTCGGTGTTGGCAACCTGAGACTCTAGGTCCCAAGCTCCGTGCCTCCTGCCCCAAGGGGCTGTGAGGGGCAGAGCTGGAGCCCACTGGTCTGGGACTGCCAGTGCTGAGTGCTGGGGGATTTGGCGGCACAGGAGTGTAAGGAGTCCGAGATGCACTTGTTTCTCTTCCAGTGTCTCCCTCGGCAGCCATTCAAGAGGGGAAAGTCGCTGGAGGAGCCAGCCTCCCGCCCCCAGAGGGGGCCCCACGCCTGGTGCCGGAAACACAAAGGGAGCCCCGGGAGAAGAATGGTGAGGCCCGGTGGCTGTGGCCTGAGGAATCCAGGTCCCTTCCCACCAGGCCCCAAGGAAGAGAGACAGTAGGGCAGGCCTAGTGCCAGACAAGTTCCCTGCAGGAAGAGAAAGCAGCTTCTTGGCCTCACCACCTCAAAAGCAGGGGTATTACAACACTCTCCCCAAAGCAGACATGCAAGCGACCCTCGCCCTCCCAGATCTCCCAGGAGCTAGGAACAGGACGGGTCCTGGTGGGGCGGGAACCGTTTCTCACCTGGAGAAGCCTTTCCCACAGCTCTGACAGATGTAGGGCTTGCCCACGGACCCGTCGTGAGACCGCACATGGTAGGACATGCGATCTTTTCTCTTGAACCTCAGCCCGCACACAGGGCAGGAGTAGGGCTTCTCCCCCGAGTGAGAAAGCTTGTGCCGATTGAGATGGTAAACGTCACGGAAGATTTTGCCGCAGATCTCACATGCCACCTGCTTCCTGGTCCGGCTCCTCTTTCTGGGGCCATCGGGGTCCTCAGAGACTGGCAGCCCATTCTCACCCAGCCTGGGAGGAGGAAGGTCGATGTAGCCCAGCTGGAGGCTCGTGACACCGTGCTGGGCCTCATGCTGCCGGAGCCGGTTGGCATCAGTGAACACCTTCCCACACAGGCCACATGGAAGGATGCCTGCCTCCCTCAGGCCCCCTGGGGACCCGAACATTGAGTCCAGCAGGTTGGCCTTCCTTGGGCGGCCCCGGCCTCGTTTGCCAGTCAGGGGAGGGGCACTGGATGCCACATTGGGGAATGGGGAAGTCAGTAGTTGGGGAGACAGGGGTCCAGCCACCATGGGCAAGCGGTCCACCCCAGGTAACACAGGCAGGGAAGCTTGGCTGGCAATGGCTGCACCAGCTGCCCGAGCTGCCTCCTCCTCGGGCTGCATGCTGCCTGCAATGCCATTGCTGTTGGCTGCCAAGGCTGCCCCGTTGGTCATGTCCAAAGGGAAGCCCAAGTCCGAGGTCCCAGGGGGACGAAACAGCATGATGTCAGCCCGGGCTGGGGGCACCAGGATCTGCACATTGGACTGTTTGATGACTTCCTGGCAGATCTCAATGACCGACCTCATCAGTAGGAACTTGGCAGCCGTCATGAGCTCGGGGAAGCTCTCCAGGCGAACCACAATGCGAGAAGTGTAGGCGAAGTCCAGGATGTCCCCGAATACCTTAGAGCTGATGGTGTGCATCTCCAGCTCCCGGCTGCCCCCAGCCCCGCCTCCCGGGGCCGCCGTTGGCCCCCCCACGTCAGCGGGACCCCCGTCCGAAGCTCCGCCATCGCCCAACTGGGCGCTGAACACCGACTCAAAGTACTCGCTGCAGGCGGCCAGCACGGCGCGGTGCGCTGGGAAGCTCTCGTCGCCTACCCGCAGGAGCACGTCGCAGAAGCGCCCGCCGTTTTTGCGCTGCTGGTTCAGGTTGTGCAGCATCTCGGTGCTGTGCCTGCTCACCTGATAGGTGTAGCAGCCCGACGGGCCGCAGGAAGCATCGTTCACCCGCTCCATGGCCGCCGACCCCTCCCAACAAACCCGGCCGCGGCACTTTCCTGCCCTCCTCCCTCCCCCTAGCCAGCGACAAGGGTGCAGCGGACGTGTCTACACTCCCCGCACGTGCCGGCCCGGGCTCTATAGTCTCGCAGGTGCGTGGAGCGCACACGCCCCCTGCCCGGATCGAACTGTTTAGACTGCAGGGCGCACCACCCCCCACATAGCGGTCCCTTCGCCTGCTGGATCGCGCGCTCCTAGGTCCTCTCAGCCCGCCCGCTTCCCTTTCTCGGTCTACCTCCGGGGGTAACAGAGCCAAGAGGTGCGCCCCTCCTGCAATCGCGCCTGCCACCTCCCCTCCCGCCCGCCAGGCGGCGCCGGCGCGCAGCCAACAGGGGCGCGCGCGGGGAGGAGGAGGAGGAGGGGTCTGACGCGCAGGCGCGCGCGCGCGCGCCGCGGCTTTTCGCGGGCCCGCTGGGGGCGCGCGCTGCGTCCCCTGCAAAGCGCGAGCCGGGGCGGGGGCGCCGGAGCAGAGGAAACAAAAGGCGAAGAAGGCGGCGGCGGCAGGGCGCGCACTGGGGCGGTAGCAGCGGCCGGGTTCCGAAGCCTGGCGGGCGGAGGAGGCGGCGAAAGCTGGAGCGGGCGGGCAGCGGCGGCGGTTGGGTGGGCCCTTCCTCGGGCCGGGCGAAGGCGGCGGCGAGCTGCGGCCCCGGGCTCCGTGTGTTCGGAGCGGAGGAAAGATGGCAGCGGCTGCACTTCCTCTTGCACTTTCACCCCTGGGGGGAGGAGAAGGAGGGGGCGATACCAACAACACCCCCCCTCTCGCTTGCAGGAAAAAAAAAAGAAAGGGCAAGCTTGGTGTGGGGGGCTCCCGGCGCCCCCAACCCTGCACGTGCGCACCCGGATCCCTGGCCCGGGTCGCCCCGCGCTGCAAACTTTCCACTTTCTTTGTGCCGAGCGCCCCCCCCCTCACCCAGCCGAGGATGCAAGTCCCCCCTTCCCTATTTATACAACCCCCCCGCAGCTCCGCTCCCCCCGCTTCCTGCCCCCCCTCCCCATTCCCCAGCTCCGCCAATGCTAGCGCAGCTGAGCCCCCGTCCGGCCCCCGCCTTCCCACCCCGCCCGCGGGGCCGGGGGCTGCAGTCTCAGCTCCCCCCCGGACCAATGCAAACGAAGCGCCAACCCAGCAAACCAGCTCCCACTGCCCCTCCCTCCCCGCCGAGAGTGGCGGCGTGTGGACGGGGCGGGGGGAGGGGGACCGAGGGGTGCAGATCTGGGCCCCCAGCCCCAGCTTGCGATGTGCACCAGTAAGTGGAGCGGGCTTCAGTTACCCTTCAGAGCCCACCTTTGATGCGCGAAATCCCCAGAAGTCGCCTGCCGACCGTCTTCCCGCTCCCAAACCTAGAGAGAGCCCGGGGTCCGGGCTGGGGACAGGCCGACCCTCCGGAGCTGCTTCTGCACCCCACGCACCGACCGAACTGAAGGGGCTGCTGTGCCCTAGAGAGGTGGGGAGAAGAGGCCATCGACCATGCTGTCCCCCAAACCGTACGCGGAGCTTTCTGCCCCGGGGAGCGGATAGTCAACAGCTCAGGGAGGCAACAACAGAGGCAAGGGCGGTGGACAGACGCTGGGATCCGCGCGCACCCCAGCAACCCCCAGGAAAGTGAGGGTATTGGAGGGTTTGGGAAGCGCCCTTTGGCCTCTAGAGGCTGGGAGCATCCCCAAGCTCTCGCCGTGCGCTCGGGCTACAGGCCCCGCGGGCAAGCCTGGGCGCTTTGTCCCCAGCTGGCCCGGGGATGCTGCCGCGCATGGGTTGGACCTCGAAGTTAGCCTGCCGAGGAGGCTCTGAGGACCGCCACTGGGCAGGCGGACTTGGAGCTCCCGGCTGCAGGCACCGTGTGTGCGGGCGGGAAGTTCCCACAGTTGCAAAGACGGAGCGAAGTATGGGTTCCAAACTTTCCACGGTTCCAAACTGAGCGCTTCCATTAAGAGAAGTGGTGTGTGTGGGGGAAAAGCATTCTGGGTATTAGCATGCAAATGAACGGGCCCAGCTTCCAACTCCACTCGGGATTCCCACCGCCGCGCGCCTTCCCTGAGCCAAGCCTTGGAGGCTTCCGCGCGTGGCGCCGAGGGAGGATCCGAGTTCGAGAACTCTGCTCTGTGGTTGTGTGTTCTGGTGTCAGTCAATTGGCCTCTCTGAGCCTCTGGATTAAACAGTTTTCCTAGTACGTTAACCTAATAGCAGCACCTGTCTCAGGAAGTGATGAAGGCTGGAAGGTTGTGACTGCACCGCACCTAATTCTGGGCTGGGTCTCTTTCTCCTCACACACCTCCGCCCTTTCTAGGGCGTAGTAGCTGCCAAACGCCTGTTGGAGAAGACAAATGAAGCTTAGAGACTTGAGGAGAAAGTTCCTGGACACCCATCCAGGCTATTTGTGTTGTAAACCCAAACTAGCTGTGTCACCTCCGGCTTAACCTCCCTGAGCCAGAGCTCAGAGATTAGTGGGTGGATTCTGGAACCGGCAGTTTTTTTGTGTGTTCCAGAGTGCTGGTGGAAGCAGCCCCAAAGAAAGATACAAGGGATCTGATTATTGAGTGCCTGTGGTATGCACACACCATCTCTGCAAGATAGACGTAGCTGTAGCTATTCGTGTTCTACCGCTGAAGGAACGGGGAATGAGTGACTTGCCCAAGGCCATACAGATAGTGGGAGAGCCAGGAATCTAACCGGTTAACTTGAATGTGCCCCTTCCTTATCAGTGTCCTCTGAACCCCCTTATTGGCTCCAGTGAAAGAGAAGCTCAGTCATCTCAATTTGCTGAGCTTAGAAAACGATACTCTGACTGGATTCATCCCAGAGGGTTTACCCTGTGAAGATAGGTGCACAGTGCTCTTAAGACCCTCATCCACAGTGCTCTCAGGAATACGGGAGATGGATGCATCAGCCCTATTTTGCAGACAGGAAGCTTGTGGCTGAGGGAACTTGAGTGAGTGGCTTAAGATGCCACCATGGTATTTCAGATAGATACAAATTCAGATTCCAGTTCTGACTGCACTTGCACATCACCTTGGCATTTTATGGGAGACCTATAATAATCTCTCAACTTCATAATTCAACCTTCAGTCTTGCCCATCTCTTAGGCTCCTGAGGGTTCCATTCTATACTTCTGGCTTCAAGGCATGCTTATTTGTTTTGTTTTGGTAATTGGGGTGAAATTCACATGAAACTTAACCAGTTTAGGGTGTAATCATTTGCATGTATTACATGCACAATATGGTGCTAGTAATACCTCCGTCAAGTTCCAAAACATTTTTGTTACACCAATAGAAAATTGTGTACTCATTAGGCAGTCACTCCCCACTCCCCCCTTCCTCCAGCCCCTGACAACCATCAGTCTGTGTTCTGTCTCTATGGATTTACCTGCTCTAGATATTTAATATAAATGGAATCATACAACAGTTGAACTTTTGAGTCTGGCTTCTTTTACTTTGCATAATTTTTTCGAGACATTAGTACTTTATTCCTTTTTTTATGACTGAATTCCATTGTATGCATGTATCACCTTCATATACTCCTCCATTCACAGCCTTTTGGCTATTGTGAGTAGTACTGCTATGAATATTTGAGTACAAGTGTTCGTTTAAGTACTTGTTTTCAGTTCTCTTGGGTAAATGCATACAAGTGGGATTGCTGGATCATATGATAATTCGATCTTTCACTTTTGCTGTTTTCCACAGCAGCTGTACCATTTTACATTCCCACCACACAGGTCTTATTATAAGTAATTTTAGAGCTAGTTAAGCATCCCATTTTATGAATGTACATGCTGAAACCCAGAGATGTTAAGTAACTTGTCTAAGGTCACAGAGCGGGGTCCAGATTGGAACCAAACTTTCTTGAGTTTCTGGGCCTGCATCTACTAAGAGCCTCTCACCTTCCTTCAAAGACCCAACTATCTGCCTGAGCATTTATTGACTGATTTGACAGACCAGTCCAGTGAACAACTGAGTTAAGCATATTTATGAGGTTCCTTTTTAGCCCTCAACATCTGTTGAAAGAGCCCACTACCACCTTCCCAATTTCCAGGCTGCACCTTAAAAAGCTGCAGAGCTCACAATCCCTGTGTCTGTCTCCTGCTGCTGGCCTAGCTGGCCCTCTTCTGTTGTCATGGAAACCATGCACCTCCATTTTGGCAGTGCACCAGCTGGACAAGGAACTGAGAGCAACCTTGTCTCCCCAGCTAAGTGGAGCTGTCAAGGTTATTCATTCACTAGATCTGTATTTATTGAGCACATACTAGGTGGCAGGTTTTTTTTGTTTTATATGTTAGGAGTACAGCAGTGAACAAGCTAGATCATGGGCCATGCTCTTGAATCCACAGTCCGTGGGAGGAGACAGACAAAAAATAAAATAATAAAATTAAAAAGGCTTTCCTGGCTCCTCACCCCAGTTCTTCAAATTCTCCCACAATCAAAGGCCCTGCTCAAATCCCACTTCCCCTGGGGCATCCTCTCCAGGATCCCAGATCCAAGTGATAGCTCCTCTCAGCTCTCAGAGCTTTTATTTACTTTGCTTGATTGTAAAAGTGCTATGTGCATTGCAGAAAATGTAGGAAATACATGAAAACACAGAAAAATAAAGATCCCTCTCTAAGTTCATCACCAACAGTTAAACATTGCCAACATTTCCTTCTGGTCCTTTTTCCTTTCTACATATGTACAATGTTTTTGTTTTTAACATGATTTGGGCCTATTTTATTTGTTTTAAGATCTTATTTACTTATTTTTAGAGAGAAGGAAAGGGAGGGAGAAAGAAGGAGAGAACATCAATGCACCAGATATACAGCAATCATTTGCCTCTGGCACGCCCCCAATCAGGGCCCTGGCCTGCAACCCGGGTATGTACCCTGACCAGGAACCAAACTGATGACCTTTTGGTTCTCAGGCCAGCGCTCAATCCACTGAGCCACACCAGCCTGGGAGGGGCCTATTTTCTATACAACTTTATAATCTTGTCTCATAACAATGTATTTCCTTCCAACATGATTCTAAGTTCCCCCTGAGAGCAGTGTCAGGGGTTTGATAATAAGCAAACATTTGTTGGACACTATGCCACCCATGGTACTAAAAGCATCCTTGGTTTACCTTCTGTAATCCTAGAAACACCCATTCTGAGATTCTCATTTTACAGATGAGGAAACAGGAATGGCCAGGTGAGGAAGGGAAAGAAATGGCCCAAAGTGTGTAGAAGAAAGAGTGGCACTTGGACCTTGGCCTGCTCCTGGGGCCTTCCCACGACCCTAGGCTTCCAGGCTTTGCCCAGTGATTGGCCATGAGCCAGGAACCCAGCTGGAGGCAGTGATGGAGGAAAGCACAGGCAAGGGGCACCCTCATTTCTGCCAAGCAGCACAAAACACCCCACTCACCTTTATGAGGCTTGCTTAGAAGGCACGTGAAGCCAACCCACCTCCCTTCTGACTCTCTTCAATGCTAGGCTGTGTTTGGCTTCCCAATAACAGTAGTGACAAGATTATTCATTGAGCAATATTGGCATCCCTTGCAGAAGCAGACAGAGCTCAGGGTTTGGAGCCAGAAAGACATGAGTTCAGTTTCCAGTTCTGCCCCTTGCTGACAGTGGAGCTCTGGCTAAACTGTGCCAGAAATTTATTTAGCGCCCCTAACCTTCCTCTGAGGGCTGGATCATTGTCCCCTTTTTATAGGTCAGATAACTGGAAAGTTAGGCGGTTCATCCAAGCCTGCACAGTGAACGCTGGAGGCACAGTCCTCCCCAACTCCAACAGCCAGCCTCGCTCCACTGAACCCTGTGACTCTTCTATCTTGAAATTGAATTTCCTTTGTGCCTGGGAGGAGTGTGCAAATCACCCGCCTGCTCTGGAGGCTCAGCTCTGTGAGCTTCATCACGGATCCTGCAAGACTCAGAGGCTCAGAAGTTTCTGCGCCCCAACCCCAACTCGGGTTATCTCGGCCAGTCTGTGCTGTGGTCTTCAAGAGCTGACAGGGATGCTGTGGGCTATGGTTTATCACAGGCCATGTTTCCTGCTTCTGTGTCATCAACAAGACCTTGACTCTCTTTCAGTTAACCAGGAACAAAGACGAAAAAAATCTCCTATGCACTTGTTTTCTATTTTCTGTGTGCAAGTCTATGAGTGTTTTCTTTTCTGTCTCTGATTAACTGAAAGAGAATTATGGTGCCACTGGTGACATAGGGGCAGGAAACATGGCTGATGATAAACCCGGGTGCTCACACTCTCACATATACACTCACACATACAGACACACAGAAGGCAAAATGGTCAACTGAAGAGAAATGGAAACATTTGACAATCAACATCTTTAACATAAAAAGAATTCTTAAAGATTGATTAATAAATAAATGCCCCCAAAATTAGGGTACATATTTGTTTCACTGCTTTTAAAACATTTTGTGAATTTGAAATTTTTCAAAAAAAGTTGATTTTAAAAAGAGAACTCCCTACTGCACAACATTGTGAAGGTGCCAAATGCCACTGAATCTTACACTTTAAAATGGTTAACATGGTGGCCTTGGCTGGTGTAGCTCAGTGGATTGAGCACGGGCTGCGAACCAGAGAATCACCAGTTCGATTCCCAGTCAGGGCCCATGCCTGCGTTGCAGGCCAGGTTCCCAGTGGGGGCCGTGTGAGAGGCAACCACACATTGATGTTTCATTCCTTCTGTTTCTCCCTCCCTACCCCCTCTCTAAAAAATAAATAAATAAAAACCTTAGATAGAAAAAAAATTAAAAAAAAAACCCAGAGCCAAAATTAAATAAGAAATGGTTAACACGTTGAATTGTATGTTATGTGAATTTTACCTCAATTAAAACAATACCCTAAAGGAAAAAAACGTGCAAAGGACATAAGCAAGCAACTCACAACAGAGGATATGCAAAGAGCCTGTAAAAGCCTAATTCTACTTCCAAAGGACTCATTGGCTTAAATGTGGCTTCCTCAAGGAGGCTCCCCTGGAGATCCTAAGCAGTTAGGTCCTTTCTGTGAGTTTCCTACGGTGCCCTAAGCTTCCCCTTCATTCTCTCACAACCACTCTGACACCGCTGTTCCTCAAAGTAATAATTTCCTCTTAAACTGTCTTCTTTCTCACTAGACAGAGGGAACTATCTTGTCCCTATAGTGTCTCCATTGCCCAGCATGGCATTCATAAACATTTGTTCAATGGATACATTAAAGATGTTATTTTTGGCTATCAAATTGTCAGATATTTTGCAAACTACCATCGTGGCTGACTAGGGCCAGGAAGAACCCAATGTTCTCAGACCCTGCTGCTGAGAGGGTACCTTGGTGCAACTTTCTGGAAAGTGGTCTGGCAATATGTTTTAAAAGCCTAGGAAATACACTTGCCCTTTGACCCAGCAATTTCATTTGTAGGAATCTGATGAAATAAGTGCAGCTGTGCTCCAAGAAATAGGTTCCAGAATATTCGCTGGAGCACTGTTTCTAGCCGTGAAAACTGGAGACCGTTGAAATGTCCGACAGCACGGGTCGGTGGCATGAACAAAGGTGGTGGTACCTGAACTGAGAAGCTTTCAGTTGAATATTCTTGGGTGATCTGTGGTCCAGCCATCGGCACTCAGTGTTAGCGCAACTGGACTGTGAGAAGGCTGGATGGCCCCTGGGTCAGTCCTGTCCCCCAGCCCTTGGCACAGGACCCAGGACCCAGGACCCAGGACCCAGGACCTGGCCTAGAGTCGGCAGCTAATACATTTCATGTTTGTTGAGCTGAACTAACCTCAGTGGAGAGACCACAAGATGTGGGCTGAAAATGACCTCTCATGGATGTCCATGCTGGGCCTCTATTTTAGGCTTTTTCCAGAGTGCTGCCCTTCTCAGAGGCTCCATTTCCTTATTTTTGAGCTGGCTCAAAAAAAAAAAAACAGTAGCTCTCATTATAATGGCTAACCACAGGGATGGTCGCCCAGCTCGCATACAGCCAAACTGCACACAAACTGAATCTTAAAGTAGCGCTGGTCCTGAGGTTGAGTCAGATGAAGAAAGAGAAAAGATTTTATCATTTGCATATTTAATGTTTATTTTTTCCTTGAGAATGATTTGGAAAAGGAAGAAAAACAGAAGGAAAAAGAAAAAAAATTACCCACAGCCCCAACCACCCAAACAGAAGTACAAAAATGTTGGTGTCTTTCTGTTTAGCCTCCCCACCACCCTGATTTTTTTTTACTATAATAAAATATACATAACATGAAATTTATCATCCTAGCCATTTTCAAGTGTACAGTTCAGTGGTTTTAAATGCATTCATAATGTTGTGCACCCGTCACCATTATCCATCTCTATAGCCCTTTTCATCTTGTGAAACTGAAACTTTATATACCCGTTAAATAGTAACTCCCCATCCCCTCCTCTCCCCAGACCCTGCAAAGTACCATTCTATGTCTGTCTCTATGAATTTGACCCTGTAAGTGCCTCATATAAGTGGAATTATACACTTTTTTAGTGGCTTAGTTCATTTGCATAATGTCCTCAGTGTTCATCCATGTTGTAGCATGTGTCAGAATTTCTTCCTTTTTTAAGGCTGAATAATATTCTGTTATAAGTGTATACCATGTTTTGATTATCCATTTATTCATTGACGGACATTTGAGTTGCTTTCACATTATTGTGAATAATACTATTATGAACATGTCTGTACAAATACCTTTTTTCTACATCAATACATAGTTAAAAATAATGCAAATGAATATATACAATTTTACCCTGCTTCTTCAATGTACCAGTATATCATGAAAACATTGCATGTTAACACTGCAACTGGAGGTAAGTATGTTTGTGGGCAGTCTCACTTTTTACCTTAAACACTTGCTTAGTGTTTTATTCTCTTTTTATAATGAAAGAGGATTACTTCTGTAATTTGAAAAGCGATGAAGAATCCATAATATCATGAGTACTTTTCAAGTCATCACATAAATACTAAAAATAAACCCCTGGCTGGTGTGGCTCAGTGGATTGAGCGCCGGTCTGCAAACCAAAGGGTTGTTGATTTGATTCCCTGTCAGAGCACATGCCTGGGTTGGGGACATGTGAGAGGCAATGGATGGATGTTTCTCTCACTCTTTCTCCCTCCCTTCCCTTCTCTCTAAAAGCAAATAAATAAATACAGAAGTAAAATTAAAAATAAAATAAGTAAATATTGTTTTCATTGCTGCAGAGCTTTCTTACTAGGAAGATGGTTGTACTTTGATTCTTTAATGGGTTTTCTGTGTCGGACATTTAGGTTGTGTCCTTTTACTTTTATTTCTCACTATAGTCAGCACTGAGCTGGAAATCTTTGCACATCAAATGTAGCGGGAGTTCTAAAACGATCATCTGACTGTATACATTAGACTAGAAATAGAGGGAGATAATTTGTGGGGCCAATGGTATTTTCACAAGGAGTTTTCTTCCTGGATATGGGAGATAAATAGATTTGGGGCAGAGGGTTTAAAGCAAAAGAAATTTATTCAGAAGTCCATAATTTAGATTTTAAAGTGAGAACTACTATATAAACCCCCATGGTTTAGCTAAATGAACCTGGGTCATACTCTGGCTCAGGAAGTTGGGGTGTCATTCCAAGGCCATTTATGGTGAGAGGTAGGTAAGGATACAAGCAGAAGCTTTCAACGGAAGGTCCACATTTACCAAAACACTGCGAAGCCGCTTGAAGTTCCTTCCTAAGGTAACTCCCCAACTCCCATCTGTGCAGATTTGACGTTGCACGATTCACGTGGAGAACCTGGAAAGTCAAGCTGATGGAGTACACCCACATCCTCAGGACTTTGGGTCTCTCTCTTGATTCTGAAATACTATTTCTAGAAACTGAGGCCTAGAAAATAGGAAGAGCATCTGCTTCATGTCAGACAAGGAGATCTGACCCCACTTCCAAGGGATGAGGTTTGGGGGAAATTTACTTCTCACAGCCTATAGAGATTAGTGAGAATATTATTATGCACATTGTAAATGCTTAAGCAAATGGTAGCTGTTTTGTTGTTTGCAATTCAGTGTTAAATGTTGTGATGAGGGAATCATCAGAATTAGATCCTACCAGGGATGATGGGGGATCAGGGCAGGCTTCCTACAAGAAACCACAGCCAAATTCTCAGTGGTAAAGAGGAACGGCCCCAGGGTATTTCTTTCCTGGCAGCTGGACCTTTCTGAGTAAGCCTGTGGCATATTGCAGTGCCAGGTGCTTCCCAAACCCTTTGGGGTAGGGGTGGGATGTCAAGGGGAAGGGGTGGGGGAGGAGTGGAGGAGGGGGTGGGGGTGGGTTAGGAGGAGGCGAGGAAGGGAAGGGCTGGCAGGTTACAGGATACTCTGGAGGCACCAGCCCAGGAGGAGCTGCCATTCCATTCTGTGTGACTCCTGGTCTCCATTCTGTGTGACTCAACCTTCACCTAGGGCACCGGAGTCCTGGTTTTCTGTCCAGGGCTTGTGCTTCAAAAGAAACACGTACTGGATTAGGACCTTGGAAACTAGCTGGAATCTCTAGTCTTTGTGACCCTAGTTTAGTCCCTTCCTCTCTCTAGGATTCAGTTTCCTCACCTGTAAAATGAGAGAGTTGACCTAGATCAAGATCTCAAAGTCACATGCCTCCAGGGCCCAGGAACTTGGTGAGGTGTGTAGGCCAAATGGGAACTGTGGGGCTCAGGAAGTCACCACAGCAAAGGGGCAGCCAGAGTCCAGCCCGTTGTCGTGGGAATTCGGGCCCAGTATCGTCAGCTCTTCCTATTTTTCATGAACTTGTAGAAATCTGGAAAATCTCCTATATTTCAGTGTCCAGTAACCAGCCCAAACCTTTCAGTAAACGTTATGCTGGCCGAATGGAACAAGCCAATGGGCCCAGTTTGCCTTCCCTTGAATGACTCCTCTCAGGGGAGGGCTCTGACTCACATTTGCCGTTTTTTGTGTCTAGAAATTGCTCCTAGGATTCCCGGGTGGGCCTCTCTCTGCCAATGGTATGTAATATATGACCTTGGGCAGCAAGGTCAAATGCTGTGAGCCTTTGGCTGTACCCCACCACAGAAATGCTCTGAGATAGGGCCTGGGCCTTGAACCCAGAACCTTGCAGCCCCCGACCCTTGGCAGGCTCATCTGGTCCACCGGGCTCCAGTGGCCAACAAACATACCCTGGTAAAGCAGAACTTGGATTCACAGGAAATAAGCCTGGGTGGAGCCTTAGGTATCATCCGTTCAACTCCACCGTTTAACAGACCTGGACTGGGAAGGAATCTGCCCCAGATTCAGGGGGACCCAGGTCCCTGCTCAGGGCATAGTGGTCGCTAGTGAGCACTTTGGAACCAGGCAAGCCTGGGTTCAAATCCTGCCCTTGCATTTGCCAGCTCCTGGTGTTAGACCTTTTTCCAGATAAATAAATCTGCTTCACAATCCACTTTGCTTCATGTTTCATGCCTCTACACCTTTGCTTCGCTTCCTTTCTTAGGAATTCCCCTTTCCCTACATTTTTCTCTTCTAAAAAAAAATCTTGTTTTCAATAATCAGCTCCGATTTCAACTCCTCTGAAGACTTTCATCCATTTATTCATTTGAATATGTAATATATTCACAAAGACATTCAAAGTTCAAGTGGAATGAAGTCTTTCTTGATCTTTAGCCTTTATCCCAGCATATCTGACCTCTCCCTCCATTAATCTGCCTCAGTGTCCAGCATGGGGTCTTGGAATGAATGGGGAATGATTATAAGATTCATCTCTAGGATGAAATACTATGTGGACATTCAAAATGAAGTGGAATAATTTTGCAAAATATTCACAAATTGTTGTTGTCTTGAAAGAGTAGAGATCCTACTTCATACAAAACAGTAGGATCCCAATTTTGTCACTCACACACAAAAAAGGACAGTATATATAGAAAAAGATCTAAAGCCATGCAGTGAAATCTTACCAGTGGCGTTTAGTGCAGGGCCAACTTACAGGTGATTTTTTTCCTACTTCTCTTTTTCTGTTATTCTTCCTTGTCATAATTTTCTACATAATCGTCGATTCACTTTATAGTCATTATACAATAAATTCTTTATGCTGTTGAATCTCTTATACTCTTTGACCACCTAACAAGCCTGGGTGATCAGGAAAGTGAGGATTATTACTCCCATTTTAGAGATGCACAGACTGAGGTTAGAGGAGGGTCTAGGACTTGCCCAAAGGCTACAGCTAACGCATGGAGCCAAGACTGAAACCCAGATCCTCCCAAGTCCTGTTCTTTGTTTCCTTAAGGGAAACCCCCTGTTACTTCCTGCATCCTCCTGGCCATGCACATGTGGCATCTAAAGATTGGGCAGGGTCCAGAGAGGCCAGGAAGAACAGACGTGAAGCGACATCTTGAAGAGGGCTGGGGGAGCTTTGCCCAATGTTGAATTCCCTGTAATAACAGTCATATGTTGTTTTAGTCAAAGCTCTTTGCAAAGATCTATTCAAACTAGTTTCAGCGAAGAGAATATGAATGTACCGGAAGGGCACTGCTACCTCTCACCGAACCCAATAATAATGCGGCCTTAGGAGGCCTGGGAAAGAGTCAAGAGTCCTGAGAATCAGTTAGAGCTCTTTTGGTTGCAAGTAACAAAGTCAACTCAAGCTCTGTAAAGAAGAAAGAACTTTATTTGAAAGACACAAGAGTGTCCTCTGGAACCCACAAACGGGAATGTCAGCAGGCCCAGAAGAAGGGAGAAGAGCACTTTGGGGACCAAGGAAATCCTTTCTCTCCATAATTTGTCTCTGATGTGTTGTTTTCAGGCTGCAGACCAGTTTCTCTGCTTCTCTGGTCTGGGTGGAGAGAAGACATTCTGTTCCCCAGCTCTCTCCAGTGTCACATGTGTAATTCTGGCCACACAGAAAGACTGGCCCTCTCACCAAGTTCTCAGGGAAAGGACTAGAACAGTCCAGACTTGGATCTGCTGCCACACGGGTCCAGTCAGTTATGGTCAAAGATAGGATCACATGGTACAAAAACAGCTGCTGGGAGCCAGCCTTCATTTCTTCTTTTCCCTGAGTACTCTACAGATTGGCTTTCTCTATCTACCCAGGCACACGACAGAAGATGGCTACACCAAGAATCCTACATTTTCTCCTTTTCCTCATCCCAGCCACACTAGAAACCAACTGATACTGCGGAGCCCCAATGCTGAAGTTTTTGGAGAGAAAATTGGATGACCCCAACTCAGGTGACCTTATAAAACCCTGGTACCATCCCCTGTGTCCAGGAGAAAAGGAGGGGCCCTGTCCTACCAAATGACTGCCCTGGCCCACACCGTGGGGAGAGGACAGTTCGCAGAAAATGTGTTTGTTCTGAACTGGGCTGATACCTTACGAGATGAGGGCTCTTCCTGAGGCCATTATATCATGTCATGACTGCTCAGCTTGAAAGCATCTTCATAAAGCAGGGACTTGCCTTACTATCTTCCCCTGAAGCCCCAGAAAAACTGGAGTGTCTTTTCCTTTTAAGGACATCAGGATTAGAAGCCTTTGTGCACACTGACTAATTCGATTTGTCCAGCATGTTGAGCAATTACCTTGAGCTGTGCCAGGCCCTGACTGTCCAGGGATGATCAGATATCATCTCTGCTCAGTAAGTCCCACCCACCCCTGCCCCCAATATTGTGTTTCTGTCAGTCAAGTTCATTTAGAAATCTGTTATTTCCGACACAGCCTGCTTTGAAACTTCCAGCTGACTGCATTAGGAGACACTAAATTGCAGGAATTCATCTGAGAGTTCAGATCACAGGAACTAATAACGTACTTGATATCCTTACTCCGAATCTTCATTTTTTTAAAACAAAAATATTATGAAGGCCATTAAGAATGGTGAAATTGATATCTGGTTGGGATTTCCCAAGCAGCCTCCAAGGCCTGTCATTATGGGCTAGAATCTGGGCCAGACACATTCATGATGCTCTCCAGCGCCTGCCTTGGCTTGTCGTGTTATTAATGGTTCTGCTGAAGACATGAAGGGAACACATTTTCAATGTGGAGCCAAGTTCCAATTCTTCCGTTTACTAGCTGAGTCGCTGTAGGTGGTGCCCTTCCCCTCTCTGAGCCTTAGTTGTTGCCTCCTTAGAAAAGGATGCAGGGCCCTGGCCAGGTAGGTCAGTTGACTAGTCACTGTCCTGATATACCAGGGTTCTGGGCTTGATCCCTGGTCAGGGCACATACAAGACTCAGTCAATAAACGCATAAATAAGCAAAAGAACAAATCAATGTTTTTTTCTCTCCCCCTCCCCTTCCTCTCTCTCTAAAATCAATCAATAAAACATTTTTTTTTTCTTTAAAAAAAAGGACACAGAATCTCAGGTTAGTTGCTGTTACTTCTGGGAGAAGTAGGGGATTTCAGTAAGGAGCAAAAAGACATTTTCACCTATTACTTCATTACATAGTCTGAATTAACTACCAAGAAGTTGTGTTTCTCTTGACTTTTAAAACAAATTTTAAAAACTCAGCGTAGAACACAGGTAAATTAAGAAAAAACGTTGGGTGTCAGCTTTTGACACGTCCAGGCACATGTTGCTGCTGACATCCCCCTGCACTAAAGCTGAATCCATGGTGCTGCTGCCTCAGGTGGGTTTTTTCTCTTCTTCTACCTCACTCAGAAGCCCCTCACTCAGAAGCAGAGATCCTAGGGTTTTCTCCCTCTGGGCTGCCCCAAGGGCCTGCTATATCATTTGTGGTATCCTGTGAAAAACAAAAGTGTGGGGCCTTTTGTACGAAAAGCTTGGGGGACAATGCTGGTGAAAATAATAACATGTAATACTTTTTTCTTTTCTGCAGGTCTCTCTCGACTTGTCCTAAGGAAAGAAAAAATGAAATTTTCACTTATTAACATGAATTTTACCATTCACGTTTATATTGTGCAATGCCAGCTTTCAACGCAAAAAAGAACATTTAACTCCTGTGTGGAATAAGCAGATTCGCACAATTTGCATTTTGTGAGTTGTTCATGCATTTGTATTTTTTTTCTCTTTGCTACAGCAGTGGAAGTGCTGCACAAAGCAAGTTCAACTGTGTTTATTTCACTTCCTGGTACATGCACATTCTACCAAACTCTCACTCAGCTCTCTGATATGTAAGGAAAGACTAAAAGGAGAAGGAATTATGGGTTGCTCTATCCTCCCCTTCCCATCATCATTTCAGGATAAGTAGTTGGCTAATAATACAGAGAAGGCACATGGGCAAGACAGAATATGATAGGGTTCGCTGATTATTCATGTTGCTTGGAACATTAGTGCCTTCTTTCTGTGTTCAAGCAAGTTCTGGTTCAAATAGAAGGTCCTCTCAGTGCTGTGGCCCCACTTACTCAGTCTTGGAGTAACCTGTTTACCTTGTACTTGACTTGAGTCTCCCTGAACTCCCCTGTATGGTGTATCCACTAGAGTTCTATGCCATGGGACCTCACTTACAAAACAGCACTTCAAAGATAAAATTATTAAGAATTTCAAGATGGCGACAGCAACCGCAAGGACCTTCAGGATGAGGCACCCTGTGGGGCTGCATAGGTTGCACACGGATAACTCAGCAAAGTGGAGCACACACTAGGTGCGCAGCAGTCAAGGGAGAGCTTCGCACGGGAGTTGGGAGATGTGTTCTGATTCCAGCGATGCTGCTGGTTTTGGTGGAACCTTGGATTAAATATTTCTGCTTCACCAGCTTCCAGATACACCTATAAGATTATTTCCCTGCCAGCTCCAAAGCCTGCCTTGGTCTCCTCTGGGTTTTTGTCTCAGCTAAAACCCCACCTCCTTACAGAGGCCTCCCCGACCACCCTAACAAATGCCCCCCAATTGTTTTCATCACTATGCCCTCTTGAGCTCCTTCAAAACACTTTCTCCATATTGTGATGATATACTGATTTCTGTGTTGTGTTTTTTTGTTTTCAGGCCTCCTCTACCAGAATGTAAACTTTACAAGGTCACGCTTATATTGGGTTGGTTTCTGGTTGTAGCACAGAGCAGGTGTTTTGTAAATATATGTTTGAGTGAAAACTAAACTCCAGGAGGATTTCCCCACAGGGATTCTAATGAACCAAAAACTGTTCATGAAAGAGAAAAACTGCTTGTGAATATAGTATTGAGTTTAAATAAATAACAAGTACAAAACTGGATATCAAGAATAATGCCTGGAAAAAATACAGTAAAAACATTTCTAAAAAACCCCCAGAATGATGCCTAAGTTGATTTAGAAAAAGAGTAAATGCAGAGAAAATGTCTGTAGGATTCATGCATAAATGCTAACAGTGGTGGGATTATATGTGATTTTCATTTTCTTGTTTTTGTATACCTGTGTTGTGTTTTCTTTCTTTTTTGAAGATTTTATTTATTTATTTTTACAGGGAGGGTAAGGGAGAGAGAAAGAGAAAGAGAGGGAGAGAAACATCAGTGTGTGGTTGCCTCTCATGCGCCCCCTACTGGGGACCTGGCCTGCAACCCAGGCATGGGTCCTGACTGGATATCAAACCAGTGACCTTTCGGTTTGCAGACTGGTGCTCAGTCCACTGAGCCACACCAGCCGGGACAAGACCATGTATATTTTACAGTTTATTTACCAAAAGGATTGTCACAATTCACTCTTTTAGTAGCAAGGAATGAGAGTACCCCTTTTTCCACATTCTTATTAGCACTGGATGTCAGTTCTCTATTTTTATCAATATGATAGGGACAAAATGCTGTCTCATTGTGTCTCTTATTGGAATTTCCCTGGCCAGTAGAGTTGGTAAGCAGTTTTTCATATGTGTTTTGACCTTCTGGGTTTCCTCTTCTTGGAATTGCCTGTTCATATCCTTTGCTCACTTCTCTGTTGAATTGATTATCTTTTTTTTTTCTCATGACAATTTATACAGGCTTTTTTGTATAGTAGGAATTGTAAACTTTGTCTTTCATATGTGTTGTAAATGTTTTACCAATTGGTCATTTATTTCTTAGTTTGTTTTTGGTGTCTTCTCCAGTCCAAATGTATAGGGGTTTTTTTGTAACTTAAAATTGCCAGTCATTTCCTTCAAGGCTTGGGTTTGCCTTATTTTGGAAGGTTCTCTCACACAAGGCTTTATAAATGTTTTCTTAATTTTTTTCTAATACTTTTAATTGTGGCCATTTAAAGAGGATTAGTTATTGTTCCATTTCATGTAAAATGTAAGACTCTTGCAACAATATAATTCCATTTATGCTCCCAATATTCTCCCTTCTGTATTATTGTCTTACATTTCTTGTGTATTTGCAAACCTCCCAATACCATATTACTTCTTTTGCTTTAACCAGTCAGCTGTCTTTAAAAAGAAAGAAAATGTAAAATACAAATTTTCCAGTTATGTTGAGATGTATTTAAAAGATAATTTAAAAATATTATTTATATATTTATCATTTCCAGTGCTTTTCATTCTTTACTGAAGATCTGAGTTCTGTCTGGTCTCATTTCCCTTCAGCCAAGAGAATTTCCTTTTAGCATTTCTTACGGCTGGCAATGAATTCTCTTTAACTTTTGTTTTTCTGAACATGCCTCTATTCCACTGTCATTTTCCAAGGATATTTTTACTGGATAGAATTCTGGATGGACACTTTCTCTATTTCAGCATTTTTAAGATCTTGCTCCAGTGTGTTCTGGCACCTGTTTCTAATGAGAAATGAGTTGTCATTGCAATTTTTCATCCTCCGTATTTCAATAGCTTATTTTTCTCTGGCTGCTGTTGAGATTATCTCTTTATTCGTGGTTTTCAGCACTTTGAATCTTATGTTCTTAGGGTGAGTGTGTTTGTATTTATTCTACTAGAGAATGGCTGAGCTTCTTGGATCTGTAGGATGTTTTCTGCCACATTTGGGAAATTTTGATCTTCTTTTGTCACATAGTTTTTCTGCCCCATTACCTTTTCTCTCCTTCTGGGCTCCTGTGACGACAGGTATGTTACAGTTTGGTACTGTCTGTCACACGGAGACATAAAGACACTATTCCTTTCTTCTGTTTGTTTTTTGATTTAAATAATTTGTAGTGATTCTTCAAGTTTACACTGTACTTTGAAATCTTTTGTTAGCTTCATATGGTGAGTTTTTCATTTCAGATATTGTGCTCTGTTCTAGAAATCCCACTTTTAAATATTTTCCATTTGTCTGCTGAGATGTTTCCTCATTGTATCTGTTTTTTCCTTTAAATTCTTGAACATGTTTATAGTGGTTGGATTAGATCCTTTTCTGCTGATTCCAACATCTAGGTCTTCTTGGGGTCTTTTGCTGTTAGCTTTTTCTCTAGATTATGTATCTCATTTTCCTTCATCTTTGCACATGTAGTAATTTTTGTGGTATGGTAGACATGAATGCTACATGGTAGGGAATCTGGATTTTGTTGCATTCTTTTCAAAGGTTTTGAGGGTTTTTTTTTTTCTTGGTAGGTGGTACTGGTAAAGTTTCTTGTACCTATCAGGGTTGGTTTTAAGTTTTGTTTAGGAGACCTCTTTTGGTTTTGTCTTTGGTCCTAGGGCAGAGGCCTTAGGCTAGGATTTAGTCCTTAAGCCTAAAGCATGGTCTTTTAGAGGGTTTCAACCGAATGACCAAAATGTTCAGCATGTCCACTCTGGCTGGGCTTGAATTCTAACATGTTTCAACACTGAGCAAATTCTGGTCTTTGTTTTATAAATTTTTTAGATAAATTACATATTAATCTGTATATTTAACAAATACCTCAGGTGATTCTATTTTTTTAAAAGATTTTATTTATTTATTGAGAGAGGAGAAAGAGAGGGTGAGAAACATTGATCGTTGCCTCTCACAGGGCCTCAACTGGGGACCTTGCCCACATCCCAGGCTGGTGACCTGGCCTGCAATCCAGGCATGAGCCCTGACCAGGAATTGAAGCTGCAACCTTTTGGTTCACAGGCTGGAGCTCAATCCACTGAGCCACACCAGCCAGGGCCAAACTCTGGTATTTTATTCATCTCTCAGTCTCGAGCAACTGTTCTGTACTGAGCCTCACAGAGTCTCACTCTGTACACATGCAGCCCACAGCCCAGCCTTTGACCAAAGACTCTTGAGGAATTCCTAAGTGGAGACTTCTGCCTCCTTCCACACCTATCACTCCCTCCTCTTCTGAACCCTGACCTGCAAGTTCCTGCTGCTTCAGCAGCCCCACATACCGATTTCTGCCTCTTCAGCGAAGGAAGACTGCTGCTTTGCTGGGGACCCACCTCTCTCCACTGTGGTTGGGAAATTGTTCCCAGGCAGAAAGCCAGAACAAACAAGGAGTGCATCTTGTCTATTTTCCTTTTCTCAAGGATCAGAGTCTTTGTTGCCTGTTTTCCAGGGCTTGAAAACAATCCCTTCTGATTTCACTCAGTTTTTTAGTTGTTTAGAATTAAAGGATTAGTTTGTCAGCATTTGAAGTCTCATTTTCTCTGTCATTTCATAAACATCTTTTTAGAGGTATAATGGACATACAATGCATTGCACATAGCTTAAGTGTACAATTGATGAGTTTTTTAGAATTTTATTTATGATTTTAGAGAGAGAGGGAAAGAGAGAGAAAAACATTGATTCATTGTTCCACCAAATTATGTATTCACTGGTTGATTCTTGTGTGTCCCCTGACAGGGGATTGAATTTACAACCTTGGGGTATCAGGACGATGCTCTAACCAACTGAGGTATCTCACCAGGGCCAATCGATAAGTTTTGATTTAGGCATATACCCATGGAACCATCAGCACAATGAAAAAATGTAGATAATGGACCTGACTGGTGTGGCTCAGTGGGTTGGGCATTGTCTGGTAAACAGAAAGGTCGCCATTTCCACTCTGGTCATGGCACCTGCCTGGATTGCTAGCCAGGTCCCCGGTTGAGGGTGTTTGAGAGGCAACCACACATTGATGTTTCTCTCCCTCTCTTTCTCCCTCCCTTCTCCTCTCTCTAAAAATAAATAAGTAAAATCTTTAAAATTGAAGACATCTCAGCTGTAAAGCCTTCTGAACCTTGTGTCTTCCAAAATGATTGATACTGACCTTTCAATCTCTTTTATAGTTATTAGTCTATTTAGACTTCTTTCTCTTTTTGAGGAAACTAGAATATTTCTATTTTTTTGCCAGGAAGTCATTATTTCCCCTAGATTTTCTAATTATTTGCTATAGAGTTACACATATAGCCTTTTGTAATTCTTTTATTGCTACTCTTAGTGGTTATATTGCCTTTCTCATTCACAATTACCATTTATTATTATTTTTTCTATCCTTTACCCCTTATTCAGGCTTGCCAGAATATTTTTCTTTTCTATTTTACTTGTTCTTTCACCTACTTTGGACAAATTGCTATTTTTTAAAGAATTTTTTTAAAGAATTTACTTTCTACTTCTTTTGGTTTACTTGTACTATTTATTTTAGTTTTCTTGTATTAATTTTTAAGTTTGTGTATTTAATTCATTTTTCTTTTTAAAAAATAATAAAAACTTTTAAGACTACACAATTTCCTCTGAGTATAGCTTTAGCAGTATTCTTATGGTTTTGGTATGAAGTGTTTTATTCGTAAGATTACAGAGGATTTGAAATTTTACTTTTGTTTTTATTTAGTTAGGAGATTGTTTCTTAATTTCCGAGTGGTTATATTTTTTCATATCTTTGCTGCTGTTTAATTTTATTAGATTATATTCAGAGAATGCAGTCCATGTAATCTCTTCTATTTGGAGTATTTAGAAGATTCAAAAAATATTCTCACACTTTTTTTTTTTACTACAATTCAGTGGTTTTTAGTATATTCACAAGGTTGTGCAACCACCACCCCAATCAATTTTATAACATTTTCATCACTTTGGGAAAGAAACCCATACCTTTAGGTAGTCATTTCCCCACCCCTTCCATCCCCCAAATCCTAGGCAGTCACTAATCTACTGTCTGTCTCTATAAATTTGCCTGTTCTGGACATTTCATATAAATGCAATCATGTAATGCGTGGTCTTTCGTGTGGCTCCTCTCACTCAACGTAACGTTTTTAGATTCATGTGTGTTGCAGCGTGTATCAGTACGTTCCCTTTTATCACCCAATAATACTCCATTTCGCGGGTGTCGCACATTTTATTTACCCGTTCTTAGTTGATGGACACTTGGGTTATTTATACTTTTTACCTATTATGAATAATGCTATTTTCTTTTTGGTTTTTCATTTATCTGGCATGTTTTTCACCATTTATCAATCTGTTTTTATTCTTTTATTTTATTTTTAACCTTTCTTTTACACATAATGATGTAGGTTTTCTTTTTTTCATATTTAAGACCCATCTAGATTTTTTTTTAAATCCTATTTGAAAATTTCCGTTTTTGAGAGTGGAATTTAGCCTGTTTATTGTATAACAGGTACATTGGATGTTATTCCTTTCATCCTATTTTATATTTATTATTTATTTTACTTTATTATTTCCTCTTTTTCCTTTTTTCTACTTTTGCTGCCTTAATCACATTTTCTTAACCTGTTATTTGATAAGCTTACTGTGCTTTTTAATTCTACATGGTTACCTTTCCATTGCTAACATCATAGTCAAATATATATTTCTTTAATAACATACCACAATTAGATAGTGCCTAACCCTTTAGAGCACCTTTATTTTTCTATTCTCCCCAGGTCTCAATGCCTCCATTTTGTTAAAATATATTGCCATTCCTAGTGCAGGGTTTTAATTAGAATTCTTTTTGGTTCATTTCTTCTGTTTTGAGCATACTTGGAACAAATAATACAAGTTTTTTGGACATTTTACAACCTAGAAGGCGGCTAAGGACAGAAAGTAAATGGTCTTTTAGCAAAGTACTAGGTTGCATTTTAACCAAAAAATGACATAACTGGCCATGCTGATCATATTCACAATTTCAGGTGAGCAGGCCATGTGTTGATAATCAAGAATAGTTTCTGTTTTGGGACTTAACATAGATACTCACTCCATCCGGCCGCCACTCGCGGGGACTACAGGTGTGTGCTGTGCTTCCCTCTACTCTGCTTCTGCTCACGTGCCTGAACTGGTTTCTCTCTTCAGTCTCCATCTTCCCAGGCCTATCTCTTTCAGAGGCCTTTTCTGACCCACACCAGATGTGAGAGCTTCTTCCTTTGAATCCCACAACCCACCTTGTTTTTATCTCCTCTGACACGTCACTAGGCTTTGTATCACAGAGGTTTGGGTATTTCCTTGTCTTTACCCCTCTTCTCTTCCCTTGGGGTGGGGCAAGGTATCTTGTCTTTGTATTCCCAGTGCCTAGCACAGTCCCTGCTGCTAATACATACTGAGATGAAAGGACTGGAAGTAATAAATTGGTCAAGGAACTACATATTTGAATGAAAAAAGAAGCAGACTTTGATTTAATGATTTGTACACTTATTTTTTGCATCTATGAGACAGAGTATTTATAGAAAACTGTCTTCATCGTACCCTAGATATGCATTCTTGAGAATTTCCTTTCTAAAAGCACAACACTAAGAAAAAAAAGAACATTTATCACTCACTAATGGTATTAACTATCCTTCATCTTAGGGCTTCCAACTGTCTAATGCTATAGTATCCTGGGAATTTTGATCTGTTTAGAAGCTAAACTTAGCCCTGGCTGGTGTGGCTCAGTGGATTGAGTGCTGGCCATGAACCAAAGGTTTGCCGGTTCGGTTCCCAGTCAGGGCACATGCCTGAGTTGCAGGCCAGGTCCTCTGTGGGGGACATGCAAGAGGCAACCACACATTGATGTTTCTCTCCCTCTCAAAAAAAATTAAAAAAAATTAATTTAAATAAATAAATAAATAAATAAATAATGTTTCAAGAGCTCGATGTAGCTGTCCTTATACTGGAGCTAGAAATCTATCCTGCTCTTCCCTCATGGCCTCAGGGGTTAGTGGTGAGACAGACAAATCAACTAACAGAGTGACTGCACTCTGGTGAGGCCAGAACCTGTGAGTGGGGAGGGAAGCCACAGGTGGGCCCCTACCCAGCCAAGGAATGCTTCTCAGAGACCATCCAGATCAGAAAACTATGAAGATGAGGCAGGCAGCCAGATATGGGTGGTGGAGGGAATGGGTGGGAGAAGTATACTTACTGAGCAGAGAAAACAAGTGCCAGAGAATATGCACATTTGGAGAAGTATAATTACTTCAGAGGGGTTGGAGTGTCCCGACAAGAGATGAAATTTTTCTGTCTCTCTTACATTTCATTTTTATTTTTTTATTTTATTTTTTTTAAGATTTTATTTATTTATCTTCAGAGGGGAAAGGAAGGAGAGAGGGAGAGAAATATCAATGTATGGTTGCTTCCTGTGCATTCCCTGCTGGGAACTGGCCTGCAACCCAGGCATGTGCCCTGACTGGGAATCGAACCGTGATCTCTTGGTTCACAGGCCCGTGCTTAATCCACTAAGCTACACCAGCCAGG